>CM057380.1:137901531-139101531 GCA_030015415.1 Cynopterus sphinx
AAATTTTATTAAACATGACATAATGTTGAATTATTTAGTGTAATCATGTTTGTCTTTTTAGCTGTTGTTTATTTAGCCTAATATATAGTAAAAAGATTTCAATGTTATTACACACCTTTTTAAAACATAATTTTATTTGTTGTCAAATACTTTTTCATGCATGCACAATACTTGGTCATACCCTTTAAATTTCCAATTTTCCATTTTATAAATACTCAAAGAAATTTTCAAAGAAAGCTAGTTACTGTGCTGAAATTTAAAATAATAGTCTGACTCTAAATGATACCATAAAAAGAATTTTAAAATTATTGACTAAATCACCTTATACAAGTTATTAAGAAATTTATCTATATGCAAAAATAGTTTACCAATTATTTACCACAAATTTATGGTTATCTCATACTAAAGGAAACCTTTATAAATGATACTCTTTATTTAGTCCCAAACTATTACTCCTTATTAGGGAATGGGAGAGGAAGCCAGCATGGGATTAAGAGAATACAAAAACACAAATAAATATCTGTTATAGGTCTTTTATTTAAAAAGTAACAATAAAACTGTATGTGTATCTTCAATTGACAGAAACAAAGACTAAAAGAATGAACCAATGCTGGGTATGCTGAAACACCATCAGAGATTTCTTTGACAACCAAGTTAAAGATACATTCCTTAGCCTCGACTACAAGGCCCTCCAAAGCACTGCCAGCCCTCCTTCTCTGGCCTCATCCTCTATATCTATACTATCCATACCTTCACTCCAATAAAAACAAATTATTTGGCATCTATGACATGCTTGAGGCCTTCCCACTCTCACCTCAACATGCTGCAAACTTGCCCTTCCCTTCCTTCAAGGCCCATTTTTCCGATACTATTTTCTTCAGATACTGTTTTATGCCTGATGCCTTTTCTTACATCTCTCATTTGGATAGTTTTTCCTTCCTTTCTATTTTCATAGTATTTCTCTTCTGCAGTATTAGCTTATTTCATATAGCTTATAGTATACTGAATATGTATTTACCATCTCTGATAGAATTGCAAGATCTTTAAGGGTAAAGACTTTGTCGAATTCAATATTCCTTCCTTGATCTTCCCATTAGTTCTTATGCAATATTTAAAACGTAATTTTTTAATACCTATTATGTTGTAGGCCCCATGCTGAACTCTAAAAATAGAAATGTTAAGCAGACAAAAAGTGGTCCTGGCCCTAACATAGCTTATACCATTGAGCAGAGGATTTAAAAAAAGGGAAATAGGAAACTAAATTTAAATGCAACCACATAGGTGCTATAGCAGGGCATAGTGGAAGTACCAACCAGTCTAGATTGGGAGAGAGAGGACTCACTGTTCCAGGCAGAAGGAACAAGTTAAGAAAGAGCCTGGAGTTGAGTACATGGTGGTTTAAAGAGCTGAAAAAAGTACAAGATACCTGAAACATGAAACAGAGGTTCTGAGGATGGACATACAGGCAAGGCCACATCATCAGAGGCCTCATAAGCAAGGCTGGGAGTTTAGACTCTATCCTGAGATCACTGGAAGTTGGTAAACAGACATGATTTGACCAGAACTGACACTGATGCCTACAGAAAAATACATTTGCATTTCCTAATAAGTATGTATTTATTTATTTATACTCTACCTCAGTTCTAAAAGATTTGATGTAGCTAAAGTGTTTATTTGTAGAACAGTATATATAAATTAGCTTATTTCCACTTTCAAAGAAGGTTTTCAAAATACAGGAAAGTGAGACGTGTTGATACCATAAAGCCTGGACATATTTTGTTTAAAAAAAAAAAGACACCACATAGAAGATTTAAGTATAATAATATCACACAACAATCTTTAAGCTCATTAGAATTTAGAATTTTCTTTAATATATGCAACCTTTGTCTTAGGCTACTTTGTGAAAAAGTACACTCTTTAACTCTTTCTGTCAGATTCTTCTATAATTCCAAAGCACTCATTAAAATCCTTTAAGCAATAAGCATAAAAAAGAGATACATTATATATAACAATCTATAAAGTCTTTTACCTTCCAGAATTCCCCTCAAGGGGAAGATTAGTGTGGGAGAAAATAAGTATTTCGATATATCATTGAACCACCCCACAGTCCTAGTCAATTAACAAAAAATTACTAAAAAATTACTAAAATGCTTCTGTAATGTAGAATGTAAGAAAAAGAACTTTGTTGCTCCAAGGAGGAGATAGGGAGAAGAGGAAGATAAGGCAAAAGAATTATGTGGAGAGAGATGTGCCAGCAGCAAAAGCAAATGATATATGACCTAATTCTATACCACAACCTGTGTGCAAAAAAATAATTGAATTCACAAAACATTGATGTGAGTAGATTTTTTTTGTAACCAAGGGGGAAG
Source organism: Cynopterus sphinx (assembly GCA_030015415.1). NCBI lineage: Eukaryota > Metazoa > Chordata > Mammalia > Chiroptera > Pteropodidae > Cynopterus > Cynopterus sphinx. The sequence continues at coordinate 137,903,901 of CM057380.1, forward strand.
CTAAGTCTCATGCCCAAAGTGAAATAAGGCAATGCAGGGATAGTAAATACAGGGGAGAGGGTCATGTTAATCAGGGAGATGAGAAAGCTTTAGACGACACTGAATTACATATAATATTTCATAATAGGCCAAACATTAAGGGATTATTTTATTCAAAATAAAACCTTTTGGTTGCTGGTAATGATAACATAAATAGTGCTTTTAAAATTAAATTTTTAAAATTCTTATGTGTGTTGAGATTTCGTAGCATACTGGTTGGGACTCTCTGCAACATATAAATTAGAACAGAAGAAGGACCTCTCAAGGTTTCTCTATGTAGGTAAATAAAACTATTAAAAATAGTAACTCTTTCTATTTGTTGCAATGGTGTCCAAAGCATAAAGGGCTTTGAAGAAGCTTACATGTTTATCTACTGATAAATACTGCATCAAGCAATTTTCAAGCTGTGAGATTCATGCATTTCAGGAGGACATACTATATCGTGCCCATAGAAAACAAAATGTCCATGCCAAAACTTGCCAAAAGGATAATGTGGCTTACTGATAAATGGAGATACACAGAAAAACAAAACATTTTTGTTTCCATTGTCACTTGATCTACACAGCATTTCCAGTTTAAATAATAGAAGGTGGAAAGTTACCGTTTTAGTCCAAAAATTCAATATAGAAATACCAAATACAAATACCACACCTACCAGTATACCCAAAACTTGGAGTCATTTCTCTCCATTTTCAGTAATAAAATGTCCATCTGCGATAAAGAAAGCAACATAAAATTTGTGTTTACAAAGATAATTCTTGTGGCAAAATAAAAGATGATCTGGGAGACAATGAGTATGGGAAGCTAGGAGACTTTTAAAACAGATCAATAAGTTCTGCTTCCAGCCAAGATGGAGTAAAAGGCACCAGATTTACCCTCCTACCTAAAACAACTGAAAAACTAGATGAAATATATGAAACAACAACACACGTGTGAGAGAAAATTACTTGAAGGAAACAATTATTCAAAACAATTAAAGTTCCTGTAGTTCGCATTAGGTTAAAACAGTGCCTGTTCCAACCAGCCAAACGGGAAAACCTCATAAAGTTCAAGGAACATTAGTTCTCAGAAGGATCCTGCTTTATTGTGAGAACTGTCAAACTAGAATTCTCTGCCCAGTAAAAATATCTTTTGAAAACAGACAAACAAAAGTACATTTTTCTACTTTAGTCTCTTAAAATAATAACTTTAATAACAATTTTAAACCAATCTTTCATTCTTATAATGAGTCTTACTTAATCATGATGTAATAACTTATTTGAGCATAGTGTGATTTAGCTAGTAATATTTTATTTAAATTATTTCAACTTTATTGTTTAACTGATTGGTCTGTTACTTTATTATTTTTGCTGTCCTTATCACATAATACAGGTAATCTTAGCATCACAGAGGAGAGTATTTCCTCTTTTTCAACACTGTAATTGTTCTTGAAAACATGATAGAAACATCCAGGGACATCTGGGCAGCAAGTTTTCATTCTGTAAATTTTTTTTTACTAAGAATGTAGTGTCCTTAATACTTTTAGGATTATTGTTTTCCTCTTTTATTTTGAGATAGTTTTGAAAAGTTGATTTTTTTAGGGATTAGTACATTTTACCCAATTTTAAATTTATTAGCATAAAATTATCTATAATATCCTCTAAATTTTCTTCTCTCGATAGATGAGAGATAGATAGATGATGATAGATAGATAGATAGATAGATAGATAGATAGATAGATAGATGATAGATAGATAGATGATAGATAGATAGATAGATAGATAGATAGATAGATAGATAGATAGATAGATAGATAGATAGATAGATAGATAGATAGATAGATAGATAGATAGATATAGATAGATAGATGATAGAAAGATAGACAGACGTCTTTTCTCTTTGACTTTTTGACTATTGTGGTTGAGGTTTCGTCAGCTTTACTTTTACATATATAGCTATGAATTTGTTTTCCATTTGTGGGATTTGTTGACCTTTTTACATCTATGGATTAATACTAGTACTTGGAAGAAATTCTGAGTCATTATATTTTTAAAACAAAACTTATTGTATAGTGAGTTTATTTTTATAGAAAATTGTGGAAGATAGAGCAAAGAATTTCCACATATTCCACATCCAATTTTCCCTATTACTAATATCTTTCAATGTTATAGCACATTTGTCACAAATAATGAATCAATACTGATACATGAAACTAAAGTTGTTAGTTTTTTCAGGTTTTCTTAATTTTACCTAATGTGCTTTTTCTATTACAGGCTCTCATCCAGAATACCATATTGAATTTATTCCTGTGTTTCTTTAGGCTCCTCTTGGCTGTGACCATTTCTCAGGTATGACTTCTTTTGATGGCCTTGACAGCTTTGAAGAGTACTGGCCAGGTATGTTGTAGAATTTCCTTCAGCTGGGATCTATCTGATGTTTTTCTCAGTATTAGACCAGGGTTGAAGTTTTATTATCAGAGCAACCACAGAGTTACAGTACTATTTTCATTATATAATAACAAGAGTACGTATCATCAATATGACTTATCATTGTCGTTGTTAATTTTCCCCATTATAAGGTTACTCTTTTTTTTCCTTTCCAAACTCTACTCTTTTGGAAGGAAGTCACTCTATGTAGCCCTCACTTAAGGGCTAAGAGATTATACTCTATATCCTTGAGGGTAGAGTAAATAAATAAACTATCTAAAATTCTTTTGAATGGAAGATATTATATTTTCTCTCATTTATTTATTTAGTCAATCATTTGCTTATATCAGTATTGACTCATTTATATTACGCTTTGCATTTATAAATCCATTATTACTTATTTATCATTATTATTTATTTATTATATTGCTCAATTTGCTTTAGCTTTGACCATTGGGAACTCTTTTGTTGGTTCTTGTGTCCCTTTGGCATACCAAATCATTGTGGTTTGCTTATGTGTTTTATCTCGTTTTGCTTTGTTTTATTGAGCACTTCCTTATTTTTTGGTACTACAAGATGATCCAAACTCATCTTGCATATTTCCTGCTCTAGTCCTAGAATCAGTCATTTGCCCAATGAGCCTGCATTCCTTTCATTAAAGGACAATATGAGGAAACAAGATTTGTTTTTTGTTCTATCTACTGACAGATTAAGGAAGTATATGTGTAGATCAGTCATTATATCTTCTTAATAGGCTTGACTTACTAGAGCAGTTTTATATACACAGCAAAAGTAAGCAGAGATTTTCCATATGCCTCTCCCCCCACACATGCGTACCCTCCATTATTATAACATCCCCCACGAGAGTGCTGTATTTGTTATAATTGATGAAACTGAATTGACATATCAGTATCATCTGAAGTCCGTAGTTTACATTAGAGTCAACTCTTGGTATGTACATTCTATGGATTTGGATAAATGTATAATGGCATGTATCTACCATTGTGGTAACACACAGAATAGTTTCACTGCCCAAAATGTCCTCTGTGTACTGCCTATTCATCCCATCCTACTCTCAGCCCCATAACCATTATTCTTTTTACTGTCTCCATGGTTTTGCCTTTTCCAGAATGTCTAATATTTGAAATCACACAGTATATTGCTTTTCAGATTGACTTCTTTTATGTAATAATATACTTTTAAGTTTCCTCCATGTCTTTTCATTGCTTGATAGCTTATTTCTTTTTAACAGTGAATAATATTCCATTGCCTAGATGTACCACAGTTTTTCCATTCACTTCTGAGTTTTGGCATTTATAAATAAAACTACCATAAACATGTGTGAAAGTTTCTGTGTGGATGTAAGTTTTTAATTCATTTGGATAAATGCTAGGGAGCACAATTGCTGAATTATATGCTAAGAGTATGTTTAGACACTTCCAAACTGTCTTCTAAGTAGTTGTACCATTTTACATTTCTACCAGCAAAAAAATGAGGATTTCTGTTGCTTTGTATCTTTGCTGTTATCAGTGTTTGGGGTTTACACAATTCTAATGGATTTGCCATGGCATCTCATTGTTGTTTTAATTTGCAATTCCCTAATGACATAGAATGTTGAGCAACTTTTAATGTGTTTATCTATCATCAGTATATCTTTTTAATGTATCTGTTTAGATCTTTTACCCATTTTTTAATTGAGCTATTATTTTCTTATTGTTTGGTTGTAAGTGTTCTCTGTATAGTTTTGGATAGTCCTTTATCTAATAGGTTTTTTTGCAAATATTTTCCTTTCTGTGTCTTGGCTTCTCATTCTCTTGACTGTTATAAAAATCAGAGTTTTTATTTTAATGAAGTTTGGCTAATCAATTATTTCTTTCATGGATCATGCTTTTAAATTTTTAGATATTGCTTTTTCCTGTTTGCATTCTCATCTCCTTCTGGAATCTAAACACATATATGTTAACTTTTTCACTGTCTTTTCCATGTCTCTTATGCTTCCTTTAGAAATTTCATAGCCTGTCTCTCTATGCTATGTTGTCTTGTGTGTTTAGTTATTTTAAATTGCAAGCTACTCAGTTTCCGTGGAATTTTGTGGGAAATCTTTACATTCTCAGGTTTTTCCTTTCATCTACCTAGTTCTATCAAAGATTACTCTGATTAAGTTCTCATAATGAAGTTTTTTAGAGTAAACAGAAAGTAGAATCCCAAGCTAAATGCAAAAGAGGTTTGTAGCTCCAAATTCTTACTGTTTTTCTTATTTTGGCTTCTACCAAGCACCAAGTTCAAGACATTAACTTTTCTTTGCCACAGTAAAAGGAACAAGTGTTTGATTTACTTCTAGTTCACCCTTATGATGTGAATGTAGAGAATATTAGCCACGTGGGTGTAATATACTCTATTAAACTCAAGTTTTTGAGCCCTGAATTTTACCTCATATATCAGGTATGTAGTGAGGCCATGCAAAACAAAACTCAACTGTACAAAGGTTAGCAAATACTTTAGGGTGAAAACAAGAATCTGTGCTCTACTGTCCCTTCTGAGATTTCACTTTCACTAAGATTTTTTGGTACAAAAAAATTATTTCCATTCAGGATCACCAATTCACTATGATTATTGAAATTATTTTATCTATAATCTCGAGAGTTTTTCAGCAAAAGGATCAATTTAGAGGCCTAATCTGCCATATAAATGAAAATGCAAATTTTCCACTCAGTTTTTATACTTCTTTTCTCACTCATAGGCTAGTATCAAAAATAAATTCTATGATTATCATTAATAAATCAAAAAACAACAAGTGTTGGCAAGGATGTGGAGAGAAGGGAACCCTCGTACATTGTTGATGGGTTTGCAAATTGGTATAGTCACTATGGAAAACAGTATGAAAGTTTCTCAAAAAATTAAAAATGGATATACCTTTTGACCCAGCAATTGCACTACTGGGTATTTATCCAAAGAAAACCAAAACAATAATTCGTAAAGATCTATGCACATAGAAGCACAATTTACAGTAGCCAATACATGGAAGCAACCTAAATGCCCATCAACAAATAACTGAATAAAAAGTTAGTGTTCATATATACAATGGACTATTATTACTCAGCCATTAAAAAAAAATGAAATCCTACCATTTTCAATGACATGGATGCACCTAGAGGTTATTATGCTGAGTGAAATAAGTCAGACAGAGAAAGATAAATACCAAATGATTTCACTTATATGTGAAATCTAAGGAACAAAAACTAATCAAAAACAGACTCAGAAATATAGTGCACAGATTGTTGACGAACAGAGGGGAGGAGGTTTTGGGAGGCTGGGAGAGTAAGATGAAGGGTTAAAAAAGTTCAAATTCATAGTTGGTGGACAGTCACAGGGATAGGAAGCATGGCCTAGGGATGCAGTTATCATTAATATGTTGACTAGGTGGAGGGCCAGGGGAGGGAGGGAGTAATTGGGGAGATAGTTTTAAAAAACTATATAAATGTCTAATCAATATGCTATATACTTGAAACTAATGAGAGAGAGAGAGAGAGAGAGAGAGAGAGAGAGAGAGAGAGAGAGAGAGAGAGAGAGAGAGAGTAAATTCTAGAGAAATGCAATCTACTTACTTTTTCAAAAGTTCCAAACAATGGCTTTGGTATCAGTAGAGTCCCCTAAGTCTTTCTAAAAGCTTTGAGCTCTCTCATTTTTCCATGCTATTTACCCTGCCGTGTCATCCTAGAAAAAAGGTGATCAGCATCTCTACAATTTATCATTTGACTTATGGCGTCTATAATATATTCTGTTTTTTGTTGTTTTACAAAACCTACCATTTTAAAAAGCACAAAACAGAACATAAAAATATTTCTTAACCCATATAAAATAATTTCTTCACAAGGCTAAAAACATTGCTGACAACCGGTTTGGAAAACAAACAAAATGAATGATGGCTCAATGGAAGTATTTAAAGAGTCATTTAAAAAGAAAACCTAATACTATGTCATGATTTTTCTCACTTTCAGTGGCTGCAAAGAAAATCTGCATCATGCTTCTTTTTTTGTTTTGTTTTGCTTTGAAGAAAAACAATCCCCTGGATTCCCTTTCAGAGGATTATTGGTTATTTTATTTGTCAAACACAAATTGAGACTTTAAAATCTTTATGTTGTGCTTCTTAGAAAAAAATATTTAGCACAATTGTTATTTCTCAATAATTATCAATAATATATATGGAAATAGGCTTGTTGTTAAAAGACTAGTTAGGGTAATGCCATTTTTACTGTGCTGTAGAAGAGTCAATACATTTCGATAGATATGTCTAGGAAGCCAAATATCGTCATCATTTTATTACTCTAATAATGATGATTTCACAGCTGTCAGAAAATTGTTATTACAATTTACTGATTCTCAGGCCAACGTGCAAAAACAAAGTTAAAAGCCAGACCATATAAAAACCTTTTAAACTTCCCCAAAATTAAACTAGTTTCATAATTTTATATGTCATAAAACAAGCCAAATTTGACAGACAATAAGCTATTTATCAAAGTTGATGCCCTCCTTTCTATTGGCAAGAACTAATTACAGCAGCTAGGATGGTAAAGAATTGACAAAGAGATGGCAGGAAATCATCAGAGCAAGGAGGCTTTAGATAATGGGCAAAAGAAAAAAAGGTAGGAAATCGACATAAAGTAAATTGTGGCAGGACAAAGCTGTAGTTATTGTTGTTGCTGTCTACTTAATTGATTACCCTGCCTTTTTTCTCCTTTTGGTCTTTGCCCACATCTAACCAGCCTGTTGCACTTTATACTAGTTAAGCAACGTAGGTGAGGTAGCTAACAAGGATCCTCTTGGCATTTTTTATCAAAAACACCCTAATGAGAGAGAAAGGGTTTTAAGCATTAAAAGAAAAAAAAACTGTGAGGAACAACTATAAGATAGAGAGAGCCCTCAGATGGAGAAAAGTTTTCCATGAACCAGGAAGAAAACAGACCAACTAGAATATGTATAGGCTTACAGATCTCAGAGGAAGAGAATCAGCACCTGCTTGCTAGGAAAAGCCCTGGGAGCAAAGAGGCAGGTTTGCATTTGAAGAAACAGGCACCTTAACGACTTAGCAAAGATTCCCATGGACTCAAGTTTGACACTGATGGAATGGAAAGAGCTAGATTACTAAAGAGATCAGATAATAGGAGCAAGGGATGTCTCAGGCACATGCTAAATAGATTGATGGCCCAGGAACAAAAGGAATGACATACATCTCAAGAGATATCCCTATGGACCTGATATTGAAAATCAGATACAACTCTCCTCCACACTTACTCCAGCAGCCACCAAAAGCTGAACATGACAAACACTATCTCCCCACTGCGTCTTATTTTTAATACGGTGAAAGGAGAATTCTAGATCTGTGGAGACTAAGTTTCTTTTCCTATGTCAAAATGGTTCATAATGTTCATTGCAGCACAATTTGCAATAGTCAAAATATGGAAGCAGCCTAAATGCTCATCAACAGATGATTGGATAAAGAAGCTATAGTTCATATATACAATGGAATATTACTCAGCCATTTAAAAAAATGGATTCCTGCCATTTGCAATGACATGGATGGACCTAAAAGTTATTATGCTTAGTGAAATAAGTCAGACAGAGAAAGATAAATACCACATGATTTCACTTATATGTGGAATCTAAGGAACAAAAAGAACAAACTAATTAAAAACATACTCACAAATATAGAGGACAACCTGGTGATGGACAGAATGTGGTGAAAGGTTAAAGAAATACAAATTAGTAGTTGATAGTCATAGGAATGGGGAGCACAGCATAGGGAATGCAGTTAGCATTAATGTAATGGGTAGGTAGAAAGCCAGAGGAGAGAAAGAGCAATTAAGGGGATCATTTTATAAACTATATAAATGTCTAACCAATGTACTGTATACTTGAAACTAATAACAAAATAAAATTATTAAAAAAATAAATTGTTTTTAAAAACAATATGTAATTTTTCACATCTGTTAATAAATAAGATTTGTATCACTACTGCATTAAAAGTAGATATTAACCTATTTTAACCAAAATATATGGAGTCATATAATAGACCAATGACACATTAATAAGAGAAGTCATTTTGTAAAGGATAGTAACAGAAAATTCACCATCATTTTATCAACACACTGGTATTCGTTACACTAAAAAGACCAGAAATAGAATGATAGCTCTGGAAATCTCTCTTGGTGACAGAATTTTGAGCAATTATGGATATAGACTAATTTTAGAGTTCTTAGTCAATGAGAGTTATTATATAAAGAAAATGTGGTTTGAGATAGAATAAAGTAGATCACCAGAATGAAGGCTATGAACGTGATAAATGTCCCTGTCTGTACCTTGGACAGATATTTGACTTGACAGTCCTGCTATGAGTTAGTATTTTAGAAAGGAAGAATTTATTGTTATTATTAGAGTAGGTGATATATGCAAATGAAATACTGGGAATAATAAAAGCTACATTTATTTCTTAACAGCCACACCCAGGGCACTGCCCCAAGATAAAAGTGTGTTTCAACTGTTGTTAAGGTTCTCTGAATCATGTGGACTCACCTGTCAGTGTAGTTATTGCAATAGTGCCCAAACTTAGTAGGCCTTGTAGGCATTATCTTTACAGAATCAGGTCTAAACTTTCATACAGCACATTTTCTACTTTATATCTTTGAGTTATTCATTGGCTGAATAATCAAAGAATTTCTCCCATATAGGAGAAAGGCATTTTGAACCTAAAATATGTGTTCATCTCATGTGACCCAGAAATGTCATCAAAAGTAAATTTGACTGAGTACATTAAAAAGAAATGTTTTTTAAATAATGCTTGTTATAAACCTGTAAATAATTGAATATCCAATTATAATATGTGATGAGATCCATTTCAAATATTACAGTTATTTTTACTTGTGAACTTTTTAAAAATAATTATTAATGAAATCTATTTTCTAAAATTTCTCTATTATTTAGGAATTGATAATCAAATTAGATATTATCATATTTTTCTTCTGTTTTTTTTTCTTTTTTCCTGTCTATAATTTGGACATTGAACATCTTATTAATCACATTAAGAATGTAGAGTGAAACCAATGGACTGTATACTTGAAACTAATTTTTAAAATAATTAATTAATTTTTAAAAAATGTAGAGTGGGAAGCCATAGGAGAAAATTTAAAACAATAACTAAAATAATTTTTAATGATTTTATATAGAAATTATTACATTGAAGTGGAGTTTTGCCTTTACAATAATCTAAAATAAGACTATTAGCTTAACACTGGAAATAGATAACACAAGGCATGGAAATATGACTATAGCCTAGGAAGTTAGTGCCTCATGTGATGTGTAACGAAATTAATAATTTCCCATGTAAAATAATTTAGAAGGTAGACCATTTGCCTAGTAAAGCTCTGACTCCAGAGAAAGTGGATAGAAAGAACAATAATGCGTGTTAATTTTATCTGTTGATTTTAGCAGATCAGCCTGTGACTGTTTTAGCCTCAAACTTTGGTTCTTCATATTTGTACCAGCAAGAAATCAACCTCATGGAGCATTCACTTCCAATGTTCACATTAAGTGACGACATGGGTTAGATCAAAACCCATGGAAAGAAATGGATGAGAGAATTCCTCTTTAAGAAGGAGCTGAGTTTGTTTAATGCATAGCAAAAAAAAAACAAAAAACAAAAAAAAAACAAAAAAAAACATTCTGCCCAAATATTTGGTGGCTAGAGGACAAATTATGACAGAAAGAATCACAGGAAAATACATATTCTTCTGTCCATGGTATAGAGTTGTTGCTGGGCTATGGCTGACCAGCCAGGATACATTTTCCAACACCATCACCAGACCTCCCCTCCTTTATCCTGCTTGCACCTAGATGTGGCCATGTAACTAGTTCTTGTCATCGCAATGCTATGGAAAGAGTACATGTCATTTTTGAACCAATCTCTTTAAAAGCGTATCCATTCTTTGACTCTTCCCACTGGTCATGTACAAAAGACAACGAAGCCAGAAAATTTTTTATTGAGCATCCTGTTAACATAAAGCATGTACCACACATGAATTGCTAAGAGAATATTATCATTACATTATTGAAAATAATTGGTAAAAATAATTTAAATTAAAAGTGTTCAGGCAATTTTGAAATTATTATTCTAAAAAACACTTTTCAAGCTCACGTATTAAGCTTCCCATTGCCTTTCTCCATACATCTGATTCATTTTCTATACTCAATCTACACCAAAGCTAAAAAGGAAAAAAAAAAACTCAATTAAAATTTTGGTACATATGCAAGTAGGAAATTTTTGTGGAAAACTGCCTAGAGATGTAAAAATTATCCAAGCAAATTATATTTGAAAAAAATCTACACCTGTATATACTTTTCTTGAGAAGTATGTACTTTAATATTTCAGACATGCAATTAGTATTAGTAGTGGACAATAATTTAAATGAGAGGTCAAAATAGATGTTATACCTTTGACCTGTAGAGAAAATAATATAACGAATTAACTAACATGAGATAATGTTTTATATTGTATAATGAGGATAATGTCTGCCATAGCACTAATATTCATGTCTCTCCACTATAAACATGATTTGACTCTATCAGCTTTCCTACCTATTATACATATACAGAGGATGAAATCTCCAAATGTTTCAATTAAGTCCAAAGGATGGGCACAGACAGCCCTCTAAGTAAATCCATTTAAAAATTCAAGTAGCAAGTTCCCTCTACTTGATTTTGTGCTCAGGAAGTATTTATTTTTAAGGGAAAAAAAATGTATGTATACCATATATACACACATATATACATATATGGTGTATACATATGGTTTGTGGGGAGAGAGATGAAGAGGGAGAGAGTAACATCTCAAAAAAATGGTGGGGAAACAAATTGATTAGGTATTAGTAGTTCTCTCCATTTGCACAAGGAGCCTTCTGAATCCTATGCTTCAGAGTCTTTTGTGTGGGGAAAAGCAGTCTTATTCATGCAATCTTTGACTCCCACCCTCTCAGCTGCATTAGAATGGGCCTTGGACCTGGACACCTCTTTACCAAGCAATAAGAGTCCTTCAAGGCTGTGCTTTTAGCACCTTGTGTGAAAGTGTCTTTTTCTGTTTCAGGCTCAATGTGTGTTCCTTTGTTCTGTTTAAGTGAATGCTTTAATATGACACTTGGCCAACCCAAACACTATATTCATCCCCTAAAGGGAGTAATGGGGGAGGGTTCTTCATTGTGGGGTAAAAGAGGGTGTGTACAGAGCAAGACTGATTTGCTCTGTCTCTCCTCTATGTGAGTAAAGGCTTGTTCCATCCAGTACCTGACTATGCTGTGTTTCCCTTGGTAACTACAATATCAAGATGCAGTGGGCAGAAGTGTTTGGACTTCTGATAATAGGCAACAGATGCCACTTGCTCTGTATTCTGTATGCAGCTTGATAGCATTGCTCACAATAGGTCTGAAGTTTAGTTTCAAATCTCTGAGAGAATTTGATAATTACCCCTAAGTTGTCTTTACAAAGTCTTTGCAAAGTAGATTGGTCAAAGTGATGGTAAGTCATCCTTGAATGTTAAACATAGATCCAAAATAATGTTTAGTATGAGCCTGTGTGCCTATTATGAAAGTGAAAATATGTTTCATTCATATTTATGAATACTTTCTTTTTTCTACCTAAAACAACCTAAATTTTCTTCATTTGGCAAATGTTTGCTGAGTGCCTCCAATGACCCAGGGAATGTTCTAGATGATGAGGACAGAACAATGAACAGAAATAAGTTCCTGCCCCCTTGGAGTTATATACTAGTGATATAGTTAACAAATACAAAATCAGCTGATGATAAAAACTATTGGGGAAAGAAACAGGGTAGGAAAAAAAAATATGAGGGGAATAAAATTTTGCTAGGGCAATCCAAAATGTCCTCTCTATAGGGATGACCTTAGAGCAGAGATCTGAACAAATTAATTATATCAGTATCCACTAAAAGAGAACTCCTAGGGAAAAAAAGCAAATCTTCTTCCACTGTTTTCTATTTGGACACCTTGTCTCACCCAATAAGATTATAATGTTCTTAAAGACATTCTACTTAGTTTGTCTCTACCTCAGATAGATAGTCTCAAGTTGATATCTTGATTATCAGTATATACAGAGAGGAGTAGTAGGGCTTTTATGGAGATAGATTATGTATGTACTAACATTAAAAGTAATATTCTGTAACCTGAGATAGAGTATCTACTAGGCTACAGGGAGAGGAACACTAAATAAATAAATATTTGTCAATGAAAGAAGAAGTTCCAGAACTAGAAAAATCTATGTATGATCCACAAAAGTAAAAATCTGAGGGCAGATTATCACTGGAATCTGTCTTTTCATAGGATCACTGTGTGTCACTATATTATATAGATACTTATTTTCTTTTCAAGGAATATATTCAAAAAGCAAAATGACGTTGAAGGGCAAGAGTAAAGATAGCAAATGTGTGTGGACGACATCCAATTTTACAGGAGAATTAAATTTTTAAAGATCAAATATCTTAAAATTTATTTCAAAAGTTTAAACAAGTAAACTACCATTTCCATTTTGAACATGTGAAAAAACTGATATAGGAAGTAAAGTTAGCCAATTTGAATTGCAGTGTTTTGAAAACAGATGTATTAATGCGAAAAAGTTATACAGATTTAGCAGATTAATCCCCAAAAAAACAATCCATTTTCTTGCACTTCAGAAATCAAGAGTTTGAATGGTTAGCAATTCTCTAGCTCAAAACAGAACTTGTGCTTGATTTCAACTAACATAGAGTTGTGTTTGTAACCTTTGAAACAGCTTATATTTTAGATTTCAGCTAAAATATTTTTACTAGTCTGATTAACTTTCTGAGGCAAACTTTTGAGAAAATAGACTTCCTGATGTACCTAAAATCTAAATAGATCAGTTCGTGTTGATATCTGAAAATATCAATTGGAAAAGATTTAGGAAACAACAAAAAAGGCAATTTTTAATCTATAATCACCTTAAAGAATATGGTAGGCATATTTGCAGTCAAGAGTCTGGACTATAAAACCAGATGACCTGTATTCAAATCTTAACTCTGCCATCAATTACTCATCTTTGATGAGTAATTAACGTCTGTGCTTCAGTATCCCCACCTATAAAATAAAAAAGATAATAGCTCTCTTTAAGTTTATTCTGATAAGTCAATAAATTAATATGCATAGAAATAGGTAGACCAATACCTATTTTTGAAAAATTTTGACACTTATTTCACATTGTGATATCTTTCTATTATTAATAGCAGTATTGTAGGATTTTTTAGAGAACCAAATGAGTTAGCTTATGTAATACATTGTCAAGAACTCAGCATAGTGGCTGTTACAAATGGTAACTTTAAATAGCACTATTAGCCCCACCCAAACCCCTATCTCCAGCCTGTCGTCTAGTAAATTCTGACATACAGACTAAACAAAAGAAATGTTACATGGATCCAGTGCAAGCTCATGAGCTCCCTATATAACTCACACCCAGACAGAAACAAACATTGTTAGGGCACCGCACAGCAAGAGACATTGTATATTCTATCTCTCTATTCTGGACACAGGTTGAAACAATCATTTAGAGATTATCTTTCTAAAATAATGCCTAAATTCAGTTTCCTATATTTCTATAAACTACAAAGACAATGAGAGTATTAATTAACAATATTGGAAACTACACTATGAACTATATACAGTTTCATAAACTGAGAATTTCTGAATAAAATACACATTCAACAAAACTTAGTTGTCCATAATAAGATTCTGCCGTTAGTTTTTTTTTTAATTAAGTTTATTGGGATAACATTGGTTAATACAATTATATAATTTTCAGGTGTACATTGTCATTTGATATATGTATATTCCATTGTGTGTTTACCACCCAAAGTTCAGTTTCCTTCAGCTACCATATATTTGATCCCCTTTACCCACTTTGTCCTTCCCCTACCCTCCTATATTTGACCTCTTTACCCCATCTTTCTCTCCCTTCCTCTCCCACCCGCTACCCTCTGGTAGTCACTAGTCTATAGTCCATGTCCATCAGTCTGTTTGTCATGTTCATTTGTTACTTTTAGGTTTATATCCCACATATAAATGATATATGATTTTCAATTTTTTTAGTCTGGCTTATTTCACTTATCTTATTATGATTATCTCGTGGTCCATCCATGTTGTCGCAAATGGCAATTTTCATCTCTTCTTATGGCTGAGTAATATTTCATTGTATATAGAAAAAAGAACAAGGCTGGACGCATCGCTCTGCCCGATTTCAAATTATACTACCATGCTGTTAGTTTTCAAATCTTTCTCACTAAGAAATTGGAAATGCTTCATCAGATGCAGTGAAAAAAAAAATGGGTCTAACTGATCTTACCAGATTTCTCTCCTTTCTGCACATGTATTCTGAATTGTTAATGTCTTATGCTTCTTCTCATTCTTGTCCCAAGCCAGTTTGGAATTGGAACTTGATTTTATGAGGATTTTTAATATTGATTTCAGAATATTCATGGTATTACCAACTTCAAGTACCTAAAGTTTAGGCTTTTAAGAGAAAGATTTCAGAATGCGTTTCTATATCTCTAGTTATCAGTGTTCACAAAGAATTTAAGCAGATTCTGATTTTAACAAAATCTACAGAAGGCCTAATTTTAGACACTTATTACTGAGAAAGTTTCTCTCCACTTGCACAATACTCAGCTTTCCCTTTGCCTTTCAACCTGGAGTCTATAATGTGTATTTGTCTCTCACTGATTCATTCAACAAATAATGTATTAAGTGCTTACTTACTATTTCCCAAGAAATCCTCTGGGCCTGGGGAGATACAGCAATGAACAAGACATAACCCACAGCTTCAGAGTTAACTGTATTTACAAGAAGAATAAATCCTGTCTGTAACTATTTCAATGAAATAGAAATTGTATACTATTTATATATCAAAAAATCTTGGTTTCTCTTATGTATTGAGTATTTTTATATCAAACATCCTTTTATGAACTATAACCTGTCCTGAAAATCTCAACATCAAGTTTCATACTGACTATATATCCAGAGTATCACGTCCCTAAATAATCACCACAATGTGGTATATGGTACTGGCCACCACAATTGTGAGATAAACTCTTATAAAGACAGAAACTTCTTAAGACTAGAAAGGTTTTAAACTGTTGGATTCATTTTACATAATGTATCTGTAAGGCTCATTTTTTTTTTCCAGAAGATTTTTAAAGCTTCTCCAGTTATAACTACCTTGGCCTGGGAAGTAAAGTCATGAGAATAAATCTCTCTTAATATAGTTCCACATTAGCTCAGTTACTTAATAAAACACAATTATCTAAGAAATATGAGAGTAAAATTTAATGCAAAATGTATAATAAAGAACAGAAAGTAATGCTTTAGAACAAGACTAACGCTACCAAGAAAAAGGGGAAATGAGATAAGGTTAGAATATTTCTTATCCACTGATACAACAGATGTTTTTTGATCTCCTTACATAGATGAAGCACCATGATGGTTCCTAAAGGTAGAAAGATATATTACTCAGTCAATGATGAGATTAGAATCATAGTTTTATTATATAATAATAATTCTTTAGTTTTTTTAATTTGTATTATTATGTATAGACTACATCTAGATTTTTTTAAGACTGTAATTTTTTTTCTCTCAAATGTTTGATGACATGCCTAAATGTTCAATCTTGTATTTTCATTACCATATGTATATATATTCATGCACACATATATTTCTAAATATAAGTTCATATATGCATATGTACTATATACACATGTTTAATTTATTAATTGAAGCACTTGAAAATTTCATCTTATTTAGGTTTTTTCTGAATGAACTCTTGAATACAGAAAATTATAGAAACAATTGAAATTAAGGATATATGTAACAATGGAAGCTATATGTATAAGTAATTTCTCATTTGGACTTTTGTTTCAATTTATGGAAGAGGAATAGAAGTATTATTATCTATCTTATTTATATGGAACGTTTATCCTCAAAATATCATTAAAAATTTTGTTCTCACAAGTGAAAAGTTGATAATCAATGTTTAATTAATTAACAGCCTAGGACCAAAATATAAGTCTGTTCTGCTCTTATTTCCGTGAATTTTTCTAACCTTTATTTTAAGGATGAGGAATTCTTTTTGTCGCTCCCTGTCTCATGCTTTATACCACAAGAGTACTAACCAGTTTGGTGTATCCTACACATATTTCCTTGTCTCTCACTCCACTGTTTCTACTTATTCTTCCTCCTCTGTCTGGAATGCTGGTGTTTCCATCTTCCAAATTTTTTCTTATCTCATTTATGCTCATTGTCCAAGCTTCAGTTCAGACATTTCCAAGATACCTTCCTTAACCACCACCCACCTCTTCCAAGCTATTTTCTACTCAGTATCTTCTCAGATAGTTCTATCACTATGCAACTGCATGAAACCAGGTGAAGTTGTCATTATTTGGCTGATGTCGACCCATAAAAATGGTGAGTCATTTTCTTCCACCAGGCTATAAACTCATTTAGAGTGAGTGTTATTAATTAATCACAGTCCACTCCCTTCCTGTTCAGAATGAGTTCCAATAACTATTTGTTTACCTGAATGAAAAGAAAGAATAACTTAGAAACAATCACCAAAATTCCACAGATGCTCCTCATACTGTCCTGTGCCTTGAATTCAAGCCAGGTTCATTCCACTCACCCCTTGAATGAATTAAATACATGATTAAACCAAATCTTATTGTTGATGATATGCTGTGTTTTTTATCATGAACAGGGCTCCACGCAATGATTTTTGTTGGCTGTTCTTGCAAATTGCTTGGCTTCTTTGTGAATACATCTTCAACAGAAACCTGAGAAAATCTGTCCCCTTAGCAACAGCTCTCTGTAAGCTACACTCATAAATCAATAAAAAGAGAGGAAGTGAGAAACATGGGGTGAGGCATTCATGGTTTCTTGGTTGAGCATAATTTAACTTGATACAATATTCAATTGATTCCAACTGGTTATGGACTGAACTGTTCCTGATCCTCTTTGGCTTCAGTTCTGTATACCTCAGCTTCACCCAGAAAGGTACTGCTTATAGCCGGCCATCTATGCCTTCCTGGGGCCAGTCAGTCACAGCTGGCAAGTGGGTTATGAATAAGAAGCAGACACATGATTTGCCTCCTACCACTCATTACTCATCTACCCATATTTAGCAAGTTGCTCACTACGTTCCAGGAATTGAGCTAAGATTACAAAGTTGTGTAAAAAAAGAATAAGTCCTGCATTCAAAGAGCTTAGAATTTAGTAAGAAGAATAAGACATGTAAATAAACGATGGCCCAACAAAGAAAGAAACCCATATTAGATATATATATATATATATATATATATATATATATATATATATATATATATATATATATATATATCAAGCACTGCAGCTGTGAGAGAGAGTTTTAACTCTGCTGCCAAGGGGTGAAGTGAATAATTTCTGAAATCTACCTGTAGAATCTGAAATTAAGAGAACATTGGTGACCTCATTGAGAACAGTTAATAGTGTCTGCTGGAAAAGGAACCTGGACATTAAATGGTTAAGGACGAGGTAGTAGAGACTACTTTTCAGTATATACTTTGTATACTTGATATAAATTATAATATTAGTACTGCGATTAAATAAGTCTGAATTATGAAAAGGTAAAGGGAAAAAATGCCTAGAAACAACTATATATGTACATTCTTATTGACCGTATGAGTTAGATATCTTTATTTTGTGCCTTTTACAAATAAGAAAGCCAATAAAATAGACGAGCTAAAAAAGTAAAAACATCATTAGTTGGACTTCTTTTATATTGTCAGTTGGCCACTTTTTATGTATGTTCCTTCAAAGAACTTTCAAATTTGATATAACCAAACAACCCCAATAGTCATTTAAATCAGAAAAATAAATAAGACAGACAAAGATTAAGTGATTTCTTCAAGGTCACAAAGTTATAAAACCTGCATCTTATCCAGGACTCTTTTACCCTATCAGAGAAAATGACTTTCGCTCTTCCACTGTTTGAATTGCCATTTATCTAAGTGGTACAATGCCCAACTAAAAGGAACCAATGTGCTTCCCACAGTTGATGTCTGTTGCACATCCTTTTCTCCTCTGTTCCCATCTGCCATCCAACTTAAAGCAAAATAAGGTAGTGATTAGAGACAAGAGGCAAGTATTTGAAGCCAAAATGCCTCCTCTCAGATACTGGCTTGGCCACTTACACTCTGACCTTGGGTGAGTAACTTAACTATACTGTAATGTAGTTTGTTTATCTGTGAAATGGAAATATTAATAGTTGTACTTACAGCATAAAACTGTTTTGAAGACAATATAAATTAATATGAGAAAAGAATTTTCAACAGTGTCTTGTACACAGTATTATACATGTATTTTTTTATTATAATTTCTTTGTTGTATAATAGTAAGCAGATGACACAGATATCATAAGAGAGTAAAGTCAGATACATCCATTAAAATTGCCACCAATCAAGAATCTAGCCATTGCACTGAGATGTTTAAAAAGAAAGAGATTTTGCCACAAATTCTGAGGGAAATTATTGGTAAAGTATGTAATGAAAACAAAATTGAATATTTAAAGATTTCTTTATCCATGCCATCTCTTTCCTAAAATTAGCCCTAATATTGAAAGGGTTGGTTTGATGTTTCACTTATCCACCAACCTCAGAAAAAAAATTTCCACCTTTCTCCTTATATTACAATAAACTTCAATTTATTTCTATTCATTTTCATGAAAACTCACGTTAAAGAAACATGCTTTTTTTTAAATATGAGAATTTAAGAAAGGCAAAAGCAGGTTTGGAGGAAAAGGAGGCTGGTAAGCAATAATAAGTGAGAAGGAGACAAAAGCAAATTTTGCACTTCCATTTTCACTATTATTGCTTCTCACCTGAGTTTTGTATCTCTTGATAATGTAGGCTGTACTTTGAAATTTCACTGAATAACTAAGAAAGAGAAGCAGACCGCACCCAATTTACCTTTACATTTTTCCAACTGGTTAAGCAAAATTATTTTTAAAATAATAATAATAATAAAATGTTTAAATGCAATGTAAAATTTATTAAGCATCATATGTTCCTGGTCTCTATGATAAATATTTTCGATATTATGTTATTTACTTCATATAACTACACTGCAAAGCAAATATTAGCTTGTCACAGATGATGAAACTAAATTCAAATAACATGATCAAGACCATAGAACAAATAAGTGCAGATTTTTTGTGGAATTTAAATATGAATCTAATTTTATTTGGAAAATGAAAGGATAGGAGGAGCTCGCTCTCTCTTTTAACTGAAGAGAAACTAAAAATACAGGCTATTTATTACCAAAACAAAGAATGTGCATATAAATAATTAAATTGACACAAACAAGTGAATTAACAGTCAGTTCTCTTCTATCATAAGTGAATAAATTTTCTGTTATAACTTTCAGCTATTCAATATTAAAGGAGATAAAGACTATTTTGTCAAATTTACTTTGCACATAATTATATCTGTAACATATTCTTCCATCTCTACATATTGGGGAATTGCTTGAAGACTTAAAACGTGATTTTATGGGATACACTGTTGTTCATGAACTATAAAACTTATTTTCACTCAAGATGTAAATAACATCTCCAATTATTTTAATTGTTTCCTTTCTTTTCTTTGTGCTCCAAAAGCTATTATAAAGCCAGAGTATGAAATGGCTGGCATGGCTCTTTATCTCCCTTTTGAAAAGTTAATGAGATAAATTGGGAAGAAGGCTGAGAGGAGTGAGACTTTAAAAGAAATTAAATTTTTTTTAATCTTTTTAAAGTTCCAGAATATAGTATATAAAGATTATTCATTGCCTTACTTTACATTAAAAGAAAGAATGGGGAGGGATGTACGCCAGCTTTCTCTCATTCACCAGAGAATTACACACATTGTTAACTTTCATAAGGGAGAGAAAAGAGAGTTTTTGTTCTGTTTTGTTTGCCATCTAAAGAGAAGTTTTTCTCAGTCTCTCATTTGTTGTGTCCTGTGGGAAAGGATCAACCAGTCTCTATTTTGTATATCCCATGGGTAACCCTTTTGTTGTTAGATTTGGACTCTAATGTGATAGGGTGCACCAAACACCATTATTATTTATTTAAGTAAGTTACTTAGAGCTAAGAGTCAGACATTATAATATATTCAATTCAATTCAGAAAACATTGATCAATCTCCCTCTAGAAATAAAGCCTGGAATAAACATTATGTGAATGCAATGATTAATAAAACACCATCTCTGACTTCCAGCATCCCACAGTCTAGCTCTTAAGTGATTCCAGTACAGGCCAGCATGTCATAAATTCTATACCAGACACTTATAGTGTTATATTTGAGCTGTCAACAGAATATTTACTCTAAATATGTTTTGTCCAGGTCCTGATCCTGAGGACTTCACTTATGATTGTTGACTAATCATAATATGGATTATAGAATATGGAAAGACTGCTCATACCAAAACTAGTTGAGTTTGTTTTCAATACTCTAATCTTTCAGAGGTTCATGGGGACCAACATGCCAAATGTGACATACACTTCCATAGCCTCCTCTCACATGCCTGTTAGCCCCAAGGCCAGTGGTCATTCAAGGGGTTTTTAGCAGGACCAGCAAAAGAGACTTTGTGAAGTATACTCTGTACTCTTGAAATAATAATTATAACACTCTGCCTTCTGTCTGGAAATGTTTTCCTTTACAAATGAGTCCATACAAGCAAGCGAGATACCCACAATATGGTAAAATTAAAAGATACTATCACTGGTAACCAGATGTTAGATTTGTCAAATCAGCTCACACAATGTCATTCTATGGTCCTCTTACCTCCCCTAACTTGTCCTGCCCAGGTTCTATCATGCTTCCACCTAATCTCTGAGAGCACATAAAAAAACATTAAGGGGTACTTTTTTACGTCAGGACTTCTCCCAAAACAAGCCTACCTTAAAATGTATATATTAGCTCCTCAGGCCTAATTTCTGCGTGCGACTTGCTAAGTGACGGTTAACTAATCCGATAAAGTAATCTGTGAGAGATGAATAATAGAAGCATTTATCTGCCTCCTACCCTCTGCCAAACATTATGGACACATTCTAAAAGTCATTCTACTTGTTATTGAACCCTTCCCCCCCCAAAAAAAAAGAGAAAAATATTAATTGTTGGACTGAATTTAATATGGGAATTATTTAATTATGTTGCTATAGTAATTAATTGTGGAGATATTTGAGGGGACATGGAGTTTCACAATCTATTTATATTATGTAAAAGAGCACACTCAGTTAACATGTATATAGAACATATAACATTATGGAACAAATACTAACCAGAGAAAAGATAGTAATTAAGTCTAGGGTTCTATCATCTGTCTTGACTAAAAGACTTGGTAAATTCAATACCACTGTATATTTCCTCTAAGGATTTAAACTTGATCTTTCTCTTAGAAAAATTGTTAAGAATATTATTATTCCTTCTGGCTGAAAAACAACTACTGAGTTCTATTCCTGTGGGGGGGGGAATATTCTGTGCCAATATAATTCTCAAGTCACATCTTAGAAAGAAAATCTAAAGGGAAATAATTTTCAAAAGAGACACTGAAAGAAAGTTTCTCTTTTAACATGATTGTTTTCTACATGCAGGTGTCTCATAATAAAAACATTAAAGAAATTACTACTCTACAGTAGTTGAAACTTTTTTGCCCTGTTTTAATTTTTTTTAATTCACATCAATTCATCATTTTTTTCTTTCAAGCAAAAATTTTGCCTGAGAATTAGAATATAGAGACTGTTTTGAATTGTGCTATAATGAGCCCCATAATTTATTTGATTTTGCATGTAAATATAGGTACTAATTTTTGTTTTTGTAAAAAAAAATACTTCATGTCCAGAAAAAATAACTAGTAAAGCTAAAAACTCTTGGTTTCTATCTTAACAAAGACCCCAGGCAATTGAAAAAAGAATATCAAAAACCATTGTTCTACTGATAAATAATAAAGAGGAGAGCAATTCCATAAACTCTAGAAAGGCAGCCATCAGGAAGCAGAAGAAATGCCTCCTTAATAATTTTAGAATCAGAAGGCTGAGAAGAACCTGGGTAGTTATTTAACTTACTGCTAATCTCACATCTAAATCATCTTGCAAAGAAGATGCCCTGCTGTTTGTTCATCTCCCAAGCAAGGAAAGATTCCACAGCATCCCAAACAATTTAAAACCATTATGAAACTCTTGGAGGACATTCAGCTATATATGTTATGTAAATCTCCTCTCTGTTCTTTAAATATATTTATATCCTTGGTGAAATGCAAGAACAAGTAGTTATAGTCTCTATATCATGACCCTTTCTGATTTTGGTGACTATTGTTGGTTGTCTTTCCTAAGTTGCTCTTTCAAGAGGTAAAAAAAAAAAACTCACTTCCACTGACCTGTCTTCATATATGGTGGGTAGGTTATTTAATATAATCTCTTAAGCATTTGAGTAACTTGCCTTGAGCCCTGCTGAATTTTGAACATTTCCATTTAGATGGGAAACCTAGATATCATTAAGATAATGAGCAGAAATATTATTTCACTTCATCTATAAATAAGTAATGACCTCCAGGGTGATTTTAATTTTCATCTTTTAGTAGAGATTTATTAAGAAAATGATATAGACTCTGATTCTCAAGACAGAAGTTTATACTAGGTGCTACTGCTTTTAATTGATTTATCGATAGCTTGATGTATATATTTTAAAATTCATCATGGCTTCCTGCCATAATAGGTAACTAGTACTTGATTAGTCTTCTCATTATTTTTTTTAAAGACTATTATACTAAATATATGAATCAATTGTTTTCATATAATGAAATCTATATATTTTTTTAAATTTCACATATATACTATATATTAGACAACAGATAGCATAGGAGTATCATTCTGAGAAAGGAAACAAATGAGGTAAACTGTACAACTGCCTGGAGACACATTCTAAATGCTGTACAGAAAGGGGGACACAAACAGACTATAGAGGTGTCACTGGGTTGAAGAGACAGAGAACAGATTTCTGAGAAATGAAAGCTAATGTCAGCTGGAATTTGGAGAACAGAGTACCTGAGAGGAAAAATACCATGTGAAAGAGAATCCAGAAATCTGTGTAAGATGCTCTTGAGTCTTTGACTAATTTCTAAGCTGCACATAAATTGGGAGTGAAACATGTGAGGCTGAGTAAAGAACAACTGGTAGGGAAAAAGAAGTCAGAACTCACACAAGGCTGGAAGATATCCAAATTTCATTCAGCCAGAGGAAGAAATCTCACTGAATACATTAGGGTATTCAGGACAGATTCTAAAAATGCCACACATTAGGAGTAAAGCTAACCTAGTTCTAGGATAAAGGTAACAACTCTGGACGCATCCCAACACATCCTAGAAAGAAAAAAAAATTGAGAAGACTCAAGCTGTTCTTCAAGAAGTTAATATTGCAATAATAAATACCTTAGACAGTATGGATACAAAATTCAAACACTCAACAACCAGACAAGTGAAACAGAAAAAGGTGAGTCAAAACCAGGAGGAAAATCAGTCAATAGAAATAAGACACAGAAATAACAAAGATGATAGACTAACAAATAAGAATTTTTAAAACAGTTATTAAAATATTAAAATTTTAAAGGAAAAACCATAAACAGAATGAGAAAAAAAAGGAAAAACAAAACAAATTAGAACTTCTTGAGATAAAAAAAAAATGCAATATCTCAAATAAAAAAATACTGAAACTGAAAATTGACCATAAGAAATAAATTTTACTGTGTGTAAATTATATTTCAGTAAATCTCCCTCCAACAGAATTCACTGGGTAGAATTAATAGCACATAAGTTACTGCAAAAAAAAAAGATCAATGAACTTGAAGGCAAAGTGATGAAAAATATACAAACTGAAGTAAGAAGAAAGACTAAAGACAAAAAAGAAGAAAAAGAAAAAAGAGTCTCAAGACGTATAGGGCAATATCAAATAGACTAACATGCTTAAGTAGAGTACAAAAGGAAAAGGGCGAATTAAATTATAAACAAACAAACAAACAAAGGCTAGAAATTCTTAGATTGTTAAAAATTATTAATTCATAAAACCAAGAAACACAAGGTACCCCAAGCAAAATGAGCACCAAAATTATTAGACCAAAATATAATATAATCACATTTATAAAAATCAATGATAATGAGGAAGTCTTAAAAGTAGTTGAGGAGAAGGGAAATAAAAGACACTTTATATTATTAGTTATTAATATAGAGTAAATTTAAACTTCAATGAGGTATCAGTGTATACCTACTAGAAAATCTAAAACCTGGCTATCCCAAGTATTGGTGAATATATAGAGTAATCAAACTTTTTATACCACACTATTTCACAAATATAAAAGGGTAAAAGCAATTTCTTAAAAGTTAAACACACATCAACACTATGAAACTTCAATTTCATTATTTTGTATTTACTCAAAAGAAACAAAAACACATGTCCACAGACTGACTTATTAAAAGAATGTTCATAGCAACTTATTGCAACCAAAAACTAAAATAGATAAACATACTGTGGCATGTTCCTACAACAGAATACTAGTCAATATAATAAGAAATTAACTACCAACACCAAAAAGATAAAGAAAAATCCAAAGCATTATGTTGACTCCCCCCCAAAAAAAAAGAAAAATAGAAAAACCAGACAGCAAGTATGTACTGTATGATTTTACTTACATGATGTTCTAGAATAGGTAAAACTAATATATGATTATAAAAAGTATAGGCTGTCTAGGTCAGGGTGGGAGAAGAGAAGGATTGGTTTAGGTATTCTAACAAATACCTAAAAATGTGGAAATGTCTTGGTATTAAGATGTGGGTAGAAGCTAGAAAACTTTTAAGGAGCAAATGGAAGAATAAAAGTATATGCTTCTGTTATCTTTTGAACTGGAATGTTTATAGCTATTATCCTGTGCTTAGCCCATCATTGTATCTTGGGAGCAGCTAACAGTTTCTTGAGTTTCACAGATACACAAATAGAGATGAATTATGTCCCAGGATGGATTATACCAATGACCTCACCCATACTGGGTTTAGAAAATAATGAGATTTGGGCTTTTGAGCTGATGAGATTTTAGACTTTGAATTGATGCTATAATTGCGACAGACTTTTGGTGACCTTGTGATAGGGCGAATGTATTTCATAAGTGAAGTGGACATGAACTGGGGAGGGCCAATAGGGCAGAAGTAAATAGGCAGAATAATGGTCCCCCTTAAAGATGACTATTTCCTAATCGTTTGAACCTGTAAATATGTTATTTTACATGGCAAAAGAGATTTTGCAGATATGATTAAGTTAAGGACTTTTTTTCCCCCTAGCTTTATTGAGGTATAACTGACAAATAAAAATTGTATATGTTTAAGGTGTACAACATGATTTGATATATGTATACATCCTTAGAGGATTACCACAGTCAAGCTAATTAACAATGCTATCACCTCACCTAATTATCATTTTGTGTGTGTGTGATAACAACACTCAAGATTTACTCTCTTAGTAGATTTCCAGTATATAATACAGTATTATTAACAGTTATTACTGTTATTAGATCCTCAGAACTTATCTTATAATTGAAACTTTGTACCTTTTGACCAATATCTTCTCATTTCTCCTATCTCCCCAGCCCCTGGCAACCACCACTCTATTCTCTGCTTCTATGAGTTTGACTTTTTTTAAATTCCACATATAAGTGAGATCATATAGTACTTGTCTTTCTGTGTCTGGCTTATTTCATTTAGCATAATGTCCTACAGGTTCATTCTTGTTAAAATGGCATTCTTCGCTACTGTTTTATAGCTGAATAACAGCAGGTGTGTATGTGTGTGTGTGTGTGTGTGTGTGTGTGTGTGTGTGTGTGTGTGTATCACAATTTCTTTATCCATTCATCCATCAATGGACAGTTAGGTGGTTTTTGTATCTTAGCTATTGTGCAGAAATCTCTTCATGATACTGATTTTATTTTCTTTATATATATATGCCCAGAAGTGAAGTTGATAGATCAAATGGTAGTTCTATTTTTTTTTAGGAACCTCCATACTACTTTCTATAATGCTTGTATCAATTTACATTCTTACCGACAGTGTGTAAGGGTTCTCTTTTCTTTTGTCACCTGTGCTTGAGATGGAGAGACTATCCTAGATGGCTAAAAGATAAGTGTTCAATCTAACAGCATTGATTTTTAAGAATAGAATACCTTTCTTAGCTATAGAAAGAGGATGATGTGACTATAGATAAATGGTCAGAGAAATGCAATATTCCTGGCTCTAAAGATAGAGAAAGTGGGGTATGAGCCAAGGAACATGGCCAGCCTCTAGAAGCTGAAACAAAACAAGGATACCTTCTCCCTTAGAGCCTCTAGAAAGGAAGACCATCCTCTGACACCTTGATTTTGGTCCAGTGAGATACCTGTTGGACTTCTAGCCTACAGAACTGTAATATAATAAATCTGTATTGTTCTAAGCCACAAATTTGTGGCAAATTATTATAACAGCAATAGAAAATGACGACAGATCTTGAAACTCCAATATAAACCAGTAATGCCTAATGATATGCTGCTTTACCTAGGACCTACTAATCTTTATTTTAAACACAATTACAAGTTTAATTAGTTCCATACCTGGCCAGTGGAAAGTTTGCATCATCAAAATGAAATTGCCAGATGATGCATTATGTATCCGGTTTATGTAAGAAAGACAATAAAGAATTTCAATCACAAAACCCATACACAAGGAATAAGACTTTGCTTTATATAAAAAAATATTGGCCAATGGAAATATGTTTATATGTTTTATTCAAATAAAATTTTTTATTGTATGTATATAACATTTTATGTATTTACCAACTTTTCAGTTAACTATCAACTGCCCCAATCATATTGATAAAGGATTTCCATTGAACTAGAAACAGCTACACTGATAGCAGCAAGAAGTAAGTTCGAAGATCCAAGGGTGAGTGGAAAAAGTTATTAAAAAATCTTAACACGCTCAAAGTAAAAACTATTCTCGAAACATAGAAATCTGGCAATGAACCTTAGGAGCACCTGATTATATTACTATATTTCTACATGATGCAATAATTGACTTTTATAATGATAAACCTAAGTTGCCAAAAAACTGAGCTAAGGCTTCTGCATGTACTACGGAAACAGAAACTTGAGAAATACATATTTAAAAGATTTTTAATAAAACTACCGAAGTAAATAAAAATGTTAATGCTTCAAAGGATATTTGATTATTGAAAAATTTCATTAAGAATTCTGAAAATAAACAACTAGAAAATACTTTCATCAGTTATTGACAATAGAACCTCAGTGCCAAAATGATATTTCTGCTTTCATATTTGCAATTATAAGGTATTTACTACCAATTTCTGAGCTCACCATACTTAAAGTTTTATATTATTTTTTCATAGACCCAAACCCCAAAATTCCATCTTTACTTCTATAAAAGAATATTCAAATACTAGATATAACACATTTTTCAAACTCAAATATACATATAATATGTTTACATCCATGGCAGGTTAGATTAAAATATTATATTTTACACAAAGGGAAAATTTAAATGAATACTTATTAAGGAGTTTTACAGACATTAATAATTATAAGAAAAGGCTTTTTTATTTTCATTTTAAATAGAATTCATAGTTTTAACCTCTCTGGAACATCAACTGTATGGAAGTTATTTGTTATCCTGGGTTTTAATGCCTTCTTTCTTTTAGGAAAAAAACATTTTTTCATGTTATCTTTATGCTATGCTTTCCTGACTCTAGACTGACAGAGAGACATAGGACACCAAGCTGTTTATCAGAGACAACAAAATAAAAGATTTTGAGAAATGAGATTTGAAAAGGAAAAAGAAACCCTAGATTAAAAGGTTAAACAATTAGTTCTATCAGTTTCTGCTAATTTCTAAGAATCTAGTACTGATCATGCTCCTTTCTAGTTCTCTGAATATATTACAAGTAAAGGGAGGCAAGTGAAACAATAATCATAATTTCTTTGCAAAGAAGAACCCAACTAGAAAACTTGGGCAAGAGTTATCACTCCACCAATATGGCAAAAATAAGAGGCGAGGGGGAATATAGAGGTAGAGAAAGATAGAGTAGCACTGCAAGCCATTTCACTGTTAAGAATCTGATTTCTCAACACAGAGATTAAGAATCCAAGAACCCATTTTCTCAAGTTGCTAATGATTAGAATCTGTCTCTGGGAATCAGTTCACAGTTCATTGTATCAGCAGTAGTAATTTTCTCCTGACATAGAAACCAACTCAAAACATTGTAAAAGAATAGATGCAAATTAAACCGTAAGGGTCAAGAAGCAGAGTGTAAAGATCATTGACTTTGGAATTAAACAGACTTGGCTTGAACCCTAATCTTAATCCTTATTAGTTATGTGAACAACATCAAGTTCTTCCACCCCTGAGTCTCTTTTTTTTGTCTGTGAAAGAGCTATAATAATATTTACTAGAAACTATAACAATATTTACTATAATAATATTCACTAGTAATAAAATGCTATTTACTAGATTACTTATCGCAAATAATATTTGCAGTTAGATAATTTGTAAGAATATAAGACCCAGTGTAGAATAAAATGTTTTCATCCCCCCCAACTCATTTCTTCTAACACTTCAATAATAACAATCTGTGAGAAACATTCTTCACAATAGAAATGGTACTGTGAAAAGTACAACAGCCCAAAACTTTAAAAATATTTAATATATTTTAATATAAATGTTTAACTCTTCATGTAATGCTAAATATAGGCAATAATGTTTGACTAATTTAAATACAGGAATATAGATCCATAATTATTAAAAGTTTTAAGATGCTATTTTTATTTATCAAACTATCACATATTATAAAGCAATTTTCTTTATTTTTGAGAATAGCAAAGTCCTCATTCATAAGCCATGCTCAGTGTGAGTCTCCCATGTTAAGATTAGGTAATTGAAGTAAATAGTAACAGAAACCCAAAAAAGTATAAGAAATTAGGAGCAATGAGGAAAAGTAAGAAAATTTGTCATCATGTGGCCTAAAAAATAAACAATGGAAAGGTGATATGTATCTCTTTTCCATTATATTCCAGTTCTAAATTACTGACTTTGGTGGAATACGTCTACTAAGACTCTTTTCATTCACTTTCTCTTCCATCTTCCCAAGAACTGAACAAGAAGATTTTTTACACAAAGCTTTAACTTCCTTCCCCAACCAAGGAAGATGTGTAACTGCAAATGGAGGGAGAAAAGTATACTTTGTGTCCACAACTCAGAGAATGAAGCAAGGGAGAACTCTAGGTCTGAGAACTATTATCAGCAAAATTCCAGACCCCATAAGCTGAGCTTCACAGTGGGACTTCGAATTTTGTTTAAAGTATTCTAGATTTTCAGGTTATTGAACTTAACTTTATCCAAGTGAAATATAAAATCATATTTCAACAGCAGAAGTTTGGGAGGATTTTCCATTATTTGGGATTATCTAAGGCACTGGTTCCCTCCAATCACGTGGACAACTGAAGTCTGAGTTGGCACACTGAGGGCAGAATTCTAATATTATATGCACACCCTTGGATGATAGCACCAAGTATGGGAGTTACTTGCACAGAAGATGTTTCTGACTAGAATGCCCTTCAAGTCAGGTTTGAAATTTGTCCCTAGAATTATTTAAGAAAATGATTTCCCTAGAAATCTTTAATAAAATTATGTTCTTTAAGAAAATGATAAAAAAATACTTAGTTTTTTCCTAGAATTATTTAAGAAAAGGTTTTTGTTTATTTTTTTAGAAAAGGATTCATTATGAAAATGATTTCCCTAGAATTATTTTTTAAAATAACTCAAATTCTTTTTAAAAATTTTCTTTAGAATTATTTAAGAATTCTTAAGAAAATAGGAACCAGATTTCCTAGCTGTTTCATTCTAAGACCTGCTTGTATGAGGCAGGGTAGACAAATATTCTTTTTAAAAAATAAAATCTGTGTAGTTCTTTGATTTACAAAACTGAAGATGCCCAAAATTTCTAGTTCCTTATTTGATCTCCATGTGACAAAGCAATACACTTTAGAATTTGCCACTCTGTAAGATATATTTTTTGTTGGTACCTCATATTTTTCACTTACTTGATAAAAAAAGAAAAGAAAAAGAAAACAAAAGAAGATAAAACTAAGAAAGAGGAAAAAGAGAAAAAGAATAAAGTATAGACAGAAGAAAAAGGAGAGGAAAGTAGGCTCCAATTGAGTTCTTTCTTCCCTTTTTGGCTGCCCAGGTCCAAAGTGATCCTTTTATCCTATGAAGATAAAAATAAGGGCCCAGCCTCTCTTGCCTTCTTTTAGAAGACCACATACCTGAAAAAGCAGTCCCTTTGGTTGTGAATACTGTTTGTGTGTTTTGTTAGAACCTTCTTTTCACCAAACAAAATAAGATCTGACCCTTTTCTTGCAGTGAAGGGAGGCAGCCTGGCCAGTATCTACCTTCTCAGATTTGATTCTTGGATCCATTGTTCATTATGGTTGTTTTAGCCTGATGGGGCCCACCACTTGTCGAGATAAATTTTTTTTCCTTTCAAACATTCAGAGGAACATGAGCTTTGTGATTACTATTGGTTTTTCCTTCAAAATAACAAAATTGTTTGTAAAAATGTTATTTTTCATTCAGTACAGTTACCTGAGAGATGGTCCTGTCATGTTTTCTATTTGCCGCCAACAGTTTCATTATATTTTACAATGGCATTGGCACACCACGGCTACTGCTTAACCCAGTTCTGCCTTGAACGAGGCAGCAGAATTGTCGATTGCTTTCTTAACCTTATTCTTCCACATCTCTACCATTCTTTCATCCACATCTAAAGGAGTCTAATGTAATTGCATTTCAATTGAAGATATTTAAGCATTCTCGTTAAGAGAGCCCATGTTCCAATATTTCTATTAAATCTAAGGCCTTGGCCCACCTTATTCTTCAGTTTTTATCTCCCTTAACTCCTTTCCCTTGTTCCCCATAGGCACAGTAACAACCAACAGTGATAGTAATCTGTACCTTTTGTTTCATTTCATCCATTTAAGAGCCTTCTCAAGCGGTTACTTAAGGCTGTTCCTGGCAAGCAACAAAATCCACTTCAAACAAGCATAAGCAAACAAGAGGGATTTATTGGAAAGGTACAAGGGTGTCTCAAAACTAAAGGGCAGGAGATGAAGCCTGGCCCCATAAAAGACAGGGACATTAACCCTGGTCACCACTCTCTCTATTTGTGCCTCTAGCCATGCATCTGCTCCTTTCGTCTCCCTCCCTTCACACCTGACTTCACGAATCAGCCTGTACATGGTTTTCAGCTGCCTCATTTCCAGTTCACAAGACCAGCTAGAGCTTTCCTAATCAAATTTCAAATTCGGAGAAGTGAGAATCCGATAGTTGTCCACTTTGTTTATTGACTGTAACCAAGGAGTCAGAGTCACATAGTTCATATGTGGCTCTCAGGATCCCATCTTGGGGACACAGGGAAATAGGTTATTGGACAAAAGGGATATGTGCTGGAAAGATCCCCCCAAATGTTCCTACTCCTTATATGTAGTCTCTGTTCAATTAGCACCATTTTAAAGATGTGAAAACAAAGCACTTTTCATATAATGGCCTTGCTTTAAAGGACAAGTTTTAGCCTTAGTTCAGTCACTAACAAGATTTTTTAGATAAATCAAAATTACTTCAGAATTATATAATTTGCAAGGTACCTTCCAGCATTAAAATACAGTAATTCTATGTTCATCTGAGACTGATCCTTTAAATAGTCAATGATCCTGCATAGATCATATTTTACAGCTTAATAGTACTGGCTAACTTTTCCTGAAAACTACTCTGGGCCTGGTACTACTCTAAAAGCTTTACACATATTAACTACAATAAAATTCTGGTGAAGGTCACTCTTCTCTACAAGACTGTTCTCACTCCAGATACCAGTTGCAAGCCACTCACACTTCTGACCAACAGGGTACAAATTCAGAGTTCTCACTACCGCTCAGATTCAATAATTCTCTAGGACAACTCACAGGACTCAGGAAGGCACTATACATACAGTAAGCATTTCCTTATGAAGAATGCATATCAAGACTTACCTAAAGAAGAAATGTATATGGCAAGATCTGGGAGGGTCCTAAACACAAAACTACTGAGTCCTCAAGAAATATCACCTTTTTTGACATGTCAGTATATGTTTACCAACCAAAGAATCTCACCCATGCTTTGGGTGTCCATAGTTTCTATTGGGGTTTTATTACATAAGTATAATTGGTTGAATCTTTAGCCATATGACCAAACTTAATCACTAGCCTCTCTCCCCCAAGGTCAGGAAGGCAGCCTAGTATCACATAGCTCAAAGCTCCAACACTCTAATCCCATGTTTGGTTTTTCAGTATGACCAGCTGCCATCCTGAAACTATTCACACGCCCACCATGAGTTATCTGTTAGAATAAACTCAGGTGTGGCCCAAGGGACTTGCCATGGATTACAAAGACACTCTTATCACTCAGAAAATTCCAGGGTCAGCTAACGTCTTTATTATACAACATTAACTCATTTATTTCTCATAATAACCCTATGGGGTACAAACAATTATTTTTACAGTTTATAGAGCAGAGGGTGGCTAAATAACTTGCCCAAAAGCCACACAGCTAATGAATGGAGAGAGAATCTGACTTCAGAAACTGTGTTTTAAAATGATATATACTTTATCCTTATTTGGTCCTTGTTTAGAAATCAGATCAAGCAACTCCTTGCCCCATATCATGAATAATTCTTCTCTGAAATGTCATACTTTCCAACTTAAGGATAACAACATTTTATCTTTTGTGTTTTCAAAAGAAAAAGATCCTAAATAGGTGCTATTTGTCATCTTCTTCTCTTTAAAACTACAAAATAACTAAGTCATAAATCTTTGGAAAATGTGAAGAGGTGATAGTTTCATAACCATTATCTTCAAAGTGACTGAACAGAGAATATGATAGGCATCTTTATCCAGCCCTGGTTTCTAATATGGCATCAGTCAGCATGATTAATTCTAGTCACTGAAATAAACAGTCCCAAAGTTTCAGTGGCTTAACATAATACAGATATCTTTTTTACTCACATAAAGGTCAGTAAACACTGGGCAGCACTCCTCTGGCCAAAATTCAAGGATCCATACTCCTTCCATCATGTGTTCAAACCATTCTAGAGCTCTTTGTTTCCAAAAACACAAATGAGATGATAGCGAGCACTTGGAGAGTGTGAACCAAACACCTGACTACTAAGGCCAGAAGGGACGTATGTCACTTCTGATTGTATTCTATGGTCCAGAACTAGTCAGATGGCAATTTAAAGGCAAGGGACTCTAGAAAATGGAAGTGTAATACATGGACATTGATTGGCATTATTAATAGTCTCTGTCACAGTCTGCCTTCTGGTTACCAAATATCCATTTTGTCCCTCCTTTTTACATACAGAAAACACCCCTCCTGATGTACCCAACCCAAAGGCCTAGCTAGTTTAAATTCAGCATCCAGTATTCTTTGACTAATCATGTAAACTTTGGGCATTTTACTTACCCTTCTCTGCTCTGTAAAATTAGGAAAATCATTGTTCATAACCTTAAGGAACAGTTATAAGAACCCAATCTTCACATCCTATCCACTAGATTCAGATATGGTGCTTCCAGGTGTATCCTATGAATGAAGTGCAGGTTATGTCTCTTGGTATACACTCAGTGCACAGTGGTGGTATAGCCAGGACATTGGCACCAAATGCTCTTTCAGAATGAGGAAGAATGGAAAACAGAAAGCAGTCATCTGTCGAAATTCTGAAGTCTGAGGGGATGACACTGTGAAACTTTCAAACTCTTGAACTGTTGCCTTCTGCAAAGAACTGCCTTGTCATGGTTCTTTGTACCCAAGGGCTCTCTCTACCTTTTGTGAAGTTCCCCTTATCATAATGCTCTTTTTCGGACCTGTACAGGTGTCAAAATTACCTTCTGTTTACAGAAGGCTGAGAACACAAGAATGATTTTACATCTTGAACAGTAAAAGGCTTTTTGTTCTACCTCCAGCAATACAGTTCCTCTAAAAATGTTGTAGGTTTCTCACCTCTGATTGCAATTAGCTCCATGTGCTAGTAGCCACACTCAAAGTTTATCTTAGATATAATTCTCAGCCAGATGTATTTTGTTAATTCATCTTCCCTCTGGTTCCTACCCTATTTTTTCTATCAATTTCATGGTGATTATCTGAGATTATCTAGTACAACGGATGGAAAGATCACATCCTTCATCTCCTCTTTGTACTCAGTTACTTAATTCAACTGAAAAGTTTATAAGGCCTTTGTTTCTCTTACATGGATAGGATATGGGGGAGGGAGCCCTAGAAACAAGCAATGAGCTTTCAATTCTTGAAGACCCTGAATAACTGGACTCTCTCTATTCCCCCTCCATTTTTGTATTGAGGTATAATTGACATTTAACATTATGTTAGTTTCAGGTGTATAATGTAATGATTCGATATTGTATGTATTGTGAAATGATCACTGCAAAAAGTCTAGTTAACATACGTCACCATACATAATTACAAAATTCTTTTCTTATGATGAGAATTTTTAAACTTCATTCTCTTAGCAACTTGCAAATACACAATACAGTATTATTAACTGTAGTCACCATACTGTATTTTAGATCCCCATGGCTTATTTATTTTATAACTTAAAATCTGTACCTTTTTACTCCTTTCATCTATTTTGTCATCCCATAACCACCTTCCTTTTTAAAACAGTTGTATATAATTGACCAAAAAAAACTGTACATATTTAAAGTGTGAAATTTGACAAAATATGATATATTTATAATATATATATATACACACACACACACACCCATTAAACTACCACCACAATAAATAAATAAGCTGTACTTTATCAAAATTAAAAACTTAATACTGTTAAGAAAATGGACAGATAAGCCATGGAAGAGAAGAAAATATTTGTAAATTTTACATCTCATAAAATACTTGTATACAGAATATACTGTATATAAAAAACTCTCAAAGCTCAAGGACAAGAAAACTAACAACTCAATTAAAAAAAAAGAAAACAGGCAAATTTGACTCCAGGTGGTAAAAACACAATGTGATATATAGGTAAATAGAATAGTACAGTTGAAACCTATAAAATTTTATTAACCAATGTCACTCCCAAAAAATTTAATTTCAAAAATGTATAAAAAAATAAAATCCCACAGAATACTGTAAATGAATGAATTAATTAATAATAGAAAGAAATGGGCAAAAGATTTAAACTGATACTTCTCCAAAGAAAATAAGGATATCAAATAAGCACATAAAAAAGATGTTTACGGTCATCAGTCATTGGGAAAGTACAAAATAAAAGCTCAATAAATAATACTACACCCCTATTAGATGAACTAAAATTAAAGAGACTGACTGCATCAAATGTTAGTTCAAGTGTAGAGCAATTGACCTGAATATACAGTCAATATTGCATGCTTATAAAGCCCTCACATCTAATACTAATATCTGCTTTAGTCAGCAACTTAGCTGACGTAAAAATTAACATCCAAATCTCAGTGGCTTACAAGCCTAGTTTTCACTCACACGAAGTCCTATGTGGACTAATGTCTCTCCTCCACTATTGACTAGGAATCAGAGTTTCTTTCATCACATGATTTCATGATCCTCATGTCCTTTCTTTCTGACCATGTAGACAGGGGAGAGGGAGTATAGGGCAGAAATATCAATTACCAAACTACCTTGTTCCATAAGTGACTAAATCTCTTCTGTTTACATTCCATTCTGCAGAACAAATTACATGGCCAACCTAATTGTTTTCTGCTACAAATAGCTGACAATTAATTGTCTGTTACATACTTTCTCTGCCTGTGCTCTGAAGTCTATCTTTTACAGATTTCTAACAACTCTTTTTTCAAGCCTCATCCCCTCCTTTTCTAATACTTTCAACCAAAGGACTATTTTAAATTTTCAGATTAGTGAAAAAAAAAATTGGTTGACTCATTCTCTTAAAATTGTCATCTTCTTTTTAATCCGTGCTTTACAGTTTCACATTCAAAAGCATATTCTAATTCCCTCCTATTCTGACTCCTTATTCATCATGGCATTTAGATTGCTCTCTAACCACACAAAGGACCCTCACAAACTTCAACCATTCTTACTCAGTTCTCATCCTGCTCATTGCCTATTGCACTTCTCACAATTCCCTTCCCTTAGCACACACCTTTATTTTCTACTTCTCTCACTTCCCCTGCTAGCATAATCTTACCATAATACATTTCTCCCCAATACTCTTAATTGTGGCCCAGTGCTGGTCCCATTACTATTCTTTCATGGTGTTATCATCATTACTCTTTCTTTTTCCAATATAATTAACACCAGAATAATTCAATGTATTCCTATAAATAGTCTGTCATTGGTAAAGTGTTATAATTCTGAAGAAAGAAAGATTAAACCAGCTAAACAATGCTAGAGATGTGTTAGAGGTGGAAGGGATGTTTTGTTTACTTCTCATTTTTAAAGGAAGTCACAATAGTTTGTGACTTGCCTAAGATCATATTGCTGCTGACTGTCAGGAAAGCTGAGACAAGAACCCCATTTTCCAATATCCTATCCACTAAATGAGGCGATTCTCTATTTTTTATTGCTACTTTTCAGTTTGTTTCCACTTGTTTTTCAATTTATCCAGAATAAATCCCAATGAAACATTGTAGGGCTGACCAGAGGAGACAGCTAAAGATATAAATCTTCCAATGAGTAAATTGGCACCAAATCAAAGTAAAAGCAAGTATTGTTAATTGTGAGTTGTTTATTTTAATTCTAAGGGGAAAATCTTATTCTTTTACCTCATTTAAAATTTTACTTTATAATTTCTTTTAATTTTAGGAGTATGTAAGTTTAATCAAACATTTTGATATTAAAATGGCACCTTCTTCTGACAAGCAGGTTTAGCCAGTTTTTTAAACAAAAGACTAATCCTTTGTTGAAGTCATTAATTGAGATTTGATTAGTGCATTGTATTTAGCTTAATTTGTCATGGTAATCTTTATTACTTATTATGGCAAGTAAGTGCCATTTATTTCTTCTCTGAAAGGCAACTATTCTAGAGAAGTGGCTACTCGGAAATCAATTATCTCAGTTGAGATTTTCCATGGATGAGCAGAGCAAAGGCCCTGTAAAAATAAATTTCAAAGCTCCCAAAATATGAAGTACTTTGTATAAATGTCATGTGTTGCCATGATCACGATACGATGCTGTTGTTTTTTACTCCTTTTGAATTCAGCAGTTGTATTCTGGAGACACATAGAATGTTGTTAATCCTGAGCAATTTATTTGCCTATTTTTGAAGGCTTCTTTACACTATCTCTACCCACAATCTTTTGTCAATAGTGATGGAATCTTGTTGAGCTGAAACCAAAAATAAGAGAGAAACAGACTAGAAAATATTCACTTCCTGAACTCATACTGAGAGAAGTAAAGAGTCAGAGGGACATGGGCCTGAAGGTAGACAACTATGAAGAATAGGTTTAACCATTGGGCATTGTACTAATAATATACCCTCAACATCAAAAATAAAATGCAAACATTTGCTTTTTAGAGAGTTAAGTTACGAGAAACCAGTTGCTGGCATCCTAGAAATATTCAATTGGAAAGACCCAATTCATCTAGACTAAGGCACAGCCTAACAAATCAATACATTATAATGGGACAATTTACAGGCTCCTACCTAAAAAAATAGAAGAATCTAATAAAAATTAATCAAGTACAATAAATTTATAATATTCTAAGACTTATAAAAAAATTAATTGGTTATAAAAAGGTCAATATGAGGGAATTAGACAAGAGAGGATCCAAAGGAAATTAGAGTATAAAAATTGAAAGTTATACTATAGATATCCTCAGTTATTGAGGAAAATTGGAATTAATGCTTTTCTTTGTTGGCTTCTGCTCTGAAGTCTGAGGTCCCTACTCCCTCCATCCTTAGGAAAGTGTAGGAAACAACTCACTCCATCTTATGTAGGGCCTCTGAAATAAGAAGGGACCAGACTGCACAAGCTGGAGCTTACCAATGGCCTTGACCATCTTCTCTTGAGGGGCTCTAGATGTCAAAAGAATAAAGAGCCCGCCCTCTATATTTCGGATCTATGTCTGTCTCCATTCTGAAGACCCTTTGGGGATAGCCTTACATTTGCCAAATCTCTCTGTACTTCTCGGAGGAAGTTAAGGAACATAATACACAGAAAGAACTATTTAGTAACACCATATTGATTGGGAATAGACTAGTTTAACACATTTAATACCTGAAAGTAGATTGGCATAAAGGAAATGACTCTAAGAACCTTCTAACTGTTCTCCTGCCTCCTCCAATCTGTCTCCCACACTGGAGCCTGCATCATCTTTTGAAATGCAAAACTGACCATATTACATCTCTACTATAAACTTTCGATGACTCTCCATTGCTCATTAACACAGTCACCAGGCTCTTCATTGTCTAGCTTTTCTACTCTCAGCTTTGCCTTTCATCACAATCCCTCCCCAGTTCTCCTGAACAGCTATACTGAATGCATCCCACTTCTATGAATGTCTGTTCTCTGACCCATTCCTGGGAATGTGCTGAGCTCTCTGTCCAATACACTAAGTTCAAATCTTATCACCCCTACTCCCTCTTTCACCTGAGAACACTTACCCAGGTTCCAGAAAGCCTCAATGAACTGAGACTAGATTTGGTCTCCCTGACCCCACTGCATCTTTTACTTTATTAAGCTAAAAGATTACATAAACAGTTCTGTCAAAGAATAAAGTTCCAATCAGCAGTTCCTGATCAGAAACTCATGGACAAAGCATTTCTGGAATCAGGCCACAGGTTAGAGATATAGATGGTGCATTCCTTTACAGTAGATGTTGAAATAAAAGTTTCAGTCAGGATTCTAAGAGATTAGATAACAGACACCAAAATGAGTCACAACAGAGACCAATCTCTAGGAGCTTTCTGGCTTCTTTTATTTTTCCTTCCTCCTTAGTACTAGCTCCAACCTGCTAGTTGTCAGAATAGTAATCAGTGGTTACTGGTAACAGAAAATGAGAAGCTGCCAACCACACCCCTTGCTCCAGCTATAGACTTCAAGCCTACAGCAATACCTGGGTTATAAGAGTAATCATGGCCAAGATTCAAGCTATGGTGGTTCCTGTAATGGCACCGTGTTGTGGAGTCTACACTGACATGGAATACAAATATTGGGTAGATTGCATGGTTTGAATTGGATGTATCAGGCAGAAAATTTATACCATATTTTATGAATTCACTAGATTGGGGAAGTTTTAAAAATTCTCCCTAAGTAATTTTCTAGAAATTGGGTTTTAACCCAGAATATATGGACTTATTTCTTGAGATGTTAGAGTTCTCATAAGCCTCTGTGTAGCTACAGCACTGTTAGAGTTCTTTAAGGCTTTCTTTTCTTCTCACTCATTAAAATCTCTTTAGACAATATTATGCAGGCCCACACCTTTAGTTACTATCTATAGCAGATGACTCCCAAATGTATATTTCCTAGTTCAGACATCTCCTCTGAGCTCCAGATTCATAACTAGCTACCTAAGACATTCAAGGACATGCAACATGTATAATCACATAGGGCCCAGTGCTTAGAAGAGCTATCCTTTGGTTTAATGTTTTGCTGTAGCCATGTTGAAATTTTAATAACTTTTTAATGAAAGACTCCACATTTTTATTTTGCACTGAGCCCTGCAAATTATGTAGTCAGTTCTGCTCCTGGCCTATATTCTATCTCCTCAAGGAAAACTTAAATATACCTTAAACACAATATCTCTCAAGTTGAACTAATGACCTTCCCCCCAAAGCTGAGCAGGTTCTCTGATACAGTGATGGCAGCACCATCATCTTGCTGAACCCCAGAAATCTAGAAGCTATCCTTGATTCTTACCTCTACATTACTGCCCATGTCATAAAAGCCTGCTGACTCTCTTAATCTCTTTTTAACCTTTCCCCTTCTCTGCATTGTCTCTGCTCCCACTCTCATCCAAGCTACCATCTTTTTTCAGCTAGATTATTACAAAAGCTTCATAACTAGTCTGCCTTCATCCATTCAGATCCTTTGCAGTCCTTTCTTTGTGTGATATCAAGAGGGCTATTTTAATACAGATCTTATCGTATCACACATACACACACATACAAACTCCCTAATACATTTAGTGGCAGATAACTAAGGCTTATTTAAAATCTTTATGCTGATTCACCAAATATTGTGTGCGTTTGTTTCTAACATAGAACCTGTAAGTAGCAGATGTAAACCTATTAGTGCAATTTCTCTTTTATAAGAAAATGCTGGATTATCTTGAGGAATTTTATGTCAGGGATGAAAAAGTAACTTTGAGTAGAGTTTAAAAAATGAAAATACTATAGACTATGTCTATGGCCATTCCACCCTGAACAAACCTGATCCCGTCTGATCTCGGAAGCTAAGCAGAGTTGGGCCTGGTTAGTACTTGGATGGGAGACCACCTAGGAAGACCAGGTGCTGTAGGAGTAAAAAATAAAAAATAAGGGATTGACAAAGTCCTTGCAATCTGTGAGGTCAATCAAGGGTTTCCTCACTTAAAAATTAAAAAAAGAAAAAAAGAGAAAAAATAAAATAAAATACTGCAGACAAGGTAAGAGTGTATACCATGGGTGGTAACCTAAAATGTCTCCATGGGCTAGTTAGATAACAAATAATTGAGAGGGTCCAGAAGTCAAAGAATCAGGTGTGGTGAGGACCGTTACTACCTGGAAAGCACATGCTCCTTGTAAAGGAGGCCACCACCACTCTGCATGAACACTACTCAGCTCAATAGGAAGACAGGTGCAGTAGTACCAGGTGGTACTACTCTGTCAAGAGAAGCTAGATAATAAATATCTAGATAACAAGTGTAAAACTTGTCTATTTTAAAATGACCTATGAATTCAAACAAAGTGCTTTGTTTATAGTATAGAGGCTTCTGGTTTGTAAGGTCCAGTGATAGTAGATGGTCTCACTTCCTTGGGAGATTAAGTTATAAAAAGAAGAGTAATTCTTATAATTAAGAATCAAAAAAAAAGGAACATGTTCTTTCATTAAATGTTTACTGAGAGCCAACTACTTTAAATTGTGAAGTACTGCTTGGAAAATTTGGTACTCTTGGACCACATTTGTGAAAGCGTGATTTAAGAGACTGAAGTTTATGGAGCCTTGGTGGGCTCCCTTAATGCTCACTGTTGGTGAAGCTAATAAAAACTAAAACTGAAAGTGATCCTGAGTAAAAGTGTGCTACAGGTATGCCTCATTATTTCAAAGTCGAACCCATGAGAGGAAAGATATCAGTAGGTAGGGATGAGCCAGTTCATCAACGCCAGCGAAGGGGACTTTTACCTTCTCTGTGACCTAAATCAATGTAGAGCTCAGCTTGGAAACAGGACTCCCTGATCTGCTTCTAGTATGGCAAGCTGGTTGCTGTTTTTAGTGCTCAGATATCCATCTACAGCTATTTCATAGTCCCCAACAGGAGTAAAGATAGCTGTACATAAGCTCTGATTATGACAGAAAGACATGTAGAGGCAATCTGCACCTTGAGGATTTTAATCCTAATTATAGGAGTAGAACCCCTAAAGGAACTGAAAATTAAATCCCAGTATGAATATGTTGGCTTCCAGATATTGCAAGAAAAACTGATTGGCACAACCAGACTGAGCCTGGTAACACCTTCAAATGAAACAGAAAAATCTTTTTACCTCAGAGAAGGAAAAGAAACAGACATTGACCTGTGAATGGGGAGGGACGGTAAGAAACAAAATGCATGTTGTATGCCTCTCCATGAAGCACTATAGAGAATTTTTGCTAAGGGAATAAGGTAATAAGGTAGAGAAATATATGCAGCAGAATTCTGAATTCCAGAAGATTTGGGGGGCCTGATCTGAATAAGAAAATAAATGATAAACCATGACTGCCAGGGAGCTATAGGATGGTAAAGGAAAATTGTCAGAAGTGTGAGGCATAAGTGTTGCAGAGAATAAGGCAAGAATACAGCAGAATGGTGAGGAAGTTCAGAAATAATCAAAGGGAAAATTTTAGCATTCACACTGGGGTGTGAAACTTTGGATAGAGTGAGCAATATCTGAAGTTGTTTTGGGGAGATTTTTAAGTGCTAAGCTGTATAAAATTCCTATCTTGCTACTTCAAACAGGTCAGGCATAAATGTCTAAGCTGTTCTTCAACTTTTTAAAAGTTCACAATGGGGATACTGAGTGGGAGGAGATGGAGTGAGGTAGGATATGTAAACAGGCAGAGGCAGGCCAAGCAGCCCATTTACAACTGGGATATACTGGGGATGGGGGAGACATTTAGGATCAACATTTATTTAAATAGCCAACTTGAAAATGAAATCTCCAATTCATCTATGGTAGTACTGGAATTTAAGATACCTATTTTGAAAAGTGTATGGGAAAGAAAATGAAAATCACTGAAGACTTGGAGATCTTCCCTTTCACCCCAAACCAGGCTCTCAAGGGTGTGTCACTATGCCAGTCTGTCCAGGGTACCATTGCTCACAAGCACTGGAAATACTTACCAGGAGGGACTTTGATGTCTACTTATTTAGGTTGGCACCCACTTTGCAAGAGATCTCAGTTCACAAATTAACAAAGTTTGACATGTTTGTTCAATGCTGTTGGGTGTAATTGATTTTAGATTACCCTGATTAAAGTGAGTCTAATTTTCAGAATGTTGTTATATCGGAAGTCCCTGCTGAAAAGAAACCTTGTGAGGAGCTTCTGACAGTTTTGGCTTAATTACTTTCCATAAAATCTCCCTGAAGTAGAAGAAACAACAAACAGAGGCCATTCGAGCTTATGAAAGCTTTAATATTATCAACCATGGGACATCTGGGAATGCTCAGTATAGCAAATGATAATTCACAAAACGTATTTTCCTTTTTCCTATTACTACATGAAAATAAAATATAGATTATTACTGTTACTTAGAGAAAGAGACTGAACCCTTTGATCTGATTATAGACAAATATCTAGGATGCAAAAATAATACTGGTGATGTTTTAGGAAGAAAATTACTTTAGAAACAAATACTTCACAATAATTATTATCATTAGGGTAATTGCATCATCCAACTTGACTATTGTATTATTCTGAAAGAGACACACTGCTCTTTCCAGCCTCCTTTATTTATAGGTATGATTCATTTCTTTGTAAAGTCTAATTCATCAGTTTTTAATCTCACTTGGACACACTCACTAAACAGAATCATGAAGGCTTGAAAGGGTTAAAGCAACTCTTCAGAAGCCTAAGCTGCTACAAGAAAATCACTTAGGAACAAGCAGTGCTCAACCTTGGCTGCCCATTCGAATTAGTTCTTGTGCTTAAAAAAAAAAATGCCATTGCCTGGGCCCTATCCCCAGAATTTGTGGTCTGGGGTGGGTCTCAGCATTGTTTTATATAAGCTTCCCAGTGTTTCTGATGCACAGCCACATTTGGAAATCATCGAATCAAGAATATCTGTATAATTAATATTTTTTAAATCAATGAACAATCAACAACTGGCACTTATTATGAATTTCAGTATATTGAATGTGATTCAAAAGATTAACTCAACATCGAAGTGGCACCTAGTGGCAAATGCCTTTCCGAAGGAATAGTAACACCATATGTAAGTCCTACCAGTAACATACTCTAGAATTATGCATAAAACTTCCCATGTGTTCCACAATTGAGAATTGCTACTTTGCACAATGCATGAATATAAAAGAACATATCCATTATTTCAATTTACCAGATATTCGTTTCAAGCTACATAAAAGTACCTCAATCACCACCTTAAAACAATATTTTTACATGTAGAATGGTGCAAGTTTTTAAATGATGGCGTGGTCATCATTTAATTGGTCAAGTTCTAATTTCTTTGAGAAGTTTGGCCAGTATAATTGCAGAACCACTTGTAAAAAAAAAAATTTTAAGCCTTATGGCTTAATACTTACACTGTTCCTTTTTCACTCTCTTCATACCCTACCCATTCACAGATAGAGAACAAAGAAATGTTCCTAAGACATAGTGCACAGATATAAGACTGTCTCCTATGCAAAGGATCAGCAATGTCTAGTATCAAGATAGCAATGGGAAAAGTGGGCCTCATAAGTACTGTTACAAGATATCTCACACCTACTACCTTGATTTGGGGGCCCATTCCTGGGTAGATATTTATAGGTAAGAGAATATTGGAAGAAAATATTACCCTCAATTTAGTGCTTGTAAATTC
The DNA here is from genome assembly GCA_030015415.1 of Cynopterus sphinx. NCBI lineage: Eukaryota > Metazoa > Chordata > Mammalia > Chiroptera > Pteropodidae > Cynopterus > Cynopterus sphinx. Next base: position 137,948,808 of record CM057380.1, read on the forward strand.
AATCAGATTGCAGTTTTAATTAAGAAGGTATGTGCTAACTGTTTTCCATATCTTATCACTGGCCTACAGCAACCATGAACTGGAGCAGCACTTTTGAAAGCGGCCCTGTGACACCTCTGGGGAAAAAAAGAGAGGGTCTCCTTTCAGTGGGTAGATGAGGTCAATATTTATTTTTATAATAATACAAAGGTTTTTTTTTTAGCTCTTTTCAAAGAGTTAAAATGTGTACTGATAGAGAGAAACGATAATGGGAAAAACTGCCGGTGTCCTAGCATGAAACAAAGCATGTCACAGGTTGGCCAGCTGATTTGAGTGTTCTGGTGGTTTCTCAGCTAAGACTGGATCTTCCAGGATAATCTAGGATGGCTATTCTGGGAAGCCTCAGCTGTGACTGCTCTTCTCTGCTTCACATGGTCTCTCATCCTCTGTAAATCAGCCCAGCCTTACTCAGAGCAGCAGCTTTCCAATGGACATTGCTTCTCAACCGGGACAATTTGCCCTATTCTCCAGGGACACTTGGCAATATCTACAGACCTTTTTTGATTGGGATGGGGTGAGGTGGTGTGTGGAGAGGCTTGCTACTTGGCATCTAGTGGTAGAGGCCAGAGATGCTGATAAACATCCTACATTGCACAGAACAGCCCCCCAACCACAAGCAATTATCTGATCCAAAATGTCAATAATGCTGAAATTGAGAAACACTGCAATAGAAGAGAATGGAAGCTACAAGGTCTCTGCTTAAGGCCTGTGCTTGGAAATTGTACGATATCATTTTCACTGCATTCTACCAGGCAAGGTACCAAAAAGCCAGTTAAGATGCAAGGGGTTGGGAAATAGATTTCACTTTTCAATGGGTGGAAGGAGCTATCAAAAATTTCATATTTACCGCAAAAGCCAATAATTTGGGGGTGGGAGGTAAGGGGTTGAACTACTAGGTAGATGTTAATGCCTTTTAAGGAAATGGAGATGATTGCTACATAAGTAGATTGAGGTTAGGCAGTGGGATTCAAGGTTAGTTCTAAGATTTCAGAAATGGAGCATTAAGAAGACAAAGAGGCAATAGACTAAGATTAAGATGGTAAGGCTACTGTGAAAAATTCAGGTGTGACATGTTGATTCTGAGATACTCACAGGACATCAAAGAAGGAGAATTAGTCCTTTGAATGCAGATGCCAAGAAGTCTTGGCAGTTAATAATATAAGTAAGTAAAACTTAAAATTTATCTTGTTTTCAGTTTCACTGTAATGTCATAACTATAAAAAAATCCAAGTTCGACTTTAAAATAATAATAATAATAATAATAATAATATAAATAATAATAACCTAGGGCTTCACTAATTTACTTGATGAGTCAGCAAGGGAGGAAATACATCACACAGCAAACACAATAAGTTTTAAAACCCTCTTTATATACTGCCTGCATTTTTTCATTGCACATGGCAACTACTTACTTCTCTTCCCTCTCTTTCTCTTTACAAACTCCAAAAGCTGCACTCAGCCTACCTGACCTTCTTTTTTCATTCCTCCACTACTTGTCTTCCTCCTTGCCACATTTCACGAATATTATTTTTCTGGGTAGGTCTATATCCTAGCAAGCTACCCCTTATCTTTGCTTTTCCTTCACCACCCCACTCAACAAAACTAAAAAATCCTCCCCAGTTCCTACTCCCTTAGAAAGTGAACAAAGTAGAGGTTAATATTTTATTTTAAATATATTTGACTCCTAGACAGCTGCATGGAGAAAAATGATTCTATGATACTGCCTTGCTTACAACTTGTCAATACGTCAGGTACAGAACACTTAGAGATTAAAAAAAAAAAGGTATATATTTATACCATTTCCAGGTATGAATGAAAGAAAAACTGCAGACCCAAGGTAGGACCAGGGCTTTCCTCAAACTGCAAGTTGTCTCACCTTGTAGATTGTGGGAACACACAGGCAGGGCACATCCACAAGACAATGTTTCATCATGCTTTATAACATCTTAAGCATGTCAGCACTGACTAACTCATTTCCCTAGGTCAGTGATAGCACCCTGTCTTCATCTGCCAAGCTGCTATCACTAAATATCATAAACTGAGCAGCTTAAACAACATATTTATTTTCTCAAAGTTCTGGAGGCTAGAAGTTCCAGGTCAGTGCCAACACAGTCAGGGTCTGGTGAGAACCCCATCCTAGATTGCAGATGGTCAACACCTCAGTGTGTACTCACATGGCCTTTCCTTGGTACATACACACATATAGAGAAAAACCTCTGAATATCTCTTCCTCTTTTTATAATCACTCTAGACTCATCATGGGGGCCTTGCCCTCATAACCTTATCAAAACCTAATTACCTCTCAAAGGCCCTACTTCCAAATACCATCACATTTGGGATTAGAACTTCGACAAATGAATTGGGGGCAGAGAGGACACAATCATTCAATCCACAATACACCCAAAGATCATAAGATCAGAGAGCAGAAACTTTATAGGAGGGTATGAAACCACTGCATTCTCATATAAATTTTTCCTGGAGTTGAATTCAGAGCAATTCTTACCTTTATTATAAGTACAACTTATTCTACATCCAAGCCTACAATAAAATCTATATTTATTCCTGATTTTAAAATATCTTAATGCTTTTCACAAAGCTACCAGCCCCTGCCTTTATTACTTTTTCCTAAAAGCAAACATGCTCTGCTTTTTAAATATTTTATTAATTCCTATAATTAAAAATCCTTTTCCTTTCCTATTCCTTTTCATAACAATATCTTCTCTTTTACAGATCAATGTTTTTTCCTCTTGAATTGCAAAGGTAAAAAAAAAAAGAAGTTGAATAACATGGTGAATGTAAATACATCTGTTGCCATGGGAGCAGCAGCAGCTGAGTGATGAGAACCACTTGTGGCTGCAACACTTGCAGGAGACCAATTACCAAAAGCCGGAAACTCTAATTCAGTAAACAGGGGCAAACAGTGAGCATAGTTAGAGAAAATTGCTTATTTTATTGGGAGGGAGAGAGGAAACTTCAGGAACTGGAGGAGGCAAAGATGATGTTGAGGAGACTGTCCAGTGCCAAATGAAGTGGCCATTTTCAATGGGGCCTGGGAAAAATGCAATTTGCAGCTACCATGACTGCAACCTGGGAGTCTAATACCACCTGTGTTTGGTGGCAGTTCCCCCACAGGCCTGGTGATGAGACAGTTAACATGGTACCACCTTGCAATTTAGCAACCTGTTGCTACGTTGCTGCCTACTAGGCACCATAAAATCCTGACCAATATAAGACAAGTCTAGTAGGATTTGGCCACTCAATTAGCTATAAAAAAAAAATGATAAATAAATCTGCATTAAATTCTCAGGAATGAGGAAGTTGCATTTCTTATTCTTTTCCATCTTAAGAATGAGAAGAGAAATTAAGGAGCATTTTTATTTACTAAAAGCATCATTATTTGTCCAATAGGTATACAGGATAGGAGAGTATTTTTGTGCATCTTGTTTCCCAGTTATCTTAATAAAAATATTAATAGGAACAATTAGCCACACCCATATTTCTGAGATTTTGCAAAGAACTGAGAAACCACTTTATCTGGACAAATATTTATAGAAAATATGGACTATATGCCATTGCCAGAACCAGTACCCCAAGAACTAGGACCTCAAGGATCTGGTATGTCACAATCACAAAAAAAATGGCTGAATGATCTTGATGGCTCATTTGACTATTTAGGCTTTTCGATCCTATTCTGCTGTTCACAAAACAGAATCACTTCCTGCATTCATAGCTTGTACTCAATAAAATTTATTTAATTTAATTTAAGGAGACAAAATGAAAAGTTGTTAAAACAATTAGTTATACCAAATTTGAGTAATCAAATATAATTTGTGTGATAAAAGATCTTAAACGATTTTAATTTCTACATTTTAAAATACAATAGATTTTAAATTTTTATTGTAAAACTATTTAAACTATTTTTCTATAAACCCTCCAAAAACATTCAGTCTTGATTTGCAGAAGCAGAGTTTGTACAGTGGAAACAATAGTAACCAGAGACTTTTTTTAAAAAAGTTCTATGTCCAGCTTGGACTCTAAGTGGCTGCATAATTGGGCAAATCCTTAAAATTCTCATCTTTAGATATTCTCCCTGCTGTGGTCCAAATGGCTTTATTTGTATGAAGGCAATTCAAAAACTGTAAGCTATAAAATATACAAGCCCAATCTCCTTCATGTCTTTCTCCTTTGGGTCTTTACACAATGCCATCTTCTCAATGAGACAACCCTTGGGTACCTTATCTAAAATGCAGCCCACTACCAACTCTCTTTCTGTTTTATTTGTCTCTTTAGCACTTATCACTGTGTTGCACAATACATAGCCTACTTATCTATTTTGTGTGTGGACTTGCTGCCTATTAAAATTTAAGCTCCATGAAAGCAGACTTTTTTGACTGCTTTTTCCCTAGCTGTATCCACAGCCCTAAGTAATAGGTATTTAAAAATATTTTGAATGAATGAAGGTAAAAAGGAATGACTAGATAATTCTTCATCCATTTTTTCTAAATGGTTTTTAAAAATTATGGAAACATAACCAGAATCATTATATCAAAAACTTGAATGAAATCTATTAAAGTCAATGACAGAGTTAGGACACCCACAAAATGCACAGCCCTAGGCACATCTCTCAACCATTTCTTCTTTGCCACATGTATAATAAGCCAGCTAGTAACAACAGCTCCAGCTCTCCGATAGGATTTTTATCAGCATAAAATATGATCGTGTGAGCATAGTGCTTTAAAAATTAGTAGCATCAACAAAGTATTATAATCTGTACTATTATTAAACAGTGGGGTTTCTAGTGATTTAATATTTTGTCAGGGACATTAAGCACAGTGGGAGGAAGAAAGACAGTTATAATGTAAACACTTTCAAGCAGTGAAAAGAAGAAAGTTGCAGCTAGTCTGGGCCCCTCTACTAGGAGTAAATTTGGAATATCAGTCATGAGCTGTAAGACCCATGGCCAGAGACAGAGCAGCCCACAGTGTTCTTCATAAAATCTCAGAAGTGTTGACTTATGTTGTAGCGAGCTAAAATGTGTAGATTAGTGTGCATTGTTTGGTACAGGATGAAAGGCACAATTAAAAACATTTTAAATTAATCATACATCTGGAAATAATAAATCACTGCTTTCTTCAAAATGTCATGAAAATAGAAAGTGTCTCCCACAGATTCTATTGTTCTTTGGTTACTATTTTCTTGATATAAAGCCTTTCAGTACCCCTTGTATATGATTAACTGTCAAATAACACAAAGTTTTTCATATTAAAATTCAGAATAGTTCCCATCCTTCTTATTTCTCTTTTCCTCAGAATCATTATATATTATTCAGTATCAAGAATGACTTTTGATGACAAAAGTCATTAAGAGCGAGTTGAGAGAAACAAGGAAAGTCCTAGTTCTGTGTGTTGGGGAGTAGTGTGACTATTGAAGAACACAACCCTTTGGAGTCACACTGCTCTGCATTTCAGCAGCAGCTCAGAAACTGCTTTAGCCAGTTTCCCCAGATGATCTCAAAACAGGTTTCAGAGACTGGTCATCTCTGTGTGGAACCGGCAGAGACATGATCCCTTCATTTGTCTATTGCATAAGTTGATATGGATGAGGGCTTTTAATCTTTGTCCTAAAGAAAGGGACAGAGAAGATGAAAAGAGTAAAGGGGTATGGTGCCTCTCTCCCCACCCCCCATATATACTGGGGATTAATTTTGAGCTCAAAGGAAAACTGAGTTAGAAATAGAAGTTGGAGAAGCAATAATTGGTGGGGCTGGAGACAGGGTGTGCAACAATGGTACAAGCAATGCAACTTCAGGTCGGGGTGGAAAGGGGCTTCACAGAGATGGAGATAAAGCATCCTTCACCCTGAATTCCTCTTACAGCATGGCACGCTGACACTGACCTGAATTCAGACTTGATGCTGAGGGACCAAGGGGCAGCTGCCAACCCAGAGTGGCTCTGCTTGGCAGAAAACCTTGAAGAGAGTTTTCTCAGGAGGGGCAGTGTTGACCACAGCAACATGGGAATCAGAATGGAGGAACAAAAGTAGTTTTGCACGTGAGCCCACATGAGGTACCCATAAGAGAGACTGGGAGGGAGGCTCTCACACAGGCAGGGATACGTGCCATTACAATTTGAGTGTTAGTGTTAACAGGACCTCATCTGTACCTTCAGACAGGTAAGACTTGGGTCAGTTCTGCTTACAGGAAGAGTAGTTACCTCAAAAGACCATTGAAAGGATTAAATCAGGTAACAATAAAGTGTATGGAACCATGCTTTGCCACATAGAAGGACTAGATAAATGTATCAGTCTTAGAGAATTTCTTGGATACCTGAATGTAAAAGTGGCAAAGAATACCCACATCCCCCAAGGTCCTTCTCCATCCCCTGCCCCTTACTTAAATATCCTTACTAAAAACTATAACGGCTCCAGGGTCAGGGGGTTGTCCAAGATGGTATTTGATAGCTCCCTATACCTGCACAAATAACCCATTGTCCATTCCATGCCAGAAGGCAAACAATTACTTAAGAATATTCCGTATGCTTTTATCTTCAACCTCACTGACATCTCTTGAATGAAGCTAGTCATAAACATCACCTGGCTCAGAGAAGATTTTTATAACCAGATCACTGTCCCATTGTGGAGTCTTATCAGTTTCTTTTAATTCAACATACTATTTTTAAAGCACCATGTAATGGTTCCCTCACAGAGAGGCTGGAGGAAAATTAGTCAAAAAGAAAAGCCTAATTTAATAAATATCAAAATGAGGCTACATACCAAACATGACACAATAAGACATTTATCTCTCCCAGGGGTCTGCCACAGCCGGTTCTCTCAGCTCATCTACTGCTGAGAAGTTTTATGTTGTCTTGATTACATCCAAAGCAAAATCACCCCAGATTATTTAATCATATGCATACCAGAAGAACACTTCATCTGTTGAAAATAAAGTGAAATCAACTGCCTTTGTTTTTCCCAGATCTCAATATACAATTGCATAGACTTTCTGAGTAACACAAATTTATAAAATAGTTGTAAACTAAAATATAAAAAAAATCAGGTTGTTTCAGTCAGATGAAGGAGTCAAAGGACCGGAATATGAAACTTCATAGCTGTGTACTCAGGCATAGACCATCTTTATCAGGCGTGAGTCAATGTGTTCTTGTGTACCTAGGATTACACGCTAAATTATAAAACATCTTCAAGTTTGGGAGCCACGTTTTCTTTTCCTTGTGAGAATTTTCCATTCTCCTCACCCCTACTCCCTAACCTATTTATATTACAGTATAGAATTATCACTATATTTATTTTGAATGTAGAATTATAGCTACATGGGCACTTAACTGGGAACCAATCCAATCACTCACTTTAAAGATGAGAAATAAACAAAACTCAATAAAAGTAGCCTTTTTACTTTAAAATTTTTTGAAAAGACAGTCAAAAATCCTAGTCCAGGAGAATGTTTATAAAGGCTTTTTGCTGGGACCTCTAAAGAAATGCATTTTTGTCATCAACCAACAGGAAGTATGATACAAAAAGATTACATTTTTGTCTCCCTCAAGAGATTGAGTTCTTCAAACAGAAGTACTATTTTTATTATCTTTACATCTTTAACAGTGCACAAAATAGACACTAAAGAAACATGAAAAGAATAAACTATCCCAGATGAGAGATAAATCAAATATTCCCCCTTATTATTATTTTTCAAGAAAAATTTGTCATATCTTGTATATAATTTCCACCAGTTATGGATTGTGTCAGCAGCAGATGCCAAATATTACACATAAATTAAATACTACAGAACTAGAAGTACAGACCACTATGCATGGTCCTGACTAGCTACTGACCTTATTTCTTCTGCCTGTGTGTAAAGGGAAAATATGAAAGATGGCAAAGAGTTGAAAATATCCATATTTATATATAAATTTATATATAAGTATATATGTGTGTGTGTGTGTGTGTGTATATATATATATATATGTATATATATATATATATATATATATATATATATATATATATATATATAATAATGATATAAAGTAGGGTACTCAAAGCACCCAACTTTGAGTACTGCACATAAAATCTTTCTCTTTAAAAAGTACATTCTCCAAAGGCATGAAGATCTTAGAATTTGGTTATATTTATATTATCCCTCATCATAACAAAATCATTTCAGTCCTTGCTGCAGTTATTATGGAAAAGCATTCCACATTGTAGGCATGGTCTTTTTGCCTATAAATTACAATTTTCTTACTAAACCTTTCCTAAAGGAGTGATACGGTACCAGATTGTACTGAGGGTGGTATAAACATAAATTCTAAGAGATAAAGACCTGACTCTCCCCAAGCTGCTCACTCTTGGGACCTTTTATAGTATCTTTATCCCAATACATGAAGGCATGTGCAGACTTATACCAGCAAAGAGCAACCACTGAAAAGGCTTTGGAACATCAATCTTAATTTAGTTCAATTTCCCACCAAGTAAAATATATAAATATTGTCAAATCCATACAGACACCATTGCCCCACTGTCTCCCATATTCCCTCAGCTACCCCCAACTTTCCACCCACCTCCACTCCCCCATCTCCCTCCACCCACCCTTTGAGTTCCTATAGTTCTCATGGACAATTTCTCAGCACATTGACAGCTCCCCACCTCAAACACCCCTTCCTATCTCTTTCTCCACCAGCAGGAGTTCTCTGTCCTTTGAGAGACTACTCAGGCCACTTGCTTGCACAGATGGCCATGTAAAATATTATTATTTTGCTTAGAGTTTGCTTTATATTCCCATACTTCTGCTATCATGGTGCAAGGCCCTTTTTATCCATATTTGTGGGCATTCTGCAAATGCTAGGAATTCAACACAAGGAACAACCCTCAACAATGAGAAAAGGAAATAAATACCCCAACTTTTCTTGTCCTCAGGGAGTAACTATAAGCTCCTGAGAGCATTCCCAGCCAAACTGAACCCTGTTGCCATAGAGATAACCTGCATCATGTAATGTACCCTCCAGTGACTTTTCTCCCTTCCCTCTCTCACCTTCTCAACTTCTTGTATGTCCTAGGATCTACCCAGATAAACTGCCTATACCAAAATCTTTTTAATAGGGTCGGTTTTTAAGGGATCGCAACTAAGACAAAATCTTCTTTCAAACAAAGTCAGTGGTAATGAATAAATCTGGGATTAGTTGATAGGCAAGAAAGGGAGGAGGAAAAAAATGTTACCTTTTACTTAATCACTGAAAATGTGTTCCAGTCATAATATTAAGTGATATACCATTATGCTAAGAAAATCAAGAAAATCTCATAAGAGGCATATTTTCTATTTTTAAACTATGGATATTTTCAGGCACAGTTTCTGGACCTCTATCTCCACTAATATATTTTCCTCATACTTCCTTTTCAGAGTTGCTAGGTTAGTCTATGGACTTCACCTATTATTTTATCTGGTGAAGCTTACAGATTTGCTAGTTACACTTCCATACTGCTTTACCTTTTATTCTCTACCTACTATCGGTCTGTCTTATATTAACTGTTAAATGTATGAGTGAATAATGGAAAGAAAAAAGAGATGGAGGGAGGGAGGGAGGGAGGGAGGGAGGGAAAAAGGGAGGGAAGGAGGAAGGGAAAGAGGGAAGGAAAGAAGAAAAGAGAAAGAAGAAAGGAAAGAAGGAAGGAAGGAAGGAAGGAAGGAAGGAAGGAAGGAAGGAAGGAAGGAAGGAAGGAAGGAAGGAAGGAAGGAAGAGAGGGAGGGAGGGAATGCAACAGTTTGAAAACACATTTGGTGCTAAGCCAGCCGTTCATAAGATCAGGAAGCTTAATGTGGCTGCTCAGGAACAGAACAGCAGTGCTTCTAAGTTCCTCAAAATGAAATCAAAGAGGAAAATTATCTATCTTGAAATGCTCGTGATTTTTAATTTTCTTCATATCACTGTCACCAAATTACGTTTTTACAAAAGGCCTGGTTATGCAAAAATTTTTAATGAAAATATTCTCTGTAGATTCTAGTTCAAGCACCTTGCAATGTCTGTGATCTTTTACTTCCTAGCTCAAGAATTAATTTTCTTGGTTTTCTTTCCAAGACAAGCAAGCTTAGTTCAGTTGAGAAAATACAATAAGTAATTCATCCAGGCTATAATTTCAAACTGTTGAGGTTCTGGCAACTCGCTCCTCCTCATCATTTTGTTAGATCTTTCTTCCCTCCTCCTTTTCTCCTCTTCACTCCCACGCACCCACAGCGCCCCCCACCCCACCCCACCCAAGATGCTCCATGGAAGCAACACGGTTGCAAATTGGAATGATGGGAAGGCTTTGAAGTCACTCAGGCAAAATAATTTGCTTTCTATTTTTAAAAACAAATCTACTTGTAAAATAAATCAGTGTCAGGCAAAGTGGTACAATCAAATGTTGTATTTTGTGTCTCTTTCTGAGGAACAAATAAATTTTTCCCTTCATAAGGATGAGAAATGATTTAGAGATTTTGAATAAACTTCACCTCTGTCCCCAAATTCTTGATCTTGAAACAGTGACTATATTGATGAGAAATGCAAACGGTCCCCAGCAGGCCAGGCTCAGAGTGCCAGGAATCTTACTGTGGCTGCTCAAGAATAGGGAAAGCAGTGCCTCTTGGCTCCCCTTCAATGTTCAGGTCAGCAACTAGCTCTCTCACTATCTGCATTATCTTCACAAGTTACAACATTTTAGTCACCCTTTGCTTTTCTTCTGTCCGATTGAAACAGAGGGAATAAGAATTGAGGTGATAAATATCAAAGTAAATATCTTTCAAAACCCCAAGCTAGCCTCAGAAAAAGAAATGCTGTTTTATTATATTTATAAATGTATACCAAAAGCTTCTCATTTCATACTTGTTTGTCTTAGAGATGAGGTCACACTGATCCTCTTGCAGTCATTTAAAAAAAGAAAAAAAAGGTGAATGCTGAAGTCAAGCTCTATGCAACTTAATTTATGGGCATTAAATGCCCTTCCTAAAGTGATTTAAGCAAAATCCCACAATCCCATGTATATCAGGGATGAATACTCATGTTACTCAGAGTAACAGAGGGTAGAATAGTGATGACCAGAGGCCAGAGAGTGAAGGGAAAGGAGAGTTACTGATCAAAAGGAATGAATTTTCATTATAATAACTTAAGTTCTGGAGATCTAATGTACACCGTGATGACTATAGTTAATAATAATGTATTGTAAACTTAAAATTCACTAAAACAGAAGGTCTCAAATGTTCTCACCACATGCGTGCACACACACACACACACACACACACACACACAACGGTAACTATGGATTTTATGGATCTGTTAATTAGTGTAACTATAGTAATCATTTTACAATGTATACATATTCCAAAACATCATGCTGTACACCTTAAATATATACAATTTTTTATTTGTCAAAATAAATTAATTTTTAAGTAGTACTTTTTATAATAATTGGAATAATTTTAGCTAAATCTATATATGATTTTCATTTGTAAACAAAATGAAGTATTTGAGTTTAAATTATCCCTACTTCTTCCTATAACAAATGTGATTTTATTTAGCTCTCCCACATATTCTTCAGTTTTTAGCTATATTTGTCATGTCATAGTCACTCAAATATTTGTTGAACAAGTAAAGTAATAGTCAGACATTCTCCACCTTTTATTTGGGGGCCTCTTTTTCCTCCTAAGTATAAGCTGGTTTTGATTTCTATTGGGCTTACTTAACACTGATTATTCATCAATTTTTCAAAATTATTTTTTAAAATTATTTTCATCATTTCGAGGCTTTAGCTACCTCTTAATTCCCCATCTCCCTTCCACCTTCCACCTTTCCTTCTCCATTCTCAAACTGAAAAGCATACATTTGTTGGCATATTCTGTTCATGTTCTCATTTTTAATCATCGATTTAAAAATCATATTATAAGAAGTAAATACCTTCTTAAATTTAAGGAATAATTATGTGAAACTATTTAAATAATTATTTCTTTGATTTGAAAAATAAATTACTATGCTCAATCATATGTTTTATTATTCTAAGTTAAAAATAATAATTAACCAGGGGGAGGGGAGGTTGATTTAGTTGTAAAAATAAATACATTCCCATAATAAAAAACAAATGTGTTAGATCAGCTCAGATTTTCTACTGTGATAGTCAAAATATTCTTTGTTCACAACCTATCTATAGTTCCTGCTTCTTAAATTCACACTGATCTCTTTGCTTTTGATGAGTCCCTAACCAAACTGATAATGAAAGATTGCTTATACTTCTCTCCAGAAGGTTGGGCTCCCTTTATTTGAGTGACCCTCAGGGAGAAAGTTTTCATAGGTGAAGTTTTGTTGTCATAGTTGCTGTTTATTGTGTCTAATTACTCTCTCTAAATCATCTAAAACTAGAATAATAAACTAATATTTATTAAGTGCCTAGGATTTATGAGCTCCTTGATATGTGCTACTTTATTTAATTCTTAAAACATTATTAAGCAGTTATTAATATACCCATTTTAAAGATGAGGAAATTGAAACTTAGAAAGGGTAATAATTTGACCGAGATCTCACAGATAGCAGATGTTAAATCCGGGACCCAAACTCAGGTCTATCTAACTTCAAAGTTTGTGCTTCTGTATCAAAAGCCACCCCCATGAAGTCTTAAATGTTGCTCTTAATCAGAATGTTATTACATGGATCTTCTCATAAGTGTTATTTTTCACATTTCATATTTCATAACAATCAAATTTCACAATGATCACCCGTAATGTAATAAGATTCATCCTTACTTAAAATGTATATTGAAACCCTAGTTACTTCTTTTTTTTTAAGTAGACTTTGTTTCTATCTATAGAAATTCTCTTTCCCTTGGAAAAAGAGGCTGTAAGGAGTGACCAATGCTTCAATTTAATTATGTTCATTTGTCTCCAAGATTTTTCTTAGCATTTTAAAATGAGCTAATAGTATAAACCAATTAACAAATAAAATGAGATTACAATCAAAGAATGCAAAGCCAAACATCATTCCTGGCAAAGACAAATATTAATAATTAGGGTTTTAATTAGAATAAACTTTAAACCAAAAGAGTTGTGGAGAGAAACTCACTAACCACATGTCAATGTAATAACAAGCAACTATCTTAGCAGAAAATATGTAAGTAAGCAAGTTCTGTAAAGTCTTATTACCCTCCCCTCAAACCTATACCATTCTTTTAAATACATTTGTTTCCAACTTTTGAATACAAACATCAAATACCAAAGTTTTCAAACTGAGCCACATGAGTTCACACATAACCTTTGCTAGCAACCAGCACATCCACTCCAGGTCTTTGCTAACAACCCTAACAAAGAGGAAAGAAAAAATAATAAAATCAGTGTCTGGTAGTGTTTTCTGCATAGAGAGACATCTTGAATTTTCTCTGGCAAGACTTGAGGCTCCTTGCCCTATTTTAGGGAATAACAACTATAACCTTGAAACCCATGAAGGGATGCATTCAGAACCTAAAGTTAAAAAAAAAGTAGAAAGATTGCCTTATGAGCAATGTAAAATAAATAGATATTTAATTAACAAAGAGTTTATGAAGAGTATTAATACTTAGAGCACTGTGTGCATAAGCCAGCAATGGAGACTTGTATAAAATGCAATCATTGAGAAATTAAAGAGACAGAATATTGCTACCAAAGAAGAAGCCTGATAATACAGCAATAGGAAAACAAAATTAGCTATCTTGTTCATGGTGTTATAACTGACAGGTTTAAAAAGTGAATAGGAGCCATCCTGAGAAAAAGGAACAAAGCTGGAGGTATCACTCTGCTTGACTTCAAAATTACACTACAAAGCAACAAAGCAACAATAATCAAAATAGCATGGTATTGGCAGGAAAACAAATGCAGAAACCAGTGGAGTAGATTTAAAAATCCAGAAGTGAACCCCCATTTAATGGGCAAATAACTTTTGACAAAGGAGCCAAAAACATACAATGGAGAAAGAAAAGCCTCTCCAATAAATGGTGCTGGGAAAACTAGACTCTACCTGCAAAGGAAACTAGACTGTTGTCTATCACCACACACCAAAATTAACTCAAAATGGATTAAAGACCTGAATACAAGACCTGAAACAATAAATCATGAAGAAAAAAATATAGAAACTAAACTCATGAACTTTGGACTTAAATAGAATTTTATGAATTTGACCTCAAAGGCAAGGGAAGTAAAAGCAAAAGTAAATGCACGAGACTACTAGAACTGAAAAGCTTCTTCACAGCAAGAAACCACGCCATCTTGGCTTCTAGTGAATTTTCCAATAAATATGCTACCACATTGGCCGCTCTGCTTAATCTAGCAGAGGTTAGAACCTAATTCATTCAATTTTTCTCATTCACAAAAAATAATCTTAATTAAGACAATCGCCAAGACTTCAACCACCAGGATGAGGCCAACCTGAAGGATTTACCCCAATTATACCCTGCGATGTCCAGTAACTAACCAGCTAATCAAATACCATAAATCATCAGGATCTACAATTACAATTCCAGGTGACCTTTACCATAAGCTTCTATATTGACCTTTCCACTTAGCTGGAGACATTAATTCAGGTAAAGCAAAATATATTAGCAGTTGCTCATTCTCTACCTCGGCCTTCTGAAAAAGAAGTCTTAGGTAATTCTCTCATCTATAACAATGCTTGTCAGTGAGGTGAGACTAATCTGAATGTTTCTGCACCAAGTTGGTACCATTAAGGACCTCACTGAAAGTTAGAAATATTTCATATTCATTTAATTGAATGACCACTTTATCTAATTGAATGGCCTCCCTCTGATAGAAATTGATATCTACAAAGTGAACATAAATAACAAGTCAGTTATCCTTCTAAGAAACTACTCAAAGTTATCAAGGGTAACTTCAGTTTGGAGGGATTGCTTTAGTCTTTTGAGGGCTGTTGGATCAAGGAGAGGATTTTCTTTAAACCTCTGAAGGTGTCGTATGACCACCTCTAAGGTACAAGTCACTGTATTTTGAAGAGGAAAGCAAGTTAATGCCTGGCTTCCAAACAATAAGTGCATTCCTAGGGGTGCATATGATGCCCCTGGAAAGAAATATTGTTTATATTTTGGGGATCCCCAGTAGGAGCTTACATCAGGTAAGGGACCCAGGTTGAGCGTACCTCCAATGTGGCTTGCCAGTGAGCAAAATTCTTAGTTCAGTTCAAATAATTGAATCCAGTTTTTCTTTTGGAAGGACTGCCTAAGACAAGGCAGTCCAATCTGCTTTGTTTGTCTAGGCCACTAACCAGGATCACACTTATTCCTGAACCTTTCAAAGAAATCACTTGTCAGTATCTCTGGATATCTGCCCCACACCCACTGCCACAGCTGATGCTCCATCATTCCATGGGATTAAAAAATACCATCTGGTTGCCATGTTAAAGGATTTGGACTACATTGGTTCTATAAAAAAGCATGAGGAAAAAGAATAATGAAAGCTAAAAGCACAAAATCTAAAGCTAGGATGCCTGGGTGTGAATCCTGACTCTGCCACAATGTTTTTAGCATTACAACTGATCGATCAGAAAAAAAAAAAATCCATAAGCTTTGAGAAGCTGTCAATTGCAAAGTGCCATGTACCAATTTCTAAACTTTATAGTATGAAAGTTCAAATTTTATCATTGGCAACAAATACTGTCCGTCGTGTTCCTCGAAGAAACAGGCTCACTTTGTTCATTTTGGAGAAAATGTCAAATAACCAAACCTGAATAACCTTAGTTTGTCTGCCAGTCATTTTTTCAAGTACAAGTGTTCCATGAAAAAAACAGTTAGTTCGTCTCACAAATCAATCATACAAGGGCTTGCTCTCAAGATAACCATCAAACCCAGGTATGCAACAGAAGGGCTATATAAATACTTCCCATTTCATCCTACAGAGTATTAAAAAGACACTCAAAAGTTGAGGTTCAGTCAATTTAATAACATAAACAAAACACTAATACATTAATTTCTGATTATTTTTATCTTCCACAGACATTGCCCTGATCCAAGTCTATTTTAACAATGACCTATTTTCTCCAAGAAATTTTTATTTAATTATGAATCAGAAAGCAGAGAGAGTCCCTTTTTAATAAAAAATTATTTGCTATGTTTTCATTTTATCCTCAAAGACTCCATCTATGTCAAATCATTAGTGAAAACCAAAAAGCCTGACATTTTTAATATCTATTTCCACTCTATATATTAATCTTTGGAGGATGTAAAATGCTTCATCATGCTTTATGATAGTTCACCTAGTCAGAGAATTTCTCTTTTATACAAAAAATATGTTACATATCCACTGGAAAGATCAGTAACCCAGCCACAGTTGAAATGTAGTATTTTACATTGTATGTAAGTGATGATTTGTTAAATATATGATTTACTATAATTTACAAAACCCAAGAAGATAATTAAATAACTACAAACACAAAATACATACTGAGTACTTACAAAATCTGTTATATTCCACTATTTAACAAAAATAGGCCATACATATAAATTTCCCACCACTCTCCCCCTCCACCCCAAACTAGTCTCCAACCACACTAGCATTTTTGCCTCTCCTAAAACATGTCAAACTTGTTCCCTCCCGAAAGATATGGTACTTGTTATTTTCTTTTGCACTACTTATATATTTCTGCATGACAAAATACTCTAAAACTTCATTACTTAAAACAATAAGCATTTACTATCCCATAGTTTCTGTGGATCAGAATTTCAAGAGAAATTCTAGGTGCTCCAACTCAAGGTTTCTCATGAAGTTGCAATAAGATATCATGATCTGAAGCTTGACCAAAGGCTGGAGGGTCCACTTTCAAGATAGCTTCTTCACATGACTGACAGACAACTCAGTACTGGCTGTTGGCAGGATACCTTAGTCTTTCACCATGTGGCCCCCCTCCATAGATTTGCTTGAATATCCTCATGATATGGCAGCTGGCTTTCCCCAGAAGATGTTCCAGAAGATCAAGGTGGAAATGGCCGTGTCTTTTATGTCCTAACCTCAGAAGTCACACACCATCATTTCCACTGTATTCTTTCTACTGGTCACATAGACCAATACTGATACAATATGACAGGAGACTACATAAGGGCATAAATACCAGGAGCCAAGGGTCATTGGGAGTCACCTGGAAGACTGGCTACCACACTCCTCTCAGATCTTTTTACTTTTCTTTAGCTCACCTAATTCAAGTCTCTGCTGAAATATGATCACCTCAAAAAAAATCTTTCTACCTGACTAAAATAGATTCCCATTGCCCTATGACCCCTATTTCTTTTTTGCTACATTACTCTGACCGTACATGGCTTTCATAGTACTTATCAATGCCTGAAATTACATTATTTATTCACTTACATGTTTAATTTATTTTATCATCTATCCTCCAGTCTTCATGATGGGAGAAACTTTTCTATCTTGTTCACAACACAGGCCAATAACCCAGCACAGTGCCTGGCACACAGTAAGAATTCAGTAAATATTTTTTGAATAAATGAATGGTTTTTCAAGCAGTGGTAATTAATTTACTCTCAGCTCTTTATTCTTTTTCACACAATTTTCCAACTCCACACAGAAATATTAACCTGAAGGATGACAAATCACAAGACCGGAGGTTCATAATATTACTTTTAAGTGAATTATAATGTTTGTTAGTAATTAAGGTTTTCATTATTCAATATGAATGGTTTTTACCTTTCTAAGGGAAATTCCTGAGATTTATGCAATATTTTATTGCATATATTATTAAAAAAGTAAATAACCTTAAATATTCAAGTATAATAAGAAACAGTAAGTTACCAGGAGAGAGTACTTGGAAATAAATGTAGATAAAAGAAGATGTTAATTTGGAAAGAAGTTTAATCTTATCAAATACCATTACTTAAGTATTTAATACTTCTGGTTCTTGTAGCTTCTTATTATTTAGTAACTGAAGTACATATACATATATATATGTACCTATGTATACATATACATATATATATATATAATCTATCATTTTGTCACTAAACTGAGTGAAAAAAGAAGTATGCTTATTTTAAATAAACAAATAATAAATCTCTCACTGACCTTACTTTCCTACCCATTCCAGGAGGTAAAAGTGTAGCTCGTCCTTAACTGCTAATAAGAATATAATCAAAGTTAAAATCTAATACTTAAACTTAATCTAAGATGCTGTAGTCTATATTCTGCAGCAAAAAAAAGAGATGATTAGAAATGTTCTGTAAAATACTCATTTCTGCAAAGTCATTTGCACCTATGCAATTAGATTATCATGGAAATAATCTTCTCGGACTAATAGCTCTCGTTGCAAATGTAATTATTCCAGCTTTAATCCATCTTAATTGCACAGGAGAGCAGAAATGGGTAAGTCAGTCAGTAAATGAACCTCTAACTCTAAGATCAAAGAAAGCAAAAAGATGTTTATTCTAAAGTAGGTTGCTAAATAATTTTTTGGCACAAGGTACTAGAATTATTAAAATGAAGAGAATATTCCAAATTATACAATCTATCCTCCCAGACAAAGCAAAGTTTCTTCCACAACACCCAACCTCTATTTGAACTATAATTGTAATAGAGATCTTCTCCTTTGAAAATATTTTTAGAAAATAAGGGTTCAAATGTGCTTTTGATGTTGAGCCAAAATAACTTTCTGTGAAGTTTCCATATTCAGAACCAGTTCTATTCCATGAAACATGACAAGATAAGGCTAATCTTTCTACTACTTGGCCTTTAAATTTGTAGAATTCACATTTGGATGCACATGTAGTCATCTAGGGAGCTTAACTACATTAGCCCAGGGCCAGGGTGAGACACGTAAGGTGCTCACTTCAAGGACAAAATTTAAGGGACACCAAAACTGTCAGAAAATAAATTTTTTCAGCTTTGTTGAGGTATAATTGATAAATAAAATTGTAATACATTTAAAAGGAACAACATAATGATTTCATGTGTGTATACATTGTGAAGGAATTTCTGTAACTATGTTAATCAACACATCTATCACCTCACATATTTTAATCATACAGTACAGTATTATCAACTATAGTCTCCATGTGATACATTATATCCTCAGACCTTATTTATCTTGTAACTGAAAGTTTATATCCTTTACCAGTCTCTCTCTATTTCCCCAACCCCTAGCCCTCAGAAACCGCCATTCTGTTTTCTGTTTCTATGAGTTCAACTTTTTTTTTTTTTAGATTCTACATATAAGTGATACCATGCAGTATTTATCATGCTCTGTCTGACTTACTTCACTTAGCATAATGCCCTCAAGGTCTATCTATGTTTACACAAATGGCAGGATTTCCTTCTTTTTATGGCTGAATAATATTTTGTTGTATATATAGATACCACATTTTTTAAATCCATTCAGCCATTAATGAACACTTAGATTATTTTCATTGGTTATTATGAATAATGCTGCAATGAAAATGAAAATACAGATATCTCTTCAAGATAGCAAGTAATATTTTATACAATATTGTTAAAAACCCAAATCTATGCCAAAAAAAATCCATGGTATACGAAATATCAAAATTTTAAATAGAGATGACTATTCTTGTTTGTTTCATGACCCTGAATTATTATGCAATGGGAACAGTCATTTCTAAGCAATCTGCAGTTCCCAGGCCCCTTGGAAACCATCAAATGCCACACCCTGCCTCACCTCATCCCTAACCTAGCGGATTTATGAGGCTGACTGGCAAAATCAAAGCTTTACATATATAATAATGTTTTTGATATTAGAGATTTTATTACCTTTTCCATTTGGTTCACAATTCAGGAGGATATTTTAATAAGTGTACATAGGGCACACATTTTTTCAATCTCAGGCTCCTATGAGGTGTCTCATAGCACTGCAATAACTCCTTACTCCCATTCCCAGACTTATGTTATCTGTAAATTTGATAAATCTGCTTTTTGTACCTGTTTCTAAAGTATTGATAACTATATTGAACAGGAGAAATTCAAGTACAAATATTAGTTCTTTGAGAGAGCTCGATCCAGCTTAAAATTGTTCAAGCAACTGAAAAATCACGTACTTGTAGTCATTTGTTTCACATTTCTCCATTTTGATATTTCTGTACTTAAGAGGCATTAATTATTTACTCAATTGAATTATACTCTTATTAATTTTAGTATCTGATAAATTAAAATACCTCATTTATTATACAGGTAAATATCAAAAAAGTATTTTATTTAAAATATGTTATAACTTTTATTGTCTTTGTACTTTTTATCTACACAGAAAAGAATCACTAATTATTTGATTTACTTAGAATGATAACTTCTACAGATGATTTTTTTTTCTTAGATAGCCACAAAGAATAAAGGGCTATAAGTTATAATACAGCACATTTTTATGAAGTACAGGAAAGAATTTTCTAACAACTAAAGATGTTCAAACTTAAAAGTGAGCTAATGATTTCCTTGTCACTAGAAGTGTCTAACAAAAGATGTATACCACTTGCTGTGAATGTGATAGCAAGGATTCAAAAGTATAAGAGAGCTTTGGTTTAAGTACTCTGGAGGTCCTTCCCAACACTAGAACTCTGTGATAAGACCCCCATAAGATTATGTTCCCATATGAGTAAAGTTAGTGGTTCTTTCAGCTTAGTATTGTATGTGACTATGAATCAGAAAAACATTTAGAAAAGAAAAACTTAATTATTTTCATGATGTCAAACCCAAGGGCTAAATAGGCATTCTGAATACCCCCCGTCTCCTTCTAAACAATCTATCACACATCATTTTTTCTATGCCCTTTGGAATCTATTCTCTTTTCTTCCTGCACTGCCATTCTGAAAGGCGCATTCTATGGATTTACTATTTACTTGTAAAGTAAAACATCATGTTGTTTCGTTTGTTCTAAAATTTCCTCTTTCTTACCTCTGAAGAAAAATTAAACGTCATTTCTATTGTCTTCATATTTCTTTGGACAAACTAAATGTAAAGGTACTAATAAAATCTTGATGATACCCTGATGATCTGTCTTGCAAAATTATGTTTACAGTGGCCCAAGGAAAGAATAAACTTTCTTTTTCTGTTAGAGATGATATATATATTTGGCTTCTCTACAAGAGTGCTTCTCAATCTGGTTATTCATTAGAAAGTCTTTAAAATGGTGATGGCCAGGCCCAACCTCGGGCCAATTAAATTAGAAACTTCTAAGGAAAAGGGAAGCAGGGTAAGAGCATTTGTCAGTCTTCCAGTTGTTTTTAATGCCCACCAGGAGCTGAGAACCACTGTTTGTGCATTGTACTCTCTCTCTTTCTCTGGCACAGGTGGTACTAAAAAACAAAAACAAACACAGTCAGAGGTTCTCTGCATGTGACTGACTCCACACCATTGACTGGGACACAGGTGCAATCAGAATATTTTAAGTGCCAAAAGAGAACAGAGTGGCAATCGCTACTTTCAAAAGTTTTCTCCCTCCATGTGAAAAAATAAAAATGTAAAAATACTACTTTTTTAAAACTAGATTGAAAAATATTTTAATTCACAATTTGAGCTTCTTTTGTTTTATTTTGTTTTACTCTTAAACAGCTGAGAAATAAGTAAACCATAGTTCAGAACACTCCTAGTGTGTCACTGTGTACTGCCTGATTGCTGGTAGGTTATATCATAGCACTAATACAAGTTAATAATTAAAAATATTAACAATAATGTTTTTTACATCTGTTGATTTTAATTTTAAGAACTCAGTTATGATTCAATCATTCAGATCATTTATTTAAAATAAGCATTTGCTCTAACCTATAGAAGAAACAACCTAAAATTCTGATTATTGAGGATTGTTTTAACAGATCATGGATAAAGATGTATTAAAGTAGACCAATAATGTTGTGTGAGAAGACAAATCAGGCTTAAAAGTAGCATGAATACATTTTTTATAAATATCTATAGTTATAAACTAAATATATTATTTTTCATATATATGAAATATATGTGGTAAATATATACTAAATTACATATATAATTTTTCTATTTGTGTGCTATTTATCTCTGGGTATAGAATTACTAGTGATTTATAAATTCCTATTTTAATTTTTAATTTTTTAATTTTTATTTTATATTCTTACCAATCAACAGTGAATTAATTATGTGATAAAAAATAAAAGATTTCATAAACTTATATGACTTGAAATAGCATCAATTTTCCTTATGCTGTGGTTGAGATACAGAAACCTATAATAATAGATTACTTTCAAAGAGACAACAAAATGAACTGTCTTAAATCAGATATCCAAGTTCCTCCTCTACCCTATTTTCTCTGCCTCTTCGTCATTCATTTTAGGAATGAGAGTATGTGCCGTTTTTTAGACAAAGCAAATATTTTGTTGGATTATAAGTGATGAGAGTGACAGAATAAAATGTCTAGATTGTATTTAGGAATGCTCTGTAATTCTCATACTATATCTTGAGCCATCACTAAGATAACTGAGGAAAGGGATCTGTGGGGGAGAGGAGAGAAAAATACTAAGTTCATAGTCCAAATCAGCCTCTCAATATTTTAAGCTAGTCTCCAAAACTAGCCCAAATCTCACCTACTACTAAAGCCTTCCAAGAAGTCTACTCATCTCTCCCTCCTCTGGATTCTTATAGACTTTTGTCTATACAACACATTTAAATCAATTCAATATCGACTGATATTGTTATGTCACTTTTTATTTGTATAAAACTGCCTTTTCCCATAAGACTATAAGGAAACTAAGAACAAGACTATGTACTACATGAGCCCAGGACAGCCATATGTGTACAACTATTCAGTACTTACTTTTCACATTCATTAGGAGATGGCAGCTTCACAATGGAGCTTACTAAGTTGCACCCAAATTGTGAGAGGTCCAGGTTTCTGATGATATCGTGTCACCTGCAGCTAAATCAATAAATTCTTTTAATTATGTCACCGATTATGCCATAGCATGCTTGATGATTCAAATTTGTATAATTTATTGCTGTTTACAATAACTGTCTTCATATGATTGTGTACACATTGCTTAACTAAGCAAGAAATGCTTTATGTAATCTGTAGGGTAGTCAAAACTTTTTTTAAGGATAAATTTAGGGCAGGTCTTTCCAAAGGTTGCTTTAGGAACATGAGACTATTAACATACTTAGTTTAAAATAAAAAAAAATTCGTGGTGAAATAAGGATGAAAAATGCTGCACACTTTATCCAACTCTTGGAGATTCACCCAGTATGTTACTACATTAAGGCTCCTATGAATTTTTACAGTATAAAGCCTGTTTAATTTGATTTAATCCAGCATTTCTCAGTGAGATCATTTGTTGTGTAACAGTAACTTCCTGTGGAACATACTTTGGGAAATGCAGATTCTGAGATTCAGAATTCCATTTCCCCTTTCAGAAAGGTCATACTAAAATACCACACTCTTAACACCTAGTTATTACCATAAAGATTGTTAGGGTTAGTTAAGAGGAATCTAAACATCATAAGCCTTTGTTATAATGAAACTTCTCCTTAAAAATTTGTCATACAGGAGATTGATTGTCTTTTGGTGTCTGGAGAACCAAATAAACCATTAAAGTTCTTAGAAACAAGGACTGCCATTTCATTTACCCGTTTGCCTGCCCAGTGCCCAGTGCCCAGAAAGGCTGTCAACTTTCTGTTCACTCATATGTTTTGCCAGAGATTCATTCTTTTTCTCTGGTTAAACTGTTAGGTCACAAAGGTAATACTTCAAAATATTTTATCTGGGAATGAATCTATTAACACCAAAGGAAGCTTTGGATTATGCACAATGAGACTGCTTGGCAAAAAAGAACACGATGGAAAAGAACATCCATCCTGATAGGGAACAAAACCTCCTAGCTGTGCTTAAAATATTAAAATCTGGTTTGCAGCAGCTTCTGTCTCTGTGAAAACAGAAAGATGGTGAAAGCATAGAGCTGGAATAGGGTTCTGGATGCCATAGTAACGGCATCTTCAGTGATGACATTATGTACCACCTGGTGCTCTCCTGACTGAATTGCAATATTATGTCTCAGTATTCACCAAGGTAGGACAAAGCCTAGGCATAAAACAGAACAATCACATTAAAGCAACAATTCACCTACAGGTTGAAGTTGGATGCATCAATCTTTTTTATTTTCCTAATAACATCCTTTGTGCTACCAGGTATTAGTGCCATAGCAAGATTTATGAGCAGAGAAAAAATTCGAAGTACTCTAAAAGTAAAACAGGACTACAAATTTATAAATCACAAACATGCATAGAAGACCCTACTGAAATCTAATTATTTCAATAAGAAACTCTTGCCAAACTTTCAGTTTATTTAATGAACGGAGAGGCTGAATAATTACTTTGGGGAACATGGAGAAGGGCTGAATAAGATCTGGAATAGATGATCTACCAGAACCTTCCCCACATTAAAATGCAGTGCTTCTGTGATACAGTCACAATGTTTCACAACATTAAAATGGAACAGCCTACTTAAGTTGAGAAAACTCCAAGTTTTTCCACTTCGAATAGGAGAAAACACAGTTCTCTTCCTACATGTCTCCTATTATTCTCATACTGCCGCCACACTCACAACACATCTGACACTGAAGGTAGGTAGCAAGGAGGAGTTCCCATACCAAGCAATTTTCTATGACACCATCTGGGTGTCCTACAATTTAACTCAACTCTGCACTATCTACCTGGACATAGCGTCAGATCCCAGAGGTTAAGGGCTCAGTCCTACAAGACTGCCCCACCCCACTTCACAAACCAATCACAATTTCAGGGTGCCCATGCACTTCTGACTGACTGGCTATCAATGAGAGGTTCTCACTACCCCTTTCTCAGGTTTGATTAATTTGCTAGGGAAGCTTACAGAACTCAGGAAAACTTACTTCTGTTTACAGTTTATTAAAGGAGATGATAAAGGATACAGATGAATAGCCAGATGATGATAATTACAGAATCACAGGGCAAGGCCTAGGAGAGTTCCAAGTCTAATTATGGCTTATTTTTCCTGGTGACCAGCATCCCTCATCCAGAAGCCATCAGGAGCCCACCTAGAGTTACCTCGTTAGAACAAAAGATATTCTGATCACCCAGAAAATTACAAGGGTTATGCAAGCCCTGTGTCAAAAACCAGGGCCAAAGATCAATGAAAAGATATTCCTAGTCCTCTTATCACTTATGAACTTACAATGCTTTTATGAACTCTGTGCCAGGAGCCACAGACAAAGACCAATACACATATTTTTTTATTATCTCGCACTACTAAATAAAGGTAAAGGTAATTTCCATCTTTCCATGAAAAAGACATCCTTTATGGTTTTGCAAACCTATTCAAATAAAAAAGCTTTTATCTAACTGTGAGCTCTAATTCATTCCTACACATGTCGATGTTTATTCAGCAAGCATCAATTAATTGAGAATTTGTTCCATGCATAGCATTACAAGTGCTATGAAGGATATGTCATCGTTATTATTCACCAAATGTTAATGGCTCTCTGATTTCAAGAATATATGATGACTGTTCTTCCTGCCCTTTTATGAAGTAAAGCATGGATATGTAACTTGTTTTGGTCAATGGCATGTGAGTAGAAGAGAAGTGTACTTCCAAGCAGAAGTTTTAAAAGCCAGTGCATTTGCCATGTTCTCTCCCCACCACTTCTATGATCCTAGCAGCACATGTTGAATGAGTCTCCATTACCTGGGGTTATGTCGCTCCCTTGGGCAGAGACTCCTTGCTGACTCATGTTGGATGTGATATCCAAAAGAGAGTTAAATGTCTTTGTTATGTGACTGCGATTTGAATTGTTTGTTACCACACTATAATCCTGTCTAGTAAGGAAAAAAGATAATTGCTTTTTAGAGCACTTACTATATGCACATTATACACATCACACTTAAACCTTGAGAGAGTTAAATTCTAGTCAGAATAAATTTTTTTAAAGATGAAACACAATAATTCTGAAACAAAACAAGTATGTGATGTACACATGAATGTAAAAAAAATTTTGCAGAAATATAAATTTTAAAATATCTATGTAGATCAAATGTAATTAGTAATAGCTTTATAGATGAGTCTTGAGCCAAATCTGTAAGATTTATCAGAATTTTGATGTATAGAAAGAATGGGGAAAGCAATGTATACTAAAGGTACCATACAAGCAAACATGGACAGGAAGGAAACTATTAGAAGACAGGTATAGCACTGGATTTTTATAGAAGAATCCTCTTAATAAGTGGACCATGAATGGTCTTTTATGTTTTTTTTTCCTCTGAAACTAATTTTAAAAGGTAACAGTAACCCATAAAATTTCACTAGCTCTAGAAGAACACATTGAGAAATAAATTTAGAATAATTGTAAACTTATTTGAAAATATTACAATCTATATATAGATCACACAGGACCATCATGTTTTACCTTAGGATTGGAATTTACCATTCTATCACGTATTAAATTGTTTGTTAATTTTCTTCAGTAAAGCACACATCAAAAGGCATGATCATAGACCAACAAGATGGTAAAGGATTACCATGCAGACAGCAAGATCCAATGAATAAGCCCATCCTGAGATGGCGGTAGGCATCCCTTCAGAGCACCCTCTAAGTCAACCCTAACTCCACAGTCTAACTCTCACAGTGTCTATTCAGAGTAAATACTATAAAACTGAATTATTTGAAATGGAAAAAAAAAGAAATGGAAGGTGAGTTAGGATATGTGAAGAAAAAAATTAAGTTTATAAGTGTACCTTAATGGATGATAAGTATTCAATAAATGGACTTCAAGTTATGAAAAAAATCTATAGTCAGAGAAACAGCAATGTATAGAGCATACTTAAATTACAGCAAAGATTACTGAAGGTAAGAGTAGAAGAGAAAATAGAAAAATACCCAGCAAATTTGTGAAAAGAATCAGCCAAATAACCAATCAATAAAGTAATGTTTAGAATTAGAATCTGAGTTATGGATATGTTTAAAAGCTGAAGCTGACCCACCGGTATAGGGAAGGACCAGAGGCTTTTGAACAAAGGAGTAACATAATTTAATTCATTTATTTTTATTTATTACCTTTGTATAGTGATTTTTTTTCCTTTTCTGTTACCTTAAGTACTAATAATTGATGGAAGTACTGAGATATAATTGTTTGGGGTCTTCTTTTAATTTAATGAATCCCTTATTTAAACAATGCTAAATTTTTTTAGGATAGAAATAGTTTTTTATTATGAATGTACAACAGCATTTCCTATTTTAAATTTAGAAAATGTAATTTTAAAAAAGTCCCTTTCATAATAGCAAACAAAAATAACAACAACAATAATAATAATAATAGCTACATAATACCTCTGATTGAACCTAAGAAAAGATATGTAAAATTGACACAGGTAGGTGACTTATATCCCAAGAAAACTTTTTAAATTAAATTTACTGGGGTAACATTGATTAATAACATTAGATAAGTTTCAGGCGTACAACTTTATAGAATGACATTTGTGTACTCTATTGTGTGTTCATCACCCAAGTCTAGTCTCCTGTCACCATGTGCTTAACCCCATTTGCACTCTTCATCCTTGCCCCACCTCCTTCCTCTCTGGTAACCATTCTGTTGTCTGTATCTAAGAGTCTGTTTTTTAGTTTGTGTGTATGTTTGTTTTTCCTGTTCATTTGTTGTTTTTTGTTTTATACCCCACGTATTAGTGAAATCGCATGGTTCTTATCCTTTTCCATCTGACATTTCACTTAGCATAATACTCTCAATATCTATCCCCATTGTCATTCACTTAGCATAATACTCTCAATATCTATCCCCATTGTCATTCACTTAGCATAATACTCTCAATATCTATCCCCATTGTCATAAATGGCAATAATTTATCTTTTTTTATGATCAAGTAGTATTCTGTGTATATACCATACCACATCTTCTTTATCCAATCATTTATTGAAAAATGGTTGGATTGTTTCCTTGCCTTGGCTATTGTAAATAATGCTGCAATGAACATAGGGATACACATATCTTTATAAATAATTGTTTTAAAATTTTTCAGGTGGATACCCAGAAGAGGGATTGTTGAGTCATATGGTAACTCTATTCTTAATTTTTTGAGAAACCTCCATACTATTTTCCATAATGGCAGTAACAATTTATATTTCCACCAGCAGTGTGAGAGGGTTCCCTTTTCTCTGCATCCTCTCCAACACTTGTTATTTCTTGACTTATTACTATTAGCCATTCTAACAGGTATGAAGTAGTATATTCTGTGGTTTTGATTTGCATTTCCCTTATAACGAGTGATGTTGAGCATCTTTTCATATATCTATTGGCCTCATGTATGTCTTCCTTGGTAAATTATCTATTCAGGTCCTCTGCCTATTTTTTAACCAGATTAGAATTTTTGTTGTTATTGGGTTGAATGAGTTCTTCATGCATTTAGGATAGTAGACTCTATCAGCAGTATCATTTGCAGATATCTTCTAACCCAATAAAGCTTTTACCAAAAGAAAAAAAGTAACATAGAAAATACATAGGTGTAGAAATAATTAATATAGAATTTTGACATGTGTCCTTCAAAATGCTGTTAAATAAAATGAAATTATAATACGTATACTATTATAAAATCAGGCTTTTTGGTCTGACATATTTTAAGATTATTTTTCAAGGTCAATGAGCATTTAAGTTATATTAGTGGTTAAACAGTATTCCTTTATATGAATATATCATTATTTATCAAATCTATTGCTTGGCTAGTATAACATTTTCAAGTTTTTGATGTTAAAAGCAATGGTATAAGAAAATTGTCAGATTTTTTTCTATTGGATACAATTCTAGAAAACAAATTGTGGATCAAAAATATATACATATTAATGTACATATTACTAAAACAGTTACAGCAATTAAAATTATAAGAATTCCCCTTTTCACACTTTATCTAAATTGAAAATTATCATTTTATATCTTTGCCAAGTGAAAATTGCTGTATCATGGTTATTTTACATTGCATTAATCTAGTGCATTTCAACAATTTTATGCATGTATTCAGAATATGAATTTTTGCTTATTCATATCCTTTACCCATATTTCTATTGATATGTTTTTTCAAGTATTTTTGAAAGATAAATATAGTTGGGGCATGCTAAATAGATTGAGACATGTGTGTTGCCTGAATGCAACTGAAGAATAAGATTACAAAACCATAAATCTTCATGTGATTTGTATTGGTATAAAGCTGTGGCTTGTTTTTTTTTCAGGCCTATAGTGATATTGTGGTCAAAAGAACATGATAGTCAAAGTAATTTCAGTTTTCAATCCAAGTCTTTTATTTCATTTCTTGAACACTGTGAAGGAAAACGAATACATACAGTGCCTAATAATATTTGTTAAAATTTTTCTTTTTCCTCTTTCATCCGTGCTCTTACTTTAGTACCCTTTGAGCCTATTTCTCTCTTCAAAGCTGTCTATAAATTCCTCTTCTCCTAGTCCAGGCAGTTTTTGTTCCTATCTTCTCCCTCTGTATCACTACTATTTATCATGTTTTGGAAAAATATAATTAAAAAGAAAATCTCCTGCCAACTTAGATAACCTCTCCATGAAGGTAGAAAAGAAAACACTTTTATTATCAAATAGGCATGAAACTAGAATGTTATAGCTATCGCAGGCAATGCACTAAGAAACTGCAGACAGAAAGAAATCTCACCCTTTCATATGGCCAGGCAGATTCAATCCATTGCACGCAAAACAATAACTAGTCTCAAGTAAGAGGATTTAAGAGCACAATTTGTCACACACAGTCCATCCTAAATTCACTTGATAATTGAGGCAGCCATCTGTGTTCAATCATTGGCTTTATACAGAAGGGAAACAAACTTGGCATATCTTTATGGCAGGATATAATTTTGGAGTAAGGCATCCATGAAAGCTAGGCTTCTACCATCCCACAGAAACTAAGAGATGGGAACACTATTTTCCTTAATAATTACATTCAAAGAGATGGCTCCCAAGTCTTTGAGAAAATCATTTCTTGGTTGTAATGCAGGCAAGAGGTTATTTTAATTTTAAAAGGGTTTATGTATATTCTGAGGGCATGATTACAAGTTTTTTAGAGTAAATGTTCTGAAATAAAAGAAGGGGACAACACATTAGGAAGACATAACACCTTATCAATATATATGGCCCCAATCAAGGAGCACCAAAATATATAAAGCAACTATTAACAGTACTAAAGAGAGAAAATGACAAAAACACAATTATAGTGCAGGAGCTAAATACTTCATTTACAGCTATGGATAGATTATCCAAACTGAAAATCAATGACGAAATATCAGCCTTAAATGATACATTAGACCAAATGGATATAATCAACATTTACAGAGCCTTTCATCCCAAAATATGATTATACATCTCCTTTAGTGCACATGGAACAGTCTCAAGAATAGACCATATGCAGAGATGTAAAACTAGCCTCAACAAATTTAAAAGATTGAAATTATACCAAGCATATTCTCTGACTGCAATGCTTTGAAACTGGAGATCAACTGCAAAAAGAAAGCAAGAAAAATCACAAATATGTGGAGTTTAAATAACATGCTACTAAAGAATAGACAGGCCAAAGAGGAAATAAAAGGAGAGATCAAATATCCATAGAAACAAATGAGAATGAATATACAACATATAAATCTTATGGGATACAGCAAAAGTGGTAACAATAGAAAAGTTCTAATAATATTATTACAGGTCTATCTCAAGAAACAAGGACAATTCCAAATAAACAACCTAACACTTCATCTTAATGAACTAGAAAAAGTCAGCAAAATCAAGAAAATAATCAAAATTAGAGCAGAATTAAATGATAATGAAAACAAAAAGATTAAAAAAAATAATGCAAAAAAGAGCTGATTTTTTAAAAAGATTTTTAAAAAATTGACAAACCCTTGGCTAGATTCATTAAGAAGAAAAGAGAAAGGACACAAATAAACAAAATCAGTAGGGACAATGCATACCACAAAATACAAAGGATTATACAAGAATGATATGAAAGACTCTGTGCCACCAAATTCAATAACCTAGAAGAAATGGACAAGTTCTTAGAAATATACAACCTTCCTAGACTGAATCACAAAGAGCTGGAAAATCTAAGACTGATAACAGCAAGGAAATTGAAACAATCATCAAAAATCTCCAGAAAAGTAGAAGTCCAGGACCATATGGCTTCACTAGTGAATTCTACTAAACATTCAAAGATGATTTAATACCTGTTTTTCTCAAACCCTTCCAAAAAACAATCAAAGAAGAAGCAATACTTGCAAATTCATTTTATGAAGACAACATTACCCTTATACCAAAACCTGGTAAGGATAATACACACAGACCAATATCTTTGATGAATACACATTCAAAACTCCAAACAAAATACTATCAAATCAAATACAACAATACATTAGAAAAGATTATGCATCACCACCAAGTAGGGTTCATTTCATGGACCCAAGGATGGTTCAACATATGCTAACCAATCAATGTGATATAACACATAAACAAAATAAAGGATAAACATGATATGATTATATCAATAGATACAGAAAAAGCATTTGACAAGATAAAGCATCCATTTATGATTAAAACAGTTAATAAAATGGGGATAGAAGGAAAGTACTTCAACATAATAAAGGCTATATATGGCAAAACTTGAGCTAACATCATACTTGATAGTGAAAAACTGAAAGGTTTTCCTCTAAGATCAGGAAAAAGGCAAAGATGCCTTTTCTCACCACTATTGTTCAACATAGTATTGATAGCCAGAGCAATCAGGTAAGAGAAAGAAATACAAGATATCCAAATTGAGAATGAAGTCAAATTGTCACTTTTTATAAAAGATAAGATTTTTTATAGAAAACCCTAGATTCTACCAAAAAAACTATTAGAAACAATAAACAAACACAGTAAAGTTGCAGGAAAAAAAATCAGTGTACAAAAATCCTTTGTGTTTCTATATACTAACAATAAAATTTCAGAAACAAAATTTAAAAACAATTCCTTTTGCAATTGCAACAATTCCCATGCCTAGGAATAAACTTAAAAAAGGTGTAAAGTATTTACACACTGAAAACTACAAGATATTATTTAAGAAAATTAATGGAGACAAAAGAAATGGAAAGATACCGTGTGTTCAGAGATTGAAAGAATAACATAGTTCAAATGGCCATACATAGATTTAATGCAATCTCCATCAAAATCCCCATGGCATTTTTTAAAGACATAGAACAAAAAAATCATCAGATTCGTATGGAATCACAAAAGACCTTGAGTAGCCAAAGCAATCATGAGAAAAAAGTCCAAAGCTAGAGGTATCTATCAGACTGCCTGACTTTAAATTATACTACAAAGTGACAATAATCAAAACAATATGGTACTGGCAGAAAAAAAGACACACAGACCAATGGAACAGAATTGGGATCCCAGAAATAAATCCATGTATGTACATGCAAATAATCTTCAACAAAGGATCCAAAAACATACAATGAAGAAAGGAAATCCTCTTCAATAAATTGTGCTGAGAAAATTAGAAGGCCACATGCAAAAGAATGGAATTAGACTGCTATCTGCCACCATACACCAAAATTAACTTGAAATGAATCAAAGACCTAAATAAAATAATCAGACCTGAAAAAATAAACTGCATAGAAGAAAACATAAGTACTAAACTCATGGACCTTGGTCTTAGAGAAGATTTTACAAATTTGGCCTCAAAGGCCAGGAAAGTAAAAGCAAAAATAAATGAATGGGACCATATCAAACTAAAAAGCTTCTGCATAGCTAAGAAACCATCAACAAAACAAAGAAGCAACCAACTGAATGGGAGGTGATATTTGCAAACAAGGCCTCCAATATGGGGCTAATATCTAAAATATATAAAGAACTCATACAGTTCAACAGCAAAAAATCAAACAATGCAATTGAAAAATGGGTAGAGGACCTGAACAGACATTTTCGCCAAGAAGACATACAACTAGCCAATAGACACTCAACTTCTCTAGGTATTAGGGAAATTCAAATCAAAATCACAATGAGATACCACCTCACACCTGTTAAAATAGTTATTATCAATAAGACAAGTAATAATAAGGGTTGGAGAGGTTATGGGGAAAAGGAACCCTCATAAGTTGGTGGGAATGTAAATTGGTACACCCACTGTGGAAGTTCTTCAAAATATTAAGAAGAAAATTACCATATGACACAACAATCTGTCTTCTGAGCATCTACCCCCAAAATTTGAAAACATTTATCCATAAAGATAAATGTACTCCAGTGTTCATAGCAGCATTATTCCCAGTGGCCAGAACATGGAAACAACTAAAGTGTCCTATGATAGATAATTGGCTAAAGAAGCTGTGGTACATATACACAATGGAATATTACTCTGCCATAAAAAGAGATGAAATACTGCCATTTGTGACACATGGATGGATCTTGAGATAATCATGCTAAGCAAGATTAGTCAGACATAAAAAGTTAAGAACCATACGATTTTACTCATGTAAAGGATAACAAAACAGAAAGCAACAAATGAACAAGACAAAAACTAATACACACAGACAACAGTTTCGTGGTTACCAAAAAAATAGGGAAAGGGGAAGTAGATTGGGTAAAGAGAGTCAAACATATGGTGACAGAAGGAGATTTGACTTTGGGTGGTGAACACAGGATGTGATATACAAATTATGTATTATTGAATTGTCCAGTCGAAACCTATATAATTGTATTCACCAGTGTCACCCCAATACATATAATTGAAAAAAGAAAAGAAGTGGGGGTGCCTGTTTCTTTTTGCACCTGGAAAAAAAGAAAATGTGTATTTTATTTTTTTCTTTTTTGTTTCATATACACCTTACATATGCAAATAGGCTTAACCTCACTCAGCCTGGCAACACTAAACCTTTCTACAAAGGGCAGGGAAGACTAGTCCAGCGTTCTCTGTAGTGAAAGGACAGAGGAATATTTCACTGTCTCTAGGGAAATGTCCCTGAGGTGATTAAACCACATTTATTCAGTGCTTTCAAGTTCCAGCCGTACTTCTACAAATTGCTGATTGCTCTGGAAGTAAAGTAATTTAACTTTTGAAAATCTCAGTTTCCTCGTGAAAAAAAATGAGAAGATGGTTATTTATGTAACTCTTTCCAACTTCTGAATTCTGTTTTTCATGAGCTGCACATACACAGAAAATAAATGGTAATGAACTATTCAAACAGGTGCCCAAGTAAAGGCTGAAGTCACAAATTTCCAGAAAATTGAAACATAAATTCAAATAATGCAGAGAAGCTGCTGAGAAGGTAGAGAAGCAGAAGCACCAGGAATTCTCATCCAGAACATTCTCACACAGAACCACCAACAGCCCTGAAGCAAAGGGCACAAGCATTGCTGGGAAATGATTACCAAATCTCTGTGCACTGAGTTCTGCTAAGTCACATCCTTGACCTTCCAGCCATACATGAAAAATCACCAATTCAATCATCTCACATATGATGATAATGACATCTAAATTATAAAACTATTTTAAATGCTAAAACTTAAAAAGCTCAAATTTTATAGATTAAGGGTTATTCTGCTTGTTATTTCCTAATTTGTCAATAAATCTAAATAATGTATTTGTTGAATATATGTAGGTAGTTATCTCATTAATCTATTGATCTATTGATCTATTAATAATGCTGCACAAAAAACCATAAAACCTCAGTGGCATATAATACACAAGTATTTAGCTCATGAGTCTGTGGATTTCAGCTGATCCAGCTGAGCTCATGCATGGGTACATTAGGCCACTAAGAATCAGCTGATGTAGGACTCCTCAGCTGGGACAACTAGAAGGACATAGCTCTGCTCCACACATCCTTATCATCCAGAGGCTAACACGGGCATCCTCCTCAAGATGAGGCAAGAGCAGCAAGTAAAAGCTTCCTTCCAGCCTCTGCTTTTCTGCTTTGCCAAGTCTTTGGGTGACCAAGTTGTTCTGGTTTGCCTGGTCTGTCCCACATGCAGGAAACCCCTTCAGCTCCATACACACTTGAGCACCCTACAACATCCCGCTGGACAAAGCAAGTAACGTAGCCTAGCCCCAACTCAGAGTAGGGAGGGCCCTGCAAAGTTACAGGGCAAAGAGCATGGATAGAGGAAGTCATTAGTATAATCAATTGGTCTACCACGCAAGGTTTTTAATGGGTTGCTACCTCAGTGTTCCGTTCTTGGGTTTCCATTAAAACTATCCACAGATATAGATTCATGTCTCAGGCCTGTGATTCCACCTCAGGTCCTAGAAATGTTTTGGACAAACAGCAACTCTAGCTTGACCTCTTAACTGGCTAAGCTGTGGCTTTTCAATTGCAAAAGCAAGGCAGTAGGAAACTCTTGACTTGATGCAGTAACTGTTTTGTCCCAGTAAAATCGTTTTCAGACCTATAGAGATAAGACCTTTGACATTTCTTCTCAATAACACATCAAATATGTTCTAGCTTAACCTATCAATAATTTTCTCATTAACAAGAAAACTGCTAGAGCTCTACAGTATACCTCCCAATTAAATAACTTTACGTTTGACCTAACGTATAGACTAATTAACAAAAGTACATAGACCATCCAGCCACAAAAAAAAAAAAGTTCCTCTACGCTTATAGTCAAAGGACATGATGTGGCATTAAGCAAATAGTCCTTGTTAGTATTACAGAGAAAAAAGAACATTGGACATTTTAAAAAATTTAACTCTAATATTCATTTTTGATCCATCCAGTTGTTGTTTCAGCAAATGGGAAGACTAGTCAGCTACACATTTGAGCATTTTTTTCTTTTTTCTTTTCTTACTAAAGGCTCTATTGCCCACAAGGATCTCACAGAACTTCTTTTAGAGAAAATAATATCATTAGTCATCTAATTTAGACTGGATAACATTATGGTATTTCATATGATCCTCATAATAACTTCACGCAATTTACTATTATCCATCTCTTTTTTTTTTTCTATTTCAGAAACTTAAGAGTGAGAAAATTATAATCTTGTTCCTCAGGATCATTGTGATCCTACCTTCCACTGACCTTAAATATTTAATGATTGTATCCCAAGGCAAGAAGATAATGTGATCCATAGAATAATTCTTGATGACCATATTTCTCAAACATAAACAAGGCTTACCTGATAAATCTATAAGAATAGGTGAGGAAAATGCAAATTTTTATGCAGCTCAGGGATTTGTCATGTCCCATAATCCTCAAGCATTTATAACAATTAAAATTAGCTCCTCATATGTCTGTCGATTCACATATTATTGAGACTAAGAATATTGTTCATTTAGCTAACCATCTCCAAATTCAATATCTACAATATTGACATGAAATATGCTACTCATTTGCTCCAAGGAAAAAAATAATATATTCTATCCTTTCCACAATAAAAAGTCAGATATATCAGTAAATTATAATAAAACTATAAAAACAGATTATATATATTATCTTATATATTATATATAAAAATATTTACTTTATATATTTTATTATGTGTAGTATATAAAATTGCATATTTTACTGTTATATATAATTATGGATTATATTTTTATTTTATTATATGTAATTATATATAAAAGTTATAACAAATGTAACACCTCAGATCAGTGAGGAAAAAGTAGACAAGTCAACAAGTGATATTAGAAACCTATCTAACCTTATGCAAAAATAAATTCTTGAATGATTAAAGATGTAGGCGTCAATATGAAAAATAAATAGTACTTAGTGAAAATATAGGAAAATGTTTGCAAATATCAAAGTAGGGAAAAATTTTATCATATAAAATCATAATGTAGAAACCATATAAGATAGGCAAGAAAAGCAGCAATGCACTTTCTACAAAGTTACTGTTAAAAAATAGATGTTACCAAAAATGAAGGAGGACTCTGAAATTTTCATCACAGTATCCCCTTGCCTCCAGTACACTGGCATAGCTATCCGACTGCATGGTGATGAGGAGATGGCTCAAAATAGACACATCCATATACAGATTACTGATCATGTGCTAAATAAACAGCATGCCAGGCTATGGGGATGAAAAGATTATTCTGTTCTACGATGGAAGAACTCAGAATCTTGTGAATCAGATAGATTCCTGCTGATAATACAAAAAGTGTGGTAGCAATCAGTTCTGGACAGGCAAAGAGACTCAGAAAGTACCAGCCCTAAAACTGGATTTAACTTCATGGAGAAAAATATGTATCAGAGGTCCTGGAAATGATGAGAGTCAGAATAATGAACTAAAGACAGATCTGCTTAGATTTTAATCTACTCATGTGTATGCTAAAGATAGTCCTGTGATCCTGACAAATGACTTGTTTTCCCTTAACCTCAGCAGC
The DNA here is from genome assembly GCA_030015415.1 of Cynopterus sphinx. Classification (NCBI taxonomy): domain Eukaryota; kingdom Metazoa; phylum Chordata; class Mammalia; order Chiroptera; family Pteropodidae; genus Cynopterus; species Cynopterus sphinx. The sequence goes on from CM057380.1 coordinate 137,986,204, forward strand.
CTCATTTGTAAAATAAAGGTCTCAAACTAGCTAACCTTTAAGGTCGTTTGACTGGCCTGGCAATCAGCTTCCAAATCAAACATCCAGGCCATAGGTCATACTATAGATGAATCATATGTGGTAGAACTGCTTTAGTTCTGTTCTGTTTTTCCTGAGCTGACCTATTTATAGATTTGACTATATCTCTCACTTTTCTGGGGGCTAGGAACTCATGAAAAATTCTCATAAGATTTCATGGATCTTTTGTGTTCAGATATGCATTCTTATAAAGAGATTTGCCTTCTTCCATAACTCCTTTGAAATTTTTCCTTTACAAATCTATAAGTATATAGCTTCTCAAAGACTCTTGAGTAAGAAAACTAGGAAGTTGCTTTCTTAAGTGCTCATATTATGTAAAATGAAAAGAGCATTGCAATGCCAGAGAGAGAAGAGGTCTGGATCCTTGTTTCAGTAGTCACTAGACTGTACAGCATGAGGCAGTATCTTACACAAAGCAGGCGCTCAGTAAATGCCTATGGAATTGAATTAGAGTTGCTGGGCCATTATAATGAAGGATTTTGATGTTGTAACACTACCACCTAGTGGGAAGTCTGATCAGAAAAAAGTTCAAGATATTCCTAAAATTCTTTTGAACACCTCCGAATGAAATATGGGGGTCCATTTTTAAATAACAGCCAAATGATAAGGCAGCATTCCTTGTAGTATGACCATTGGTGTCACAATATATGAGAAGGTGATACTTGAGAAGAGACGTTCATGATCAGATAATTTTGGATAATTCAGAGTAAAACAAAAATAACAAACTTTCTTAATGTGAGTCCTCTCAAGGCATTTAATATACTAATTTGCATTTTGCCTCCCCAAGAAAAAATATTTTCAATATATTCTACATTTTATTCATCTTTTTATGTTTTTGGAATCGAAGATTTGACTTATAATTTATGTGTATATTTAAATGTAGCTATAGACTTTTCTCCAAAAGTTATTAAATCAATGGCAAGGTGTACAATTACACCTACACTTTCACTGAATATATATATATATATATATATATATATATATATATGCATATTTCATAACTTTTATTTAGATATTGGTCTCTCCTTTTTTTTAATATCTCATAGGATTATACTCCACATAACACATTCCTATCAGAGAGAAAATAAAAATTGTTGCCCTACTTATATTGGAATGGTTATCATGAAAAATTGGTCAGTCCTGCCCTTACTTTGTCATGCTTATGATCCAGTCACTTTTACCTTTGTGATGTATTCAATGGCTTGAAGCTCAGCAATTAGAGCAGCTGGAAAAAGTAAATCTGGCTAAAGACACTAAATTTAATAGGACCATAGAAATATGTCCTATAAAAGAATGGTGAGGATATAGGGACTCAATATAATTTTTTAAAATCTCAAATAGTGTTCCAAAGCATCTCAGGGAACCATGGGAAACTTACAGGGCCACTGGAAGATACTTTAAATTTTCAAGTGAAACTTGTCCTGACACCTGTCAGATTCTACATTAACTGTTAGCCCAAAGTAGTTCAGTTTCACCATTAGTTCACACTATATTCCTTTCATTGATGTCATGTCTTTGTGAAACTGAGTTTTCTATGGTAACTGTGATGAAAACAAGTAGTGTTTGAAAATCAATGGAACGATTCATTTTTCTTTCTTTTTTACCTGGCATGCTATGAAGAATTGAGACACAAAGAGCACCATGAATCAAAGACGTTTTTGAACATCTGGACTAATCCTTTTACCAGTTAACAAATGTTAGAGAATTTACTAGATACCAGACATTGTTCTGAATACTGACAATAATAGCAATAAAACAAAAAAAAAAGTCTCTACTCTTCTAGAACTTACATTTAAAAGAATAAAAACACACCCTAACAAACAAATACATATCAATGTGCTATGATGAGCAATTTAGTGCTGTCCAATTCTGCTTTAATTCCATTAATCCATTTAAAAACCTTCAATAGGTTCCTACCACCTACCAAATAAAATTTAAAATTCTTAGTCTGGACTTCAAGTCCCTCTACAATATACTCAATAATTTAATTATAATACTTCCAATAAGATTCCTTGACATGGGGATCATTGCATACTGCCTTACAGATGGTCACCTAAGTAAATGTGTCATCTTCCTCTTAGTATATAAACTACTTGAAGAAAGGGACAGAATTTCATTCAATTTTATATTTCTTTCAGAACCAACACAGTTCCTTGTCTATGGAAATCACTCAATAAATAATTGTTGAATAAATGAAAGCCAGTAGAATAATAGCACTGTATAACAAGCAAGACTACTTTAATTCCCAACCTCACTAGAGAAGCTCATCTGCAAAAATTTCTTGAGGACTAATCCAAACCTTTCCACTCACTCAGTGGATATCCAAATTTCCATTCTTATACATCCATTCCTTTGATTTAAGACTTTCATTACAATGAGAATATATCTCAGAACGATAACATGAAATCTCAGCTTTTTTGCCTTGCCTAATTAACTTTATTAAATCTAAATTGAGAGTGGTTTGGGGTATTCAGTAAATAATTGTGGGTTAGATGAGTAAATAAATGAATTAATAAATAGATGAATAAGAATGAGGATGATTCCGCAATTAAACACACACAAAAAGAAATTACGCCAACCCAAACATTACAGTTTTGCCTCTTTGAACCAATCCTATGATAGTAAAATAAGAAAATAATATTGCTCACTTGACAAATGACTAAACAGAGGAACGAAGATACTGAGTTTTGGTTAATGGTAAAACCATAAAGAAGGAACACAAAATAGAACTTAGGAGCTCAACACTGAACCTAGCATTCCATTTACTGATAGTTTGTCTAATAATCAATGCATTCCATATTTTAGGTTTAAGCTTGAAGTTTCAATACAGTCCCATCTCATTTGAGGACACTGCCTGGAATTTCCAGTTTAAAATCTCAGAAACATTCCTAGTCAGGTTTACTTCAGGCAGCAGAAATGAACCCATGGTGGTCAGCGGACTTGTGCAAAAACAACATGTACGTCAGGACCTCCCTATCCACGCTGGCCCTTGGGGCCATTTCCTGCATTACACTCCTCAACATTGATTCACCTTGCCTGGCGCATGTCCACATAGTGTTTTCGAAATGCTCCTGCTTAAACACTTTATGCCAAAGTTAGCATTAGTTATACATAGCCATTATAAATAAATTGGAAAACAGATGAAGAGTGAAGTTAGACATGATAGTGAAGTTAGTATGAGAATTAAAAAAAAAAAAAATACCTTCAGAGTACTTTAAAACAATACCTCAGAGGGGAGAAGTAGAGCTTGGATTAGGGACTTCTTCCCTGAGAGACAAACGAGCAACAGTTTGTAAGTAAAGCAAGCTTCCATGATAACAGTCTAATTGACATGGGATTTGAATAATTACTGGAAACATTTGAGTGACCAACTGTGTTGGTTGGCCTAAAACTAGGGCTTTTCCCAGGCTGTGGGAATTTTAGTACAAACACCAGAACTGTCCAAGATGGTTGGTCACATAAAACAAATCCACAGACCAGCCTGAGGGGATAACATGAGAAATGTCATTGAGTAAATTTTCTATATGAGAAAATTACGTAAGTGTCTGGGCCTCACTTCGCTTGTCTGTAAAGCAGGGCTCATTTTAGTGCCTACCTCCTAGAGGTTATAAAGATTCAACAAACTGACATGCAGAAGTGCTTAGAAACAGTACCTGGCACCTGGCAAATTACTCAATAAATTCCAATTTCTGTCATTCTTATTTTGCTATGGTTTTATGAGACACTCATGAATATATGCCTCCTGAAAATGTAATTAGATGAGTGTAACAAACTATGATTTTTTTGTTCTAAAAATACATATACACCATAATTTTAGCTATTCAAACTTAGCTGTCTATCACTTTACACTAGACATGGACACTCTTTTAAGAAAATCTCCTGATTGTGCTTATTAAAATAAAATAAAATCTAACAATCAAAATACTAAATACCCTGTAACTGTCTACTATCACTTAATCGGGCCCTTATTGGTCTCCTCTGCCAGGCTAAAAATTAAAGAATTAAAGCCTTTAATGCTAAAATTCATCTTAAGATTAAAATGAATGAAAAATCATGTGTTCCTGGAAAGAGATTTTGAGTCAGAGAGAAATAACTGGACTAATATTACATTGGAAACCATCATAAATGAGTCCAGCATTCTGCTAGTGCCTCTGTCTAAAAAATGCCATTCCTTTTGGGTAATTCTGACACAGAAATTCTGTGCATAAAAATCACAACAGACCATGTTTATGTATTGACTGATGATTATGTATCTTACTATCAACACTACCACTAGAATGTCAATGTAAGTCAGGGGCCTTGTCTGCCTTATTCTTTACTGTTATAGTGCCTATAATGATGCCACGCTCACAATATCTATTCAATTGTGAAGATATCAATGTAAGCTTGGTTTAATACTAGATTTTTTCCCAACGCTGAAACACATATTATGTGTGTGTGTGTGTTGTGTGTGTATGTATACACACACATATACATATATTCAGCCAGAGAAGTGTCTGCCACATCTTACCATGAATTTCTCCTTTTAAAAAGCCATTTTAAAAATTAGTGCTTTAAATTCCCTTTAAAAAATGTTTAAGTAAAATCCAAGCATTTTTTCAAAACAATTTTAACTTCAGAAGTACATGTTTGACTTTATTCAACAGAGAAGATTTTCTTCGTTGATATTACCCTTCTATGCTCAGTTGGGAATAGTTTTTCAGTGTCTAGAATACGTGCTAGCAGGAATCTAGATTTATATATTAATGAAATTATCCTATACTACTACTCTAATTTTTTTCTGTATGCTTATAATGATACATATCATGAACACTCTTTGGTTTCATAACATGTTGATCTGTCTTATTTTATTTATTACCAAGCATCTCTAAATAAAGAGAATTATAGATCATAGACAGATCATGACATTGTTTACCAAAATTTGAGAACTCTAGTTTCAACTACCCTCTCTTTTATGCATAACCCCCCACCAAAAGGTATTCCTCCTCAGAGATAATAAATATCAGTTTTTCTAAACTCTCCCATTCTTTCTCAAAGCAGCCATTTTTAACCTTATATTAGTTTGATGTGGCTACCATAGTAAGTAATTTATTTCCACACAGTTCTGAAGGCTAGAAGTTCCAGATCAAAGTGCTGCCTGGGTTGTTTCTTCTGTAACCTCTTTCCTTGGCTTGTAGATAGCCCTCTTCTCCCTGTATCTTCATATCTTTTTCCCTCTGTGCATGTCTGTGTCCTAATCTCCTTTTCTTATGAGGAAATCAGTCACACTGGATTAGGGTCTACCCAAATGACCTCATTCTACCTTTTTAAAGACCCTATCTTGAAATATAGTCACATTCCGAAGCAATTGGGCTTAGGACTTGAACATGTGAATTTAGAGAGACACAGTCCAGCTTAGAACAAACCTATATTTAAGAGTATATTCATGTTTCCAGAATATACACATTCAAACATTAATTTTTAGCAATAGAAACTACAAAACTCCATCAAACTTCTAGAATAAGTAGAATATGCAAGATAACTACAGCTTCAACTAGAAGTTCCAGTTATTTGCAAGGATAGAGATGGTTTTGCCCCTTAATTTATTACTTTTTCCATTTGGATTTGCTGCTCATCTGTGCTTTTATTTATTAGAACGAATGCTTTCTAGAAAACACACTTATCTTCCATGTAAAATCATCATCAGAAAATATTGGCTGCCAATAGCAGTTAAGGAGACATGAACATCTAGCTTACTGCACTTAGTAAAAATGAAGTATTTAAAATGCTTAATGCAGTCACTTATCATTTTGTCATCTAGGCATTTCCATTTCCCAGTGAGATCCAACCTTCAACTGCATCTTAAATTTATGCAGTATCTATTACCTATGCCATTTGATATGACACAACCTTTTCACAAAGCACCTGCTGGGGAGTAATTTCTTCTTGCATAATTTCTCCATTGATTTCTAAGACACCAATGGCCTGAATAAAAATCAAGGTGCATATTAATCTCCTGCTCACTTTAATTCTCTTCTTGAGGAATTATTTTCATGTATAAACCTTGGTGTGAATAATTTTCAACACCTAACCTGCAAAAGGCAATTACAGAGACAAAGCTCACAGTCAGGTTTGAGCTGGCAGAAACCTCACTCACTTCTTCCACAGTGGGGTCAATGACCCACTTGTTTCAGCCTCTTGTTGGGAAGTTTATCAGGGAGATACAATGATCTAGTCCAACAAAAATTTCTGTTTTTTAATTTTCTGTAAGTATACAGTGATCTAGTCCAACAAAAATTTCTGTTTTTTAATTTTCTGTAAGTATGTGTGGTAAACATACCTTAGGCTTAGAGTATGGAGTCTGGTGGGGAAAAAAAAGTCCAAGAAAAATTTTTTTCAATATCAGAAGCAGTAGGCTGCACAGAGAAAGAAACTAAACCCCTTATGTTGGTGTGTTGTACTCTGACATCTCCTGTGATAATCAGTGGTCCCAAGATCACATTAAATTGGAGCCCCTGTTAATGTGAAGGGGGAAAACTGTCAAGTGACTTCAGTACTTTGGCTATATTAGCCAGTGAAAAAGAGATTATTTTTAATGTCCCCATTCTATATAAATAATCATAAAATACCTGCTGAGAAGTAAAGGGTAATAAGCTATAGACTGTAACCTGAACTTTGCCACAGTAAATAGCCAGTGCATACAGAAAGTTATCCAGGACACATTCCAGGCTGCAGTGGTAGATATTTTCCAAACACAAAGAGCACAATGGAAAGCAACATCATAAATATTGCATGAATCAGTTTATTGATAAACAAAGCATTACTACAACCAGAAAAATCCAATTTGTCAATGTGGATAGGGGGAAGTGGGCAGGGATAGAATCTTATTTCTCTTTATGATGTATATAAATTATATAAACAACAAAATTTGTATTAAAACCTGAAAAACCATAGGCTTACATTAGATCACTGAGAAATGGCCTCTATTCAACACACACACACACACACACACACACACACACACACACACACACACACTTATGTTTACAGACACTTGCCCTAATATTCTCAAAGCTTTTAGGGAATGCTGAATCTAGACTCTGTTTACCAAATGATGACAGACTTAGCATCACTTCTCTCTTCACACCTAGACAAAGAAGCACCTGTTAGGTGTAAAGTCTTCCTATTTCTCTCTCCCTCTAACCCAAGAAGGCTAGGCTTTTCCCTTTTTGCCCAGACTCCCACCCAAGATTCATAGGTCACAGCAAGTCATGTTTCTCTCTCTCTCTCTCTCTCTCTCTCTCTCTCTCTCTCTCTCTCTCTCTCTCTTTTTCTCTCATTGTACTATAAGAAAGTACCTTCAATACTTTGCCTGGAAAAAAATCCCCTTAACGAGATGGCCCAGTCCACTAGGTATGTTTATACTTTCTACATTACCTCATTTGACTCTGCCATGACATCATGATCCCCCTTGTGTCTAGTTTCCAAAAACATTTTCCTCAATTTTCTTTAAGCCTTTATTGGCTTAAAGGCCATCTTCTGAAAGGCCATCAGGTTTCTACTAGTAATATCTTCAGGACACCTTAGGCTTTCATTAACTTTCAAAATCCTTCCAGTTTCTGTCTACCGCCAGGTCCCAAATTCTCTCTCATATTTTTGTTTTGTTATGACAGCACTCTACTCTTAGGTACCAAAATATATAACAGTTATTTAATGCTGCATGACAAGTGACTCAAAACTTAGTAACTTAAAATAACAATCAACATTTATTATCTCACACAACTGCCATGAGTCAGGAAATTGGAAATGGCTTAGCTAGGTGGTTCTCGCTCAGAGTCTCTCATCTGAATATTAGATGGAGCTGCAGTCATCTGACGGCTTAACTGTGACTGGAGGATTTACTTCAGAGTTCACTCAGTTACATGGCTGATAATTTGATGCTCATTGTTGGCAGGAGGCCTTGGCTCTTCACCATGTGGACTTCTCTATATATCTGCTTGATAGTCTCATGTTCAGAGACTGGATTTACTCTCCTGCTTAAAACAACTAAAAACTAAGGCAAAATATATGAAACAACAGTTTTCAGACACTGAACATGAGACAATCCAACAAAGTGATCCCTGAGACAGGGAAAGCAAATGAAGTAAACTCTATAATTGCCCAGCTTCCTCCACGAAGAGTTTTTAGGCATGACACAGGGGAAAGGAGCCCAAGAGAAGTCTGGGGATCACCTGGAGTTGAAGAGACAGAGCTGGGAGTCCACGGAGGCCAAGGCAGAGAGCCAGAGGGGGAGAGCCTGATGGGATTCAAGATATGCTACCCCAGAATGTGATACCTTGGCATATTGTATATTTTAAGCTGAAGGAGTTCGAGAAAAACGGCAGAAACAGGAATGTCATTCTGACCTTCCCCTTGCCATTCTCTCCTGAAACAGATCAGAAAACCCTCATGTGGGAGGCACCTTTCCTAGACCTAAAGGGAAAAGATATCTTTATCTCTTAAGAAAAAGGGACACAGAGAAGAATCTTAATGAACATGCCTTGCTAATTTCACCAGTTTATGCCCAATTACCTCATACTCCTTAATCTAACATATTCCTCCCTGACCGTCCACTCTTCATCAAACCTAGCAGAAAGGTACAAAAATTCTGTTTCTTTAGGTCTTCATTTCTTTATTAAGTCTCCCGTGTTATGTAAAACTTATTAAATAAATTTGTATGTTTTTCTCCTATTAATCTGTCTTTGTCAATGTAGTTTTAGACTCAGCCAGGGGTGCTATGAGAGTCAACGACAACTTTTTCCTCCCTTACTAGAGCCACATAGAGAAGTACTCCCTCAAGTCTTCAGCTGAGTTCTGATCAGCACAGTGTATGAGGAAAATACCTAAGGTCAGTGAAAACATGACCAGAAAAGAGCAGGGGAAGCGCTCCTCAGAGCTCCCATGGGGCTGGAAAATGTTCAGGTTTCCACCCAAGAGTAGTGCTCAAAAGACCTCAGTGCGGGGCCAAATGAACCTCAGGCTCAGGGCTGCCTCTGATCCTGCTCAACAAAAGCTAAAAGCAAGCCTCAAAATTAAACTGCTCCATATAACTCTATCCCAAAATAATGTCCAGGAATACTAATAGAAAATGCGAAGTACCCAGCAGTCAATAGGTGAAATTCATGATTTTTAGCATCCAATAAAAAGTACCAGACATGCAAAGATGTAAGAATATAGTACCCATAATAAAGAGATCAATCAGTAGAAAGACTCCGAAAGACACAGATGATAGAATTAATATACAAGGACATTAAAACATATATTCTATATGTTATATATTCAAGAACATAGAAAAAATTAAGTACATTAAGTAGAAAAATAAAAGATATTAAAAATTAATCTTTAAGAGATGAAATACAACATCTTAATCAAAATATATATTGGTTAGGATTAATAGCAGATTAGGCACTGACAAAAAAACACTAGTAAACTTGAGACATAACTATAGAAACTATCCAAAATGAACCACTGAGGGAAAAAAGCCTAAAAAAAAAAATTGGAACAGCACATCGAAAAGCTTCAGAACAATTTCAAGTGGCCTGATATATGTGTGATTGAAGGTTCCAAAGACCCTCAAATTCTTGGGTCTCAGTTTTCCACATTTAAAAATGAAAGAAAAACAGGAGTTTAAGATTCTGTACAATTTTTTCAGCCCAAAAGGTTTATAATTTTATGCAATTTCTTTCTCAAAAAATAACCAATGACCCTTTTCATTGTTACACATAGTATTTGTTAGCTTTTGCTCATTTTTCTTTGCTTCTGTAGCATTTGGCATTCTTGACCACATTTTCTTCTTTCCCTTGATTTCTGTGAAAGGTTGTTATTTCCTTAAGAGTAAACACTTAAGAACACTGCATATGGTTGTGCAGGAGGGCATCACCCAATCTAACACATCCAAAGGGCTCTGCTTCAATCAAACACATCATAACTATGTGCTTATCATAAAACTTTTCTACCGATGACAGTAAACTATCTTGTCCAAAAAATGTCACTATATTATGACAATTTTTAAGAAGACAACCTTTTCTAATTCATACAAGGGCTCCTATAGGCTGTCCCTAGCACTAGCAGCAATGCCAGTGTTGTTAGGAACAGAATGAGTTCAGTCTGAACTGAACTATTAAAACTTGAGACTTTGCTGTCACCTTTGACTATTTCCTTTCCTCAACAAATGTTCAGCATGTATTCAACTAACTTTTTCCCCCCAGCATTCACTCTTTTTTAAATAAAAGAGAGAGAGAGAAATAGTTCATACAAGCCCTTAATTCTGCCCTCCGCTCTATTCTCCAGCCAGGTGTTTGCCAGTCTCCCTACCTTCAGTCTCACCCTCCACGAATAAGTCTTATACACCAGTTATATCTTCCCAAGACACAGACATGATCATCTTTTGTTTTCTTGACAACATCCAATTATTTCTGAATAAAGTGTAAGAGTAACCTATGTTCTGGGCCCAGTCTACTTTTCCAGCTTTATCTCATGCTTACTCAGGATTACATACTCATTAGGGTGGCGGGGAGGAGAGGACAGAATGACATGGCAAAAAAAGTTATTATTGGCTACAATATAAATGTTTACGCTATGTCAGTAGTCCAAGTGGACACAGTTTTGTTTAATTCATTTTAACATTTAATTGAATAAAAGTGAAAGCTCTATCCTTTTATTTGGAGCCTTTAGATAATTTCATAAGAATTTACAGTTTCCAGTATTTCAGTTGAAGCATACTGTAAGTGTAAGGCAAAGCAAAATATTCTTCCTCATCTTGGAATGATTTATTACTTGGAAACCAAATAAAAACACTCATTACTCCCTCCCTACTATTCACATATAAATGTGACATGCTGAGGGATGCCTCATCACTTAGTCATTCACAAATTTTAGGACATTTAGTTCAAAAATAGATAACTAATAAAAATTCTCTCCCTGTTTATTGTTTCTGGTCATTAAATTGTCTATGGCAGTGAGTCTATGACCCACCATATCAGCTGACTGCTGTTTTTAGTTTTCACATAAATTTTCCTTTTGCCAGTTTTCTAAATGTATCAGCCTTTCACTTGTGACATAAAATGAGTAAGCATCAAAGAGCTAAACTGAGGACCCGTTCTTTCCCCACTTAGAAGGTAGCTAAATCTAGAATTTTTAAATGAAACATATTTCCTTTTATTTTCAGATTTTAGAAGCACAGAATAGACATAAGAATAAAAAAAATAAGAAAATGACATTTGAGAAACAAGAGGAAAAGTAAAGAGCACTTCTTATGAACTGGTGACTTTACAATTCTTACACTAGCATAGGCAGGCTGGGATTAGTGGCTAATCTCGTTGCATTCCATGGTCTATACAAAATGATGGTCCTTGGGACCAAGAGTAATCCTATTTCCTCTATGGTTTTTTTTTTTTTTTTCTTTATATTTGAGTGTTCTTCCTCTGCCAGTGTTTTGAAGTACCATAATCCAGAGTAACTAAATGCTTACACGCCAATTAATTGCCCAGCTTCCTCTTCTTTGTAATGTGGGTGTGTCTTATTCTGTTTAGCAACTGTATTTCTTTAAACTGTGTATATCAAATTTTTATAAACTTACTCATAGTATAAATATACTGTCAGGTACTGTTTAAAGAAAATCTTTGTTGAATGTGATTATAAAATAAAAATCCTGAGAGCCAGATCAATGGTTTTAACTCATTGAGTTGCATAAAGTGGGATGCATCAATAAACATGTTTGGTCTTTGAAGTAAAAAAGCATTCCAATTCTACTTTTACTTCATTGTTGTTGTGTTGTTTAATCAAGACATTTTGAATGTTGTTATTCTTTGGATACCTAAATTTTAGCTCAATGCAGATAGTTATGAAAAAGGATTTGACCTTCAACATAGACTCATTGAGTTTTCTTGGCATCGGCCTGAAGTATTCTCACTTTAGTCAAGTTCACAGTGCTCTCTCACTTTAAGTCATATTATTTTAAAACCACTGACAGTTTCACCATTTTTATGATAGTTTTTGAATGTAGAATTTAGTTTCTTTCACTTTACTGAATGTAGAGTTTAGTTTCTTTCACTTCACTGAAACCACCTGGTTCTAGAAACAACTCAACAAAGGTGTTTATATTGGATAGCACTAAGAGGATCACATGTCAGGGTCAAATTTGGTTTGTTGTTATTTTCATTCTTTTAGCATTTCTGGCTAGTGAAGTGTTCTGGAATTAAGGAATACACTCTCAAATTGATGTGACAGGGACAAGGTGGGAGGGGAAGGAAAACAACACCCTATTTAATTTATTTAAATATCAAAGTCCCAAATAAAAAGGAAAATACCCTATAATAACCACTTGATGTCACTGCTGTAGCTCTTCTCCAGCTTTGAAAAAGAACAGAAGTTGGCTCTTTCCTAAGTCACCAGAAAAGAAAAATGAGAGAAATACAGTTCTAATATTTTTTTCATGGACATTTTTTAAAAGGTAATGATTATTTTTGTTTTAAATTGGCTTATTCCACTGTGTTTATTTTCTGGCTCTGCAAATATAAAAGAATTATGTGAAGGGACTGAGCAGATACTACCAGACAAAGCAAGTATTTTATTCCTGTGTCTGCAGTTCTCAACCATAGCTGTGTATCAAAATTTATCTAGGGATCTTTTTAAAAACATAGATCACTGGACTCTAACCAAGAGCTACAGAATCAGAATCTCTGGGGTGGGGCATAGGTGATTATATTTTTGTACATTTTTCAAAGTGATTATGAGTATCAGTAAAGTTTGGAAATCTGTTCCGCTTTGCCTTACACCTGTCCTATTAGGGAATGTAAAGTTGCCCCATATTCTATAAAAATGAATAATTTTACAGTTTTACATCCTCATATGCCATTCAAAATGAACTTTTTGGATGCACTTTGTCCCTCATTTAACCTTTCTTTTGTCTCCTTTCCTTCATAGCACTTCTGTATTTTTCTCTTCTTTAAATATTACAAGATATAATATTTAATAGCAATAATTATAATAGCAATAATTATATGTTTTGCTTTACTTATATATCTATTTTTCAACTGAAGGAAAGCTGAGCTAGTTCTACCTCCCTTTGCTGCTTGGTCTTCCCTTTGATGACTAGCACTATCTTAGTTCCAGCATTCTTCCTGATAATAAAAATAAACTCTTTTATTAAATTAACACAATGTTATATGTCAAATATAACTCCCTTTACTGGCCAGTTACATGTCTGATCCTATATAAGTTAGTTTATATACATACATACATTCTCTGACAAAAACCTATGTGAATAGTGCCATTAATGTATCTTTACAAATAAAAAAAAAATGAAACCAGAATATTGCCTCCTCCACCCACACACCATATTCTTAAGGTCAGAAATCCTAACACAAATACCTTTTTCAGGATTTTGCTCTCTCCTCTAGATGCTACTTTTTCTTATTAGAAGTTTGATCACCTTTCTATTGACCAATTTATTAAATGTCAAATGTGTAGAATTCAAGAAAAATTAGACTACAAGTTAAATATAAAGAACCCTACATAATGACATAATATGCAGTCTTTTTGGTGAGTCATATTATTTCTGGTTACTAAGGAAGAGGCCAATGGCAAACCCCAGAACCGAAAGCCAATGTCTCTGTCATAATCCAATGCACTTAGGACATTTCCCAAAATTCTGCCAAGTGGGGGACAGAAGAATCTACACCTTGGGAGAAAACCCCGTGCATGGCCCCACCTGTCTGTCTGCTTTTGTTCTTTCTACAGCGTGTAGTGCCATTCAGCTCTTCTGTAAGAAACGTCAACAGTCTCAAGTCTCTCTCTTGCTTTGAAACTTCAAAGGAGATTTGTAACCAACCATGGACCCACTGAACCAACCATTTGTGTAAGAAATACTGATTTAATTTTAGCATACTGCCTAACTCTGCTTTTTTTCCTGACACAACAACTGGGAAGAGTACCAAAGCAAAAATTGCTTAGTTAAGTCTGACACTAGCCAAAATAATGATTATACTAGCACCAGATACTTGAAACACTGCCAACAGAAAAGAAAACAGATACCGTTCATTTTGCTTGCTCCATAAAATTATAAAAAAAATTCCAAATCCATGTCCAGGGCTAAGTCCATTACCAAGCTCTGATTTTTTTAATTAAGGTGAATTTCACATAACATAAAATTAACCAATTTAAAGTGGACAATTCAGTAGCATAAATTACATTCACAATGTTATATAACCATTACCTCTATCTACTTTCAAAACATTTCCATCATTCCAAAAGGAAACCCATACCCACCAAGCAGTTACTCCCCATTCCTCTTTCTCCCAGCCCTTGGCAGCCACCAATCTGCTTTTTGTTTCTATGAATTTATCTATTCCAGATAGTTCATACAGATGTAATCATACAATATGTGACCTTTTGTGTCTAACTCATTTCACTTAGTGTAATGTTTTCAAGGTTCATCCATGCTGTTTTATATTATATAATCACCTTTTGGCTGATTTGAATAGTGTTTCTATGAACATGTGTGTACGTGTATTTGTTTGAGTACCAGTTTTTAATGCTTTTTGGTAAGTACCTAGGAGTGGAATTGCTGGATCATATGTTAATTTTATGTTTAACTTTTATGAAGAACAGCTGTGACACTTTTTGTAGCACATCTCTTGTCATCAGCCTCCAATGAGATTAAAAAAAAAAAGTATAGGAGTAGATAGAACAACTTCAATTAAACCAAGTTTTCAAATACATGTGTCTCCATAACTCTTTATACTCTCAAACATTTTTTAAAAACCCAGTTTTTGATTGTATGAGCTATGTTTATTAATATTTATTGTATTAAAAATTAAAACAGAATTTTTAAAAACAATGGCGCCATTATATATTAACACAAATAATATATTTTTGGAAAGGTAACTATATTTTCCAAAATAAAAGTATTTAGTGACAAGAGTAGAATTTTTGTATATTTGCAATAAATGTAAGAGCTAGATTTTCATCCCTGCTTCTACATTCAATTTGTTGTGATAAGTTGTTTTACTGAAGTACAAGAAAAAAATCCAGCCTCACACAGATACATAGTTGGAATGGGCAGTGTGGTTCAATAGCCTTTTCAGATATTTATGAGCATTTTCTTTGATACTACATGAAAACTTAAGAAATTGTACAAACTTAAAGGTTAGTTGTGATGTGGAATCTGAAATTATATTAATGAATTTTTCTTACTCGGTTATATTAAAATCCATTTGTCTATTTAGCTCTTTGAATAACTTTCATCCATGCATGATTGTAACATTCTAAGTGTTGGCTCACTGAGTTATGTATCTTTTGCAAATGTTGATAAACATCTCTTTATACAATAACAAAAATATCATATTTGTTAATATAACCATTAATCTCATCAGAAAAGTACAGGAAGCTTTCAAGGCCATGATGGTGGCAGATACATATTTACCAAAATTCTAATTTTCACTTAGATCCTTGAATCTTGTCATTTGCAACAAATACTTATAGTTGGCGTACTTTATTATTTTCGAAAAAATACCTGCCAGTTACCCAAGTCTGAATAATAATATTTTGTCAGTCCTTAAAAGTAGCAAATATCTCATGAAAAAGATGCTAGTTTCACTCACATTCCAAACAGTTGCAAAATGCTCTCTCAAAACAACCCTCATATTTCTGTATGCAGCAGAATTTTTTTTGTTTCTAAATTCATCACACAGAATTTTTTAAAGGCACATACTCAAAGATCAAGATTTAATAAAATTAGTATTTCTTATTGCTCCATCAAGGATATTCCTAAATGAAAGCAGATTTTCTTTTCACTGCAAGTGTGTGGTATTGAAGAATACAAAGACTACTAGTGCAGTGCAGGACCACTGCCTGGCTGGCAGTTTTACCCATCACTGTTTTCCATCATCGGTGCAAACATCAACATAGTGGAAAAGGCAGACAAACTTTCAGCAGTATTATTATGAAAATAGATTTACTTTGTAAAACTCTCTGAAAAGGTCCATGGGAACCCTAAGGATCTGTAGACTGCTTTAAACTTAGAAAAGTTATACAGGAATAGCTTTGTAAGGGCAGGACTAAACTTTTGGGATCCCCGAGTAAATCAATTAAAAGTGTCCCAATAGCTGCTTGTGTTAAGAGCTGAAGAAGACAGAGAAAAGAAAAGCAGCAGTCTGAACCCCCTAAACAACCACACTCTTAGGGAGTCTTTTGAATGGTGCTAAACCTCTCTCCTATACAACAAATGCAACCATTTCTTTCTCTGGCTGAGAAAACTCCTGCTCTCGAGCCCCAAATTTGCCTTATGATCCCCTTAACCCATGTACTACCAATTTGGGATTTTAGTTTATCAACTCATCTCCACTTTCTTTTCCCTTCCAGGCCATTTCAGAGGCTATATGTAAGTAGATCAGTTTCTCAGATTCATACATCAGAGCACTGTCTCTCTCCAAAAACTTTCTATGACTCTCCGCTAATGGCAATTTTCTCATTGAGTCCCCAGAGACATTTTTCCCTCTAAAAATTATCCACACATTACTAAAGTTTGAGAAGTGTTGTTACATAAAGTGCAAAACCTACTCTTAACATTTGAGGTCTTGGAGTTTGGACCTCAACTAAATTTCTTGCATTATGGCCCATTAAATTTTTTTTTTACCTGTGTTTCTCAAACCTGGCTGTTCATCACAGTAACACTGAAAGTGTTTTCAAACTACAGATTCAGACACCACCCCCGAGATTTTTTTCTTGTACTTCAGTAACTGGTCTACAATGAAACCCAGGAATCTGTATAATTTTTAAAGTTTCCTCTTTGATTTAATGTTCAATCAGATCTGGGAACAGGAGCCAGAATTAGTCTCGTCAGACTAGTTTCCTGTCAGCCTTCCAGCTATCACACTTTTCTTCTGCCTCCACACTCCTGCTGCCCACCTTCTAATA
Organism: Cynopterus sphinx; assembly: GCA_030015415.1. Lineage (NCBI taxonomy): Eukaryota > Metazoa > Chordata > Mammalia > Chiroptera > Pteropodidae > Cynopterus > Cynopterus sphinx. Next base: position 138,003,217 of record CM057380.1, read on the forward strand.
CCCTCTAATCACTTTCCACCTAATCAAATCCGACCCACCCTAAAGATTCAGCTCAGTTAATACCCAACCACAATTTCTACAAACATCCTTCCTGATTGCACCAACAGGAAAGTAGTCACTTATTCCTGGGACTTCAAGAATACTGTTGATCTGTCCAATTTACTATACTACCTCCTTTACTGTTGTTTTAAATAATTTTCTACATTGTTATCTAACTTTTACATATTTTTGTTTCATCTCCCTATCTAAAATCACAATGAAAAGGACTCCAGGGCAAGAATGTGCCTTGTTCTTTTGGGTGATACCAAGCTTCTAGCTACTATCTTACATACTGCTGGCTTTAAAACAATCTGCTACTTTGATGACACATATCTAAAAATTCTAAAATATGCAAGATAACATTTAACATTCATGTGGCACTTTATGATTTGTAAAGAATTTTCATATGTTATTTTCCTTGTCAAGTTAATCCTATTAAATATGGTAGTATTTATTACGCCCATCTTCAAGGCAGAACTAAGGCTTAGGAAAGTCTAACAACCTGACGAAGGTTAAATAACCCTTAAGTAGCAGAGTAGGAAAAATAACTCAGGTTCATCTAATTGCATAGGTTAAGCTCTTAACCATTATTCTATATTTCTTTACATATCATGTGTTTACTATTCATTTTTATTCCCTAATTTTTATTTTAAGTACTTTATATATTCAAGCAAACATAAAACAGGCATTTTTATTTAAGATACCAAGTCAAACTCCTAAAAAATGTCATCTCATTTAATTACCAAGAGCAAAAACAAATGATTCTCCAGAGTTTGGGAGTTGGGGCAAGTCAAAAACCATGAGGACAGATAAAGTCAGCCTTGCTAAGAAGTAAGAACTGGACCTTAAAGAACAGGTAGAAAAAAAACTAGGCAGCCACTGAAAATAAGAGGGGATGAGCACCAACAATTTAGTAGCTGATAAGAATTTTAGCTTGGCTACTTTAGAATGTTTATGAGAGAAAGTCAGCTTGAGACAGAGAAGCTGGCGGGAAAGATCTTAGAATGCCAGGATAATTAAGGCTGTCTTGATCCTTAATGCAACTGACTGTTACCAAGGTCATTTCCTCATTTAAGTACTTTCCTGGTAAAGTCTTTGAAATGTGATTTATCGAGTCAATAATTGCCTTTTTATTCATGGCCCCAAAGCTTAATATTTCTGCTGAAATCTAGAAGATTGAAATATTAGCAGTCAATAAAAATACCCAGCAAATTTTTCTGAACTGTTTTCTTTGAAGCTCTTAGCACAGTCACAATTTCAGAGGGACTTTTTCTTACCTCTTCTTTATCACAAAGTGATCACTATTTGACTTTGGTTCTATGGCCAGAATATTTCTTCAAAAGGTTTCCTGCTATCTGAGACATAAGGATTTTAAGCTTTAAAAAAAACCAAACCTGACCAGGTTCTAAATTTGAACTTGTTTATTTCAATGCAGCAGTGAGGAATTTCAATTACTGCAAGAAAACTGAGGCTGTAAAGATAATACAAGTAGTCAGGGATGCAAAAGTATGTGTCCTGTCTAGACCTGTTCCTGAAACCATGGAAATCTGGGGCTTCCAAAAAGGCCTTTGACCTTTAGAAGATTTAGGGGGTTGCTCTGGGAAATTTGCCAGAACTAAGCTATAAGCTCTGGGTTTTAGGTTCCTGGATCTACAACAAATTATGAAAACAGGCAATTCTTACCTTCATGTAACACATTGTTACCTAGAACATTAAATTTAAAAACAATAATGAAATAAAATAAGTAAATAAGCTTCAGAATCCCATCTTTCATTATAAACCATTTTTTAAAAACACTAAAAGATTTGTCTACACATATAAATTCTGTTTTAAAAGAGAGAACTAAAATTAAAATGTGTTTCTATTACGCATTTATATAACAAGTCTTGTGAGCTTACTATATGTATGGATTCTAAGAATTATGGATGAATTGGTGAACAAGAAGATCTTACATTCTAGAGAAGTAACACATATGAACATATATACCTCTGTAAATAAGAAAACTATCAGGCCATGGTAAGTGCTTTGTAGAGAGTGACAGGGTAGCTACTTCAGACAGGTTGGCCAGACATATTCTTTCCAATGAAGAAATATCTAAATAAAACTGAATGACAAGAAGTCAATCCCATGAAGATGTAGGGAAAGCATCTTTCAGGAAGTAGAAAGAACTAATGCACAGGTGTATTTCATTAAAAAAAAAAAAAAAGGGAACACTATACCCACCACCCAAACTCACCTGAACAATTTTTAAAGTGGGGTCCATGCTACAGATCTAATACAAGAGAATAGAACACAATTGCTATGGTCTGAATGTTTGTGTCCCTGGAAAATTAATATGTTGAAACCTAATGCCCACTGTGATGGTATCAGGAATCGGGAACTTTGAGACATGTTTAGGTCATGGGAGTGGAACCCTCATCAATGGAGATGGTGGTTTATAAAAGAAACTCCAGAGAGATCCCTACCCCATCTGCCATGTGAGGACAGAGTGAAAAGTTGCCTTCTGTGATCCAGGAATAGAATCTCACCAGACACTGAATCTGCTTGGACTTCCCAGTCTCCAGAACTTATGAAAATAAGTTTGTTGTTATTAAGTCACATAATTAATGGTATTGTGTATAGAAACCTGAACAAAGACAATAATAACATAACATTGTAAAATAATGAGGTTAGACTAACAATCATCTGTCTTTTCTGATTCACATCCTTTCTTAGCAATTGCTGTTCTTTGGACTATAACCACTATATTCCAAGTAAATAGTGTAGTTTCCTTCTTATTATGGTAAAGGTACCATGTATTTTCCTATAACAAGTAAGAATGCCACAATAAGAATAAATTATGCTATTAATCACTTTTGAGTTTCAATTGTGTATTTTTATTAATTTTTAAATTATTAATAAGTACTCTAAATAAAATCCAAGATGGTGAGTGTTCAAGCACCAAAGACCTCACTAAGATGGTGAACAAACTGGAACTCCACCTACTTTTAAAGCAATAAGAGGACCGACACAGAATCCTTCACATCTTGCAAAATATGTCTGAATTAATTGCACTTGATTTCTAAAGGTATCTAAGGTTCCTCTGAATAGAGTTTAAACTCCACTGATATAATAGGCAGAGAGCTGCATGTATCCATCAACCTTGGGTAAATCAAGATCTTGGGTAAATCAAGATTGCTTTCCTATGGCTTAGTCCTCTAGTCTTCCAAAGGTAGAAACAAAAACACTGCCAACCACTGAGAGATATGACAATCTAAATAATAATAATAACAATAATAGCAGTTATCACTTATTAAGCATTAAGGGTGTTAATTTGCAAAGATAGCCACAGTATCTCCTACCATTCCTACATGTATATTCCTTGTAATAAAACTTTGTGGAAGTTGCATCTCTTTCCTGATCCTTTGACTCTGGTCTGGTCTTGTGACTTGCTTTAACCAATAGAATTTGATCAAAATGACACTGAGCAAATGACACTGAGGCCAGACCCTAGTCCTAAAAAGACCTGTTGCTTCTTCTCTTGCTCTCATAGAGCCCTGCTCAAGATCATCCTGTAAAGAAGCCCAAGCTAGCCTACTGGAGGATGAGGGGCACATGAAAAGAGAGGCTCAACCATCCTTGCTGTTCCTGCCATACCAGTGAAGGACCAGACTGATAAGATGGCTGTCTCAGACCATCCAGCCCAGCCAAGCTCTATAAAAGAATTGTGGACTCAATCATAAAATTATGAGGAAGAAATCATTGTTGTTTTAAGTCCTTAAATGTTGAGATGGGTTTGTTTTTCGTTTTTGTTTTTGTTTTTGCAATTATAGATTACTGAGAGCTAAGTGCTTTATATTTAATATCTAAATGAATCTTCTTAACAATCCTGTGAGGTCAATGCCATTAATGACACCTCATTACAAATACAGAACTTGAAGTTCAGTGAATTTAAGTAACTTGGCCAAGGTTGCACAGTAAAGCAAAAAATCAAACCCAGCTCTGGCCTCAAGCACAGATTTAGGTCACTTTATCATTCTTTGGTGATGTTTGTGAAACAAACAAGGGGGGCGGGTGGGGACATTTAAAATCCACGTCAGATTCTTAGTATTATTTTTCTATATGGAATGTAATATTTCTGTTTTGGGAATTTCAAGGAAATAATAGTGTGTATGAAAAAGTAGACAAATTAAAAATTCAGATAATTTATTTGTAAAGGAATATACACATATCAATCAATATCTTGTATTCAAATAACTTTCAAACAATTTAAAAAGTATATAATGCAATAATTTTAATAATTTAAACAATACACGAGACTGAGGTACTAGATCCTCTACAAAGTTACAAAAAAAAATAATAATAAATTCTACTGAGTTTCTCTGATACCTTCAGAAGGTTACAAATCACTAAACATTATGCTATCATAGGTACTCAAGTCACTTCAGAGATTTTGTTTCAGGCCAGGCCACCTCCTTCAAGATCCTTTTGTTCAACTGCACCTGGGTGCACTCAGAGGCAAGCTAATTAATCAAAATACTCATGGGTGAGAGGTTACACTCCATTAACTATTTATTGAGTACCTGCTAGTTATCTCATTGCTAGGTTCTTGACAGAGACAAAGGTAAGGAGCATTCTCTTAAATGAAGAGAATGTGTCTTAGAAATCAAATTGTCACCTCCCTTCAGCTTCTCTGGCCATAGGATGGATGAAAGATCTAACAACAAATTAACATATCAGTTGTGATCGTCCACCCAGAATATAATCATTTTAACTGATGTACCGAGCTCTTACATGCCCATGAGCCATGATTAAAGGAACTGTCTTGAAAGCCTCAGCAACTATGAACAAATTGCTCATTGCCAGCCCTCATGGATGCCTACCTGGTTTCCACCTCCCACACCATATTTGGGGGCTTTTAAAGCGAATAATTTCTAGACCTTCGGACTCACACTATACCTAGAATAGCAGACAAAACAGACGTCTGCATTGAAGAGAAACACCTTACCCCTCACAGAAAGTCCCCATCGGAGAGCGGTGTTCAATGCCTCCGTGTTCAGAGCTTCCTTTCCCAGTCCTGATCCACTTTCATTATAGGTGGCTAATGATAAAACTGCTATCCATTGCCTTGGCAACACATCCGTTTGCTAAAAATAGAAATAAAACCTGAGGTTTACTTAGAATTTTCTATCCACCAGGTCTCTTACTAATTCAGGAAATACTTTTCAAAAGCAATAGATAATAATAACCTCAAATAGTAACAGGAAAATATCTTATGAGAGAAGACACTCATGAAAATGTGTTGGTTTATTTTTTAATTATGAATCAAAGAGTTTCGGTGCCATTAAAGTTCTTAAATGTTTGCCATTAAAACAGTATTTCTGCTCTAAAATTTATACTACATTTAGTCTTCTAGTAACTTCCTGAATTTTTTGCATACTGAAGTTTCCCATTTTGGAATTTATATATAGTTAAAGGAAATAAAATTACTCTGAGGAAGCCTTAACTATAGATTTGAAAACAATAAAAGATTAATGCTTTAAAGCTATGGTGTATAAATCAGATAAAAATGCAAGTGCAAAACTCAAGAATTTCTATATTATTATTGTAAGTTCCCAGTAGAAGGAACTATAGCCTCATAATTTAGTTATCTCTTATTTACATTCCACTTAAACATTCCTATGGTTCTCCTTTTTTTCTTTTATCAGATTCTGTTGGTAAATGAAAGACAAAAGAAATAGAAAATTTTTATAACTGAGCCTAAATATTAAAAAGTAACAGATTGTAGCACAGCCAAACACCACAAAAGTATTCATAGTATTTTATTTCTTCAATTTGTTGGCTAGAAACTACCTTTAGCAGTTATCTCAGTGCTTGCTCACAATTTAGGAAGTCAGCTAGGCAGCTTTCCCAGGAAACATGGCAGGACCTGCGCTGTGTTGGAATAGAAACACATCTAGACTATGTTTTGGGGCACAATGCCAAAGTCTGCATACTTCCTCACCTTGTAATTAACTATTGCTGTTACAACAGGATTCTCACCTCCATTTGGACACTTTTAATGAGTTTATATGTTTATCTTATTTTCAAAGGGATTATTCCCTTGAATTATTGAATTCTGAAAGTACTAAAAAATTATCTGTTTAGTCTGTTTCTAATTTATTAGGAATAATAAGGAATATTACATAGCTCATTTATAGCATACCTAGAATACATAATGGCATCTATCTGACTTTCAAAGATAAATTACCAAAAGTTTGAAAACATAAATAATTATTCCTAATAGTTGTTGAACACTCATCATATACCATGTAATATACTAAGCACTTTTGTGCATCATTCATTCATTCAACATATACTTATTGTCTACTATGTGTACTATTGTAGGACCTGGAGAACAACAATGAACAAAATAATATCCCTGTTTTCATGGAGCTTATGCTTCAGTAGGGAAGCAATCAATGATTAAAAGTATAAACCATGTATAAACCATGTGTAATGAAAATAAGTGCTATGGAGAAATATGAAGCAGAGAGAGAGAGAGAGTCTTATCAAATTTTGTGACATAAGCAGAGACCTGAAGGAGGTGAGACAATCCAAAATTGGATCTCAGGGGGATGTTTGTTAAAGAGCATTGAACAATTATTTATTGAGTATTTCTTATAACCACTTACCATTTAATCCTAGTAACACTTCAGAACAGGTACTTTTATTGTTCCTCTTTTACAGGTAAAAGAGTTTTGAGGCTTAAAAAATGTAAAGAAGCTTGCATAAAGCCACACTACTTATAAAGGGCAAGCTCAGATTTAACCCAGATTTGCCTCACAAGCTGTGCTTTTAACCATCTTCCTCCTATCAAATTACCCAACTACCTACTAATCTTATTTCTACATGCTCAATATTGGCATCTACCTAATAGGATAGTCAATTACAACATCATGCTTAAAAAGAAAAAAAAAATCAATTTGAGAGGAAAAGAGTAAATGTAGTTTAGCTCAAATAAATAAATAGAAAAATGTCTCTCCACTCCCCCATGAGGGATCTAGATAGAGGCAGAGCAGAACTTGTAAATTGTGGCTCTCCCGGCGCGCGCACACACACAGGATGCCCTAGCTAACCCTTGGGGAAAGGTACTGAAATTCTTTCAAAGAAGCACTATCAGGGCTGCCAAAAAAGGAAAAGGAGAGAGGAGGAAGGAGGGGGAAAGAAACAGATTGTTAGTGGAAGTCTCTATCATCACTTCCCCTTCTGTTCACTCTTCTCCTTTCAATTGAATCTCAACATCAGGGTTGGATGTTTTCATCTACCTACATAATTGAGCTTTTCACAAGGTATAATCTACTTCAAGACTGGTCCTGCTGGAATGGGAGGAATTGCTTCCAATATCGACCATCTGCATGACTTCCCTTAAGCACTAAATTCCACAAGGTCTTAGCCATGTGGCTGGCTGAGAAACGTGGCAAAACTCTCTCTCACCAATTCTTTGACCAGGCTTGGGGCCCTTTGATTTCCTCTTTACTCCCTGGACGTTCAGATACCTGTGCGTTAAGTGTGTGTGTGAAGACGGAAGAGTATGCACAGGAAAACGGAAAAGGGAGAAACTGTGTTCTCCAGCCACTCCAGATCGGAATAAGTGTTTGCAGTGATTGAGTGATTTCAGTAAAAATGAACATACAAACCCAAGCTATCAATGGGAGATTATCTTAAAACCAGGGATAGATGTTTTTCCTTCTGCCTCTCAAGTCCAAAGGAAAATCAGGAAGAGTGGTTTACGTTGTAAACTTTAAGGTCAAGCACCCTTTCTGTTGAGCTTAGCTCTCAAGTTCTCAACTACTTGTGAACCATAATTAGTAACACGATAAATATAACTTGTGAAAGATGCGACTGAAAATCAGAGGCCCCTTCCAAGGGCCCCCTACAGAGCCTATCATAAAGAAGATTAAACAACGTTAACAGGGCTATTAAAAATTATCACCTATTTAAAAGTATGCTCTTCCCTAGTGCCTCTTATTTGAGTTTCTGTGTGGGTGTGTTCGCAAAAGAGGAGTCAGCGAGCAGAGTGTACTGGGTACAGTGTGTATTTGTAAGGGAAAACAGAAGCTCTCATTGAGAAAGAGCATATGTTTCTGAGACTGCATCTGTGCAAAAGTATATAGTCCCTGAAGTTGTACTAAGAAAAAAAACTGCCGTATTTTAAAAAGTCTTTGATTTCACACAGGTCATCTTCTTGACACTTTTCCCTCCTACCGCCTCTTCTGCCTGACCAAATAGCCTTTTCTCACCCTCAGGTCCAGGAAAACCACGAAATGTTTCCAACAGTCTTAAATTCATCAGATACACTCTGTACTTGGGGATCCCAGAGGCAAACCTCAGTCCCGGAAGAGAAGTGACTCTCCAGGGCGCACCTGCCCAGAGGGCGGCCCCTCCACGATCGAGCGGAAATCATTCCTTTCCGACGGCTGGGACTGGGGCTGGGGCTGCGGCTGGGGCAGAGGCCGCGCGGCCCCGGCAGGCAGTATCCGGGTCGACTCCAGAGTGTGCGCGACCCCGGGAGGACCGCGCGCTCCCCAGCTCCCCGGGGGCGGGTCCGCCCCGCCAGGTGTCTGCGCGCGCGGCTGGCCCCGCCCCCGCCCCCGCCGCCGGGCCGGGGCCGAGCCTCCGCCCGCGGGGAGGCTGGACTCTGGACTCGGGTGGCGGCGGCGCTGCCCCCGCTCCGGCCTCGCACCCGCGCGGAGGGCGGGGCAGGGGGCGGGGCCCGCCCCAGCGCCCCCGGCCACGCCGCAGCCTCGCCCGCAGGTCGCGCGGCCGGCCAGCGGCTCGGTCGCCTCCTGCGGTCCCATGGCGCTCCCCGGCTCCCCCGCGGAGTGCGGCTACATCCGGACGGTCTTGGGCCAGCAGATCTTGGGGCAGCTGGACAGCTCCAGCCTGGCCTTGCCCTCCGAGGCCAAGCTGCGGCTGGCGGGCAGCAGCGGCCGCAGCGGCCAGGCGGCCAAGAGCCTGCGGATCCAGGAGCAGGTGCAGCAGACCCTGGCCCGGAAGGGCCGCAGCTTCGTGGCCAACGGTGAGTGGAGCCCGCCACCCCTCCGCGCCGCCTCGGCCCTATCCCTGACCTGCCCCTCCCTCACCCTCCGTGCCCTGTTGCTTCGACTCGCTGCTTCCTGAGGGTGCGGGACCCGGCGTCCTGCCCACCTGTTGCTTGCGGTTCCTTTGTATGAGCCGCCGCGCCTCCGGACTGCTGTCCCTTGGGGAAATCAGTCTTCTAAAATAGCCTCCTACTCAGCTTTGTCATATATGTATCTACATGTATTAAATGCACGTATAAGTGTATACCAAAGAATTCAGCCCAAGATTTTCACTGCTTCCTCGGCCTACTCTATTCGGCCCCCGCCATACAGGGGTCTTAATCTAGAGGCTCCTCCCGGGAGTCTATAAACACTTTGAAATTTTTATGCAGAAATTTCGGTATGATCATTTTGGAGAAAGCACCCCTAGCTTTTATTAGAGTTTTAAAAGAGTCTATGACCTCAATAAATATTTTTGAAAAAGAAAACCTCAAAGTACTGACGCTCCTACAAACTGTAAATGGGGATTGCGGTGACTTGCCCAGGTACTTAAGGGCTCTCCACCCCGTATACAGAGCGAGTGGTTCATCTAGGAAGTGAACAAATTGGATAGGAGGCTTTGGGCCAGGGAACAATCACACCACCCTTCGGAGGAAGAGAAGGAAGGATACCGGCAGCAGTATCCCCCACACCCCCGCCTCGCTGCAACTCGCGCTGATGCACCCATGGGCACAGCGCTGGTCTCTCCAAAAACTTAAACTTGAGGGTGAAAGGGTTTTGTTTGCGTGTTTTGTTTTTAAAGTAAAATACTATATCAGTTTAAAGTAAAATACTATATCAGCAATTGATAGCAGAGGTGGAAGGGGAAGAAGATGGCAAACCAGTTGTGAAAATTAGAAAACATAGATATATTTTTCTCCCCTCTTACAAGTCAGATGATCAGAGCCACACAGTACTCTTTTACTAATTTATTTTTTCATTATAAAAGGCTTATTACAGAAAAGAGGAGGAAATAAATTGATTAAATTGGGATATCAGTTTATTTCCTACAATGTTGAACTGTTTCTCTAGGAATTGGGCATGGCCAATGAAGAGTCCATTAGGGGAAGAAAAAAAAATACCAGACTAGAGATTTAAAACAGCAGACCCTGGGAAGCTGTATTGTTTTCAGTTTGTGTGAAAGAATCCTAAAGGATCAGGCAGTCAGTATTTAAAAACTCGAAATGTAAAGAGAAATGTTTAATGATTATAGTTAATGTAATTGAGTGCCTGTTATGTGTCAAGAATTGGACTATGTGGTTTGCATTCATTATTTTATTTATGTTTCAAAAAAACTTGTTAGTCTTTTAACCCCAATTTTACAGATGAAGAAACTAAGTGGTTACATAACACTCAAGTTCCCACAGATAGAAGTAGCAAACTGATGTTTAAACTACAAAGCCTGAGTTTTTAAACCACTCCGTTATATTGTTAAGCTTTTTGGTTATTAGTACAAAATAGAATTTATTTTAGACCCTAAGCCTCTCTATGGCCTCCTTCCATTTTCCTCTAAATAAAAATGAGGTGGTTTTGAGAGAATGGGAGGTCTAGGTAAAAAAAGAACTACCATAGTACATAGGAAAAAAAAGAACCCAAATTTACTGTTTAGGAGTCTAACTAATGACTCCAGAACAATTTTTGAACAGTGGTGTCATTGAATCCCTTTAGTCTGTGCAGGTTCAATGCTAAACTGGAACCAAACTAGCTGCTTCTGCTTGGGGGAATGCAAAAAAGATATTTTTTCTTACTCCCTAAGAATGGCTGGCTGGAAAGAGCAACCAGCCATCAACTATTCAATAAATGGAAATGAACAGAGGGAAAGAATATTGCTGAGCATCTACAGTGTACATAAGCTTGTTCAAGAATATGTTTGCATTTCATTATATCTTTAAAACAATTATGTAAGGTCGATATAAGGATTCATTTCACACACAAAGAATGTGTTGGTCTCTTGGTGTTTATTGGACACTTAGTCCCAAACCTACACATGATCTGTCATCTCTACAGCATAGTGAATTCATGTTGCTTGGTGAATTCAGGAACTATCAAGTAAGTTTATTCTTTGTGCAGGGCAATACAGGTGCTGAATTGAACATGGATTCTGCTTGCTTTAAAGCAAGGGGTTTAAAGTCTGAGGAAGGAATCCTTTCTCTAAAAAACACATTATCAAATAAAATTAGTAAGCGACCAAAAAGAACAGCTACACATTATCTCCATAGAAGAATGAGTTAGACCACTAGCTAAAGGGAATTTTGAAAAGCTTCTTGGAGGAATTGGGTTTTTAAATCCCAAAAATTCAGAATGGGCCTAGAGAGGAGGTTGGAGGAGACGGATCTAAGAGGGAATGGCAGGAATATTTATTTCATAGTTCACAGAATTGGTATGGTAGAGCAAAGGGCACTGCCACGGTTCTTCTGCTCTATATGCTTAGGGCAACTGGTAGAATGGCTCTTCCAACTAAGGAACAAAGTGTTTGAAATATTGCGATTACAACAGGAGCTTCCCAGCAAGCTGAAATACACTCAGCAGCCTACCCAGAAGTGTAAGTCAGGCAGAGAGATAAGGCAGCAAACAACACCTACTTACTTTAAAGCCTCAGCTTTCTGTGACTCAAAAAAAGTAATCGGCTTCAGAGGAATTTAACATTAACACGCCATGGAACAATTACCAGGGGTGGTTTGAGTATGTTGTTTAATTAAAGTTCTTTGAAAAGATCTGGGGGCTCTTGATGGTTGTTAGTATTTTTTTATTATTTTCGGATTACTATCATGTCTAAAGTTGAAACACCAGCAATTGCTGAAACAGTGCTGGTCTGGAAAGAATCCTGTATCAACACAAGAAGTTCTGGGAAGAAATGACCCTGTTGTTAACTGCTCTTAGCTCCAGGGCTCTGGAGAATTCTGAATTGTTGACATACCTGATGAGATAAATGGTACTGATTTGTTGATAAATGCCCTGAAAGGATCTTTAACCCATCAGTTTCTCTCTAAGGCCTTAATGTTAAGTACGTGGTGTTCATTGTAAATCACTCCAACTCTTATTTTAAACTGTGCTGAATATTTTACAGTTGGCTGTAACTCTTAGGAGTAGGGGCCAGGGGGTCAGAAGTATATATCAGCATTCTGAAATGAGTCTGTTTTGTAGGGAATTTTCCAAAAATCTTTCATAAAAGTCACAGAGAAGACATCGAAGAATTGTTATTAGCAACGGAAAGATTTAAAGGGTCCATATCCTAATTATTACACTTGCTTTGAAAGTACTACTACTTTACTTATCACACTCCCCCCACCCCCCCACCCTGTGCCTGTATAGGAAGAAAGTCACGTTGTAAATTGTTGTATGTAATACTTATAAAACACAATGAATGATATCCTAATAAAATTTACAACTATTCTTGAAATCCACCATAAAAACTGAGGCATGCCATTTGCTTAGATCATTTCCCTGGCCAAGATGTTTTGAATATCTGGAGAAAGGAGTGAAAACTAGCTAAGGTAGCAAAAAAGGCAATTAGAAGGTATTACAGGGGGCGGGGAGGGGGGAGAGGGTAGTTGTTCAAATCCTGTATGAATTTGTTGTTTGCCAAAAAGGAATTCCAGGAATGAAGCAATTCTGGAAGCTAGGTGACTAGTCATTCAGAAGGTAGGAGGGATCAGGAGAGAGGGAATAAAAGAGTTCCATGTTGGTGTGGCAAGGACATGGATGGCCATGCTGCTCTGAAACTAATGTGTTGGTAATGCCACCCTATTTAATGTACCTCCATGTCTGCTTAATATAGCCCATAGACCAATTGTTGTTAAGAGTCTAGTAGATCAAGTGCAGTGAGTACAAAAAAGGTGTGTCTGTTTTTTTAGAATTTCTTCCAATTGTAATTAGTCAACGGAAATAGAATGTTAACACAATGATTGCAAGAATAAACTTCCCAACCCTAGAAATGATGAGAACATATCATTTATGGGTAAGGTCTTAAGTGAGGGTGTGGTAAGGATGCTTCAGAATCAATGGAATAGTAACTGTGTGATTATGAAAGTTCCTTGCTCTATGTGTCACAGCTAAGATACAGGAAATTACCTTAAAGAGAGGAAGACTGTTCACTTAGGCTTTTTAAAAGGCCCATTTATATAAATATTATCTGTGCCTGTGCTGGTAGTTCCAATCATGGGAACCGCATAGCTCACTTGAATTAGATATTCTAGGTATTTGTTGTTCACATTGACTCATTCTCCTAAAGTATTGTTTTGGATATAGGCTTTAAATTTTTTTCCCATGTATTGAAACAAGGCTGTACATATTTATATTATTTTATCTTAGAGTAGTCAACATTGGTTTTCCACTCAAATTAAATTTCCGATCTGATCAATAAAAAATTAGTAAAAGCTTTATTATTTTATGAGAGAACAAGCATATTATTGGCAACCTATCTATGATAGTAATGAAATACAATAACAAAAATGGTCTTAATACTTCTGGAATTTAAAAATCAGACTTAATGTAATATGGCCTATTAAAAGATCATTCTGGTTTCATCGCAGATGACATTCAAGAATTTTATACAATTCTGAAATAAATGTTTTCCAGCTATTTTGTGCATGTCCACAAATGTATTATAGTATAACGCCGTACTTCTGGAGAAGTGAACAGCAAAAGGCAGTGTTACAAGTGGAAATAGACAAAATTAGGAGAAAACTTAATCTTTTTGTATTAGAGTGAGTCATCTCACTCCCCTGACTTTTTTAGGATAAGAATAATAACAGAATTCCAGGTCCTCTTACAATAGAAATGTTAAGAAATCTGTTGTGTATCTTTATGTTGTGTATCATTAATGGTGATTGAATACTGGACATACAAACAGTTGTTCTTAAGTGCTTAATGATGAGCTAGGGAGCCCAATATATAGAATTAGCTAAAAATGCACATTTTGAAAAAAGGAAACATAATTTACTATTACCATGTAAAGAATTTACATATTTATATTCTGGAATAATGAGCTTTAGGCTTAATGATATTAATTTACCAAAGCATCATAACCAAATTTCAGCAATTCCTTGATTTCCAGAAGAAAATGTTACTCATTAGTAGCTTAATAAATTGTTCCCACTAAATCTTTTTTTTTTTTTTTATGGTGACATTGGTTAACGAAATCCAGTAAGTTTCAACTGTACATTTTAACAGAAAGGCACATATATATTTACAATGTGTGTTCACCTCCTATAGTTAGATTTCTTTCTGTCACCACATATTTGACCCCTTTCACCCCGTCTACCTCCCCACTTCCCCCTCCCCCCCTACACTCTGGTAACCAGTAGTCTATTGTTCATGTCCATGAGATTCTCACTAAATCTTAAATCTCACCAATACATCCATGAAATGGGGTTGAGAAGGATCACATCAGAATTAATACATCTTGATTACCTTTTTTCATTGAAGGAGGAAAATGGGAACTTTTCCTGGCAGATAATAGGAACTTCTTACAGGCCACCAAAATATTACAGATAAATACACAAGCCATCCGGATAAGAGAATGACAGTAAATATATATTATTCAGTTGTAGAATCAACCTTGCTGAACTAAACATAGTCTGCTTTTCTAATCACTCAGAAGGAAAGTCTGCCTACATTTGAGAGAAAGAAAGATTTCTTCCTCTCTGTATTCCCAGAATGACAGAGAAGCAGTAGAAAATGTTTGAGTATCTTTCATCCATTCCAAGACAAAAGTGCACATGCAACTACTGCCCTCACGTTTGACTCCAGTGTGGAGATCAGCATGATAGATGTCGACCTGAAGGATTAAGTGCAAACTGAATTTGTGTAACTATGACATTGAATGTACAAGAAAATATGACTAATCAGCAATTAACTTGTCAAGTGCTGATGCATGACTGTGCTAGAAATGATGGTAAAGGATGTGATTCTTTATGTCAAGGAAGTAAAAATATGCCTGGAAATTAAGAGTCTCTTACTGCTTCGATCTGGTCTCACTCCAGTACTTTTTCCACATACCTACTAGAGTAAACTTTCTAAAATTTTATTGAATCATTTCCCAAACTAAATTACTTCAGTTTCTTGCTGTTATCTATAAGAAATAAAATCCTCGTTCAGCATGGTATTTCAACTTCTTCATGATCTGATGCCTGCAACTTCTCAGACTTCATTCTATCACCACTGCTCCCACTTTCCACCAAACATGCGCTATTTATCTTATTTGGTAGTCTTACTCCTACCCCACTCCCCTCCCTCCCACAGTCCTCCCTCCCTTCTCATGACCCAGTTAACTCTCACAAGTCCATCAAAACTCAGTTCAGTGGTGCCCTCAGATAGGCAGCCTTCCCTCACTCCTCCTCCACCTTATATTGTAGAGGGATATCTTAAATGCAAGTTAAAGGTTTGATAATTATGAGTCACAGAATATGTTTCAGCAAGGAGAAACATGAAAAATGCAGGGGTTTTCTGAAACTTCACTTGGCAGACTCTAGATTTAAAGGAGAAGGGACAGCAATTCTGAATCAGTTGGGAGGGAAGAGGGGAGCCCTGGCAAGTGAGAGGCTTTGAGAATATCATAATTTAAGACCCATTATAAAAACCTATAGTTTTTTAAAAGAAAAAAAATTGAATTTGTGAGTTTTATAAACTGACCCTTTTGGCTGTTAGTTGCATCATCGTGGGTATAATGTCACTGCAGTTCTAGAGTAATCATTTTGGGATATCTCAACAAGTGAGTTGGCAGGAATGCCAAAGTAAGAAGACAAATTACAGGAAGAGATTTAGAAACTTTCAGGATGTATCAAGTTAATACTCCACCGGTGTGCTAAATTTCCAGTTTATAATCACATATTTTGGCTACTCAAACAAAATATATGACATAGATACCAGCAATATGAATGGGCCTTTTAAATATATATTTTTGTGGTTATATAGAGCAGAAATTTGCAGATTTTTCCAAAATGCCATAAACCGATGTATCAGAGGATAACCTCAAACTGCTTAGGAGGCTTCTGAAAAATAAGGACTTCTGGTGGCTGATTGGTATACCTATTAACTAATAACGTGGTGGCACCTAGAGCATGTGGGCCATTCTCACAGGAGAACTGGTCTATCCCTGGAGTATTCGGTTTTGTTGGAAGACAGCTCTACCCACTATGCCACCAACTCTTGGCATACTCAACTTTACAAGAACTCATAGCCAGGGGTACTTTCCAGCTGTACCCCTCCCTGATCCACTGAGTAGTTTCTTAGGGTTGATTATGTGAGCTATGTATTACTAGTCACAATAAATATTATTGCATTTCTTCACTATAAATTTTTAAACCAACAAACTCTACTCATTTTCTAAACTGAGCAATTGATTACTGGGTTGTATGGTATGCATGATGTAAAATTGTGGTTTCCGTAAATATCTGGGTATTTTTCTTAAAAAGTAAGAATAGGAAAAAATAAAATAAGTATTTTTTTTTAAATGGAAGTCCAGAAAAATGAATCCTGTGTTATATGGCTACACAGTCAAACGAAACTGGTTCACCAACTCTTGATGGATCCTGACATATTTCATGTTTTAAATTTCTGCTTTTGTTAATAAATGAATTTAGAGATCCACTTAAATATAAATTGCGATACAAATGCTTTCTTAAAAGTTTCAAGATGCCATGTCTCACCTTTAATAGCATGTCCCCCAATTTTACTCCAATGGAAGAAGTTAAATATTTTTAAGGTATGAGGAGAAGGAAAGGTGTTCCCCAGAGGTTGCTGAAGACCAAATTCCTTAAGGTGATAGCTTTTAGACTTTCAAGCTCTCCTTCGACACACACACACACACACACACACACACACACACACACACACACACACACAAAGATCATTGTAAATTCATACTGTGAAGGCAACTGCTTGTGAGCACAATTAAATGTAGCATTTAAATCAATATCAGTAGTGAATACTTGCTGATTTCTGTACGTACATTTAACTATATATATTTGCATGGGAAGTTTTTATACCTCCATCTCTACAAATTCTTTTTTTAGAGCTCATTAACCAAATCAGTTTTTTGACCATGTCCAGAGAGTGTTCAAAGAAGCTTGAAAGAAAAATGCTTTGCTGAATGAGAATGCTACTCTCTTTTCTCTAATTGAAGCAGGTTACATAAAGGTTTTGTTTATTTAGCAATTCTCTCATCTACTTCCTATAAGGGAAGCTGTAGTTGATTTTTCAAACATGGCCAGATATAGGTAATTATGTCAAAATAGAGGCTTGTCAATTCAATTTCAAAGATACAGTAAATTCAACCAATTAGGTAATATAGCCGCTCACAAACCCCACAAAGACACTGATTATGGAAATCAACCTATTATTTTTAAACCTAATATAATCCATTATTTTGGACAATACTTGCAACCAAGATATACCAGAAACCGAGATATTTTCCCCTAACAGCTGCTTAGGGATAGAATCAAGCATATTAACTTTCAACCAGAAAAAAGGAAATTACATTATCCTGTGAGATCTATACCTCTGCCATCTTCTGAGCAATTTGGAATCCTTCCATCAAAACCATCCCTCCTCACCCTCATCCCCTAGCCCCACCCCCTCACCCCACCCCCACAATTACTCTCACCTGAATTGCTTATTTGAGGAAGGTGGAGTTTAAAGTTGTTCTGTAACTACTTCCCTCATTTCCCTTAAAGTGGGCTCCATAAAATGTCCATGGTGTTCTTAGAAGGAATGGTTTGGATGATATTGCCTGAGTTAATATTAATTTACAGTATTCCCAATAAATCATCGCCTTCTTTAGAAAACACCAAAAGCACATAATGCTCAGTGCAATCAAAATGAATGGCCAGAAACTTCACAATTATGTCATTATGATCTTCAATGGTTGGGTCAATTAAAAATAACCCTGAAAAAGTCCAATTCAATACCACTGATAAATTTACCAGAATAAAAACTCTGAGCTACAACATAATGTAAATTAAAGCTTGCACACTAGTTTAGACCTCCTTCTAGAACAGAATGATTCAAGAAAAAGTGTGAAAAACAAATTTTTGTGATTCAGATTGTTTTAAAAACCACTTTTGCATGTTGCTTTACAATTTTAAAAGCATTTAATGTCAGCTTTCTGAGGTAAACTTCTCTCTCAAAAGCTCAGTTAATAGCTGGAATTAAGGAAACTGAGGCATCTAAGTGATTTGACCAGGTACACAGAAAGCAGTAAAGTGGATGCACCAGGCCAAGTCCACGAATTTTTTTAATTTAGGGAAGATGAAACTTTTTTTGTTAAGTAAATGAATTTTTTAAATATAGCCACGCCCTCATTTTCCATGTTAGAAAATGTGGATTTTCATGTTGGATTTATTTAAAGCAAGATGTGCCTATGTCTAATATTCTTTCATTTGCTGTCTTGTTTCTATTTCTGGAGAAGGATAAATCATAGCTGAATTATTTTAAATATTCAGTAATCATTATTATACATATAATATTTTATTCTGATTAAACAGAAAATAATGACTCATCTTAAGGAGTTTGGTTTCCATCTGATTAATATTTACCTTTTAAGAAAAAAACTTCTACCCAGTTCAAAATTTCTTTAAAACCTTAGAACATAGCTGCTAATTCACCTTTAATCCACTATACTATTCTCAAACTCATGATTGCCAAGGCAAATTAATCTGCATTATTGTTTGAGAATAACCTTTCAACCAGAAAAACCATCTATTGTGCCAGTCCGCAGGTTGAATATCAGGAATCACACAACCTTTCTGGCAGAGGAAGGGAGTCCATAGTTTAAAGATCCAATCTTATTTTGTTCCCTGTTACCAACCATGTTGTACTTATTTTGGGAACTATTAAACTAGTCTCAATTCATTCATCTGAAAACTGAAGAAGCTTCCTTATAAGGGCTTATGTTAGCAAATAAAGAACTAATATTTGCGGAGTATTTGGAGTTGCTCAAGTTAAGTTTCTAGAAGAGAGAGAATGATTATTCTTGGTCCTCATATCAAAAATTATGATGACGATCCCCCCAGGGTATTGATAAATGGCAAGTTCAGAAAAGCAACTATGATTTCCAACCTGATATTAAATCTCTTTGCAATCCAAAGCATGTAATTTAAGTTTACCTATTTATAAAGGGATATGATCATTGCTGGCTCTGCATCACAGAATATTGAAAACAAACATAAAATTACTTGAGCTCCTGAAAGAAAAGTAATATTGAAATGTAAGGAGTTCATGTAAATACTGCTTTAAAAAACTTATAACTCCCAGCAACAATGTGAGTTAAATGTTTTACTTTAACAGGCCTGATTATAAAACTCAATTATTAGTTATTTTAATAGGATACACTGTTTCAGTGGGTCCTGTCCAAAGGTTCTTTCACATTTAAAAAATCCTTGCAGGAATCTCAGCTTAAAGATGTCAGTAGCCCCCTACTAACTGTTCCTTAATTATCTACCTGCTCCTGGAAGGGTAATACTGCCAGTGATGATGGGCTTAGAGGGCATCCTTGAAGAAATTTTCTTGTATTCCAAAAATTGCACCTTTTCATCATCTGCCATTGTATTATAGAGTAACAGGAATGAATAATTCTAGCCACCATCTATATAGACAATTAGTATTTTCCTATTCTAGATTGTTCCTGACTTAAATATATTCAGTTTTCACACAGTCTAAAATTTTGAATATGGATACCCTTAAACTACTTTTTATTTTTAAGATCATAAATTTGGTTTCTTACATATCAACTGACCAATAATTTTCTGCCTGGTCACAACCTCTGTAGAAAGGGCTTCTATTTTACTAGAGTGGGGCACAGTTTAAGCATTCCATTGGCTTTCCCCCTCTCTCCTTACATCTCCAGCTATAAGGGCACCCCAGTCTCCAGGCCCTTCAGAATTCGAGCCAGGGGCTGCCTACCCTTTGCCATCTCTTGAGGAGAAATCAGGCCCCTGGAAATGGGGGAGGCCTGGCCTTCCTCAGCTTCCCTGCTCTTTAAGAGTGACATTTACAAACCTACGCTGCCTCCCTGAGGACCCTGTGAGGCCTGAAACTTGTTTACCAGCCACATTATTCAGCTCTGGGAAATAAGACACATGTACAAACATATTTTGGGATGGATTCGTACTTTTTAGCTTTCTGGCAGTAACAATCTACATTTCTCCTTCACTTCAAGATACCTTGTGAACATATTGATAGTCTTTGAAATTTTGACTTTATAGCAATTTATTGGAAAAGTATGTTGTTATTTTTCAATTATATTGGAAAGAGTCTGCCTATGTCATTTTATTCTCAGTATCTTTCACAGTTCTCTGAAGCTTAGAAGAGTTAGTTGAGTATTTTTTCCCCTGATTTCTGAAAGAATGCTACATGACAAGAAAAAAAAATGGCTAAAGTTAGGAAACTAGACATTTCCTAGGTTTTAGAGATCTTTGATTATTCTGCTTGGCATTTCCCCCCTTCCCTCCCCCCTCCGCCCCCCAAGGCCCTGGGAAGTTATAAAAGAACAAATGAAAAGCTGGGAGAAGAATAAAGGGGTAGAAGAGAGTGAGAATACTGTTTTCTACCACCCCCTCCTCTGAGGAGTGTTTAAAGAGACATGCATCATTTGAAAGTTCCCGTAGGCCCCACAGAGCTGAGTGGGAAGGGCTATGTCCTACTCAGTGTTTGCAGGAAAGTGGGCTGGCTGCTAGACCCCCAAACTAAGAATGTCCAACCTGGGTGATTCCACAAACAGAATCACAGTAGCTCTCTCTCACATGGCCAAATACCTTAACCCCAGGTTTGTTTTTTTTTCAAGCTGGTCCAGCTTTTCATTGACCACACTGAGCCACCTTGTCGTTCATACAAGCTATCTTATCTCATAGCATTGAGTCACTCATTTATTGCCTACACTTAGAGACTTCTCAGGAGGCTTCTCAGGTCCTGCCCTGCGAATAGAGTTCTCCTCTGACTTAAGAAACTGAACTTTTATACTACAGACCACCTTAACCAATAAGTGATTTCCAAACTCCTCAGCACTGTAAAAACAAACATTTTTGGATTTTGTAAAAATCTCCTCTCCCATTACTTCCCTAAAAAACAATTAATTAAATATATATTTTTAAATGTTTTAATTTGACTTTTATTTTAAAAAGCTTCTAGAAAATATTGTGATCACCTTTGATCATTTGCCCCATCCAAGGGTAAGGTTAAACCAGCACTTACAAATACCAATATAAATCTAATACTTACTAAGGGACTTAATTATAATTCTAGATCTTAATAAATCGATTATTTATTGCTGTACAATCTTTAACGACTGATTGGCTTATTTATTATGTGCTTGTTTGCAGGAAGTCTTCACCGAACTAGCAGTGTTCCTGAGTATGTCTACAACCTACACTTAGTTGAAAATGATTTTGCTGGTGTGCGTTCCCCTGTCACTAAAACCTATGACCTGTTAAAGGTAGGATTCCAAAGAGTGTAACCCGAGTTATTGGACTACCATGGAAACATTTTTAAACTTGCACAGATTATTTTTTAAAGCTACCGTCCCAAATATTACTAGTTCCTAAATGAATTATGAGAAGATTTGTTTTGTGTGGACACCATAGAAAACTAGGGACCTTAAACTGTAGCAAATCCTAGTGCAGACAACTGTCAACCAAGTTAACCAAGTCTTGTTTAAAAGCAGATTTTACCCAGAAAGGGTCTGGCTGACTTTTCCATGTGATTCAGAGAAATAGACACCTTGTATAAGAATCACAGAATTGTTAGTCTTCAACAAAGATGAAAACTGATCTGTGTGCCTCCTTTCAACTTCATTTCTCTCTCGTGCAGCCAGGCATAACTGCCGCTTATGAAGGCCGCTGGGGGAGAGGAACTGCACAGTACAGCTCACAGAAGTCAGTGGAGGAAAGATGCTTGAGGCAGCCTCTGAGGAGACTTGAGATTTCTCCTGACAGCAGCCCTGAGAGGGTGCATTACTCGTACAATGATCACCAGTACAGCCAGAGAAGCCAGGCTGGGCACTCGCTGCGGCGCCAGGAGAGCAGGAGGTCTACCCTCCTTATGCCCCCGAGATACGCTCGCTCGGAAATTGTGGGTTTCACCTCGGGACCCGTGAGCAGACAGCACCACTATGACACTTATCACAGACGGTTCCAGTACGGGTCTGTAAACGACACCGTTTTTGACAGTGCCCCTGTCAACCCGGTGATGCTCACGTACCCCAGGCCTGGGACCAGTCACAGCATGGGCAACCTCTTGGAGAAGGAGAACTACCTGACTTCAGGGCCTGCTGCTGGTCAGGTCAGGCCGCTGGTGCCCCTGCAGCCCGTCACTCAGAACAGGGCCTCTCGGTCCTCCTGGCATCAGAGCTCCTTCCACAGCTCACGCACAGTGAGGGAAGCCGGGCCCAGTGTCACTGTGGATTCAGGCGGCAGGAGGACACACATGACCGTTGGCCAAGTGGCAGCAGGAGGAAGTGGGAACATGCTCACGGAGAGAACCACTTTCACCGACTCGCAGCTTGGGTGAGTCCCCTTCTCAATCTGCAGTGCAGTCAGTGCCAGCACATTCTGTTCCCGCAGCCCTTACAGCATGCGCCGCTACTTCTGGAGCTGCAGAGAAAGGTCTCCAGAGATAAGTGATTAAAATAATGACTTTTCAGCCAGCTACCTAATTGACAGATTAGCCTGTTTACCTCAGGGACAGAAGCCAGGCTACCTGCTCATGTGGCAGCTTTGCAGGGAGATGTAATGATGAGTCCATCTGTCGTTCCAAATTAGGTGCTGGCTGAAGGGATGTGTCTGTTCCTTGGCTATGAGAAAATCTGCTCTGAATGACAGCAAACTCCAAAGTAGACCAAGAAATGGATCATTGCCTGCATTTTCTTGAAATAATATGGAGGAAAAAGGCAAAAATGCTTATTTCTGGTGCTGAGGGAAACTTAAATGCTATGTTGGTAAAGACTACCATAAAAAGACTGAGAGCTAAGCAAATGCAGCTGATTTTCAGATATCTCTTTCTTCCTTTTATAACAGACACTTCTACTTTTTGATTCTAGTATCAGTGATTTGGGGGTTATTTTTTAGCAATATTGAATAATTTGAAAATTAAATTTTCAAAGTCATCCCTTTGCCTCTCCTGTTTAACTTTATGGCTTGACGAATCTAGTCTTTGGAACTTAACCCTTATTCAGGTTTTATGCTGTAGCACAAATTTTCTAAACTGAAGAGAAAGTTATACAGAGAAGGCTGAGGAATGGATAAATGATTAAATCACTAACTCTTCATGTAGTACCATTACAGTAAAACATTATTTAATTTTTCTTTGCTTTCTAATATTGCTTAATGGAAGTTGGTACCTTTAGTCATCACTTCCAGTGAAATTGTGCACTGTCCTTACTGACTACAGAGATATTGCTGATAAAAGATATAAGGGCTAATCTAAATTTGAAGCAGGAAATGTTTTTTATTAAGCAAAATTGTGCATGAGTTGTCAAACATTTCTTATATAAAGCAGATCTTTGTCAATAGGAACACACTTATAAAGAAGAAAAATGTGTAAGCTAATTATTTATGGAGGAAAAAGCTGATCAAGGCTTTTAAATGGATAATTCAAAGTTTATTGAATGCCTGCTATATTCTAGAATCTGCGCTAAGCACAATTTTAACAAAATGATTTTAACAATAATAAAGCTATCATGCCACGTCTTCCAGCAACTGGCATTCTTCTCTTCATTTCTTTGCCCTCATGCTTCTTAAACCACCCTGCCACTTCTCAATCTCTTATCAACCCACTGCAGTATGATGTTAGTCCCCAGGATTTGACTGAAACAGTCTCCCCATAAATACACCAGTGACTGCCTGTTACTACATCCAAAGCAGACACATGTTCAGTCCTTAGAGTATTTAACTGATAGGCAGCATTTCACACCACTGTCTGTAAATTCTCTCTCATTTGATTTTCAGGGCACTAATCTTTCATGGTTTTCTACTAGCCTCTCCAGACATATCTTCTTAGCTTTCTCTAAAAAGACTTTTCTACATACCCAAAGAAGTCTTCTTTGGTAATCCTTCTCTTTCAGGTCTTGTGCTCTTCCAGAGAAGACCTATGTACTATACTTGTATCCTGTGATTCCCAAAGTTTTATCTTCAGCTCTGTCCTCTATCTTAAACTCTATATCTGTATGTATTTTGTTTTTCTTCTTTAAATGGCAGCTTATTATTTTTTTCATACTATATATATAATTTTTTAAACATTTTATTTTTTTATTTTCTTCTTCCCCCCACGCCCCCACTCCTAGTAACCACTAGTCCATTGTCCATGTTCATTAGTCTCTATCTCTGTCCTGTTCATTTATTGCTTTAGGTTTATATCCCACATTTGTAATATCATGTGATTCTCAGCCTTTTCTGTTTGGCTTATTTCACTTAGTATGATTATCTCCAGGTCCATCCATGTTGTTGCAAATGACAGTATTTCATCTCTTCCTATGGCTGACTAATATTCCATTGTATATATGTACTTCTTATATATTGGCTTCTTTAGCCAATCATCTATGGTAGGACACTTCGTTTGTTTCCATGTCCTGGCCACTGTGAACATCGGTGTGCAAATATCTTTTTGGATATGGGTTTTCAAGTCTTTGGGGTAAATATCCAGTAAAGGGATTGTTGGATCATATGGTAGGTTAATTCTTAGTTTTTTGAGAAGCCCCATACCACTTTCCATAGCAGCCATATCAATTTGCAGTCCCACCAGCAGTGCATGAGGGTTCCTATTTCTCCGTATCCTCTCCAACATTTGTTATTACTTGTCCTATTAATTATAGCTATTCCAACAGGTGTGAGATGGTATCTCATTGTGCTTTTGATTTGCATTTCCCTAATAGCTAGCGATGATGAGCATCTTTTTATATCTTTGTCAGCCATCTGTATGTCCTCTAGGGAGAAGTGTCTGTTCATATCCATTGCCCATTTTTTTTATTGGATCGTTTGTTTTTTTGCTGCTATTGAGTCATATGAGTTCTTTGTACATTTTGCATATTAGGTCCTTATCAGAGGTGTTGCTTGAAAATTTATTTTCCCATTCAGATGGTTCTCTCTTTACCTTGTTGACAGTTTCTTTTGCTGAGCAGAAGCTTTTTAGTTTGTTGTAGTCCCATTCATTTATTTTTGCTTTTACTTCCCTTGTCTTTGAAGTCAAATTCATAAAATCCCCTTTAAGCCCAAGGTTCTTGAGTTTAATTCCTATGTTTTATTTTATGCATTTTATTGTTTCAGGTATTATATTTATGTCTTTATTCCATTTTCAGTTAATTTTGGTGTGTGGTGATAGACAACAGTCTTGTTTTATTCTTTTGCAGGTGACTTTCCAGTTTTCCTAGCACCACTTAGTGAAGAGGCTTTTCTTTTTCCACTGTATGTTTTTGGCATTTTTGTCAAAAATTATTTGTCCATATAAATATGGGTTTATTTCTGGACTTTCAATTTTGTTCCACTGGTCCATGTTTATTTTTTCTACCAATACTATGCCATTTTGATTATTGTTGCTTTGTAGTATAATATGAGGTTGGCAGAATGATGTCTCCAGCCTCGTTCTTTTTTTTCAGGGTGGCTTTGGCAGTTCAGGGTCTTTTGTGCTTCCATATAAATCTGATGATTTTTTGTTCTATTTCTTTAAAAAATGCCTGTGACATTTTAATGTGGTTTGCACTGAATTCATATAATGCTTTAGGTAAAAAGGTTATTTTAACTATGTTGATTCTTCCAATCCAAGAACACGGAATATCTTTCCATTTCTTTGTATCTTCTTCATTTTTTTTAATAAGGTCTTGTTGTTTTCATAATATAGGTTCTTCACATGTTTTGTTAGATTTATCCTAGGTATTTTATTTTTTGTTGTTGCAATTACAAAAATTATTTTTCCACTTCTTTTTCTGACACTCTGTTATTAGAGTATGGGAACGCTATGGATTTTTGAATGTTGATTTTGTATCCAAAGACTTTACTGTGTTTGCTTATTGTTTCTTATAGTGTTTTTGCAGTCTTTAGGGTTTTCTATGTAGACAGTCATGTCATCCGCAAATAGTAACAGTTTGACTTCTTCATTTCCTATTTGGATGCCTTTTATATGTTTCTTTTTATATCTTTCTCTTGCGCTTTTCTGATTGCACTCACTAGGACCTTCAATGCTATATTGAATAAGAGTGGCGATAGTGGACAGCCTTGCCTTGTTCCTGATCTTAGAGGGAAGTTTTTTAGTTTTTCACCATTAAGTATAATTTTGGCTGAGGGCTTGTCATATATGGCCTTTATTATGTTAAGGTATTTTTCTTCTATACCGATTTTGTTAAGTGTTTTGACCATAAATGGGTGCTTTGTCTTGTCAAAGACTTTTTCTGCATCTATTGATAGGATCATATGATTTTTATTTTTTAATTTGTTTCTGTGGTGTATCACATTAATTGATTTGCATATGTCGAACCATCCTTCTGCCCCACTTGAATGTGGTGTATAATCTTTTGAATATGCTGCTGTATTCGGTTTGCTAGTATCTTTAGAATTTTTGTATCTGTGTTCATGAGAGATATTGGTTTGTAGTTTTCTTTTTTTGAGTTATCTTTACCAGGTTTTAGTATCAAGGTAATATTGGCCTTATAAAATGAGTTTGGAAGTATTGCCTCCTCTTCAATTTATTAAATTTTCTTTGAATGTTTGGTAGAATGCACTTGTGAAGCCATCTGGTCCTGGAGTTTTACTTTTTGGTAGGTTTTCAATGATTGTTTCAATTTCCATACTGCTGATCAATCTATTTAGATTTTCCAGATCTTCTTGATTCAGTCCAGGAAGGTTGTATTTTTCTAAATAATGGTCCATTTCTTCTAGGTTATTAAATTTGGTGTTACATACTTTTTCATTGTATTCTTATATGATTCTTTATATTTCTGCAGGGTCTGTCATAATTTCCTCTTTTTCATCCCTGATTTTATTTTTGTTTTTTCTCTTTTTTCTTTAGTGAGTCAATTTTATTAACCTTCTCAAAGAACCAGCTCTTTGTTGCATTTATTTTTTCTATTTTTTTTTTTAATTTAATTTATTTCTGTTCTAATTTTGATGACTTTTTCCCTTCTGCTGACGTTAGGCTTCATTTGTTCTTCCTTTTCTAGTTTTTTAAGATGAAGCGTTAGGTTATTTGGGCTTGTCATTTTTGGAGGTAGGCCTGTAATGATATGAACTTCCCTTTTATGACCACTTTTGCCATGTCCCAAAAGTTTTGATGTGTTGTACTATCATTATCATTTGTTTCTATGTATATCTTGATCTCCCTTTTTATTTCTTTTCTGATTCAGTTATTCAGTAGTATGTTGTTTAATCTCCATTTATTTATGGTCCTTTCCACTTTCTTTTTGCAGTTGATCTCTGGTTTCAGAGCATTATGATCAGACAATATGGTTGGTATGATTTCAACCCCCTTATATTTGTTGATGCTATCTCCGTGTCCCAGTATGTGGCCAATTCTTAAGAATGTTCCATGTGCCCTAGAGAAGAGCAGCTGTTCTGGGATGGAAGGCTCTGTAAATTACAATTATGGCCAATTGATCTAATGTATCATTTAAAGATGTTATTTCCTTATTGATTTTCTGTTTGGATGATCTGTCCATATCTGACAGTGGGGTATTTAAGTTCCCTACTATAATAGTGTTCTGGTCTGTTTCTCTTTTTAGTTCTATTAGTAATTGCTTTACATATTTCAGGGCTCCCTAATTGGGAACATACACATTAACAAGTGTTATGTCTTCTCAGTGCATGATTGCCTTTATCATTATGAAGTGGCCCTCAGTATCTTTCTTTATCTTTTTTATTTTGAAGTCTATTTCATCTGATATTAGTACTGCTACTCCTGCTTTTCTCTGAATGCCATTTGCTTGAAATATCATTTTCCACCCTTTCAGTTTGAGTCTGTATTTGTCTTTCGAACTGAGATGTGTCTCCTGGAGGCAGCATATGGTTGGCTTTTGTTTTTTGATTCAGTCTGCAACTCTGTTCCTTTTTATTACTGAATTCAGTCTATTTACATTTAGGGTGATTATTGAAATATGAAGTCTTCTTATAGCCATTTTATCTTTTGTTTTCCAGTAGCTCTGTGCTCCCATTACTTTCTTGTCCTTAAGTTTCTGTTTTCTTTATTTTGATTGGTTTTTGTAGGTTTTCTCTCTGGTCCTTCTTGTTTTATGTTATATACTTCAGTTCTAAATATTTGACCTATAGTTACCATTATGAATATGAAAAGGATAGGTGTGTGTGTGTGTGTGTGTGTGTGTGTGTGTGTGTGTATTCATCCCTTTTCTTCTGCATGTGCCTTATCTCCATTCCCCTTTGCGAATTTGGATCTTTGAATCTTCCCTTTTCAGTCATTATTGTCTCATTTTGCTCCTATGTATGCTGAACATTCATTACTATCTTGCTATAGCAAATCTCTTCTTATTTTAAGCTTATAATGCCCTGTTCCTAGTAAGCGTTGCACTCTGCTTTTATCAGCCTGCTAGTCACCTTACTCCTAATTATGCATTTTGTGTGTGTGTCATTTTGTTTTAGGTGAGCTGATCTCCTTCAGAATTTCCTGTAGTATAGGCCTTGTAGTGGAGAATTCCCTCAATTTTTGTATGTCTGGGAAGGTATTTATTTCTCTTTCATATCTAAAGGAGAGCTTAGCTGGGTACAGTATTCCTGACTGGTCATTCCTGTCATTTAATAGTTTGAAGATTTGATTCCATTTCTTTCTGACTTGTAAGGTTTGTGCTGAGAAGTCCAACAATACTCTAATGGGTTTCCCTTTATAAGTTACCATCTTATTTTTCCTGGCTGCCCTGAGAATTCTGTCTTTGTCATTGATTTTTGATGATTTTAATATGATGTGTTTTGGTGAAGACCTTTTTGGGTTGAGATAATTGGGTATTCTATTGACTTCTTGAATTCCAAGTTTCAGCTCATTCCTTGGATTTGGGAAATTCTTGTCAACTATTTGTCTGAAAATGCTTTCTAATCCCTGCTCCTTTTCCTCCTCTTCAAGAATTCCCATTATTCTTATGTTTCCTCTCCTGATGTTATCAGCTAGTTCTTTTATTTCTCTTTCATTATTTTTCATTCTTCGATTTCTCTCTTTTTCCTTCTGATTTATTTCTAAATTTCTGTCTTAAATATCACTGATCCTTTCCTCCATTTGGTCGACTCTATTTCCCAAGCTTGCTATTTCATTTTTCTACTCTTGCAGTGTCTTCTTTATCTCCAGAAGGTCTATTTGGTTCTTTTTGAGGGAGTCAATCTCCTTGATAAAGAACTCATTCTGCTCATCGAGTTGTTTTTTCAATTCCTGAAATTATTGAGATGATTCATTTCAGATCTCACTGAGTTTTTTCAGAAGTACCATCCTGAATTCTCTGTCATTTAAGTCGCATATTTTTATGTCTGTAAGCTTATTTTCTGGAGATTTTTCTCTTTCTTTCTGAGCTGCCTTGTCACCTTGGTTGTTCATGGTGTTTAATGGACTATTCTTTTGCCTGGGCATTAATGGAAGTGTGTTCTGCTTTTTCTTTTTTCCCAGAAAGATTTTTATATAATGGTTTCCAGCCTGTTGCAATTAAAGTGTTTCTCTTTTAATTTCCAGTAGGTAGTGTTGAAGCCTCTTGGACCTCCACTTTATATAAAGTGTTAATAATGTCTTTTTTTTTTTCTTATAGATGTTTAATCATGCTCACTACCCTCAATCTCAGTTCCTGTCAGTGTTAGTGACAGTTTCAGTGGTGTTTGCTCAGTTTCCTCTGGGGCTCCGCTGTGTTCAGTCTCAGAGGATATGGGGAGAGGGGCCCTCTAGGTTGAGAGTTGGAGGGTGCTGCTCAGTCTCAGTTTTGCAACCGCGGCTGATAAAAATCAACTGTTGTTTTCTGCCGGCCCCGCTTTTCTGCCTTCCTTGTTTCTCTGCCTTCTGCCCTGATGATTGGGCACTGCCGCCAGCCACATGGAGTTCACAGCACCCTCAGGCAGGGCTGTTCAGCGAACTCATCACTCTTTCTCCCCTCCCCCTCCTTCTATAGTGAGCTCTGGGTGCGAGAGGCAGCTTCTGTGTTTCTTCCAGTCCACCACCCGCCACCCGGGGTTCTGACCTGTGGTAGCTCTTATGCACAGATTGCATGCTCAGACGTGCTGGTGTGCAGTTTGGGTGTTTCTTGTTAAGTTTTAGGTGTTCAGCTTATTGTTGTTTCAAGGGGAGAGATCTGGGGACATCTCTCACGCTACCGTGTTTACTCCAATCTCCGATCTTCATGTATTTCTAACAACCTCTTGGACATTCTAAACTCAGTATGTCCATAACTAAACATATCAGCTCCTTCCTGCCCTCTGCTCCTAACCGTCACTTCATACTAAGTTCATTTACAAACCTGGTGGTCATTCTTATTTTCTCCCTCTACAGTCACATTATCATCAAGCCATATTTTTTATCTCTTTAATGGGTCGTAAAGTTTTACTCTTCTTTCCATCTCTATTGCATAAGTCCCTCTGCCTTTGGTCCTGTTTGATCAGAACCCTTCTCTGGGACTCTTAGAATGACCTTCTCAAATCTGATTATTTCTTTCTCCAGTTTGTAACCTTTTCATAATTTCATCAGGTTTTCTTGCTTTTTAACATGCCCCACAAGGCCCACGTTTTCACCCCTGGTTATCACCAGTGTCTTCTTTTTCTAATCTCCACTCTTCATCACCACCATCCCCAAACATACAACCATATAAACACTCAAACCACTTGGAACCTCTTAATTTTTTTTAATGAAAGAGATCCATTCATATATTTTCTCTCTTCCTCCTTCCCTCCCATCCATTCATCTATTTATGTATCTATCGCTTTTCCCCCAGTAGCTCTGGTTTTGCCTAGCTTAGCTCAGATTCTACCTTTTCCTGAACACTCCCCACTCAATCTAGTTTAGGTGCCCCAGTTAGCTGTATGGTGTGAGTGTCTCCACTGAATAATCTACTGTGGTTATTCATTTACTTATCTGCTCTCTATCTAGACTTTGAACTTCTTGTGGATTTGTCTTATCGTTTTTATATTCTCAGCTCCCTAAAATAGAGGTAGGTCCATAATAGTCACTGTGAAAATGAATAGTGAAAGAATGAAAGGATTAAAGAAGGAAGAAATGAAATATAAACTCTTTACTTTTTACCATCTAGATTCTTTTGCTGCTCAAATTCTAGAAATATTAACCATACTATTTCAGATTATTTTTAATGGGTAGGGTAAATTTTATTAGAATAATTATATCTCAAAGAATAGAAGGAATACTTTAGGTCGAGAAATTTAAAATAAATGGCAAGAAACCTATTCACAATGATTCTTAAAGTTGCCATCCTAGAAACCAGAAATCATAGATATGAACTCTTCTTGAAAAATTTGCTCTCTGTGAAAAGGAAAGTCAAAGGTATTTCTTATAATGAGCACAATAAATGATCAACGCAGCATCTATACCTGACTCCCCTCCTTTTGTGTGTCCCTTGGCTCATTTCCATTTCTTAGGCTGTCTCCTGAGAGTCCTACTTCTGAAACTGTTCTTTCTTGCTTTGTGTTGTCTCACATTTCAAATCTGTCCAGCCCCTATTTTTAGAATCTTTTTTTTTTTTTTTTTATGTATAGTGAAAGTCTCACCTGTAAAGAAGTGTTCTTTCATATTTGTGGAACATTCCTATAGAGTAGCTAGATAAAACTATAAACCCGTATAATGACATAAGATAATAATAAACAATGGATCTTTCTTTCCAAAAGGAGAGTGACTGGTCAGACAGTTACTAATGTAGCTGAAAACCGAGACATGGGAGTAGAAGAGAAACAGTTAACACCTGTTCTAAATCAGACTGATGAAAAAGTTCAGGAAATCACCAAATAAAAAATTCTAAATCAGTTTCCTGAACATATAATTTCTATACCTATGGGCAATTGGTGGTTCAGCAAATGAATATTTGTTTCCTCCAGTGCACCCAGCACTGTAGTAAGCACCATAGAGAGAACTGAGTGGGATATATACAAGTCTAAAGAGGATGAGTGAAAAAAAAAAGTAAGACACACCATCAAGTGCTAGGTTGTGTGGTACACACTAGTTTATATAGGAACTCGGAGGACAAACAAGAAATGTGCTAAGGAGACTAAGGAGAGAGACTGGACCTCTAGGAGATCATCAGTCAAGTGTGTGACATAAAATGGCACAGAGCAGAAAAGGTATATTAACTTCCCTCCACATCCCCTTAATTACCAACTTCTTTTGTTCTTTGATTCTTCAGGTCTCTTTTGACTATATCTTTCTTTCCATTAACAGCCCCGTTCAAGGCTTTATTGCTCCTGCTGAGACTCTCATACCCTCAGACTGACTCTAGAAACACATAGCCACTCCAAAGTCATCTCTCCAATGCAGTAGTGCTTTCATCACACTTAAAATCTTGTGAGGTAGGGGAATTTGCATTTCCTAAGCAGCTGTAGCAACACGCAGGAGCTTTCCATTCATTTTCCATGCTCCTTGGCCTTCAGAGGTGTAGCTTTATTCTAATACCTGGAAATCAGCCTGCAGAATGTTGTTGGCTGGCAGGAATGCTGGTTGTTGAGAGGTTGCACACATAAAAAAGTACTATTTGTTATTTATTGCTGTAATATCTCATATTCTTACCAAGGCTATTTTTGCTTCTTACATTTTTCATTTAAATAGGCATCATTTACCATATTAACTGAGTTGTTGAAAAGACTCACTTCTGGAGCGTATGTTTAGAGGATAATAACTGCTCTTTCCTGATTCTCCCCTCCCCCAAGCCCATTCCCAAGCCACCTTTCTGCAGGCTTCAAGAAGTGTTGTATGAGTGAGTGAGAAATAAAGAAGGGAGGAGGGAAGGCAAGAAGGAAAAAGAAAAAGGGAGAAAGGAATGGAGGGGGTTCTGCTGTCGGAGAATAGAGAAAGAAAGGAGTAACTCTACCTGGGGATAGGGACACAGGAAACATTTCACAGAAATGAGGATATTTGAACTGAGTCTTGAAGAATAGATAAGAATTGGGTAGAAGTCAGGCTTTCTAGAAAAATCAAAGAGAGTGGCTTCTGAGGAGGCACACTGTGTTTAGAGAAGGATTAAAAGTCAAGTGTGACAGGAAGATGGGGTAATCAGCAGAGGAGGTAGGAGAGAGGGTATTGAGAATGGTAGGAGACAGAACCAGATTGGGGTGAGAACATACTCTGTTTTAGAATTAGACTTCACAGACAGTAACAAAATAGAAAATTGACATTTTGACAGCTCCAGCAAACCTTCTGTTGAGGAAGTCTTCGTTCTGTTTGGGAATTGTTTTTAATGATAAAGTAAACTGAGTTTGGATTAGCTAGGAGTGAATGCAGAGCTGCTTTGTGAATTACATTTCGGAAAATAAAGATTTGAGTAATGAAACTATTTGTGGGTGTTAGAGACTTGGGAAATTTAAACTTCCCTGAGTCATTTATGACTTATGAAGTAGATTAGTGGCTAAATCTTTTTTTAAAAAAAAGTTGCATTAAACAGAAGGCTGTTCTTATGAGTGATCTTTTATCAATCTAAATCTCTAGTCTTAAATGGTAAAGACTTAAAATTGCGGTTGAAATTGACACTGTTAAATTTGCATCTCTGTAAAGGCATCGGAGTTCATGTATTTAAAACATTTCCATCTCTTTTAAAAGATTTGTTAATATTAAATAAAAATTACTCATTCTGGTTTTAATGATAATTGCCTGCATTTTTTTTACCAATTAAATTGATTCCTGAGGCACATTTTAAAATATGAGATCATTATATAATCCTCAGTGTGAATGCCAGAACTGTTTTCTGCTTCATTTTTAATACTCTTATTCTCATGAGGTAACACTTCGGTGTTTGAACATGTGTTTCAGAAAGCAGTATTAGTTTTTAGTCATGAGGCTCATGCCTCTTATCCCATCACTTGCGCCACATTCACTCAAACAAACACACCATTCACAACACTATGCACACTCACATCTGTACACATATTGTGGGTTAGCCTGATTTAAGAGGAAGTTTACTCACTGTGCTTGCTTGACAGATACTTAGGGTGTTTCTGGCATCTCTTACCTGGAGTGAATTAGGCAGAACCTGCTTTGAAGCCAAAGAAGGGACCTGGGTTACCATCTTCAAGGCATGTCTTAGCCACAATTCTAAGATGTTATCCTGAGCAGTTTCTCTGAGGCAGTGCTTAAGGAAGCAGGAGCCGCATTGATAAACTTCCTAATCTAGTCACCCTCCAGGCAGAAATAAAAGGGGAGAAAACTGTATCCTTCTATGAGGCATTGGGGAGTTACTGGTTTTTACAAGAAGCAATGTTACTTGTCCTCTATAAATTATCATCTGTGTCAAACTACATTAGATTTTATCACCACTGTAAATACCTGTAATTAATAAAGAACAAAGGTATGCTACTAGCTAGACATAAACTCAATGTCATTATAGTGGCAAAACAAATAACAGAATGTATATAAAAAATTTTTTTTAAAAAAAGCATATTTATAATTGCTCTTATAATTCCTGATAGATTTTTTCACACCAGCATGACTTATTTTAACAAAATAAACTCAGTTTTCCTGGCTCTTACTGTATACATACTGTTAAATTCATTAAACAAGAACATTTTTAGAATAGTTTTCTTAAAAACGTATTTTCAGGTGAAATAATTTCCGAGCAGCTTTGAGAAAAATCTAATGATTATTGAGGGAAGGTGTTTTCTCTCTATAGGTGTGACATTACCAGGGTAGCAATAGTTTTTTTTTTTTTAATTTCTGTAACCAGATTTTTTTTTAATTCCATGTAAAGTCTTACTGTGCTTTTAAAGTCACTTTTTAAGATATAATTATCTTAAACAGAGTTCAGTTTTTTTCTTTGGTGTATGTTATAATTCTGCTTAATGGAATGACATCTTCCAATGCTAATCTGATCGTAGCTGGCGTATTCCTGCTACCTGCTTCCTTTACCTTCTGATCTCAGGTGCTAATTTTTCTCTTGGCTGAACAAGAGCCAAGGCTCAGATATTCTAGGTGCTTCCTGATAATGCTGAGTCATCTCCAGTAGGTTAGGTTGGTAGGTAGGAGGGAGAAGGTTTGGAATTTTGCTGAAACTATGACTGTTTGTCTAGGAATGCAGACGTGGAGATGACTCTGGAGCGGGCAGTGAGTATGCTTGATGCAGACCACACGCTGCCAGCCAGGATTTCTGCTGCAGCTACTTTCATACAGCATGAGTGCTTCCAGAAATCTGAAGCACGGAAAAGGGTGAGTATCACTTAAGTCTGGTGCAAAACTAGCACACTCTCCCATCTATTGTGGTGGCCCTGCAAACTGAAACCAAGAATTTACTTAAATTTTTAAACATTTTCATTGATTTATATGACAATTATAGCTCAATTTTTAAAATAAATTGATTAAATAAAATAAAAATAAAAAACTTGGAGACTTTTTAATTTAAAAGGAAATAATACACTCATTGCCAAAAAAATTTCTTGCAATTCAGAAATTTTGAAAGTAAGTTGCCACTCAAAAGTCCCTCTTCTATGTCTCTCTAACCTCCCCCTTAGAGCCATCCCCAGAAGTAATTGTTAACAATCTATACTTTCCTATTTTTGTTTTCATTAAACAATTTTATTAACATACCAATTTTGCAGTGGACAACTTTGTACACATATCTTTTGTCATTTCCACAAGTGTTCCCATAGGACAGATCCCCTCAAATGAAGTCAATTTTATGTTTGTTTTAAAAAATGGTACATTTATGGGGGTGGATCTTAGTTCAAAAGGTGTGCAGTAAAAAGTTAGTTTCTTTCACTCCAAACCCAGCCTTGTTTAAAACAAAATCACAAATGGTGGCAGATTACTTACAAGGTAAGTAATCTCTGTTTTCAATTATTATTATATCTTGGAAATCTTCAATATATATTAGCCCTACTTCATTTTTTAAACTGCTGCATAGACTTCTGTTATATAAATGTACCAGTTTTTTTTTAACTGCTTTATTAAATAAGATACAATATGACAATGTTTTGACATATGTTTGGACACCGTGAAACCATTAGCACAATCAAGATAATGAACATATTGATTACTTCCAAAATTTCCTTTTGCCTCTCTCTAATCCATACATCCCACTCCTCCCCTCCCCACTTCCAGACTCCAGGCAATCAATGATCTACCTTCTATTACTATAGATTGTTTTGGATTTTCTAGAATTTTACATAAATGGAATCAGTATAGCACATATGTTTTTTGGGGGGTCTGCATTCTTTTACTCACTTTATATCTTTTGAGATTCGTTCATGTTTTATGTATCAAAAGGTGTGTGTGTGTGTGTGTGTGTGTGTGTGTGTGTGTGTGTGTAGCTGGGTACACATTATATGGGTACACATAATTTATTTATCCATCTAACTGTTAAGGCTCATTTGAGTTTTAGCTATTACAAATAAAGCTGCTGTGAACATGTGTGTACAACACATGTTTTCATTTATCTTGGGTAAATACCTAGGAATGGAAAGCTGGATGACATGGTAGGTGAATGTTTGGCTTTTTAGGAAATTGCCAAACTGTTTTACAAAGTAACTGTGCCATTATACATTCCCCTCAGCAATGTATTGGAGTTCCACTTCTTCTACATCCCAGTACTTGATATAGTCAGTATAAATTTGTGGCAGTATCTCATCATGGTTTTAATCTGCATTTCTCTAACGATTAATAATGTTGAACATTTTTTCATGTGCTTATTTGCCATCTGTACATCTTCTTTGGTAAAATGTGTGTTCAAACCCTTTCTCCTTTTTTAGGTTGAGTTTTTAGTTTTCTTATTATTGAATTTTAATCATTCTTTATATATTCTGGATTTAAATCATTTTTCAGATATGTGATATGGAAATATTTTCTCCCAGTTGTGTTTTGTCTTTTCATTCTCTTAATAGTTTATAATTTCAATTGTCTAATTGATCAGTTTTTTTCCTTTATGGATCCTGCTTTTCATGGCGTATTCAAAATATCTTTCTGTATTCCAAGGTCACAGAGACAATTTCCTATATTTTCTTCTAGAAGTTTTCTAAGTCTTAGATTTTATAGTTGGTCTACGTACATTTAGGGTTAATTTTTATATATATTGTGAGATGTGGTAGAAGTTTTTTTTAAAAAAATATATATATGTGTATATTCAATTGTTCAAGCACCATTTATCAAAAAGACTATCCTTTTAGTACTTAATTGCTCTTGCAACTTGTTGACAAAGAATCGATCACATATGTGTAAGTCTATTTCTATTCCATGGATCAGTTTACCTGTTTTTATGCAAATACCACACTGTCTTTATTACTGTAGTTTTATATTAAGTCTATATTAAGTCAACAATTTCTAAATTCACTGTTTTTATTTGCAAATGGCGTGATCTATTTAGAAAATCTGATGAATCTACAAATACAGTTTTTTTCTTCCTTTTTAATCTGGATGGCTTAAATTTCATTATTTCTTTTTTCTTTTCCTACTGATTAGACCCCCAGTAAACAATGTTAGAAATAAGTGAGAGTGGACATGTACTGTCCCTGATCTTAAAGAAAAGGAATTCAGTCTTTCACGATTTTAAGTATGATGCTACTACCTCTAGGTTTGTTGGTTTATTTGTTTATTTTTGAGGACTTTAACCTAAATGAATATTGTGGGTTTTTAAGAAAGGGAATTTTTTTATATTTTAGTATTTTTTAACACCATTTTTTTTAATTGAATTATAATTGACATATAACATCATATTGGTTTCAGGTATAAAACGTAATGATTCTATATGTCTATATGTTGCGAAATGATATCATCGAAGTGAGTTTAGTTACCATCCATTACCATGCATAGTTACAAATTTTTTTTTATTGTGATGAGAAGTTTTTAGATTACTGTTTTAGCTACTTCCAACTATACAATACAGTATTACTAACTGCTGTCACCATGCTGTACATTAATCCCTGTGACTTATTTATTTTATAACTGGAAGTTTGTACTTTTTGACTGATTTTGCCCATTTCATTCATCCCCCAACCCCACCTCTGGCAATCACCAGCCCCTTCTCTGTATGTAAGATTTTGGTTTTGTTTGGTTTGTTTGTTTAGGTTTTACTTCTTCCTTTCCAATTTGGATGCCTCTTATTATTTTTTCTAGACTTATGCTCTGTCTAGAACGTCTGTTTACTTATTTTTTACTCAGAGATGGCTGTTGGATTTTATCCAATGCTTTTTATGTATCTGTTGAAATATTTCCATGGTTTTACTTTAATTTTGGTAATAATTGATTTTTAAATGTTATTCCATTTCTGGGATAAACCCCTCTTGGTTATAAGGTTCTGTCCCTATTTTATTTTTAAATTAGATTTGCTAAAATTTTGTTAAGAATTTATATAGCAATATTTATAAAGGACACTGGTCAACAGCTTTCTTTTCTTGTAATGTCTTTGGTTTTAGATTGAGAATAATACCAGCCTCATTAGATTAAATTGCAAAGTGGTCTCTTCAGTTTTCTGAAAGCATTTGATTGCAACTGGTATTGTTTCTTCCTTAAATGTTTGGTAGAATTCACCAGTGAAGCCATTTCATTATGAAATTTTCTTCATGGAAAGTTTCTTAAGTACAAATTCTAGTTCTTTAATCGATAGGGGACTATTTGGGCTATTTCTTCCTAGTGAACTTTGGTAGTTTGTGTCTTTTAAAGACTTTGTACATTTCATCTGAGTGTCTGGTGCTCATCATTTCTTTGTATAGATGTCATCTGTTATCACTTCCCCTTTGCCTGAAGAATTTTCTTTAACATTTATTTTAGTGCAAGTCTACTGGTGATTAATTATTTTAGCTTTTGAATGTCTGAAAAAAGAATTTCATTTTTGCTTTTAAAAAATATTTTCACTAGCAATAGATTTCTAGGTTGACAAGTATTTTGATTACTGTACTTGAAAGTAGTTGCCCCATTGTCTTCTCACTTGCAGTGTTTCAAACAAGAAATTTCCTGTCATCCTTATTATTCCTCTGTATATAATGTGTTCTCCCCACCTCCTCCACTACCACCCACCGAAGCTGCTTTAAAGATTTTCTGGAGCAGTTTGGTCACAATGTGCCATTGTGAAGTTTTCCTTAGGTTTCTTGTACCTGGGAGTTTATTGTGCTTCTTAAATTTACGGATTTCTAATGTTCATCAGATTTTGGTATTTTCATTGGAAATTTTCAACCATTAGTTCTTCAAATATTTTTGTCCCTCTATTGCATACTCCAGTTACATACATATTAGTCTACTTGAAATTGTCCCACAGCTCATTCATACTGTATTCTTTTTTAGGTTTTTTTCTCCCTCTGTGTTTCCTTTGGATAAGTTCAGTTGCTATACTTTAAATTCACAAATCATTTCTCCTGCAATATTTCAATATTACATAAATCTCATTCAGTGTGATTTTTTATTTCTATAGTTTTCATTTCTAGAATTAAAATTTGAGGTTTTAAAATATCTAATATGTTTCTACCTAGCATGTCCCATCTTTCCTCAAGAACATACAAGAGACTGTTAAAACAGCTGCTTGAATGACCTTGTCTGCTGATTCTTGCATCTGTATCCATTCTTGGTGGGTTTCAGTGGATTGGTTTTTCTCCTCATTATGGGCCATATTTTTCTTCTTTGCATGCCTGGAAGTTTTTTATTAAATGCCAAGTATTAAGAATTGTATCTTTTTGGGTGCTGAATATTTTTATTTTTCTGTGAATATTCTTGAGCTTTACTCTAGAATGCAGTTGTTACTTGAAAACAATTTGATTCTTTTAAAACCTGCTTTTAGGATTTTTTAGGTAGGACCAGAGCAGCATTTGTTCTAGAACTAACTAGTCACCACTTCTTAAAGCAGTACACTTCTGGGAACTCTATCTAATGCACCATGAGTTATAAAGTTTTCTGGTTGCTAATGAGAATAGACAGCATTCATTGGGTCTCTGTGAGCATGAGGAGTTGTTCTCTTAAATTTTTTTAGGTGTTTATTTCCCTGGCCTCAGTTTCCTCACACAAATGTACTAGGTAATATTCTACTCATTACTAGGGGGAGACCTATTGTCGATCTCAGGAGTTCTCTTTCTGTGCAGCTCTCTTCTTGCTGGTCCTCATCCCTGCAAACACTGGCCATTTTGTTCTCGGACTCTGCACTGTGTGTCCTCAAATCTGCTTGCTGAATTCCACTTAGGTTTTCCCTCTCTGCACCATAACCTGGGAACTCTGGAGGCTATGATCTGAGGTAGCAGCAGGGCTCACCTGTTTGTTTTCCATTTCTTAGGGATCACTATCCACTATTGCCTCATGTCCAATTATTGAAATTATTGTATGTTTTGCATGGTTTTTGTTTCAGGCAGTAAGTAAATCCAGTCCTTTTTATTTTTGTCATTTAAAATTTTGATAAATAAACCCTCCCCCAAACTGTACAAATTTATACTCCAATAAACATGGTGTCGGAGAGCCCACTTATATGCACTATTTCTACTGCAAGATATTGTTCTTTTTTGTTTTCTTTTGTTAATCTAATAAGCAAAAAAAAGTATCTTTATAGTAAAAATTTTCCTATTTTTTGAAATCGAGACTAATGGTCAGTTAATCAGTTACAGAGAAAATCTCTTTTAAAATTATACACACACAAATTTATAGTTTGTCATCATTATTCATACATAAACTGTGCCCATTATGTATCATCTGCCATTTTTTAGTTTCTTTCAAATGAAATGAGACCTTAATGGCACTAATTCATCTGAGTTCAAATCCTTCTAGATTTTTATATTTTCTGTAGTCTTTTGCATTAATTTTGCCCACAAATAGTTACAGAGCTTTCTTAAGCACTTCCGCTTTAATCTAGTCTTTCCAAAGCATTCAGACTAGTTTTCTGGGAGACAGAACACCTTTAATCTTTATATTTCATTTATTTTCAGAATAGATAAATATACTACATAATTATAACAAGTATGGTTAGCATAAATACATTGGGGATCAAACCTAAGTTATTCTTGGTAAACATGTAACTCAACTAGTAGAAATGAGACTGCAAAGCCCAACATGGAGTAACCTGACAGCCGTGAAGTTACTCAGAGATTGAGTAGATTTCACAAAGGGAAAAGAGAATGTGTTCATCCTGAAGATCAGGAAAGTAGAGTCAGACAAAAGAGCTTCTAATTTTTTCACTTACATTTCTTTTATAAAGTTGAGCACTTTTTGGTGGTTTGTTTTTTTTTTTACATTCTATTTCTTCAGTTTATTGTCATTTTTTTATTCATTTAATTTTTTTTCTACTAAGAGAGGTATTTTCTTAGTGATTTGTAGTTCTTTACTTATATGTAATCCAGTGTTATGTATCTTATGTTATGTTTCATCATGTAGGATTTAAAAATTCTTATGGAGTCAAAGTTGTCAATATTTTTATTCTTGGCATCTGTATTTTAGGTATTGCTTTAGAAATACCCACTTCTAGTTTATTTTTAGTTTAAAAAGTTATATAATTAGCGGTATTTCTCACGGACCCTTTGCTTATATGTTTGTTCCATAGGAGGAATAAGTAAAGATTTTTTTTAACAAATTTAGCTAGTAATGAACTTTCTTTATAAATATAGGTGAAGAGAATTGGCTAAAATTAGTCCTTTTTATGGCTAACTCAGACAAATGTTTAAATCATTTTTATTCTCAATCTTTAAAAACTAGGCATATTATGCATGCTTTCATTTTATAATATTGAATACTTGGCTTTTTCTTTTGTTACCCTAGTTGGGCTCAATTTCTGTTCAATTTCTATGATCTCTTAAATGCTAATTTGATTATAAATATAATTTTAGAATCTTGAAGCTCTGCTTGTCTTCTAATTCTTATTCAGTGATAAAACTAGACCAAAGACAATAATGAAGCATGAAAACTGTTGAAAATTTAAAACATGCTTTTTAGAAAATCTAAGAATTATGATGTTATAATTTAGAAACATTAACAAAATTCCTCTAATATTAAGCAAGGTGCCATGGTTTTTAATTTAAGTATAAAACACAATTATGATTTGGACATAAAGG
The DNA here is from genome assembly GCA_030015415.1 of Cynopterus sphinx. Lineage (NCBI taxonomy): Eukaryota > Metazoa > Chordata > Mammalia > Chiroptera > Pteropodidae > Cynopterus > Cynopterus sphinx. The sequence goes on from CM057380.1 coordinate 138,045,437, forward strand.
TCAAAATTTTACATCATAACTTTTAAAACCAGTGGCAAATTTTCTATTCTTATTTTATGTGATTGGGACTCTCAGCATTTCATACCCGTCAATCCCTCTGTCCTTTTTGAAACTTTCTTTTGGTCTACAGTCCCCTACTTCTTCAATCTTTCTGTATTCTTCAGGTTTCCTCTGTGATAAATTTATCCTTGACCTGTCCCTGACACAGTCTCCTGACCTGCCTCATCTACTTCTGTGGCTTCCATTAGTGTAGGTCTAGATGCTGATGACTCATAGCATCTCGAGCCCGTATCTCTTTTCTGTGTTCCAAACCACATTTCCAGCTATTTCCTAGACTTCCCAGCAAACTCATCATCGCTATGTCAAAAAAATGAACCTGATATCTTCTTTCGCTTTCCTTTTCCACTGTCCAACCCTCCTAAACTTGTTCTTCCTGCTGGCTTGTGAGGTGAGACACTTGGTTGGTTGAGCATTGACATCAAGAGTTACTCAGTGATGGGTTTGAGTCCTAGCACCCTAATTATGTTGGTGGTGACCTCAAGCAAGATATTTTACCTAAGACTCAGCTTTCCTACCTTTAAAGTGAAAATAACAGTCCTACTGCAGAGTTGTTGTGAGAATGAAGTCAGATAATTGTACAAGGCCTGCCTGGTAATAATAACTCAAAGAATATTATTTCGTATTTAAGTGAGTGTTAGCTCTCCCAGGTAATGTGACAGCTGATCCCTGTCACCATCATCTCTGTTGTTAATCCAACTGCCTCCTAATTAATCTTTCTTCCTCTGTTCTCAACCACTCCTCACAGCACCCTGGGAGACCTTGCAAAGGCTTCCCTGCTTGCCTGCAGGATAAAAGACAAATTCCTTAATCTAATCTGCAAGGCTTTCTTAAACTGGTTTTATTTTTATGCCTGCTTCAGCTTGTATCAGCAAAATAGTGACTGCCATAACTGTTTTGTAAAATCTTATTATAAACCTAATTCAAATTCATTAATAAGAAATTTGAAGAATTAAGAACAAAGACAAATATATACCCACAGTCCAACTATTGCTATCATTTTAGTTTTGTTCTCTGAATTTTTTTAATGCATATATGTACATAGCTGTAATCAAACTAAATATGTAGTTTTATGTGTAGGATTTTTTTGTTTTGATTTTAAAAGCATACACAAGTGTTTGATTTTTTTTTTTTTAAATAGAAAGTAGCAAGCCCCATTCATAATTTATACCCATTTTTATGTATGTGTTTATGGGTGGAAATGCATAGCTATTTTAGTCACCTTTTAATCAATAACATTATATGATAAGCATTTTCTCACAACATTAATAGTTTGTAAATATTTTATGGTAGCATAGTAGTAGCAACCATGTATTGAATAACTAATGCCTAGTGCACAATTGCTAATCTTACACAATCCCCATTTGACTGATGAGGGAATTGTAGTGACAAATAAATATTTGTCCATTCAAACATTGTTCTGCCTCTCACGGGGAAACCTCAACATGTGGATATGTAACAATCATTACCCAGTCTTCCCCCATTGTTGGACATTTATGGTTCTTATTTTTTACTATTATAAATAATGTAGTTACTATTATCCTGTGTTACTCCACATGTGCATTTCAAATTATTTCTTAATGAAGGTTTATAGAAGTGAATATCTTTAGTTTTTGACACAAATTTTCAATTTCCTTCCTGAAAAGTTATCCCAATTTACAGGAAGCGATTAACTCTAATGAGAGACAGAGAGAATGACATTTCACAGAGGAGGTGACATTTGAGCTCATACAGGATGAGTAGGGTTTTGCCAGAAGAGAGGCAGAGTGGGTAGGGCATTCTGAACTGGAAAGGAAATGGGAGAAAAGTCACCGGTGCATGAGAAAGCCTTTACCCCAACAGAATCAGTCTGTTCCCTCTGCTTACTTGCCAGCAGAATCTGGAAAGAGGATCAGAATAGAGTCAAAGAGAAAGTTAAAATTCTAATACGTGATTCTGCTCATTTTATATATTTAGACACCAGTCTCAATGAAAGCCCTTTTGAAGTTCTGAGATATTCATGTTGGTTTGTTTCTTTTTTCCTTTCCCCAAAGGAAGAACAAATCCCCTGAGGATTTAGTATAACTGGGACGCATATGTAACCTCTCTGGTTCCAACTGCTTCCCTGAATTTAAAGGGGAAAGAATAGCACACGTGACATTGGCCCTAATGTGTATAGGATTCATCACTAATATCCTAGTTATATGCAATGAGAATGTCATCCACGTCATGCATTTGATGTGATTTATATCCATTCGCTTGATAAAGTGGATAAAAGGAAATAAAATCTATTTTTAAATGTGGGGTAGATGCCAGATACTAGGGAGTCAGGTTCTACAGTAAGTCGCTGTAGTAGGATTTCAGCTTTATCTGAGCACGGTGTGAATGCAATTCCTTCTTTCCGGACTGGAGCAAGTGCTGAAAGCCAAGGGAATAAAGGTGGCAGGGTAAGAGAACAGGTCAGAAGACTGTTAAACAGAAGCCTGCCATCCACACTCCCCGGTCAGAGCAATGGAGGCCTCCACATGCCACTTTCCACTAATGCTGTCATCACAGCAGAAAATGCAGTATGGCTGGTAAGCCACTTCACATTATATTTTGAAGAAGGCAATCTATAAATTATAAATTAAGTAATATAATATTTCTAAAGCTACCAAAATACCTCTAGGACAAACAAGATTTTTTTTTTGCATCTGCTGTTTATGTTGCTACTGTGAAAATTTAGTCTGTTGGTATTCATGAAGTTTATAGAGTATTTTTAACTACCTTAAACCCAACTATGAAAAAGAAATTGATGGAATTAGGAAAACGTGAGGCTGTTTTTAAATAAATTTTGCCTTTCTGCTTTTAAGGAAATGTAATAATGGAAATAGATTAAATGATCAAGAGGATGGTCTGTTGGACAGATTTAATGGATAGCTAAAAAAATCTTTATCATTAGCATTGCTATACAAATAATTAAAATGACAATAGACATGGCCCATGAAAATTGCTGTGGCCTGTTTCCCAATTGTCTCCTGTTCTGCAAATGTCTCTTCTGAAGGGAGACAATAAGTGGAAGTATTTATTACTCATTACCACCAGTGAAGCCTTAAAGGAACCAAAAGTGTGCTTTCTTTTTAAGGTTCTTTCAAGCTATTAATTAGATGATGTACATAAAACTCTTAACACTATGCCGACACTTCCTAATAATAGAAGTGGGAGGAGGAATTTTTATTTTTGTTTGATCTTTATTATTGTGGTTATTTTTTATTATTTAGATTATTTTACAACTTTGACTTTCTGCTTCGCTAGTCACCACCCCAATTCTAACAAAGGAAGATGTCAGTTTAGAAGACTGAGTCTTAAATACCATTTATTTATCTATTAAAGGGAGGCCGAAGTTTGATAATACATAGAAAACATGAAAATGTGCCCCCGGCCAGGTGTGCAGCTGTCCTGTGAGTGTAAATTGCTGTGTAATTAGGCATCGTTCATAAGTGATGAAGTCTATCTGAAAGGGAAGCTCATGCCCATTCGTAGCTTATTTCCTTAGAATGTCTGCATTAAGATGGTGAAAATAAGATCTTTTACCAAAGTTTTTACCAACTTTAAAAACTTTTAATCAAATGCTAATAAGTGAAGCCTGTGGGTAAGAAACCATTCAGTCTGCAACTTATTTCTCTTCGGCCACCTTCTGGCCAGATTTTGATTCTTTAAGTAATATTTGCAGCCTAAAACACAAAATCACCTTGCTCAGATTGCCATTACTTGGCCTCTTCTCAAATAGCCATAGATTTCAGAATCTAAACTATCTACTGTTCTTCCTATTCTTAGTTCTGGCCCTTTTTCTAATAGACATCATGCTCTCTCTTGCATATTTGGATAGAAGAAATATTTTTAAAATGGCACATTAGCAAGTGTAATATTATGTTACTTAAAATGTTTGAATAATTTATATGAACCCTTTTAAATACTCAAGGCAATCGATCATAAAAATGGCTTACATTTAGGGTTAGTTTGCATTGCTACTATAGTTGTCATGGTAAATGAATTTTTATTTCTACTATTGCTGAAGGCAATTTCTGTTCAGTTTAAATTCACTTTAAACTTCTGTTCAGAAAAAAAAAACTCATGTAATGTGGTTATTCTTTCATAAAACTTTCTTTACTCATTTCCAGTTCTCTCCGTCTTTATTATGCTCAAGGTTTTTATCACTGACTTTCTACCCAATTAGTTATCACTTATCCACCCTTTATTGTTAAACTTTCCCTTTCAATTTTTTTCATAGTTTTTGCATTAACTTACCAAATTTACTTTAAGCTCCTCAACAAGAGATACCATATAGCCAGAGTATGTTGTACACTGTGAGTCTCAGGTGATACAACACATAGTTGTTGTTGAATGATGGGAGTTATAATCAACATTAGTAAACTTCATCTGTTCATTCATATTACATTGAATGTCTTTAATGCCACATCAAAATTAATAAACATCTGAAATACACCTACTTCTTCCTCAGGTTAATCAGCTTCACGGCATCCCCAAGCTTCTGCAACTCCTGAAAGTTCAGAATGAAGATGTTCAGCGAGCTGTCTGTGGGGCCTTGAGAAACTTGGTATTTGAAGACAATGACAACAAGTTGGAGGTAGCTGAACTCAATGGGGTACCTCGGCTACTCCAGGTGCTGAAACAGACCAGAGACTTGGAGACTAAAAAGCAAATAACAGGTAGTGCTCACTGAATGCTAAAGAGCATGCATGGTGCACCCCAGCTAGATGTCTTATGTCCTCTGTTTTTCTTAAGTTTCCTGGAACAGATGATTGATGGGCTCATTGTTATTTGAGAGATGGCTTTCAAGGAACATTGTCACCTTCTGGCTCAGACTCTAGATTCAAGTCAAGTTTGAATTCCTTTTTTACTGAAGTGGAAATTTCCTGAGGCTTTGTTTAATATTTTTAATTAGAAGTTGTGTTCCTGAGTCTTTGTTTAATATTTTTAATTAGAAGTTGTGTGCACCTTTGACTAGATATCTTTTAAAATAGCTTCTTGACAAAGACTCACAGTATGAAACTTCTGCATTTAATTACTAGCAGCCAACTTTGTAGTTTGAGGAAGTGTTGGGTTTCAGTATTGTTTGAAGTATCCAAAGCATTCTGAAGAAACCCAACAAGAACCACATCCAGTTCTTTTTATTATTTACTCAACAATCTACTTGCTAAATATATACAAAGAAAGTGAATTGAGCCATCAAATAATGTCCTAACGCAGAGGATCAACTTAATCAAACTAGTCAAAAGATCAGAAACTGTATTACTCAATCCTTCCATCACCTGAACTCTTCAAAATACCAGCTTTCTACCCTCCCACATCCCCCCAAAAGGAGAAAAAATATTTCACATTTCTATTCAAATATTGACTTGAATAAATAAATATCTCCTATCTGCCCAATGGATTAGAAAGATAAACTAATCAGATAGGATTAAAGCAACAGTTTCAGTAATCCATGAAGCATGGAGAAGCATAGTTTCATTTAAATGAATTGTGCACATGGTAGAAGAGAAAATGGTTCATAGATATTCGGGACCACCCTGCTGCCTTCATCCTCAGCTCCCAGGTGGTGCTTCATGCATACATTACAAAGAATGCAGGAAGCATTACTGAGTGCAATCATCAGTAGCATTGCCTTGGGGACACTTTAAGTATCTTAATGTCCCAGGTGATACACATTTTAAAATTTAATTATAACAAAAACCTTAGGCTTTGAGGTATATTTAGGTATTATTGGATATTAAATCTCAATTTAACAGGTGGGAAACTAAGACCCAAAGAAGTTAACTCTTTTTAATATGTCATTTTGCATTTCTGCCATCCTCATTTTATTATACAACAGTTTTCATTTATATATATAAATTTATTATGTCCTCTACCCATTTGTATCTTAAAATATAGCATCTTTTTCTGTTGATATATTTTAATTTTATAAAACTATATGAAGGGTTGTGTGATGTTACCACTCTGTTGGCATGCTATCATATCCCCTGGGAGATTTCCTTTCATATTTCAGTTATATTAAAATATCTACAGAAATTATGAGTGAATTCACTCATCCGTTTATTCATCCAACATTTACAGGTAGCCTTCAAGTGCCAGGCAGTGAAAAGCACAGTCTAAAGAAGTTGTGGATTTTATTTTTTAGCTACTAAAACATGAACAATTATGTAATGATTGGCATTTTTAAAAACGCTCACATTTAGAAACTAACATTTTCTTCATTATAGTATATTAATAAACCACAAGAGAGAATCAGATTATCCTGTTTTACACTCAAAACAACTTCATTGAGGGAATGTTTTGTTGCATATCTGGAAAAAGAATAGGTTTTGGTCTGGTGTTTTAAAGGAGAATGAAAGTTATTCCCAGCAAAGTGAACATCACTAGTGAAGCAAAGAAGCAGAAAGAAGCTGCTGGTCATTTTGAGGAAGCTCAGATAATAGAGCAATTGAGGTTAGGGTACATGGTAGCTAGAAAGTTTGGGAAGATATGGGTGTGTATTAAGGAAGTAATCCATGGAACTACCTTTCCTCTTATTTTGTATAGAGGATAGGAAACTAAGGTTAGAGACTGATGTGTGATATTGATGCCATGGAAACCATTCAGTCTGCTTCAGATAATCTGCAGAGCTGATAAATGGAAGTTGACTGTGCAAGTCCCAGGATTTCTAGTACAAGCCAAACATCCCTATCAGGGCGTGTTCATTACATGTTAATTTAATTGAGTCAACACTTGAGTGTTTGATACAAATTCTTCGAAATGACTTCCTTAGCTCCTCTATTAATAGAAAAGCTAAATAAGTGGTTTCTGGGCCTCGGAAATAAATTATTGACTTAAAAAGACATGTTTATATCTCTGTTTAAAAACACGAAGCAGGTAACCATATATGTGAATCTAATCTTGTATATTTTGTAAACCTCTTTTTTATTAAGCCTCTGTTTTAGCTAGTCACTCAGCTTTGGCTATTCATTCTTCATCTCTGTTCCTCCTGACAGCTCCATAAGGCTTTATTGAAGATTCACATATGATCAGTGTGAGGTTCAAGGGAGTTAATTTTCCAGGGCTACACAACAGAGGGTGACACATCTTTGCAGAGGAGTTGTTTGGGGAAATCTCAGGTCCGAGAGCTCTCCCTCACTCCTCTGACCTGCCCTCTCCTCTTGCTCTTGTTACTGCCTGGTTTGAAGGCCCCTTTATCCGTCTGGTCTGCTCTTGTGGTACCCTCGTACTCGGCCTCTGAGACTGAATATTGCACATTCCCCATCTATCCACCATTCTACTAATGATTTCTTTCTAAAATGAAAATATTGTCTCATTATGCTCCCCATTACCTATAAGATAAAGTCTGTGCTCTGTAGCCACACAGAGATCTTATGATACAAGCCTGATGACCATGGGATCTGCTGGTCTGTTCCATGTCTCTTTTTTGTCTCGATATCTTTGCCACTGTTGTCTTGGACTAGAGTCCTTTTTCACACCTAGAGAACCCTCTCATCCTTCAGTAGCTGTCTCAAATATCACTTCTCTTCTGAAGTATTCTCATATGCCATCCTTCTGTTCTTTACTTCCAACACCCCCTGAGTTTTGAAGAAAGGGACTTCTCTGAACTACCTTTGCATCCTTTAATATTTAATACCTTTACAACTTAAAACACACATGCCTGTGTGTCTATTGCAGTAACAATTGTGGTGCTCATGCAAGTTGCTCAACAACTGTGGATATCTGACCAAATATTAAAAAAAGAGACTTGTGGCCTGGAAATATCTGTAGATTACACATAAATAAGAGACTCGGATGTGTTCGGTGATTCTGGTTTCCCACCGGGCTCATTTGGAAACTGCTAGTCGAGTCTGACATTCTAGTTTTTGGGATAAAACTTTCTGTCAATATTTTGATAAAGGATGAGCTCATTTTTATCACTTCAGCGATACAGCTGGATCTTACAAGCAGAAATATTTTCTTCAAAACTCTCTTAGAACTTTATTCTTTCAGTGAGCCTAAACCTTCCTGAGTATTTCCAGTCATTGGTTCTGGTTTCACCTTCTCTAATCTAGCTGTCAAATATGCATTTCTTTAGTTATGAGAGAGCAAGCATTCCTGTATATATTGGATTCTAATACCTTATAGCTTCAGTTAATTTTCCTACTAGTCATTGAATTTTTAATGATTTATAAGAACTCTGTATATTAAAGGTATTAACTCTGTCTCATCGTGTCATACATATTTTCCGAATTTATAGTTGGTCAGTGTTTGATTTTGTGTGTATATGTATGAGGGGCTGTGTAATAATCTCAAATCTCTGTTGAACATTTAAGCTCTTTCCTAGCTGCATGCCAAACATAAATATGGCAGGCATGATTTTCTGTACAACATCATATAATAAAAATTCAAAAATTATGCTCAGACGCCCAAAACTATATAGTTCTATAGAAATAATACTGCATGCCAAGCTATGAAAGACATTGACTGTTGAAGGAAAATTCTGTTCCCTTTGTTCAAATTAATCCTCTCTGGTGTTTATTGTAAAGTGTTCTTTTCCTTTGAGTACCCTGTGTGGTCCTTTTTTAGAAGAGGAAAAGTCTTTGTGCTTCACACTTTTAAGCCCCCCCCTCCCCCCCGCAGGCAGAGACTGTTAATTTGTTTGCTTATTTAGAACAGGAAGCTTTATTCCCCCTCTTTTCTCTCTTTTCTTTTTAACTTGCTTTTGTAACTTACTAACCAAAACCCAACCTGCCTTGAATTGTCTTCAACCACCTTCAGAGTTTTATTCTGTCTCTCCCCATTCCAGGGCCTTTTAAGATGAAGTGGAAGGAATGAAGTCGTTGTGTTGCAAAACCTGTGGCTGAGGGACACTGCTGATGACTAACCTCAAATGCTAGTTTGATCAAGAAAAGACCTCATGTGCCAGAATTCTAGTCCTTACAAGACACAGGACCTAGTGTCGCTGAATCTAATGGAAACTGAGTGTAGGCTGCAGTGGCAATTTTGGTTGTTTTAGAAATTAGTTACTTGTACACAGCCAAAGTAAACTACTTAAACAAAAGACTGCATTAGGCCTAGGTTTTTCTACCTGCTGGGCCAAATATAAGTATGGTTGAATAATTACCAAACTTTAACTGAACAGACTATTATTCAGTCATTAAAATTAGGGGAGATGATATCACCATGTAATTCAGCCAAGACTGCCATGTTTGCTTTTTTAATAAAGTGGACTGCCCTATGTACCTGCACTTCCTCTTTCCTCCATACAGACAAAGCAGTAAATTTAACAAGTAGGAGTTATTGACTGGGTGGAGGGGGAGGAAATAGGGAAGAAAATGAGGATCCCTTTTCTTTCTGTCCCCTCTCTTTTTGTTCTTTCCTGGATGTTAGTGAGTTAGATTAACTTGCTGAGGTTTGAAAGTTGGCAGGCAACTTTACACCTGCAGAGAGTCACTGGAATAGCAAGCAATAGGTGTGTAGTCCTTCTCCTGAATCAGAATGAGCTCCAAATTTGTAAGAAAAACAAACCCTAAGTGTATATGCCATTTGGTATTCTTTCTCACTACCCATCTTTAGTCTCTGCCTCACAAATGCCCTAAAAAATACAGTATCCTATTATAATTTTTTCCTGAGTTGGCTTTGCGGCCTTTCTCTTTAATGGGGGTGGGGTGTAGAAAAGAATTCAAAAGCAAAGGAAAAGTTAAATGAGAAACTATGGTACCAGTCTTAGGCCATGAAAGTTGGCAGATTGATAAAATACTCTTGCCTCCCTTTTCTTTCCAGACTATAATATAAGAAATGTGTGAGGTACCCAGCATAAATTCCAGGAGGACATAAAAAGCTTTCGTTGAGTACAAGTTAATAAATATTAACTGGTGATATTATCAGCCTGCTGTGGACAGGCATAAGCATAGTCAAAGGCTGTCTGCAGGCCCTTCCTGCTATTATTGGGAGGTAAATGTAAGATGGAATTGCAGGCAATGGGAACCAGAGAGATGGAAGGAGGAGTTCTCTATATTCATCCAAGGGAGAAAAACTATGACCCCTTAAAAATGTCGAAGTCTTAAATACAATAGAATTATTTCAGGCCTCCATGTTGGAAAGCCCAGAATTTATCATCTCAGTGAGCTCCACTTTAAGGAAGGATCTTTTAAGAAAAACAGCAATAAATGTTTAAAGATCTCTGGCTTTTATTCACATTTGAGATTAATTTTGACCTGCATAGATTTATTGTTTTATACCTCCCCCCATATATGTTTTTATTTGTTTTCGTGAATCAGCTTCCATTGCCCTTTAATGAGCTCTGAATACGTTCTTTCAGTTGGGAAAGAAGCCATCTCCCATCTCCCCCACCCCTTATTTTTAATAACTAGCTATAGCCCCAGGGGTAGTGGCCATAACTGACCTTTTCAGCAGTTATTTTGACCCAACCTGTACTGTTTTGATTCTAGGTTTGCTGTGGAATTTGTCCTCCAGTGACAAACTCAAGAATCTCATGATAACAGAAGCCTTGCTTATCCTGACTGAGACTATCATCATCCCGTTTTCAGGGTGGCCAGAAGGAGACTACCCCAAAGCAAATGGTTTGCTCGATTTTGATATATTCTACAACGTCACAGGATGCCTAAGGTAATGCTACTTTGAAATCCCCTGCACACACTGTTTTCTCTGTGCATCTTAAATCCTTCATCCAGGTCTGTTTAAAACCCTATTTCATTACCTAGAGATGCCGTAAGAATTATAAAGATCACTCCAACTACTAGAACTACAATGTAGAGACAATGAGAAAGGTTCAAGTATCAACAGAGTATTGTTTCTAGACACGTTCAATTCCAGAAGCTACCCATGGGAGCTCATAAGAGAGAGGATATTAATTCCACTAGAGAAACTGGGGATCTAAATACCTAGGAGTCCATGCAGACTGGTCGTCCCTGTCTCACAGAGTTTAAAGCAGGCTTCATGATATTTTTAATTTACAAATCTAATGACATGGTTAAAAAAATAGTTTTGAAGCTGGTGTTTTTATTATTTTTATTTTTTTATTGAGGTATAATTGACCTACAACATTATGTTAGTTTCAGGTTTAAAAAATGATTTATTACAGTATATACTGTAAAATGATCACTACAGTAGGTATAGTCAACATCTATTATCATATATAGTTACAGAATATTTTTTGTGTGTGATGAGAATGTTTAAGATTTACTCACTTAGCACCTTTCAAATATGCAATACAGTGTTATTAATTATAGTTGACATGCTGTACATTATACCCCAGGACTTTTTTCTTTTATAACTGGAATTTTGTACTTTTTGACTCCTGTCAACTCTTTGCCAGCCCTCACCTCTCCCTGCCTCTGGCAACCACCGTTCTATTCTCTATATCTATGATTTCAGCTTTCTTTTAGTTTTTTTGGATTCCACATATTAGTCAGATTATATAATATATGTCTTTCTCTTCTTATTTCACTTAGCATATTACCCTCAGAGTCCATCCCTAAAAGGCAGGATCTTCTCTTATAGCTGAATAATATTTCTGTGTCTGTGTTTGTGTGTGTATGTTTATCACATTTCTAAAGCTATCCATCAAAGAACACTTAGGTTGTTTCCTTACTTGGCTTCTGTGAATAATGCTGCAGTAAACATGGTATTCATATATCTTTTTGCATAAGTGTTTTTGTTTTCTTAGGATAAATACCTAGAGTAGAATTGCTGGATTATATGGCAGTTGTTTTTTTTTTTATTTCTGAGGAAACTTCATACTGTTTTCTGTAGCAGCTACACTAATTTGTGCATAGGAGCTCTCTTTTCTCCACATCCTTGCAACACTTAACTCTTGTTTTTGTTTTTGTTTTTGTTTTTGTTTGATAATAGCCATTTTAATGGGTATGAGGTGATATCTTGTAGTTTTGATTTGTATTTCCCTGATGATTAGTGATGTTGAGCATTTTTTCACATACCCATTGGCCATTGTATGTCTTCGATAGAAAAATGTCTATTCAGATCTTCTGCCCATTTTTAATTGGATTGTTTGTTTTGTGATGTTGAGTAGTATGAGTTCTTTATATATTTTGTATATTAACACTTTATAAGAAATATGGTTTGTAAATGTTTTCTCCTATTTAGTACGTTGCCATTGCATTTTGTTGACAGTTTTCTTCACTATGCAAAGTTTCTTTAGTTTGATGTAGTTCTACTTTTTTATTTTTTCTTTTCTTGCCTTTTCTTTTGGTGTCAAATCCAAAAAAAATTATTTCCAGGACCAATGTCAGAGAGCTTACTGCCTATATTTTCTTGTAGAAGTTTTATGGTTTCAAGTCTTTAATTCATTTTGAATTCATTTTTGTGATGGTGCAAAATAGTGCTTCAATTTCATTCTTTTGCATGTGGCTGTTCAGTTTTCCCAGTATCGTGTATTAAAGAGACTTTTCTTTCCCTGTTGTAAATTAATTGACCATATGAGTGGTTTATTTCTGGGCTTTCTATTCAATTCCATTGATCTACGTGTCTGTTTTATGCCAATACCCATACTGTTCCCCCCTCCCGATACCATACTGTTTTGATTAATATAGCTTTGTTACATAGTTTAAAATCAGGAAATGTCATGCCTCCAGCTTTGTTCTTTCTCAAGATTGCTTCGATTTTGGGGGATCTTTTGTGGTTCCATACAAATTGTAGAATTTCTTCTTATAATTCTGTGAAAAATGCCATTGATATTTTGATAGGGATTGCATTGAATCTATAGATTGCTTTGGGTAGCATAGACATTTTAACATTAACATTAAGTGTTCCAATCCACAAGTGTGGAGTATCTCTCCATTTATTTATGTCTTTTTCAGTGTCTTATAGTTTTCAGTGTACTGATAGGTCTTTCACCCCCTTGTTTAAATTTATTTCTAGATGTTTTTTAATAGCTATATGACAACTAAAATGGCAGAATATCTTGCTATATGAACAACTACAAAGAAGTTAATGTGATCAGCATTTCTAAATATTGGCATGAAAAACATTTGAAATGTTTTTTTCCCTGGTGGGGTTATGAGATGCCAACTAAATCAAGAGGAAATAGAAACACATGAAGGAAGAAGAAAATTGCTATTCTTCTCTAGGATCAAGCGTATCAAGCTTTCTTACATTTGAAAATAATCATTTTTCTTTATGCCCCGCATTAAATGAAAATAGAACAAGTAATGAAAATTAGCCTGAAAGAAATCAGATATATTATGCCCTTCAATCGTTTTTCTAATTACACAGTTCATTTTTTTAGGGAATCGGGGAATTTATTATGTTAAGATGCTTATCTCCATAGTTAATAACACAGTAGTGAATATCCAATACCAGTTTTATGTAAAGACTTATGTTAGCTTCTGAGAGTTTTACAAAGATAAACAAGAAAATCTTTCAGGAGCTTTTAATCTAGCAACAGACGCTGATGAGAAAACAGTGTAGAATACAACTACAATGAAATGTGTTAGAGCAGAGGTTCTCAAAGTGTGGCCCCTGGAGCAGTATCTTCTGCATCACCTGGAACTTGGAATTCTTGGGTCCCATCCCAGTGCTGCTGAATTAGAAACTCTCAGGATGGGCCCCAGCAATCTAGTTTTAACAAGCCCTCCTGGTGATTCTGATGTACTGTTGGTATCAGAAGTGCAAGTGAAGTGCTACAGAAATGCAGAACAAAGGACTATTCATTCAAGCTACGTGAGATGAGAAAGACACTAAGAAAGAGGCAGCGAATGAACTGGGCCATGGTGGACTTTTCAATAGTCAGAAATTCTCTAAGGTTGAAGGACTACATTCTTGAACAGCATAAGAGGTGCCAGACTGGTCTCCCTTGAATCCATCTCTGTACAGTCCACTGGAGCTACTTTCTGAATGCACTTTTGATCCATTAAAATATTTTGATTCATTTAAATACATTTGCATCTTGAAATTGCTCTAGTTATAACTGCTTTACCATGTCTATCAGAGTTTCTAATGTGGCAGGTTTATCAGTAAGAACTCTTTTATTTGAAAATGGCCAATACTGAACTCAAACTCGCTGATGCCACGTAGGGATTCATTGACTCATGTGGCTGAGATGTGACAGTTGCTTATGGAAATGAAGGAACCATGGCCTCAAGGACTGGAATAGGAATGCAGCATCCCTGGGACTCATTGTAAAATTTATATCTCATCTCAGTTTGCTCTTCATTTGTATATTAGGCTTATTCTCTACAAATGCAAACATGCCTGTGCATTTAAAAAAATCTTTAATCTCTAACATCTAGCAAAGTTTCTGGCATATAATAAGCAGATATAAAGTATATGAATGAAAAGAAATAAATGAGTGAGCATATGTAAATACATGATAAATTAGGTGAATAATCAAGTCTGGCAAGAGTATTAAATTTGTGTTGGAAAGTAATCAAGCAGAAGTTGGAAGCAGGCTAAGACTAGACTGTGGGAGCCTTGCAGGTCATGTTAAAGAGTTCATTATTTTCTTCTGTAAGCAATATTTGCTTGTGCGGGAAGGATAGGAATATAAGTTCTGAGTGAAGAACAACTACATCAACAAGAAAAGTGTATTGAAAAGGTAAAAATCTAAAGTAAAATATATTTGTGAAAAATCTCTTCCTATAGTCCCCCCTGTGAATGAAGAATAAAAGACTTGCGTGGTTTGGAAGAAGCAGTGCCCTGGTCAGCACACATTTTTCAGAAGGTGTAAGAGATGAATACACTCCTATCAGAATAATGCCATTTTAAATAGTGTTTGCAACTCAATCCAAACTGCTGTCAGTATTCGAACTACTTTCAGAAGAAAAATATAGCAAAAAATCTGGGAAATTGAGCAACATATAGTGTATGCTTACTAAATATCTGTCATTTCATCTGCATATTTATAATAATAATAGCTAATATTTATTGTGATTATGTTCTAGAAATTGTTCTAAATGCTTTATGAGGATTTTCTCAGTGTATTCTCACAGCAGTCTTACAAAGTAGGTTTTCCATATTTTATAGATAAGGAAACAGGTTCAGGGTACTTAAGTGATTTTCCCACCATTGTACAACTAGTAAGAGACAAAGATGGGATTTACACTCAGGAAGCCTGTCTCCAAAGCCAAAGCTCTTTATTAGCATGCTGAGTACATTAATGTTAGTCACGTGTCTATAGACTATACTGATGTAGTTTGAAAAAAAAAAAACCTCTGCCCTGCACAGTCTCTCAACCTCAAGGGTCAGGTAGGCCAGTTACATAATCATGTTCATTTCTCATTAGGGACCTGATCTGGTTTCAGTTTTTGTTTTAGAAGTTCTGTGCAAGTGAAAGTCTGCACTGCCTTTCATATAAACAGAGAAGATACAAAGGATGAGGCATATGAAGAGGAAGATATTTCCAAGAGAGGAGGTGATGGCATTGGAGACAACTTCAAAGTATATGTTGTTATGAGTCCAATAAGCCACTAGAATATATATGAGCCAGAATGTAGGAAAGTTACTATAGGAGACCTGTAAATTCTCTCAGTTTCCATGACAATACAGGTGTCTGCTGAGTAGTTGCTTATTTAGGACCCTAGATTACTCTAAAAATTTTAAGACTGATTCTAGGAAGAGTGAATCTTAGCTGCATAAAAAGGTCCTAAATGTTAGCAAATATCTTAATTGCTACAAATTCACTTGAGGTATCCATGCTCTCTCCTCCAAAGGATGTAGAGCCAACAATGAATTGGCAGCAAGAGTAGTATTTTTTTGGCCTATGATTGAGTTAAGTTAGTGTTGCTAAATTTCTTCAATCTACTTTGGAGAAAAACTTCTGCACATATCAGTGACTTTCTCCCTTTAATGACTTTGAAATCAATTCTGAGAGGGACTTCCCTGGTCTGCATATAACAGTGGTGCAGAGTGTATCTTTTCTTAGGTAAAATGTTTGCTTTGTTAATGAAATTGGGGTAGTGATGCTTCTGGTTCAGCCCACTTGAAGCTGCTACAGTGAGATTGCACTCACAAAGGGTAATATGCACAGTTTATCCTTTGAAAAGACTTTCATAAGGTATCAGAAATAGATATTTGTAAGTTATCAAATCATTTATTATAGGATTAACATCTGCCTGCACCAGCATTTATCATGGGTCTTGGTGCTTTCTTTAGGTCTTTTGGAATTACATACTTTTCATGACTGAAGTTACTCACTGAACAGTGATATAAATTTTGAAATATGAAAAACAGTGTTCATGCAAGTTTCAATTTTTTTCTTAAACAATATTATACTAGCATAATGAGTAATAAAATCTAAGTTAAGAGAGGAAGAATACATTGGTATATTTTCATTTATGCTGGTGCCAGCAAGAGTGATTGTAAACATGTCTTCATAATTCCACGTGTGTGACATCATGTTGGTAGCTTGAACTCAGTGATTGTTTCTTCATACACATCCCTTTTCAAAGAAGCAACAGTTCCTTTGTTTTCTTATAAGGTATTGTTAAGTTTAAGCATTTTCCTTTCTTTTTTCAAGCAGAGAAAACCTAAAATGCCTCACTATTTTTTTTTTCAAAGTTATTAGTATTTACTTAGGACAAAAAGTGTAACACTAAAATATTTAAAAGTTATTGTATTTAGCAGTATACTCTTCCAAATATTGCACATTCCAGAAAATTTATGTGACAATCCTAGAATTGTAAATTACCAAAAAGCATTAGGTGCCTTGATTATGCACACATCCTACACACAGTAATTGTGAGCTTCTGCGTTTCTTTTTGTTACGGGTGACTCCTTGGGAATTGGTGTGAAATGGCTGTCAAATCTGTGTTTCATCTCACTGATTGTCACACTTGAAAAACATTCAGATGTGACATAAATCAAACCAATGGTTATTATTAGGGATGAGTTCAAAATTTTTACCAAAGATTTATTATTTCTCCAATCCTCCATATCATTCTCATGGCTTCTTTCCTCCTCTATCTTTCCTTCTTTACCTCTTCTTCCCTAAGTCTTTGTTCTCTTAAAGGAGAAGAGGTGGAAACAAGTAGAAGTCTGGAATGAATATACCTTCTAAGGTCAGGCAGATACTTAAGAGGACAGGTGTAATACCATTGGAAATTGTGGGGGCTTTCAGACTAGAGAAAGGAGGAAATGCTAACCCCAAAGAGCCTTGAGATTCAGTTATGAGCAACACTTAAAGCCAAACATGTGATAGTAGTCTCATTCTTCAGTTGAAGAAATTAAGTACCAGCGACTCTTTCACAATTATAGAAATTTGAGAAAGGCAACTTGTCCAGCATTACTGAGATTTTACCACTTGGTCTGTCTTTCACCTTGCCCTTATCCAACCCTGTCATTCATTATTCCTTGTGTGCCTGTTATATCCAAAACACTTTTTAAAGTCCTGAAATTTTAGAGGGCAATGGAACCTATTTTTGCCCTGGAGGTCATCCAGGCTTAGTGAAGGAGGTATGCACCTGAACAGATAATCACAATACATTTGAAAAGACATGTAAAAGAGGTATGAAAAGACTGTCAGGATGGCCTTGAGTTGCTTAACTAAGGTTGACTGGAGAGTCACCTTTAAGGATTGGTTAAAGAATGAGTAGGTCTTTGAGTCCCTCTCAGAGATCTTTAGCTCATCATTTTATTAGTAGTTCAGCTCTATCATTTTTCATATTGAGAAAAAGTCATATTGAGAAAGGCTTATAAAGTTCAACCTTAATCTTATAACCATAATCTAACAATTGTTTCTGCATTGTTTAAGCCACCCCAGAATTTGCCATTTTGTTTGATGACAGTTCAAAATGACAAAACATTACCATAGCATATTATAAAACATATTCCTTTTTCTTAATTATATTTTGTGCCTAGAGATGCCAGTTAAAGAGGAAAAGCAGTTTTTAATGCGTTTCTCCCACAAGTAACTTAAACTTCACTTTTTCCCATGCATCATGGTATAGTAAATGTGTTTTGATGAATGTATAATATGTACTACAATTTTTAACTATCTTAAACTTTCAGTGTCACTTATCACTATAAAGCTAGTTGGATGGGGAGTGGTTAGAGGAAGCAAACTACCTTTTGAAAGAAAAGCTATAACTATCAGTCTTTTTCCCAATTAGCCAGTGGTTAAGGGCAAGTTATTTTGAATATCAATACCATCCACTCTCTGGAAAAGGAATGTCTCTATATAAAATTTTAATATATTCAATTACATCTATCTTCTCCAGCACAGAAAAAAAAATATTGTGTTACTGAACTTCATTTTTTATGCTTATATGAATATCAAACTTCAGAACTTTACTGAATGTGCATTTCCTTAATTAATCCATTTTCTTTCTGTTTAACTTCACTTCGTGAAGTTATCCCTTATTCTGAATACTCACAACAGAAAAGGATTTATCTGGTGTAGCTCTGTGCATCATTCCAGATAAGGATTTAGATAATTAGGAAGATACTTAATTAAATGAAGGTCTACTTTTTCTGGTTATCAAATAATTATTTTTCTTTTCTGTAACAACATAGATATACAAGCAGGCCAAAATTTACTTTTTAAAACAATCTGGTTGCAGTTATTTACTTCTAGAAAATAATTTAATATAAAACTAGAAGACTATTAGCTGAGGCAGAGTAAACGTAAAAGAAATATCGAGGTATTTCAACCTAGAGAGTGACTTTTCCAGGAATATGAAGACAATTGAATCATCAATTTCAACCTCAATTATATGGTTAATTATTTTAACTCTTCACATTTACTATATAAACATAAAAAATGTGAAGTCTATAAATAATGGAATTGGCAATATTTCTAGTAACATTACACTGTCAGTCATAATCACATTTTATAAATTGGGTATTTTAGATATACAAACAAATGTGGTTTAAGGAATTAAATTATTTATAAATTTCTCTTTAAGAGTTGAAAGTAATATTTAAATGGGTAAATAAAATCTTGGTTTTAAAAAATGATTGTTTTATAAACTAACTCTCAGGGGTTTTAGGTTATTATTTTGAAATCTCAACAATAATAAAGTTAGTAAAGCAAGTAAATCAAACAAAACAGATATGGCCATGCTTGTCTGGTCACTCTTCTCTGGTCACCCTGAACCGGGTCTTTCTAAGAATATGTGTCTCGTTAGAGTTGTCAAGCAGCGCAGCTACAACTAACACCCTTGCAAAGGTTCCCACTCTTCGACGAAATTTTTCACTATTCTATTTCTGTCCTTAGCAGATGGGCCCAGATTTAAAGTTGTACTTCCCAGAAAATATGTGATGTTTCTCTTTGCCAGAGAAACACTTTATTCTTACCTGGCAGTCCATAAATATCAACTGGCTCATTTGGGCCCAGCCCTGGTATAATTATTAAAGAAAATACATGAATAGGGATAATACGGAGGAAGAACAAACAAGGGAAACAGAAGAATGATTTTTATTATGTCAAGAGGACTGTATTTGCTTATCTTTATTCATCAGTTTATGAGTTGAATCTTGAACAGAAAAAAAAGTTCCCAAGAATCTCTTTATCAGAGATTTTTAAAAGCTTCCTCATGGTTTTTAAAAAATCTATATATAGCTTAAATTGGAGATAGTATCTTATTAACTATATCTTAGGATACTGAAAGTCTTTTTCAAAAAACAAAAACCTAAAGACTACAATCATAGTCAGAAGTATTAAATTTTTAAAAACATCATTATAAAAAAATAAGTGGATTAATATATTTGGATAAAGCTACTGATGACTCTTGTTCTCTTGTAGTTAAAATCTGTCCCTGTCTTAGAGATGCAGGCTATCTGAGCATCATATATTCTTCTCTAGGTCTTGAGCATCTTTACCAGTTCTCTTCTGGCATCCTAGACATCTCTTTTAGGTGTCAAGAACATCAACTCACGTTCCAATGGCTCCTGGACATATTTTATAAATTCATTTGCTGTTTATTATTGGTTTTAAACGGAATTTGGCACTCTACCTTGAACAGCCTGGTAAATCAAGAAGAAAGACTGTTGCCTACCAATCAGATGATTACTGGCTGCATTGACTATTAAGAATACTTTTGGAAAACCTAAAAATTCAGGAAAGCAGTACTAAAGGATTTTTAAAGATAGATTTTCTTTTCCTCCACTTTCTAGTTTCTTCATGTGTAATAGATGCTGACATATCTTTGTTCAGTTAATGTTCCTTGTCCTGGAAGGAACAAGATGTGTAGGTTGTAGAGCTTTGTTCTATCTCCCAATGTTGCTTCTGTTTGCAGATATAACAGTTGACTTTGGCTGATGTTTGCGGATACCTTCAGGATCTGATGTTGACTTCATAGTAACAGACAAGCCCTTCTTTGGGCAGAGACTTTTTATTGCTCTGCCAGTTCAAATGAGGCTTCCCTTTTGTTATGTGCAGCCACAAGCTGCCTCTGTGGCTTTCTCTGAGTTAATCACAGACAAGGCCCAACTGTTTGATATGTATCAGCTGAGAGTTAAACAAAAGCCCAGACCTCCATCTCAAATAGCAAGAGGAAGAAGGATGTCTCCTTATCAGCTAGGGTCTTACCAAGTGCCCATTGGGTCTTAGAATGGACTCTGACCAAGTACTTAATTGACTGGTAACATTTGGCGCCTTCTTGCACAGTTTACAACACAGTATTAGGAAGCCTGTAATTGTTAGTGAACACAAAGATGCACCTACAAGTTTCTAAAAACCATCAAGGTGATCACTGTCTCCATGTGCTGCTTAGAACTTTAAAACTAGTCCCAGAGGCAGCAGGTCTTGCATATAATGCACATGTAAACTGCAGTAGTAGGCAACCGCACCTGTTATCAGTAGAAATAGACCTATTTAAAAAAAAAAAAAATTCTGCCTCTTAGAATTGCTTATTTTGTTGACAGAGTGCCTTGAAAAGGTTCACTCCAACCCTGCTATTGTCTTTCATTCTCATGTCCTGGAAACAATTGCACCTTCTTACTTTACACATTTTATATCAGTACATTGTTTTCCCCAAGCCAGTTAGTTGATGGTTCACGGAGTTTGGACTTTCTGTGTTGTAACAAACTTACTTTCTTTTCAGTACTGGCAAACTAGCTATTTGACAAGCCCACCTGCCCTTAGCTACATACGCACACACATATCACATAATAGAAATCTTATTGGAAGCAGATAATTCTGATTTTAAACAAGAGTCACAGGTCAGGATTCTGAATAAGGTTTTAGTGAGTTTTAATTTCAGAAATTTTGTAAAAATTACAGATCATGATACTTGTAAAGTACCTACTATAACGTCTAGCACATACACTAAATTGCAGCTGCTTTTATCATTTGACATTGTCCATTCTTTGGCTTGCCCTATGAATTTAAAGTTTAGTCACACTGTCATTAATCTTAACAAAGACATACCATTCTTCCTTCTAATTCTAGCAAGATCCAGAGTGTTTGTTTTTCTTTTCTCCTTTTCATTGTGACACTCAGGAATGTGTGAGATTAGTGGTCCTGGAGAGAGTCATGAATCACTGATTTGCTTTCACATAAAACACCTGAATCCTAAATATATGAAGTTTTGTTCAGAGACATACAAAGTTCAGATTCTGTTCTCCCCATCCCCCGCACACACACACACGCAAGTCATATTACAAGAAATATTCTTCTTAATATCAGACACAAGTTACAATTCAAGCTGGAATCCTCCCATTCAGGCCCAGTGGGGGTGAAGAGCTCCTGAACAATCCTCCTGCATGTGCAGAGTTGTTTATATCTTCTACTTCCCCCTCCTCCTGATGCCCTGACCCCTAGCATCTAACTCCCATCTAAGGACCTGGCTTTTAAATTTCAGGATACAATAGTGTACAGTTGTTGTTTCCTAATAGGTACCCACATATTTACTCAGACTTCCATTAGATTATACCAGGTAAAAATAAAGTCATAATTTAATCTAATTCTAATAATAGACAATAAATTAAACATTTCTAATATATTCGTTGGTAACTCTAATAATCAGTTTTTAGTAACTGTTGTGTCTATATGCTTATTCTCTTTTACTTTTCAACAAGATAATTGTTTTGATTTGTTTATAGTTTTGAGATATTTTTCCATATTAAACCTCTACTGGGCTATACATAAGGAATAGTTATAGGTAAATATTTCTCAGGATTCAAGAGACACATTGTAGAAAGGTCAGTTCTGCCTATGATTAGCCATGTTAATTCTCTGATTCCCACAAAGTTAAGTATTAGCTATTGAAAAAAAATACCTAAGATAGAACATTATTTTCTAATAATTATTGAGTGGTGCCATAACAAATTCCTTTCTGACTGGTGACTTCTGTTCATGGATATAGTGCTATAAAATAATACCCCCTTATCATTCATATTTTTGGGTAGTTGAGTAAGGTAAGAACTATTTTTGATATGCAAGAGCAAATACTGGAGCAGTGGGGTTTCATGCACTCTCTGTCAGCAAAGGTATCAACTGCCAGAAACCCCTGATAAGTCCCATTTCAAGCAAGTAGAGTCTGGATAATACCACACTACAAGACAACAGTTAGTGTGTGTGAACTGGCAGTACTGCCAAGTTGAATTACCATTCTAACCCAAAATAAACACCCTGCAGTTAAACAAAGCTAAGTCATTTATCTGCTAGGTATGTAGTGAGTTTAGCTAGTGAGACAGACAGACTTTTTGATTTGTCAAAGCAATTTTAAACTACTGCCATTTTTCTAAGCCAGGGGTTGAAAAAGTCAAAGGGAAGCTTTAAAGCATGATAACATTGTCTCGGAGTTGGGGACATATGGTATTTGCTAAACAAATGGCAGGCCACGTGAATGTCACATGAGCTTTGCTACCACTCTGGAGCCACTCCTGGCACAAGGAGTGCCTTAAGTAACTTAAACCCTTTGGACCTCAATTTCTTCATGTGTAAAATAAGGAGATGGGCTCAGAGAATAGATAGAGGATCTTGTTCAAATGATCATTTCTTGAGAAAAAATTATGGTAAAAGTGGTTTTATTATCAGTTTATGAGCCCATTCACTATCTTTTCTTAATGGACAAAGTGTCAAAGTCAGGTACAGTAAAATTAAGTGAGGAAGTAAATCTTTAATTAGAAACGTCTAGTGAGAACCAGAGTCACAGAAGGGACTTTGTTAAAATCAGAAGTTTGTTGCTTCAATTCAGCAGCCACTAAATTGTTAGTATATTCATAGTTTTATGATTGTTAGTCTTATCTCCTAAGCCATTCGATTGAATCATGAAATTGCGTTCTTGTCAGTTAAAAAAGTCATGTTCTTGTAAAAGGAACTGGTCTAATACATTTTATAGAAGTAGTTATTAGCGGTTGAAGTTAGTAAAAGGAAATAAGGGTGATTCTCAAAATTCTAAAAACCTAAAAGCATTTTTTGTTTGTTTGTTTTGGGGAGTGCTTTTGTTTTTGTTTTTTGGGGTTTTTTTTGTTTGTTTGGGGGGGTTGGTTTGGTTTCTTTGCCATTCTTGTTGATAAAGATATTAACATTTTGGGGGAAAAATACTTTTAAATGGTCAATGTTAACAAGAAATACTTAATCCAAAGGGACATGGTAACAGCAATACCAGAATATAAACGTGATCTGAATATAAAGCATGATTCTCAAACATATTACTTTGCTGTATTTGATTAAGCTTCAGTTCTCTATAAGGAAGCAACCTCCACTTGTAGATTTAGTTACTGTTTATAGAAAGGTGTCATGGCTTAGCAAAATTAGAAATAGACTAAGTGCAAAGATATTTATAGGTCATACTTTTGACTTAGGTCTAACACACTGTGAAACCCTGCATTTTTTATGACATCTCTCCTCCATTTTAATTGTACAGTCATCACATTTTAGAGCATCTGGTTTAATATTTGTCAATAAAGTTTACATTGAAACCTACAAAGCCCCCACTAATGTAATACAGCATACTGTCTTTTAAATGAGGAAACCGAGGCCCAGTGAATTTAAGTAACTTTTTGTAAGTTAGAGTTAAGTCACAGAACAAGTTGGGACTAGGCTATCTAGTACACTACCATGTCTATGTTGTCATTTGTTCTTTTAATTGCAAAATCTTTGCCTCATGTATATTCTCAAAAGTGGGATAAAGATTAAGTAAATAATGCTATAACCTGGTTGTTTAGAATGAAATAGATTTTTATGGACATGATGTGTTAAATGAATATATTTAGAAGTTGTGCTCCAATTTGATGATCACTAAGCATAGATCCCAGCCCAAGTCTGGCACACTTTTACAAATTTGCCAGTTTTCCAAACCCCTGGAAGAAGCATCACATAAAGCTTTCCAACAAAGACCTATCACATATATGGCCTAAGTCTTGTGGGTTTTTGTTTATTTGTTTTCCCTAATAGGAACATGAGTTCAGCTGGCCCTGATGGGAGGAAAGTGATGAGAAGGTGTGAAGGACTGATTGACTCACTGGTCCACTATGTCAGAGGGACCATTGCAGATTACCAGCCAGATGACAAGGTGATCCAAGAGCTAAAAAGCTTACATCTTGAATTGCTTATTTTGTCTTACTAAGACTCTTCAGTGTTTATTTTATTTTTATTTAAGTATAATTGCTATACAACAGAGTATTCTCAGAGTAGCTGTTAGGGTTTAGCTTTATTCACTGACTTATTCGCTAGGCTGAAGATTTCCCATACTTCTTAGAAATATTAAATCTTATCTAGCCTCATTTTTCTTTTTACTTTCCAGACCCAAATTTCTCACTATCCATTTAACAACTCTGTAGAAATTTGAAAGGAGCCCAAATGCTACATGTTCAGTAATGTACTTAAATTTATCTCTTCCTTCATCCCCAAACTTCTTCCTTCTCTGCGCAATCCTTCTTAATAATTATTACCATCCACCAAATAAAAATAGAAATATGAGTAATCTCAGATTGCCTCCCTTCCCTCACATTTCACATTCACAGAGCAACTAATAATGACCATTCTACCTCTGAAATATCCTTTGGTTTATCTACTTCTCTCGAGTGGTACTTCTGCTGTCCTGGTTTGTACAGCTTTCATACTGATTATTATAACTAACTACAGATTGGTTCCTGCAAACATCACCTCCTGTTTTCCAACTCCACTGGCTTCTAAGTTATTTATCTAAAATATAGAATTATTCTGTACATAGTCTTTCAAAAGTAAATTAGAAAGGCTCCCTAGTGTTTTAAAAAATTCAGCCTTTACTTCTTAGCATTGTGCTCATAACCATTTATGATCTAGCCTTTCTAGCCAAACTCATTTTCCTCCCCCAAGTTCCCTATAGTCCAAGCATCCAGTATACCTTGTAAGATCTAAAGCCTAATAAGTCCTGTGTTATCACACCTGTATATCTCTACATGTATGATCAACATTCACGTTTTGTTTTCTTAGGCCACAGAGAACTGTGTGTGCATTCTCCATAACCTCTCCTACCAACTAGAGGCAGAGCTCCCAGAGAAATATTCCCAGAGTATCTATAGTCAAAACCGGAACATCCAGACTGACAACAACAAAAGTATTGGGTGTTTTGGCAGTCGAAGCAGGAAAGTAAAAGAGGTATATTGGGAGGACTTTGTTGAAAAATAAGTATGTATGTATGTATATTTCTGAGCACTTAGTATATGTCAGGCACTATCTTAGATTTTTTAAATCTTTACATCAAAGTATGTATTATTAATACCCTTATTTACTGATGAGAAAGCAGGGGTATAGGAAGGTTAATCAGTTTTTCCAAAATAATTTAGCAAATTAGAGAGGGGATGAAATGCAATTCCAGGCAATCTGGCTCCAGATTTGCATTGTTAGCCATTAAACCATACTGATTTATGCCTTATAGATTAGGAAATAGGCTTAATGCAACATGGCCAACATTAATGGTTTTAACATTAAAAGCAGCCCTGATATTCGTATTTGGACATTCAAAAAACAAATCTTGGACTTCTTAAAGGCAAACCTGTAAGAAGGAACATCCATACTAGCATTTCATGAAAACTAAAAGAATGTGACCTATCCTACATGGTGTTTGGGAACTTGGAGAACAGCTGGTAAATTTAGAATCCTGATGTGATCCTGGACCACTTAACTAGACTCTGAAAGAAGAGGCCTGTTCTTCTTATCTTCACCATGGTTGTGACTAATTTAGCTTTTAGTTTAATAACAGCCTGAAACTATTCTACGACAGCCTATGCTTAATTCTCTGAGTCCTTTCTCACTGTGAAATGTAAAGTTGAGGGGTATGGGATGTTTCTAGGGAGAAATCATCATGGGCTAAAAATTAAGTGGATGGAAGGCATACATATTTGCTTTTTCATTTCTATTTCAAGGGTTTCTTATTATGCAAATTGTTAGTCTCTCTAGACTAGACAGTATTTCTATTCTCTGGGTTTGGGTGTGGAATTGCCGAAGTCACTTGAAGGCATTAATCCTGAAATTTGTCATATGTGTCGTTAGCAATACCAAGACATGCCTATGCCAGAGGAAAAGAGCAACCCCAAGGGTGTGGAGTGGCTGTGGCACTCCATTGTGATACGAATGTATTTGTCCTTGATCGCCAAGAGTGTTCGCAACTACACCCAGGAGGCATCTTTAGGAGCCCTCCAGAATCTCACAGCAGGAAGTGGACCAGTGAGTATCATGCCTATTTTTCTACTTTTTTAAAAAAATGACATTGTAGACTTACCTGTGTTAGGTTCAGAGCTGAGACAGCGAGGTAAGAACAAAAGTTTCCTCACATCAGTCAAGTTTATAGGAATTCCAAGAGAGAGCTACAGCTTTCTTGGACTTTCAGCCTCAGCTTCTACCAAGCCAAGTCATTGCAAGTAAAAGACTCATAGGTGCTGATACCAGTCAGAGCTCTTTTTCAGTTACAAGGCTCTGAATCCTACCTAAACTGGCACAGGCCAAAAAAAAAAAAAAAAAAAAGGAATTACTTGGCTCACATAACTGAATACCCAAGGGTGAGTCTTCCTCTGTCATGATAGGTGCTTCAGTGGTTGTAAGTTTGACACTACATCTGGACTCTGTTTTCTTTTGGTTTCATTCTCAAAGTTTCTTTTTATACTGTAGCAAAGATAGCCTGATTTCAGGCTTACATTTTATCCAGCTCATCATCTCCACACATGAAGAAGCTACCATATTCCCAATAACTCCATTAAGAACTCAGAGAACGAGTTTTGTTTACCCATTTCTGAACCGGTACCTGTGTCCAGGGGCCTGTGATGCTCTGATTGGCCAGGACTGAGTAACATGCCTCTTATGTGAATTTCAGGAGTGTAGGTTTAAGCTGGGGAGGGTCACTTCCACTTGTACCACCAAAATGGACTGAAGCTCCCTAATGGGAAATCAGAGTGTTGTTACCAGGAAGAAGAATGAATGCTGGGCAAGTATACACAACAGGTGTTCACTGCAGTGTGACGTCAGAAAGGACATCTGTGCATTTGTATCCCTGAAATTCAACTACAAAATAAAGAGCTGCTTCTCTTCCAAATGCGTTTACTTTTTACAGCAAAGTCAGAATATATAAAATAGTAAAAGCTTATTCCCTTCTCATGTATTTTACAACTTGCTGTTGTTAAGGTTCTATAAATTATTTGAACTAAGCTTATATGCTTTGCCTTGATCATAAAACAATTAGAATAAACTCCTTCCAAATAGTTCATTGAATGGCCAGTCTCCAGGTATCTATCTTCATAGGGAAAAGCACTCTTGGAAATAACAAAAATATTTATTCTTTACTCAAGAAACCATAATCATTTTTTAATGTGTTTACACAGATGCTTGCTCTGTTTTGAATAAAACTGTGAAGTAGTGAAACTAATGTTTCTCTTATCTCAGCACTTAACCGTAGGGTTAAGAATATGACCAAATTTTTAATCTCTTTAATTTTCTGCAAAATGTAGTTGTACACAAAGAGAAAGAAACAGGGAACTATCAGGGAGCCCCAAATGACACAGGAACTTTAACTTATTATTTTATCTTCCCATTTTCCCATGCTGGGTTTTCTAAAACCCATTTATTTTACTTTCCCAAACTACAGAATCCCCCTTATTAACTATCAATCAACTTACAAGAAAATGTCAAAAATTAAATTGCTACATATGTGTGTGTGTGTGTGTGTGTGTTTAAGCATGCTATGTTCTAAGTATGGTTCAGTGTGAGCAAACCATTTAAGCTTGGATTTTGGCCTCTTTTATCCCAAGACCTTTCATGGAATCTAGGCAGTCTAGAGATGTAATTTACTGTCTAGATCCTAAGTTCCTTCAAACATTTTTTGAGCACCTACTACATAATAGGAACTAACCTAGTGGTAAGTATTTAGTGGTGAATAAGACAAAATCCAGTGTTTGGTAGTATCTAGCTGGCATAAACAAACAGAAATCTAAGGTACTAAGAGATTTCAAGTCTAAAATGACCCTAGCAATGGAGATACCTTCATAACTGTCTTAATTTTGTCAAGGCATTTAAAAGCATGGCTAATTTTGGACCAGTCCAGTCCACTGAAAGGAGCCTCCACTAAACTGGTATTAATCAATAATCAACATTGTTAGAGTTGAACATGACTGGAGATTTATAGGGGATAATCATTAGCGACATGAGACAATAATATAAGGACCCTTTGTTCTTATAACTTATGAGATATTTTTATTAAAATTTTGACTTCTAAGTATATCTTTTCTAATTATTACTTTTCCTAATTTTGTTATGCTTGAATGATGTGACAAAAAACACTTGGTTTCATCATTTCTAAAAGGAACCTTGAACAGAAAAACATGAAAAGTGGGCCATTACATAGTTTCAGAAAATATCCAGTCTATAAACTGTGTCCATAGCTGAAATAGTGTTGAGCAATTGATATTTATGTGCCTTAAATGGCAAAAATCTAAACTGAAATAAATAGCTTCCTAAAAGATAGATTATATAATTTAAGTGTCAAATTATGACATTTCTAGTCACAAAACTACATTAATGTAAACTTTGTTAGTTCAGCTATAATGGTCATTCTAATAATAGATAAGGAAAGGAGATAGGTTGATAAAATTTACCCATTTAGCAAACTAAGTACAGTATAAAGTATAAATTTATAAACACAGTAAATTAAAAGGGCAATGTAAATTAAAATATTAGGGTACGGACTTTCAGTTATAAGATAAATGAGTCCTGGGGATATAATATACAACATGGTGACTGTAGTTAACAATAGTGTATTCTGTATTTGAACGTTGCTAAGAGAGTAGATCTTAGAAGTTCTCATCACAAGAAGGAAAAAAATTTTAACCGTGCGGTGGTAGATGTTGACTAAATTTATTGTAGTAATCATTTCACAATATAAACATATATTGAATTATGTTGTACACCTAAAATTAACAATGTTATATGTCAGTTATAGCTCAATAAAATATATAAATACGTAGATTAAACATTGCATAGTAAAAGTTGAAAGTCATTGAAATAAACAGCTTTCAAGTTTCTAAAACACTTTAAAGCACTTTATTCGATATTGATAGGAAAAAAAAAATATATCCCCTATCTCAAACCTTACCCCCAAATCTGTACTAACATCAATGAGATTTAATATGAAAGATAAAACAATAAAGCTTCTAAGTGGTAACAGGATATCTTCATGACCTATAATAGGGAAAGATTTCTTAAAAGTGGACACAAAAAGCACTAATCATAAAATAGATATTTTATAAATTGAAATTTATGCTTACAGTTAAAATTAATAACATGCTGTTATGCTATCAAGACAATGTTAAGAAAGAAGGCACATCACAGAATAAGAAAAGATTTTTTTTTTTAGTATCATACATGAGTAACAAAGGTTGGTATCTAGAAAATATAAAAACTTCAAGTTAACAAAAAGACAACCCAGACAAATAGACAAGACACTTGAACAAGTACTTTATAAAAGATAATATAGAAATGGCCAGCACACATTGAAAGATAGTCAACCTTATTAGTAACCACGAAATATGAATGAGAAGTACTGTTTACATACAGTTGACCAACTAATTAATGGTCGTTGTCACATATTTTCTGAAGCTGGAATATAAAATCTCTCTTTGGCCAATTTGATTGTTTATTTTTCTTACTGAATAAATTCTGAAGACTATTCCACTTCAGATTTACTTATTTCCCTCAGTGAATCAGAATAAGAGTATGCTGTGCTTACCTCTGGTTGAGCAAACATCATTTGAAGATCCAGAGTTCATCTAAACTTGCATGTTTCCAGTAATTATTTTATATACTAACATAGAAGCTCTTTATTGTATATGAGAACAAATCATTAAAGAGTATAACATGGTATAAATATATAAAGCAAGGGTTTTCAGGTACCTTATATTGTAAAAGAAAACATTTTAAGAAATAAATACTTTGTGACTTTTTAATTTACTCATCAAGAACCTTCTGAGGTGATAATAAGTCTTCAGGAAAACTTGATAGCATATTTATTTATATAGTTCATTTCAAGAAACATTTATATAGGACCTATCATGTTGTAGGCACTATACAAGGCAATCAGGTGGTAGTGGGAAGAAGGATGAGATACATTTTCCATCTTTTCAAGGAAATTATGTTCTTA
Organism: Cynopterus sphinx; assembly: GCA_030015415.1. NCBI lineage: Eukaryota > Metazoa > Chordata > Mammalia > Chiroptera > Pteropodidae > Cynopterus > Cynopterus sphinx. The sequence continues at coordinate 138,076,018 of CM057380.1, forward strand.
TAGGAGAGATATGCAGTTTGGTACAGTTGTGACCTAAAGAATTAAGGAGTCATTGTAAGAAAAGAGGAAGGAAGACCCAGGCTATGAAGGACTATATATGCCATAGTAAGACATTTCGAGATCATTCTGAAAGCAATCGAGAGTCATTACAGAGTATAACTTAAGGTAGAACATAATCAGATTAAATTATAAGAAGGATCATTCTGGTATAAGGCTTAGAAGTCCCCACTGGTGTTGAAGAAAGAGCACGCTGACTAGCAATTTTTGTTAATACCTAAAATTGGAGACCATACATTTGCAAAAGTAGCAACCTGCAAATGCACTATTTAGTAATATTTGGTGACCAAGTTTAAAATCAGTTTTGCAGTTTTAGTGTGCAGGTGGAAAATAAGCTAACAATAATAAGAGAATTAAGGATATTATAAAGATAGTATTTAATGCGATGGTTAATGTACCCCAATCCAAATAAGAAAGAAAGTTAAGGCAATATAGAATTGATCATTTGAGATGTGGGGAGTAAAGATAGACTGGAATTCTTGATGAGGCTAAAAAAGATATAGGAATGAGGAAGAGGAGCAAGGAGAACAAGAAATTGTGTTCAGAGTCCAACATTGGAGTTTAAGTTTTTAAAGTCAAGGTATTTCTGGGTGAATAGAGGTTCTGTGTGACCGTGGAAGTGAAAGGTTGATGTACAGAAGAAATAGAGGTCAGTTCCTTTTAGGAAGTGTAAGAACTGTGAGGTGTAATTAATGTGGTCATCCACGAAGGGTCAGAGGAAGAGAAGGAACTGTGCCAGACTCCAGAGCCTCTGGTGGGTGCTGGGAAAGAAACAAAAGGCCTTGAGATGACAGACAATACTACGAGGTGATAGAGCTGATGGCAGTGACTCAGAAGTACAGAGTTTTGTTTAGGAGGGAAGGCAAATGTCTAGATGGGCCATTCTCTCTGGGAAGAGAGAGGAATGTTAAACCTACCCCCATGCCAAGATACAGAAGCTGTACAGAATAAATAGCCTCTTCTCTGGATGGCTAGAGGGAAGGATTCTTCTCAGAGGAGAGTAAGTAGTCTAATAGAATGCTTTGTAAATTAGTGAAAGTCCAAGCGTAACTTGTTTACATACAATAAAACAAACATTCTAAAATAGTGGTTATTAAACTTCTTTGAGTATCTTGTAGAAGTTATGAACCCTTCCCTGAGAAAGTTTATTATAAACACAAAGGCAATTTTAAAGACCTCCTATCCCCCCTTCCCGAAACCTATCTTGGACCCTATATTAAGAGCTCCTGTTCTAAAATGGGTAGTGGAGAATGTAAGAAAGAGACAATCTTCAGGCAGTAAAGGGGAAACAAGCAGTGTTTCAATAAGATAAGTAGAGAAGATAGATACCCTGAAGAATGGTTTTGAATTATAGGAATTCCTGGCATGGTGGCCCCAAATTAGCTTCAGTAGAAATCTATGCAATTACCCAGGCAAGCTAAGGCCCCAGTATTGTTGGGAGTTTGTTGACTCTAGGAAGGGTCTACCTGGAACTCATATGCCCTCAGAGTAGGTGACCAGCCTAATTCCAATAAGCTTTGCCTCTTGTGGACCTGGACCTAGACCTGTGTTGGACCAGCAGTGTTCACATGCTACTGGTACATGATAAAGAGTGTAGAATTACAAATAACCTAACTAGCCATCATTCCTTTTTTTAAAAGCCTAATATCTCTTTCGGAATACAGTGATTTTTTGGAGATGAACGAGTTTATTAAAACATGTGAAATACCAAAATTGGAACAAGAAGAAACAGAAAAGATGAATAAACCAACACCCAGTAAATACACTAAAATAATAATCAAAGACATCTCAATCAAAGACATCTCCCTTTAGAATTTTTCTTAGCTCAGTTGGCTTTATAGCTAAATTCTACCAGAACCACAAAGTTGAAACTATTCTTGTATTACACAAATAGTTCAAGGAAACAGGAAAGGGAAAACACTACCCAACTAATTTTATAACATTGGTGTGACTTTAATTCTACAACTTTGATTCTAAAACATTGTACTTATATTCTTTTCATGGTGATGAACTGAAAATGTGAATAAAGAGCAGACTGATGAATAGAAAGGAAAGGAAAAATCAGGCTCATTTTATTTATAAACAGATGTGGTAGCTAACCAAATCCAGTATTGTATTTAAATACACTGCATAAACTGTTTTTATCCAGTAATTAAATTGAAAACCTAATAAAAATTTAAAGGAAATATCTTTAGACTGATTTCATCACAGTTCTAGTTTTTAAAACATCTTGTTCAACCTCTAGTAACCTACTGAAACTTATTATTACCCTTAAGTCAAATGCAGTGGTATTGATAGGACTTGTCTCACCAAACAGATGCCGATGTCAGTAGCTCAGACAGTTGTCCAAAAGGAAAATGGCCTTCAGCACACCCGGAAGATGCTACATGTTGGTGATCCAAGTGTGAAAAAGACTGCAGTCTCTCTGCTGAGGAATTTGTCCCGCAATCTTTCTCTGCAAAATGACATTGGTGAGTCAGTAAAAGTGTCGATGTAATGTATATACATTGAGAGTACAAATCAATAGAACATTGTCTTTATTGCATTCTTTTTACGATGATGAACAGAAAATGTGAATAAAGAACCAATTGTGATCAAAAGTCCTGGCTCTTACACACCGAAGCATCAAGGGTAGGCTTTCTCACTGGGTCTCAAATAAGATTTTTCTTAATATCCACATTTTTTTTGTTTGTTTTCATTACTCTGGAAAAGAAATTTTAGACTATACTAATAATTAACATTTAACTGTCTTTCAGAATGTTCTCTGCACGGCCTGCCGAGCACCACTCTTCTAAAACACACACACACACACACACACACACACACACACACACACACTGGTTGTTTACTTTAGAAGCTTGGCAATTGTTGGACTAAAAACATATGGATAGATAGTTAATCACTTTTTAAAAAGGACAAAAAGGAGTCACGGAACATAGCGAACTCGGCATAGATGGTTTGAGAATAAATATGAAATATATTTTTCCCTTTATTTGAGTCTGTGTTATTGACAATGGTGATATGTTATACCTAGCAAATAACAATTTTTCATTTATTTGCTTTATACCTAGAAATACCTGACAAATGTTTGCGAATCAAGCCAAAAACTATAAAATGAGACAAAAGGGAAAAATAATAAGTAAAATTAATCATGCTCCATCCACAAAGTTGTTATTTCTGAGAACTTGAAATTCCATTTTCCACAAAGTTGTACTAAAATTATAAACAAATTTTTGTTTGTTTTTATTTTTTTAATGGATTGGATTTTTCTGAAACCGCGCACAGGCGCTCACACACCACCACCACCACCACCACCACCACCACCACCACCAGAGACACTGAGGTCCAGGGTTCTGTTTTAATAATGTCATTTCCAAAGACAGCCAGCAGCACAACGTTGAACAGGTGGTTCATGCCCATTATAAATATAAGGAGCCTGGCAGTTTTCCAGTGAATCTGAAAGAAGCCTTGCTATAGGCACTGTCATCTTTATGAAAGTGTTCTCCCCATTGTTTTCTGAGGACTTTTGTGCTGCACTTTCATCCAGTGTATTATCCTTCGACTTTTTTATCTTTTCCCAAGTGAGAGATTGACTCCATGTTTTAAAATATTGATAATGAAAATAACTGCACTCTGCCTTCGGGGCAGAAATGCTGTGGTCTCAGGTCCTATAGTCGTCCAGCTATTGGGAAGGTAAAGCTGTATAGCTCCACAGTTTCTATAATATGATTTCACTGATAAACCTCCCCTCATTTTAAGGACAGTAGTGAGAAGAGGTTTCAGCAAGACAAATGCAGTTTTAAATTCTAAATTGGCTTTATGTCAAATACATAAATTGAGTAGAAGGATCTGTCTTGATTCCACATTAATAAAGAGGAATAAATGAAATTCAGTTTGAAATAAATGCTTTGTGTTCTCATGAGAGACATCTGGGCCAGGTAAAACTTGCCACGTACTGGAATGCGGTCATCACATTTTACATAAATTTATAGTAATAAACTTAAAACTTATATTTTCTTAAAAATTTGAAGATAGGCAACTTAGTATGATGGCAGAATAATACATCTCATGCAGAAGACATGGCACTGCATCATGCAATGCTGCTTTGCCACCAATGTCACCTTGGCTTGTCATTTAACTGCTCTAAGCAGAGTGAGATTAATAATACCTAACAGTGTTTTCCCTGGGATCAGATGACATAATACACAGTATTTGCAAGCACCGATATTTGGATATATCCCTAGAATCTCAGTTCACATAAACTCATTGTTACAGATGTTTTCAGAGATCCAGCTTATATCTTGGCTTTTTAAGGCATTGAGTTTAGGCCATTACTGCATCCTGTGGAGAGAGCGATTGGGTATTTTCTGCTGTGCTTGTCACAGACTTACTTCTGTGTCATTGTCCTAAAGTCAATGGAAGGAAAATTAATTCTGTGGTTTAACTTATTAAAAGGAGGAAGCTTTCTAATAATAACTCATATCTACTGAGAGCTTTCTATATGCAGGGTACTGTGATACAGTTAACATGTACTAATTTATTTAATCCCTCAAAACAACCCTATGAAGTAGAAACTCTTATTACCCCATTTTACAAATCAGGAAAATGCAGCAAAAAGAGGTTAAATAGCTTGCCCAAACCACCCAGCCGTTAAGTGGCAAAGACAAGACTGAAACTAAAGAAATGTGGCTTCAGAGGTTGAGATCTGAGCTATTAACACTATGATGCAATGCTTAAACAATAGTAAAAAACAAAGTGTCTAGCCGTTGAGTAGGAGGTATGTCTTTCCTGTCAGTTAGGTACAAGAAGTATCAAAGTATAACATATCATTGAGTATCTTTTATGAGTACCTCTCTGTTTTAAGCATAGTGATCAATGTTGGAAATCCAGAAATGAATACAATAATTGTCCTCAAAGGACCCCATGGGATGCAGAGTGGCATGTAACCCAACATCATAGAGAGAGAAGTACAGTTCCAGGTGCCACATGAATTCAGATGAAGAAATAGTAAAATTATGCAGAAATATTTGTTGTACAATCATAATAAATACAGCACTATATTAAAGAGCTGTGAGGAGCAACAAAAGCAAGAGAAGCATGCTATCTTTTAAGCAGAGTCCAAAGTACTTTGAAAAGAGAAAACACACATGAAAAGAATTATTGCAAAAAAATCAAATACAAATTCATATTGCTCACAATATATATACCATAGGACAAATTATAATGAAATCATTAGTTATTAATATCTCTCTTCTTATTGCAAAAGAAAACTGGACTAAAACCATATTATCAAGAACTTACATACATAGTAAAAAAATATATTTAAAAGTGTCTATCTCTTTTTTAATAATAGTATTATTTATTTGTGCATTAAAAAACTTTGGGCAGTACAGATAATTTTTAAAAAATATTTTTAAGTCACCATCAATACCATTGTAGAAAAGCAACTCCTATTAATATTTTAGTGCATTTCTTTTAAAATTGCTTGTGTTTATTTTCTCTCCTAATGTTATAGTACTATATTATCTTTATATAAACAAGTATGTGATTTTTTTACATAAAATTAATATAAATATTTTCTTGTTTACATGTTTCATAGACATGTTTTAGGATGCATAATATTCTTTGTAGGTGTATTTAAATTAATTATATTTTAATGAGTATTAAGGCTTTTTATAAAGCTTTTTTTATTTTTAAATTTATGTCAGGATGAATTAGCAGAAGTAAAATTATTGAATCAAATGTGAAAAAATTTTAAATTCTTGACATGTCTGTCAAATTGCTTTCTGAAATGATTTCCAATATACTGAGCACAGAGTATCATCTTTTTAAAAATTCTTTTAAATTTTGAATACCAGAAAGGTTACATTTTTCCATATGCCTGTTAACCAGTTGTGTTTCCTTTCTAAAATGTCCTTTGCTGAAATGTATTGGGATCTTGAGATTAAGAAACAATCTTTTTAATCAAAGTATTTTTTTTGCTTTCATTTTGTAGCCAGAGAAACTCTACCTGATCTGGTTTCCATAATTCCCGACACGGTCCCAAGTACTGACCTTCTCATAGAAACTACAGCCTCTGCCTGTTACACGTTGAACAATGTAATCCAGAATAGTTACCAGAATGCCCGGGATCTTCTAAATACTGGGGGCCTGCAGAAAATTATGACCATCAGCGCAGGCGAAGCGTAAGTCCTTTAGCTTCTGCCCATTGGCTGTCTCTCCTTTCCTCACCACTATTCCCATATGTAAATTTAGTTGTGAACTTTCAGGTACTGGGCACCCTGGGCCACAGGGTCACAAATAAGATTGTAACGCTGGGCCAGATCATCTGGTTCAATCCTTGATGATCAAGCCAGTGAAAAACTGGATCTTCCAAGCCAAATATTTGCCCGTTCTCTTCTAAAATATTCAGAGATAGTCAGACTCCATAGCTTCTCTGGGTAGTGCATTCCAGCATTTTATTGACCTGATGAATTAATTTGTTTCCCAGAACTACAGCTGTAAATTAAGAATAGCAAAATGTAGTCAGGCTTAGAGTCCTGTGGACAGAGAATGCCCTTTTCTCACTTAAATTTGTGGAGCCAGTGTCATCCTTATATGGCTTAGAATCAGTGATAGCACAAGAAGTGGGAGGCAGCATAGCAAGAAGTTCTTGCTGTCTTAGTTTTCTCGATCACATCTATTTTACCTCAGTCTTTTTCGAGAATATAAGATCTAATGCATATATGTCATCTCACATCCCTATTTCTGTCTTTAAATTTCTCCATTTAAAAAAAGAAGGTGAGGAAGATAGTTACAAACCTTTTGTAACCGAATTATTACTATTAGTTAATTTAGAGCAATGGTATCCAAAGGGGGCATGAAGATTATTATCTTTTTCTTTTATACAATTCTGGTTTGTTTGATTTGCTAAATGCGAGTTCCTTTTGTAAATAACCAAAAAAAATGTTATATCCCAGTTCTAATCAGTTGAAAACCAAAGGGATTTCACCTGTAGTAGACAGATGTGTACTTGGCCACACATGGGAACATAAGAGTCTGTGGTATCCTGGAATGAACTCAAATGCTCTCTCCCACATTCTCACCCAGTGTAGACCCGTTATGCTCGACAGGCCCACTCTGGCAAAGCTCATGGGGAAGGAAGACCACATTCAGAGTTACATGATTAAAAAGAACACTGGGTAGAATGTTGGTTCCCCAAGAACAGGTAGTATTCACCTGTCTCAGAGCTTGGCAGATGGCAGTTGCTCAGTCTTTGTGGAAAGAAGGAATTATTGCTGCAAAAGAGAAATGATTGTTCTAAGCAGTCATCTAACCATCTAAGCAATTCTCCATAAGACCATATGATTTTATTTTTTGAGTATTCAGATCTAACAAGCACACAGAAATACATCTCACTTTTGAAAACTTCTTATAGCTTAGCAACATACAGAATGTGCTATTTTTATAATTCATGAGTGTCAACCCAAATAAAGAGAGAAAAGGTCAAATTACCAGAATTTGAGTTTATTCAAGAATAGCAGAGGCATTGCAATTCGGGAAGCGTGTGATGTGGCAAGCTACAAGGGAGTCCACTGAGGGTTTGAAGTGGGCTGTATTCATGGGCAAGAAGTGCAAAGCACCAGGAGGGGCATACCCACACAAAATTTAAGCAGTAAGTTCATTGGCTTGAAGATGAGGAGGAATCCTCATCAGGTGTTCTTTGGTCAGGAGATAAGTCTCTGTCTTCTGTAAATCAGGCACTTACAAAGAATCAGCCTCTCCCTTCTGAACTTTCCTTCTTTTGAGGGGGCATGCAAAACATTCTCCATTTCATATCTTCCAGTTCCATTTTACATTGAAATCCTTTCACATGGACTAGCCTGGGAACCAATGATCATTTACATTTTATCTTTGAATAAATGAGTTCCAAAAAAAAAAAAAAACAACCTATAGGCAGACTATAAATATAACACCGTTGTAAGGGGGAGGACAAATAATTCTCCCTCTACCCTCTAGGTGCTTGGTTGAGACACCCCTGTTATTAAAAAACAAAGAGAGAGAGAGATTCACAGGAGAAAAACAGAAATTTAATGACATGTATACTTTCTGTATACATGAGAGAGACCCAGGAAAGCTAGGTTAGCTCCTCCTCATTGTGGTCCGAGGTTAAAAAACACCTCTGGTTAGAGACCAAATAAGATTTTGGGGGTAGAGGCCATTAATGGGAGGTTACCAGAAAAAGCACAGTAAACTAGGGTAAGATTGTTATGCAGATTTGAGTCCTTATTTTCTCCATTATAAGAATTTCTAAAGATTTGGAGTCATGCTTCACTTCCTGGTCCAGAGAGGGAGACAATTCTTGTAAATAGGGATTTCCCTTACAAATGTAAATATCTCCTATTTTATCCCTTATAAAAGTAAATAACTTTTACTGGGTTTTCAGAGTTTTTCCAATGTCTTAAAAATAATCAGCCTAAAATAATTTTTATGCTGAAGAGGCATGTTTGAGATTGCTGTATTCTGCTCCCATTCACTTTCTATTTAAGAACATTTTAAATATTAGCGACCCATAGCTTTCATGGTTTTATTAGTACTTCAATAGTAAGCAAGCTACTTTGAGGAGTCCACGAGGTACAAAAAAAATCTGGAGCTGGTAATTTGACTTACCCTCTGCAAGGCTGGTGTGGAAGGGTCTTTTAGCTAATGAAGGAACCCAGCATGCACGACCTTTTCCTTACAGCTTAATATTTTCTATTCTTGTTTGCATGTTTGGAAACACCTATGATAGGAAAAATAAAGGATTAGTTTCTTTGTTAAAAGAAAAAATTAGCCATGTAGTAGTTCAAGTGATAGAAAGAGATTCCCTCCTTGGCCAGAAACAGGAAATTTAGTACAAATATAAAAGCAGAACATCAGAAACTAAATATAATGTCAAATTTGGTGGCAACTTAGATTTAAAACAAGGACACATTTTCCATTTGCTCTATACAAAAAAAAAAGAAAAAGAAATTTGAAACGTTTAACTAATGCTCTAACAAAAATGTGTTTTATTAACTTGAAAAATTACTCATACCTTCAGTCACTAAGTCTATTTTTCCAGTTATACTTCCTTGCTTTTGCATTTCTATTAATATGAATTATAAACATATAAGTGTACTTATATTCTATAGATAATAGAAATATACAAATATAAATTATATTCTATAAATAAATTAAAATGTAAGGGTTAGTAACATGTCTGAAGATATATTCCTTATAAATATCAGTAATTTGCTCTGTGAGCTACCAATTATTAGTTGGTACTGTGCTAGTGGTTTAAAAAGATTTTTTTAAATAATTGTTTCAAGTGGTCACTGGTCCCTTTAAATTCCCATTTAATTCTCTTGTCATTGTGAGTGGCCAGATATAATGGATAGCTATAGAGCAACCGTGATTAAAGAAGATTCAGGGAGCATCCAAAGGCCACATCCAGAATCCTCACAGGTTCTCACTGATCTCAGAATATCCTTTTCTTCTTTTCAGCTATGCATCTAACAAAGCAAGTAAAGCTGCTTCTGTTCTCCTGTATTCTCTGTGGATGCACACAGAGCTCCACAATGCCTACAAGAAGGTAAGAGAGCTGAAAAGGCGTTATGTCATAGTTAACAGAGCCAGATCATCATACTGGCCCCACTTGACTGACCCTGGTTAGAAATCACTAAGAACTGCATTTTCTTGTGTGAAAATGTTGATACATTTCACGTTTTTGTCTGCTTATTCCAAAGGCTCAGTTTAAGAAGACAGATTTTGTCAACAGCCGGACCGCCAAAGCCTACCATTCTCTTAAAGACTGAGGAAAGTGAAAAGCTGCTCTCAGAAATACCAACTTCACCATTCTCAGCCACAAAAAAAGCCCCAAAGGAAAACACCTATTTTTCTACTTCCTCGTCCAAGAAACCTGAAAAACTCATGCCCTATTTTTAGCCTTTTCTATTTCTAGAATCCAGAAGACAAATAATCAGAATACAGTTTTATTAATCTTCCAGAAGATTTTTACAAGTTTGCCACCAGGCAACAGGCTCAGTTTTACTCTCTGAAAATAGTAGTGATCAGGGCTTATGGTGCACAGCTTCCTGGAACCAAATTTAATTTGTGTGGAATGGACATTAACAGAATAAATGAGGAAAGAAGCTATTATAGTATTACTAGGATTTTAAAAGTATAATTTACATTTATATTTTCTGATTTCCATGTTTTGTCACTCATACGCACATCACTTCACCATCGAGGCATGAGTGTATTCTTCTGCAGTGTTAAAACAGAATGGAAATGATAAATATTTGCTGAGTTATTCAGAAGAAAATTTAATGACAAAACTATATGTTTGTTTTTTTACTTTGTGCTTGTTTTTATCCTCTTAAATTTCTCTAATTTTAAATGAACTTAAGAAATTTAGATCACAGAGCATGCATGACTATAAGAAAAAAAAATTGAAAGATAGTGATTAAAGCAGATTTAAAATCTTTTCCACAGAGAAAGACAACAAAGGCTATGAAATTTAGTACTTCCTGTAAATGAGATTTTTGCACAAAGAAATACTTCATCTGTAACAACAGCATTAAATGTAAATCTCTTCTGAACAGTACCATTCAATGTAGTCTGTTTCCTGGACTTTTGTAGCCATTGCTAAGGGCTGGTGGAAGGATGAACTCTACATTTAGCAACAGAAGGAACCAAGACCTTTCAAATTGTTGGGCCAGTCCAGGGCTCTGAAAACACAGCTTAGTTTAATAAGTTACATTGTCAACTTTTCCCAACATTTAAAAAATAGCACAGAGCCACTAAATCTCATGTGCTCTTCCACAAACCATTATTTCAAGCCAAGAAAACTGTAGAGAAGAAAAATGAAGAAGTTACTTTGAGGGAAAAAAATGTGTCTAGGCACTTGGAAGTGGTATGAGAAATACCAATGTTTAGAAGTTGACAACATCATCTATTGAAGCAAATCTATATTAAGCGTTATTTTAACTGGGTTGTTAATACCATTCATATAGAATTAGTCTTCTCAACTACAATTCTGTTGTATTTTGCTTTTTTAAAAAATCTGGCAATATTTGTTATAAGAAAGAAGGAAGATAATTCTCCTTTTGGCCAGAAAAGTATAATAAAAAATAAATATCCATTTTCAATTTGAATGTGTACGTGTCTTTATTATATTTAGAACCTGAAATTCTTCAATTTTAAAAGCTCAGTGAAGAAGACTTAAGTTACTAACTAGTTTAAACAATTATTTGGATGTCAATTTTTAAAAAACTAAAAAGAAAAAATTTTCCAGAGTTTTGATGGTAAACATCTAGAGTATATTTATTTCTCTAGATAAATGATGTATGTCGAAGTTTCTGTGTTTTTTTTTTAAGGCATTCATAGAGTTTTCAATAATATTAAACACAAACTGAGGCAAAAATAGCATTGGCTGCATTGGTATCTGTATATATCTGATTTATCTATGTGTGTTAGTATATGTGGTATGATTGACATGACATTTGAGGATTTGACCTTTTGGTAAAGTCCCAAATTCCCTAATTAAAGTCCTAAATTCTCTACCAAAAATCATTTCCTGTAAGAAAGAAAGAACTAGCTAGTGACTAAAACATATATAAATGGAAAGACATACAAATGCATTAGCCATGGTTAGATTTTAGTAAATAGAGTGAAAGATAGATAGTTCGATCCCTATGTTTTACCTTGTCATTCTGTTTACAAAAACCTCACTACTTTGCTACCTGTAAACACTTCTGAGGGAGGTCCTTGTGTGGCTGAATATCAGTTTTGATCACAGGTCTACACACAAAGCTCTTTCTTTTTTTTTAATGTATCCCTGACTATGTCTCTGTCATCAAAGGAACTGATGGGCTCAGCTGGGCCTTTTTGTTTATTTGTGTTAAGAGTTCCAAAGGGCTGCTCCCTTGTCAATAATTTTTAAAGGTCTTCTGTAATATGGGATATTTCTATCCTGAATTTGTATAATTGGAAACACTTGTTTAAAGCTAATGGCAATAACTAAAGGATTATCTAACAAAATAGATTAACTTGCAAAATGGGAATATAAGGAGCATAAGTAGATAAACCACATTAAAACCAATGCAATCAAAGAAGCAATTCCCTAGACAAAAAGAAAAATGGGAAATATACATTCATAATGTATATATACTATAGTTATAAATGGAATTTCCTTTAAATAACATGTGTAATGAACTTACCGTATTGGAATGAGGACTTCAGTATGTGTGTACTCTGAGCAAATTGCAGAAGTCTCAGATCATAGAATCTGAGGATTAAGAGAGAATTTAGAGGGCATCTGGCCAAGTCCTCTTTAAAGTATCTGCTTGCGTCAGAAAAGATTCAGTTCTTATTAAAGTGACAGAGAAGAAAAATATGCAGTCATTCATTCAACTAATGCCCAACATGACCCTGTAACTGCTCACCATCTTAAGACTCAGTAACTATTGCATTAATCTGTGTTATTGGAAGGAAAATAGATAAAAAAGGAAACAGACTTTTCAAAATAAAATTCTGCTTTAGGTTTAACATTATAGTTTATAGTTGTACTGAGAGTTTCATTTCTTATGAAATAAACTTTGACCCTTTAAGGACTATAAGAACTTTCTCTTATGGTATGTTCAGGAAGGAAAAATCAAAATGCCACATATTGGCATAAGAGCTGTTTAAAATATGAACAGAAGAGAAAGCATTCTGAAAGCCATAGCTTGGGAGACACGGTTAAAAAATCAGGCAATATTTAGCCTGGAGAAGGGTACCATGTTACCTGTTTTTAAATGTTTAAAAGACCATTGTACAAAAGGTGACACTGTTATTCTGACAGAGTAGAAGACACACCAGGGTCCATAGGTGGAGGCTTGTGAGACTAGCCCAACATATATTTGGGCTATTAGTGAACATACATTGAGCACACCTTACCACATCCTCATGGAGTATTTATCTTTTCCTTTTTTCCTCTTTCTTTCTTTCTTTTTTTTCTTTTTTTTCTTTTTTTTTCTTTTTTTTTTTACATTTTACATATGAAAATAACCTGAAGCAGAGTAATTAAGTCACATTCCAAAGTCACATAGCTAGATAGTGCAGAGGGTGGCTCCTCACTGGGGGTTCTGTGGGAACCAAGAGTGACAGACTCATGTCTCATTGCTAGGGAAACGTGGGGATCGCTTTGGCTTATCTCTTTGGAGTGTTAAGAGGGTGGTCTGACAATGGTTAAGAGAACTGATTCTAGAACCAGCCAGCCTGAGCTCAAATGTGACTTCTCCATTTACCAGCTGGTAAGTTTCTTTCTCTGAGCCTCAGCTTTTCTTATCTGTTACATGTGAATGATAGTAGTAGTTACCTCCCTGGGTTGTTTTGAGGATTAAATGTTTTCATAATTATAAACAGCACCTGTGTATCTACTCAGTAAATGCTAACAATTCTTTGGAATTCTCTGGTTTGGGCAGTGGTGGAGAGAAGCGATGTCTTTGCTTTTCCTTTTGAATCTCTCTTAAATTTCTCTTTTCAGATACGATTGGTTCAGTTAAAAGTCCCAACTCTCCCCTTACCCACCCTCTTTACAAACTGACTTATCCCTTAGAAGGCTAGGCAGAATATAAGGAGAACAAATATGTCCCAAACAAGTGGTTCTGAACGTTTGTTCCTCAGAACACAAGTCCTTTGGGAATATTTATAAGAGTTATGTGAAAAGGAATATTCCACACTTAAGTAAGTTTGAGGAGGGCTAAATTATACAAAGATCAAAAAAATCTAGACTCTGAGTCCCTAATATGAGAAATGCGTTGAGCATAGAGTATGCCGCATGTCACAATCCTTTTGTTTAAATCAATAAGCCCTTTTTTTCTTAGATCACCCTCAAAGAAGCTATGCTTCTGTGATAAACACTTTGATTCAACAGTAATCAGAGCCACAGACAAGAGGACAAAAGCTATCTAGTGCACAGTCTAGTCCAGTTCATCATGCTAAACCCTGGGACTAGTCAGGAACGGTATTTTAGTAAAATCTGAAAATCAGTGATTTCAATAGACTGAGGTCTCATTCCTGAACCTTTTGTTTCCTTTGACCCATGTGAAGTGTTGCCAATCTGCAGACAGGAAGACAACTAGAAGGTCATCATTAGCCTGCAGAAGCACATTGAGGCTACAAAAGACAAGCCTACATCCAGCTGATCAGACCTCCTCATAAATCTCACAGTGATAACAGTTAAATCTCTAAGAAGCAGGAATTTCACCTGTATGCTGCTAACAGACAATACATCTGGCAGTAAAAAACAAGTACAAACTATTGCAGATTTTCTTAAGCCGTAATAGGATGCTCTTCCCAGTAACAACTAATCTTGTGGTGGTGTTCTGTTTTTGTTTTAGAAAAGGGGTTCCATTTTTAATTACACCTTTCAACACACATGTATTGAGCACTTATTCCTGGAGCTGAAAACCAGAGAGAGGCACCTTTGTAAGGAAGTGCTCCCAGATCTTAGTGAAACTGATTTCATTGTGATGGACTCTGTCACAGTTTAAAGTATATTTTGCTTTACTTGTGAAATGAAAAACTATCATCTATATGAGGAAAATTAAGGAGCTCTGGAATTGATCTCTCATAAAGGAATGGTTGGAGTAAGAAGCAGAAAATTATTAAGAAGATACCTACATGTTTAGTAAGGATTCATCAGAACTGACAAGTTGTAAAAAGAGAATGTGAAAATTCTATATTTAGAAAATTAAGCTAAAGAAGCTGTGGTACATACAATGGAATATTACTCAGCCATAAGCAGCGATGAAATACTGCCATTTGCAACAACATGGTTGGATCTCAAAACAATCATGCTAAGCAAAACACGTCAGACAGAAAAAGTTGAAAATAACATGATATCACTCATAGGTGAGATACAAACCTAAAAGCAACAAATGAACAAGACAGAGACTCATGGACATGGACAATGGGCTAGTGGTTACCAGAAGGTGGAGGGTGAGGGAGGAGGGGGGTAGGTAGAAGGGTAAAAGGAGTCAAATATAGGGGGATAGGGAGAGAGTGAAGTGGGTAAAGGGGATCGAATATATGGTAGCCGAAGGTAACGACTTGTGGTAATTACTCAATAGAATATATAGATGTCAAATGATAATGTAAACCTGGAAATTATATAATTGTATTAACCAATATTACCCCAATATCCTTAATTTAAAAAATTGAATAAAAAATTTTTTTCTTATAAATTTATTTCTTTAACCCATTGCTCTAGTTGGATATTTTTTCAGCTTCTAATATAAAAAAATAGAAGTAATCTATTTTTGTGCTATTTTATGCCTAAATAGCTTTTTATAAGAATTATGTGTGAACATATTAAATAGCACATTTCCACTTCTTTGGTAGCTCATACCTAAAGTGACCCAGTTCTTCATCTCATGTTCTAGTTCTCCTTCTTTAGTTTATCACTTAGGATACTCTATTTGCATTTGAAAATCAAAAAAAAAAAGAAATCAACTCAAAATGGCTTAAGCAATAAATGTTTTTATTGTAGCATAAAGATATAAAGATCATCTTATAACAGGGAAATTATGTTTAGAATCCATTGTGGTTATTTCAGCAACTCATACAAGTTATTAAGAACCCAGATTCCTTCAATCGTTCTGTTCTACCATCTTCAACATGTCAGCTTTTTGTTCCTTGGCTGATTTTTTTCACATTGACAAAATGGTTGCAGTAGCTTCAAATATCCCATCTTTACAGAGCCATGCCCAAAGGCCAGAAAAATGAACATTACTTTCTTACATCCTTTTTTTAAAATAAGTAAATTTCCCCAGAAGCCCCATCAGCAGACTCTTATTTCATATTGCCTGGAATTACATCACGCATCCATCTGTAAGTCAGTTCCTGGTGAGAAGAATGAAACTACGATTACTTTCTTAAAACCAATCACACACACTTCACCCAGAGCTCGGCATATTTCCTCTCAGCCACATAATGGTTAAAACCTGAAAAAAAGTATTACTGAGTAAAGAAAAAGGGTTGCAGAGTAGTCAACCAACATCACCTGCCCTGTATCGGAACACTCAAAGAATAAAGAATTCAGCATTTTTTAGCTGCTTTCACCTGGCCTATATTCTTTCAAATGCTGCAGGTAAAAAACAAAAACAAAACAAAACACAGTTTTCAGCTATGGTTGTTGCATTTCATTTAGGACAAAATCCATGAAAGTTTCTGGATAAAGAATGATGGGAGAGCAAGGAATACCAAGAATCATGATTTCCAGGAATAATAAAAGGAAGATGGTGAAATATGTTCAATTGAACAAAAGGAGTGGAATAAAATCATTTCAAAAGCTACCGTGCATCTTTTTCATCCTCTTCTTGACATCTGCCATTTCTTGTCGTTAACTACTAATTATGGAACCTAAGTTATACCTTTATTGACCAAATTATCTTGGAAGAAAGTTGACTTGGGCCTGAGGTGATTGGGTAATTTCTAGTTTCCTTAATGAGATATCAATTTAGTTGAGTGGAGAGAACTTGGGTTTGGATTCTGACTTTTTTCCCAGGAATCACTTGCCCTCCTACTTAAGAGGGTTTTAAAAGGTGCCCTTTTAAAATTTTTCTATTACAGTTTGCATAACAATATTATATTACTTTCAGGTACATAACATAATAATTAGACATTTATGTAACTTATGAAGTGATCAGCCTGGTAAGCCTAGTACCCATCTGACACCACACATGGTTGTTACAGTATTTTTCATTCTATTCCCTATTTTGTACTTTACATTCCCCTGACTGTTTTTATAACTGATAATTTGTACTTCTTAATCCCATCACCTTTCCCACCCATCCTTCCAACCCCCTTTCTTCTGGCAACTATCAATTTGTTCTTTGTATCCATGAGTTTATTTCTGTTTTGTTTGTTTGTTTTTTAGAATTTATATGTAAGTGAAATTATATGGTATTTTTCTTTCTCTGTCTGACTTACTTCAGTTAGCATAACACCCTCTCGGTCCATCCATGTTGTTACAAATGGTAAGGCTTCATTCTTTTTTATGGCCAAGTAATATTCCATTGTATATATGTACTGTTTATTCATTTGTCTATCGATGGACACTTAGGTTGCTTCCATATCTTGCCTATTGTAAATAATGCTGCAATGAACATAGGATACATATATCTTTTCTAATTAATGTTTTGGATTTCTTCAGATAACTACCCAGAAGTGGAATTGCTGAGTCACGTGGTAGTTCTGTTTGTAATTTTTTGAGGAAATTCCGTACTGTTTTCCATAGTGGCTGCACCAATTTGCAGTCCTGCCAGTTTTCCACATCCTTGCCAACTCTTGTTTGTTCATCTATTGATATTCATTCCGACGGACGTGAGGTGATATTGTGGTTTTAGTTTGCATATCTCTAATGCTTAGTGGCATTGAGCATCTTTTTATATGTCTGTTGGTCATCTATATGTCCTCCTTGGAGAAATGTCTATTCAAGTCCTCTGCCCATTTTCTAATCTGATTGTTCTTTTGCTGTTAAATTTTGGATATTAATCCCTTATCAGATGTATCATTGGCAAATATCTTCTCCCATTCAGTACGTCATTTTTTCCTTTTGTAAATGGTTTCCTTTTCTGTGAAAAAATTCTTCTGAACCATTTGTTTATTTTTTCTTTTGTTTCTCTGTTCCAAGGAGACATATCCAAAAAAGAAATTACTAAAAGAGTAATGTCAAAGAGTTTACTGCCTATGTTTTCTTCTAGGAGTTTTATGGTTTCAGGTCTTACATTTATGTCTTTAATCCATTTTAATCCATTTTATTATATAGGTGTAGGAAAGTGACCCAGTTTCATTCTTTTGCATGTATCTGTGAAGTTTTTCCAGCACCATTTATTGAAGAGACAGTGTTTACCTCACTGTATATTCTTGCATCCTTTGTCTTAAATTAGTTGACCATATAGGCTTGTATTTGTTTATGGATTCTCTGTTCTGTTCCATTGATCTATGTCTGTTTTTATGCCAGTGCCATACTATACCCTTGTAGTATAGTTTAACATCTCTTTGTCCCCTCTAGCCCTCCTCTTGCCTCCAGGTTTCATAAACTTTTCTTCTGCTGACCTGTAATCCACAATCCCACAGTCCATCGTCCTGCCTATTTTTACACCAAACTCCATTCTCCTAAAGAATTGGAATCAGGGGCACGAAATGAAAGGACTCCCCTTCTTGCTACTGGGATTACAGCAAGAGACAATGTGTTCTTAACTTAGGTGAACATGAGGAATAAGTTTTTCTATTTTAAAAAATAAGGGTAAATAATGCATCAGGTCAGTCATGCATAAAGATTAGTTTCTGAAAATAAAAAGATTTTTTTTTTTAAGAAAAGCAATATGTATGTATGAAAGTCTGGTGTGGCATGGACTATGCATCACCCCAAATCCTTTCTCAACTCTTTCCAACAAAATAGGAGTTTAATAGGACATGTGTCCAGAATAAAGACTACATTCCCCTGCCTTACTTGTAGCTGGTGAAGGCATATGATTAAATGCTAGCCAGTGGGAAGTATAATCCATCAGCTTCTCAAAACCTTCTTTAGACAGTGGATGCCTGCCATTTGTCCTCTTTTTATCCTTTGTATCTATTCTACCTAATGCTGCTTAACCTGGAACACAAAAATGAAGGCCATTCTGTGTTGTGACAGGACAGTGACCTGAGAGGGACTTGGTTACACCAGTTCTGGACCATGTACCTTTCGATGTTGCATGCATGAGATATAAAATTTTATTCTGTTTAAGCTATTATTATTTTGGCTTTTATAACTCACAATCAAGCTCACTTCTAACTCTTACTTTTTGATACCATTATCTAGAGCAAAATCAAATTTAAAGAAGAAATTTCCACACCAGAAGATAACAATGCTCTGTCCTGGATCAAAATGCCAACTACTATATTAAACTGTTAGCAAGAAGACAAAGAAAGAGAAGTGAATTCAGCAAATTAATGTTGCGCTTCAGATCCCTTTATCCTGTTGATAAAGGTCTTTACAAAGTAGTCTTCAGCCATGTTGTAAAATTAATTCTGCTCAATAGAAAAATAAGTAAAGTTCCAACAGAGACCTGGAAGGCACAGGCTGATCTAATTGTGTCATATTTCCCCTTGAAAGCATGCTCTGAAGCATATTACCTAGGGGGAAAAAAATGTACCTGAAATACAATCCATTAAATTATGTCACCAGCAAAGCCTGTTTTCTACAACGTATCTGCTGACGAATGTCAAGAGGAAATAGTTTCTACATAATGAAAAGAGCCATTAAGTAGATACCTGACTTAGGTCATATTTTTAAAAGTCTACTGGAAAACCATTTATAGTTGCCAAATACAGTGTATTCACAAGGGCTGTGTTTGACAAAAGGCATCCAATTCCTGACACGTATTATTGTGTTCAATAAATATTCCCAGGTCATAACAAATAGTACTATAAGGATTTGCTTCATGGGTCTTGTATTTGGGCACTCAGCACCCAGTCGCACCTCTTCCAAGTTTCCTCGTATTGTATAATAGGGACTTGAAAGCAAAAAACTACATTTTTCAGACTCTTAGAGTTTTAGATGTAGCTTAGGATCTGTCAGTATGATGTTGGGTAGGAAGGTGGAAAACATTTTCTACCTACTGTTGTGGTTAGAAAGTGAATCCCAACAGATTTAAGTGTACCAGTGTCCAGTCACCCACCTGCCTTGTGAATATTGGCAGCCGTGATAGTGGCAGATGTGATGACAACAACAGCGGCTGGTGCCTAACATTTGCTCCACTGACTCCTCCACAAGCGAGTAAGCACCCAAATTCCTGTAGTAAGTTCTTTACTCAAATATCTAGAGTGAATTCTGCTTTCTGCACTGAACCCCACCCAATACAGTACTTCATATACTTCTCTAGGAATTTGAGAAAGAACCTAATTTTGTTTGTTAACTGCATTTTTTTATGTTAAAATGGGCTCTTCAGTATATCATAACGATTTGTATGTATTTATTAAACATTAAGCTCAACTGAAATATCTGGTCATTTCAATTAAACTAATAGTTTTTCTATAAAACTTGATCTTTGATTAATGTTCTAAGAACTAATAAGTTTAACAGAGTAATTTACTCCAAATAATTAACACTTCAGTTAATTATATTCAGTTAAGCATGTTAAACTGTAATCACAAAATTTCACTGTATCTCAAGGTCTTCATACACCTGACAGGGTTGACCCTGACTTTTAACAAACTAAATTTTCCTAAGCAGTTAAATGGTGCTGAGAGACCTGAGCAGAGTTTTAAAATATCTGATGCCTTTAGACATTCAGATGCTATTTACAAACAAAATAAATCAAATGCCTTTCTCATAAAAATTACAAGGCTAGTATTAATTGATTCCCAATTAAAATCACAAGTACAAAAATGTCAAATTCTCTTAAATAGGTTAAGTAACGAATGTAGGCAGATTATAACGATTTTTTTTTTTAAATCTAGGTGTACCTACCAGTTTTAAAATTGTTTTGATTTATGCCATCATATGGTAGTTTCTCAGTCACACAACAAAGGAAAGCAGATGTACCATCTCAGGATGGCTAAATCCATTAGATATGAAATCCAGAACGAAATACTCTTTCAGATCTTCTTACAGTCAGATTCCAGACCTAGACACAGGGTTTTGGTGCTGGTTCCATTTGATTCTACCCAAGATACCCAAACCACAGGCTACCTCTCTCTGCCCTTTTTCATAGATTAGCCTTCTTAGAGTAGTAGGTCTTTTGAAGTACATGCTTTTTCTTTCTACCTAGTCTTCTTACTTCATAAATCTTTTTAATTTAAATTTTAATTTTTTTCAGTCATTATGTTTTTAAAAAACATTATATGGATATTGCTGACTTTGGGCCCTGATACAAAATGTCCAAAATAATTAAAAATTAAAAAACAGTATTCCTTGAAAAGAAAAAGAAAAAACTTTTTTTTCTCTCTCTCTGAAGGAAAAATCATTGAGAGTTTAATAGATTTGAGCTTATGGAAAATGAAAGACACTTCCAGGTCTTGAATTTATATCCTAATTCAAAGACATTTCCCTGGATCAAGAATACTTAGCAGTTAGAGATGTTTGAAAAACATCTTTGAACAAATCCCTACTGGGGCTTTTGCTTTCAGGAGTTTTAGTTAAGCTTTGATGAGCAAACAGTTAAAGCTGATTTTTTCTGTGATTAACTACTGGAAGCTATACTGAAGGCCAAGATTTCTTGTAGGAATTTCTTCTGCATCAGGAAAACCAAGAGAGAGAGACCATTTCCAGCAATGCTATCCTTGGCAAATTAATCTTTTTTTGAAAGACTGTTCATAACAGTACAATACAAAAGCCCAAGCAATTAGCCAGATTCCTCATTCTTAGTTTTGGACTGAAGTTCAACATTTCTTGACACACTGCCAATGATTCATTTTTTAATAGGTGTGCTTTGGGCTGAGACCCCCATGTTGGATCCTCACAGAAATAAAACTCAAGTGATGGTCAGAGATATTTACAAAGTGCCCATACACGGAATTCGTTTCTATATATCAGTTGTTTGTTTGTTCTTGCTTATCCTTTTGGACTCAATTTTAAAGGTGGTATTCCCTTATTTAGTCTTTCAACTACATAGTCACAGTTTATTAAATAATTATAAAATGTTAATTATGCTCTGACAAAAAACAACCATTTGTTGTGGGGTCAGTGTAGTCTAAGTAGTATATATTTTAAAAAAGTTCATACTTGTATAAGATATTTATATCTGGTTTGTCACAGTGCCTGAAATTAAACAATTAGAAATTGAGGCTCTAATTAAATATAAAATCTCTTTTAAAATACAAAGTCTCATAAACAAATTAACACCAATAGTCCAACCAACTGCAGAAGACTTAAAAAAACAAATCAGTGGCATTTCATAATAAATCATCATACAGGATGGAGCTGTAACAATAAAGTGCAGAGTATGCCAGCCTTTGCCAAAAACATTATGCTCATTATTGCTTCCAATTTCATCTCATGAAGTAGACACTACTGTTGCCATATTACAGACAAGGAAGCTGAAACTGAAAATGGCTAAGTAACTTGCTCAAAGTTACAGCCAGAAAGAAATTGAGCCAAGATTCAAGACTATGTTTGTTTTACTCCACTATATGGCTCTCCCGATCTGGAGGGATCTAATCTGAATCCTAACAAGCCAGTAAAGCTGCTAAAGCAGGATGAGGGCTGCAGGGGTCTGCATGGACCAGTCTTATAGAAAGGAAGCACATAGTTATTGTGACTTCTAACAGCAAAGCAGAGGTTGAAAAGCCACGTGTTGAGCTACACCTCACCTGAGGCCCCCTGCAAAATTCAAAACCTGGGTAAACAGGACAGAATGAAGAATTAAAGACCACGGATAAGAGGTCAGCATACATTGGCCTAACCCTAAGTATCATGAAGTGCAAGAGCCAGGCTTATTCAGCCTTAAACCAACTATGAAAAACACCAAAGAACTAAATTTAGAACTGTTTGAATTGGGATCAACATCACAGAATCTTTGAAAATAGATTCTGGGTATCACAGAGCAGTAACACTGGGCGTGACTGCCTCCTTAATTCAGGCCAGAACCTTTCTGTCCTCTGCTCTCACTTTAAGTTGCTATTGGATGTGAGTAAATATGTCCAAGTCAGTGTGTGTAGCTCTCAGAGCAAGGCAAAGTTCCGTAGGGCCAAAGATTTGATCCTCAGCACAGCCTTCGCAGTTCTAATAGAGCTCATGTAACCATACAAGGATGACATTGATGATAACCTGTACCATTTGGGGTAAAGGTACAAATAGTGCAAATTAATGTATAAATATGCAAACCCAAATGTCAGACCACTAACCACCCAGCCCAATAGATGGCTGCGCTATCTTTGTACATTTTCAATTCAGAGCCCTGAGCATCTTGAGGCCATCTTTCCTGCCAATAGGATTTCATTTACAGCCTAAATGCTTTCAACTGAAGGAAATGCTGAACAACATACTCTGCTCAGTAGGTTGACTTTGATTGAGGCGTTTACAAAAATATCTTATCCAAAGAAGTGCGCTTGGAAGAACAGAGCAAGCTTTGATCCTCATCTGAACAAACAGATCCTGAAAATGCTTTATTCTTGTTCTTTGGTTTATAAAACAGAACATCATCCTTTTTTCCTAAAGCAAAAGCTTTTTGAAGCCACAACCATTGCGGCTAGTGTGATATAAATTTATAGGCTTGGGTGGAGTTTAAAGGGATGGATAGTTTACCTCTGATTTATCTCTCTGTGCCCAGGGCTGGACAAGGAAGCAATAAACTCAGAAACTCATTTGTCCAACATGAGTTCATTTTGAATTTATAATTGAGAATAATCATAATGTTTTAGTCTTGAATACTATCTATTTCACACTTCTATCACATATATTGCTTTATTTGATTTTACAAGAGTAAATCAGATCAAAAATGAATATGTGCGTTTTTACTAGTTATAAAGCACTAATCACAGCATTGTAAGGACACACACAAAAACCAAGTCCATAGATACAGAGAACAAATTGGTGGTTGCCGGGTGCCAAAGGTGGGCAAAATGAGTGAAGGGAGTCAAAGACACAGATTTCCAGTTATAAAATAAATAAGTCATGGGGCTGTAATGTACAGCATGACAACTATTATTAATAATAATAATATTAATATTAATAACTAGTTAATAATACTGTACTGCATATTTGAATGTTGCTAAGAGAAACTATCTTAAAAGTTCTCATTGCAAGAAAAAATATTTTTATAACTATGGTGACGAAGGTCAACTAAACTTATTGTAATGATCATTTCACAACATGTAAATATTGAATCATTATGTTATACACCTGGAACTAATATAATGTTTTCTGTCAATTACATCTCAATTTTTAAAAAGAAAATAAAGTTATAGCTTTTCATGAGACTATAAAAAGAATGAGTGTTCTTCCTGTACCTAACATAAACTTTGCCAAGATATAATGTTAAATGAAAAAAAAACAATGCAGAACAGTCTATTAGTATGTTGTTATTAGTATTATATATGATATATTTTAAAAGATACAAAAGAAACTGGTAACAATGGTTGTCTTCTAGAAGAAAACTGGACCCATCTTTAAATGCCTCAAATTTGCCCATAGGTTTTTGACATTGATCTGAGACTATGATGGCCAAATGGCTGAAATCTTAGTTCTTATTATGTATTAGATAAAGAGTTATTTTTCTAATGAAAAGTAGTACAGATTTTATTTATTTATGTCTCTTTTACATACTTTTACATGTGGGAAATCCCAATATACTTTCAAATTTCCTACCCAGTTGGCAATTTATCCAGTCTGAATGGCTTCCAGGTCCTTTCCATCTTGGGCAGAGTCCACGTGAACTCAAAAAGGAATCATTATCTCCTTGCTTATGTGTGTATACTGTCAGTATTGCTGGAAATAATATTTTGTAAAGTTGGTGTAAATGGTTATGTTTTTAAATGTTAACATGTGATGAAATATAGATTGCCTGAGAGCAAACAAGACTACAAATTAGAAGAGTGGACAAAGAAAAAGAAATATGACTGAAGTCAGAAAAGACCAAAAAAAAAAAAATCAAGGATTAAATAGTTAAGGCATAGAGTAAGAAGGATTACTTGTAGGCATTTAAAAATCTAATATAAAGTCATTAAAAACTAGTTTAAAAATATTCCTTTGTGGGAAGCCAAGGGAGCTTTACCACTGCAGGGGGTTGGCTTGTTTGCTCTTTGTGCTGAACTTCAGGTCATTCATGATAAAATAGAGCGTGTGTACCCCACAGAGGGTGAAATTTTATCAATTCTGATACAGAATAAAAAAATAAGAATTTTTACTTTTATATTTTTAATTCGATTGTGGATGTTTTATTACATATATATATTCTTTCAGTAGCACAGTAGTCCTCCCTTATCCACACTGTCACTTTCTGCAGTTTCAGTTATGTTTATTCAATGTAGGTCCAAAAATATTAAACAAAAAATTCCAGAAATAATCAATTGATAGATTTTAAATTGCTTGCCATTCTGAGTAGTGTAATGAAATCTTGAGTGTCTCCCTCCATCCTTCCTGGGACACAAATCATTCCTTCGTGCAGCATCTGCATTTTCTATATGCTCCTCGCCCGTGAGTAGACATTTCAGTTATCAGATCAACTGTCACAGTATTGCAGGCTTGGGTTCAAGTAACACTTATTTTATTTAATAATGGTCCCAAAGCACAAGGGTAGTGACACTGACAATTTGGATATACCGAAGAAAAGCCATATAGTGCTTCCTTTAAGTGAAAAGGTAGGTAGGTAGGTAGGTAGGTAGGTAGGTAGGTATGTATGTATGTATGTATGCGTGTGTGTGTATGTATGTATGTATGTGTGTGTATGTATCTATGTATCTATGTGTATGTATGTATGTATGTATGTATGTATGTATGTATGTATAGGAAAAAAACAGTATATGTTGAGTTCAGTACTATCCATGGTTTCAGGTATCCTCTGGGGTCTTTGAAAGTATCCCCTTTAGGTAAGGGGGAACTACTATATAGTCATGTGCTGCATAACAACCTTTTGGTCAACAGCAGACCACATATACAATGGTGGTCCAGAAAATTATAATGGAGTTAAAAAATTCCTATCATCTCATGCTGTCACAACACATGCATTAATCACAGGTTTGTGGTGATACTGGTGTAAATATACCTACTGCACTGCCAGTCATATAAAAGTAGAGCACATACAGTTGTGTACAGTACACAATACTTGATAGCAAATGACTACATTACTGGTTCATGTATTTACTATATATACTTTTTACTGGTATTTTAATGGACTCTTTCTGTGTATTAAAAAAGTTTACTGTAAAACAGTGTATGTGTTATACCAGCAACAGCCTCATACATCTCCTGTTTACCACATTTCTTGATTGCATCATTTTCTCTTGTCCTCAACTTACTCTTGTGTCATTTTGTTTGTCATGGCCCCTAAGTGTACAATATCCACTGCTAATGTTGCCAGTAAGAGGCCACAACAAATGATTGACTGAGAACTAAAATTAAAAGTGATAAAGGACTATGAAGGTGGAAACTCAGTGATGGTTATTGCTTTCCAGTGAGGCACGTCCTTTTCCACCATAGCTACAATATTGAAAAACAAGGATGAAGTGGCAGAGCTAGTAAAGGATCTACTTCATTGAAGGCAATGAGATTAACATAGACTGGAGAAGAGCCTCTTTATCAGACATGGAGAAACTTCTAATGACCTGGATTGAAGACCAGACACAGAAGCATATCCCTCTCAGCACTGTGACAATCATGGACAAAGCAAAAAGTTTGTGATGTTGAAAGAAAGGGCTAGACTTGATGATGTTGAATTTACTTCTAGCTCTGATTTAAATGATTCAGGAATTGTTATTCATCACATAATGTGGTGAGTTTTTGAGTGCTGATGTGAAAGCAGCTGAAGAATTTTTGGAAACTCTAGATGAGCTAATTGTGGAGGGAAATGACTTGCCAGAACAAATATTCAATATGGACAAAACCTCTCTATTCTGAAAACAGATGTCTGAAAGGACTTTCATTCATAAGAAGGCCAAGTCAATGCCAAATTTTAAGGCTTTTAAGGATAGGATAACGGTCTTGTTCAGGGCAATACTGCAGGCTACCAATTGAAACCCTTTGTGAGCTAGCACAGTGAGAACCCCAAGGCCTCAAAGCATATCAGTAAGCACATACTGTCAGTATACACAGGAGCAATAAAAAGTCATGGATGATACAGCTCTGCTTCCAAGATGCCCTTGTGAATTGCTATGCCAGCAAAATGGAGAATGATTTGGAGAATGAAATAACTTTCAAGATTTTTGCTTATTGTTGATAATACTGCCAGACATCCTTTTTTTATTGGTGATCTTAATCCTAATATCAAAGTGATGTTTCTCTCTCCAAACACCACTTCTTTGATTCAATCAATGGATCAAGGAGTTATAGCAGCTTTTAAAGCCTACTACCTGAGGATGACTGTTGCCCAGGCTGTTGCTACAACTGAGGAAGATGTTGATGTAATTATGGAAGGATTACAACATCTATGAGTACATCAAGAACCTTGTTGGGGCTTGGGGTGATGTCACCTAAGAGTGTATGAATGACATCTGGAAGAACACACACCAGAGGTTCGTCCGTGACTTCAAAGGTTTGACAAAGATAAGAGGTTGCAAAAATCATCAAGACTGTGGTTGAGAAGTCAAACAATTTTAACCTGGCTGTGAAAGAGAATGACACTGAGGAACTCCTAGAGGTGGTTTCTAAGTAATTGACTAATAAGGAGTTGTTAAAAGGGGAACAGGAACACATAACTTAAAAAGAGGCAAGAGAAAACGAAACTGCAGAAGAAAAAGAAAAAGGATCCCCCAAGAAAATTTACAGTGAAAGAGATAGCAGAAGCTTTAGCAGACCTCAACAAGTTCCCTAAAAGACTTAAAACATAGACCCCAACACTGAAAGGTTTTCATTAATAGAGAGGAGTTCAATGTGCATTATCTGCTTACAAGAAAATCTCTGATGAAAAAAAGAAAGAAAGCAAGCAAACCATCATGGATATATTTCTGAATAGAGTGACACACCTCCTCAAGAAAAGCCTCAAATAGGTCCTTTAGGAGGTATTCCAGAAGAAGGCATTGCTCTTAGAAGATAACAGCTTAATGAATCTTAATGAATCCCTGAAGATCTTCCAGCGGAACAAGATGAGGAGATGCGAGACAGTGATATTGATGATCCTGACCCTGTGTAGGCCCAGGTTAATGTGTGTCTTAGTTTTTAACAAAAGGTTTAAAAAGCAAAAAACTAAAAATTTTAAAAAGAGGAAAAAGCCTATAGAATAAGGATATAAAATAAAATATTTTTCTACAGCTATTCAATGTGTTTGTGTTTTAAGCTGTTATTATAAGAATCAAAATTTTTTTTTAATTTAAAAGTTTATAAAGTAAAAAGTTACAGTAAGCTTTGGTTAATTTATTACTGAAAAGATAATAAGTGCAATGTGGCCTAAGTATATAGCGTTTATATGGTCGACAGTATTGTACAGCCAAGTCCTAGAACTTCACATTCATTGGCCACTCACTCGCTGACTCACAGAGCAACTTCCAGTCCTGCAAGCTCCACTCATGGTGTCAAGGTGGCCCATTTTTTATCATTTGAATCATATTCTTACTTTAGCTTTTCTATGTTTTGATTTGGTTAAACTCACAAATACTTAACCATTATGTTATAATTGCCTACAGTATTCAGTACAGCAACATCCTGTACAGCCTAGGAGCAATGGGCTGTACCATAAAGGCTAGGTGTGTATTAGACTAGACTATCCTAGGTTTGTGTAAGTGCAATCTATGATGTTCACACAATGATGAAATCACCTGAAGACCCACTTCTTAGAAAATATCCCTATAGTTAAGTGTCTCATGACTTAAGATGAATAAGGTCTGAGGCTCTAATGTGTAACATGAGGACTATGGTTGCTAATACTGTGTTGTACAATTGAAATTTACTAAGAGAGTAGAAAAATAGTCTCAACAAAAGGAAGGAAGGAAGGAAGGAAGGAAGGAAGGAAGGAAGGAAGGAAGGAAGGAAGGAAGGAAGGAAGAAAAGTAGGTATAGGGCCCCCATTTCTCATCTGCCTCCACATCTCTCATGAGTGTATGTGATGGAAGGAGCCCAACTGATGGTTAGAATCCTAGCTGCAAGAGATTCTGGACAATATAGTTTTTAGCTTTCCAGCCCCTGCAGCATACAAATGCTTGTAGAAGGAGCTAGGAATAAGTGTCAGTTAAACATAACTAGCATCATGCTATAAGAGCCAAATGTGTTCTTCTCATAGCAAGCCTGAGCTTATCAGCAGCACCATCAGACTGTAAACTTGTGCTAAACACTAA
Source organism: Cynopterus sphinx (assembly GCA_030015415.1). Taxonomy (NCBI): domain Eukaryota; kingdom Metazoa; phylum Chordata; class Mammalia; order Chiroptera; family Pteropodidae; genus Cynopterus; species Cynopterus sphinx. The sequence goes on from CM057380.1 coordinate 138,105,031, forward strand.
CAGCAAGAGTTATCTGTCTTCCTATCAGTTAAATTCTCAGAACCTAATACAGGTCTAGTACATATCTCCTGAATGAAAAACTATTTAAAGATCTCATAGAGAGTGGCTCAAAAGATGTTCTTTTTAGTCAGAAAGATTTCAATTCAAGTACTGATGTCTCCTCATCTGTGAACTAGATAAAAATAATGAGAGTTTTTGGTGAGGATTAAATAATACATGTAAAGCACTTACCACAATGCCTTGCATGTACCATTCAATAATGTTTGTTGTTTTTATTGAGATTATCACTATTATTCCTGCCCCTTGTATCTAACTCCACATTAGGGATCAACTTGCCAGTTATTGCCATGGATGTATTCCAAGTCAGAAGGCTCCATATCCTTCTCTTCCCTGGACAGTAGCTGGGGTGCCCTTACCAAGGTTCTCCTGGTGGATCTTTTATTCTCTGCTTCCAAGGCTACCGGCCTCATTGTCTGAGTATCAATAACCTATTTGTATAGAGATATGCTTTAGATCTAACACCTTCAGCTTTATCATTTCCTGCTGTATTGGAATCCACTCACTTCAAACACCTAAACATTTTATATGAGGAAAATATTACTTTAAACTATAGTACTTTAACTACTGGTGAACTTGAACATTTTCTAAAATGTTTTATGGGCTATTGGGCTTTGTGCATATGTGTATATGTGGTTTGCTTATTGGTTTACCTATTAGAGCATCCAGTTTGTTCTCATTAATTACTAAGCACCCTTTATATATTTGAGAGATGTTTAATAATTTAGTTGTCTTGTATACATTACAAATATTTTTATTTTATCATTCTATTTTTTACAAATAGAAATTTTTCCCAGTTTTATTGAGAAATAATTGACACACAACACGGTTTAAGGTATACAGCATTATGGTTTTATTTAATATATTGTGAAATAATCATATAGATACAATAAAAAGAAAAAATATTTCTCCTTGTAATGAGAACTCACTTGTGATGAGAATCTACTCTCCTAACTGTACATCATACAGCAGTGGTAACTATAAGCACCATGCTGTACTTCACATCCCTAGTGCTTATTTGTCTTATAATTGGAAGCTCATACCTTTGACCTTCCCTTGTACTTTCCTCCAATTCATCTTCTCCCCACACCCTGCCTCTAATAACCACAAATCTGATCTTTTTCTATGAGTTCAGTGTGGGATTTTTTTTATTTGTTTATATTCCACAGGTAAATGAGTTCATACAATAGGGAAGAGTTACATGATGAGATACATAATGGGAAGAGGGACCCAGGTCACAATGTAACACCAACAAAAGTGTCCTTGAAGCATACTCCCCTAAACTTTCCTTAAACTACTTTCTCAGAGAAGAGTTACATGATGAGATACGTAATGGGAAGAGGGACTCAGGTATCCACAATTTCTTCTGGTTTTAGGAAAAATAGCTATGTGCCTACAGAGGAGTCATTTCGCTATTTCTGTTAGAACATTCCAATTTGGTCTCCCTCCCATTGGTAACTGCAAATGAGATCACTGGGGACCAACACTGGTTAGATCTGAGCATAAATGCTTGTATATTTATTGCACATTTCTGCAAATATGATCAATGTTTCATTGCTAAATTGTCACTTTCTAAATCATTTTTCAAACCTCATCATAAAACAATTCGACTCTAATTATAGCCACATAGACAACAATGTAAACCGGCTTCTACTACTTAAGAAAACCAATAGAGGAAGAGATAGATGAGCACTCTTTTAACCTCTTCTCTAGTGCGGCAGCTTAAATAATGAGGCTAAGGTTAAACAATAAATGTAACCTTTGACTAATGTAACAGCTAACAAGCGTCTCAGGATTTTAAAGCTGGATGAGATTTTAAAGCTATACTAATGAGGACACCAAGGCCTAGAGTGTCAAGTGACTTACTTAAGTCGGACAGCTAGTGGAGGTCCAGCTGAGACAACTACCCAGGACTGTGATTCCTAGTCCAGAGCTCTTTGTGCCACAGCCCTACATCACAACTTGTCATTGCTGTGAGGATGAAGGAAGTAATGTTTGACTTTTCTGTTTGAAACAAGTAAATGCAAGGTATTTATTCTCATTATAATGCTATAAAAGAATGGTTAGAGAGATGTTTCCAGACTTGCTTCTCATTAGATAATTGACTATATAGGGCTTACAACGGAAGCACATAGAGCCTACATTGAAGACACTGAAATGAAAAGGCAAAAATAGATGGAATCAAACGAAAATGCTCTACAAAACATAGACTGATGCCTTGTTGTTTTCATTTTTCTTCAACAAAGTTGTAATTCAATTGGCCTTGATGGAAGGACAATGATGAGTTGATTGATTCATTTGTACATTATGTCAGAGAGACTAGAAAATTACTAAAGTAATTTGAGAAATAGAAATATTTCAAAATTATCTTCTCTGAAGACATCATCCTTTTGAAATAAACTTTTCAAAATACAATCACAACTGGCGTCTCCAAGATTCTGTTTCTAGGAGACAAGGCCACTTTTCTCATCACATTAGCAAACAGACAAGCAACCCTCAGCACATTTAGTAACTTTTTTTTTTTTTTTTTGTCAATATCCTCTTGAGGCTTGACCCTGGCAAAGAGCCTGCGAAACAAAATGTTGGTGTGGACTATACTACCTCTTACCAAACTCAGAGCAAAAGGAGGGTTACTTGATGAAAAACATTCAGTTCCTTGAGGGGAAAAAAAATCAGTACAGGAATTGTAAAGGAAGAGACATTTGTACGTTGAAAGGGGAAGAATCGTTTGAATTCTGTGCCTCAAGATCCCTTTAACTCTACCCCTTAATCACTGCTGCTCAGCAAAGGGTTTCCTTCCCTTGTCATATCCTCCACAATGTTTCTTTCCCACAGCCCCATCCTAACCTTCAGGCTCTTCAGCAATTACCTTGGAGTCATTTCTTCTCTCTGCTCCAAGGCTTGGGGTGGAAAAGGATCGTGGGTCAGAAAGGAAGTTGGTGAAGAACAGCACTGCTCAGAGAAATGTAACTTCATAAAACAACTTCATCTCCATGAAGGCAAATATCACTCTTTGGTTCACAAATGTGTCCTAAGCCATTAGAGCAGTGTCTGACTCATTGAATATTTACAATAAATATTTGTTAAATGAATGAGCAAACTTCTGAGTCCTTAACCCACTATAATGGTAGGAGATTGCTTCTCCATTGTTCTGGGCTCCTTTCTCTTTCCAAAATTTTAAGTAAAATTTGATCATCTTACACGACATCCAGGAAATAATATCTCAGATCTCCAATCTATTCTGGCCACTCTAGCTATCCTGGTTGGCCAAGCCTGCAGGGGCCTCCAGTTGGCACTCAGGCACTACTCCGCCTCAAATAGAACAGAGAAACTTTGGTTGAAGCCAGGAACCCCAGGCCTTAAATGCATCAGGAGACCATCTCTTTGATGCCAGGAAGAAATGCACAGCTCCTCTTGCAAATGGGACCAACAGCTCAGGCTCTCTTGCCCAGGTTGAGGTCCTCTTTAATAAAGGAGATCCTGTCTCTTTCTCTTCTGCTTCTCCAAGCTTATTTCCTCAACTTTACCTTGTCTTTATGTTTTTTACTTGAGAAATAAGAGCCATAAAAAGTTCCAGGCTTTCTCTTCATTCCTCCCTGACTTCCCCCAGGCATTAACACACAGAACTCACTACCTGCTCCAATGGATAATATGGAAAGAGGAAGATGAAGAATGAAAAAACAAAGTCATAAATATCTCAAAATGTATTTAGCTGAGTACATGACCACATGCATATAAGCCCTACAGGTTATTCCACTGGCCACAAAATCAGCTTAAAGGAAAGTAAGAACAGTTATGTTTATCCTTCTCTAAAGTGCAATACAGAAAGAAAATGCACATTTAGTAACTTTTTTTTTTGTCAATATCCTCCTATAACCAATAGTATAAAAGAAACTAATTTCTTCTAAAAAATGTTTGGGTATTAAGATGAAGACCAGTTCAAAAAGCATTAGAGCAACTTCAATAAAAGGACATAGACTAGGTTTCAGGCACTTAGATAAATTTATACTTTTAAATCAAATTTAGTAGCCCTCTTTTATTGTAAGGACAGTAAGCATTATTGAGTGTACATTTTGACACATTTCAGGGACGTGTTAAACTTGGATACTAAGAGCATTTTTCTCTTGTCCTGCCTAATGCCGAGCAAACTTCTTAGAAGAAATTCGTTTGAAATGAAAGGGAAGCAATTGTTTTGCAGGTAAGATGGGTAGGGTAGAAGGATTCTTTAGGATTTAGGGTGTGAGTTTCAAGAATAGTGGCTCCAGGGAAGCCATGAAAAAGGATCAAATTATGAGGCAGATTGATTTATTAATTATTTTAGAAAAACAACAAAGGCTTGAAAGCAGTCTTTAGAAATCATTCTTTTTCTCAAATAGTAGGAAATAAGAATATCATGGGAATACTTCATTTGGAAGGAAGGCCATCACTAAAGCCCTGAAGTGAACTATAATTTCTATTTCGTGTTTCTATCCTCTTCCTTTGCATCTTATGTGTTACTATCTTCCAGAAAAAGCCTATACCTCTGGACTCCAAGAGAAGAGAAAACACAAGTAGGAATAACAATTTAGAGTGATCACAATGATCAGAATTCCTCAGACTCCCTTTGATGTCATTCTGCTGTGACCTTTAGACAGCTCATATTTCAGGCCCAGCCTGAATTTAAGGCTTGATTTCTGCTGTAATTTGCATGTGAACCATGCAATAGGGAAATACTTCAGAACTAAATGGGACTGCCTAACTTTAAAATGTTGGGCATGACCTGTGAGAGACCAGTTAAAACATTATTAATATTTAATTTCTGTGCTTTATGAATGCTATTAAAGGCATACATATTATCTTATTATGATTCACTTTATCGTGCTTCACAGATATTGCATTTTTTTAGAAATTGAAGGGAAGACCCTCCACCAGCAAAAACATTACTACTCACTGAAAGCTCGAATGATGGTTAGCATTTAGCAATAAAATATATTTCAATGTACATTGTTTCTTTAGACATAATGCTATTGCACATTTAATAGGTCACAGTATAGTGTAACTTTAATATGCCCTGGGAAACCAAAATATTTGAGTAACTTGCTTTATTGCAACATGAGCTTTATTGCAGTGATCTGGAACTGAACCCACAATATCTCTGAGGTATGCCTATATATTTATAATTGTTTACATTTTGAAAACAGAACTACATAAAACAGGGATCATTCATCAAAGCAAATATTTATGTGACATATTATTATACATAGAGTGCTTGCAAAATAGATGTGCCCCTGTTCAAGGTCAGCTAACCTCAAGTAATCACAATTAAGGGAAACAGTTTTTTCTAAAATACTTTTAAACATTATTCATTCATTTTTCAAGACAATGAACAACAAGCCTTAATTTTTTTCTATTGTTTCTGTCTTCTGGACAAAACCTCATTTTTCCTATTATACCAAGACAAGTCATGAAAGAAAAATAATTGTTGCTGTCACTGAGCCACTATCAAGTCTCATATAGCAACTGTTCTGATACCTTCTGTACCAAACTTTGCTACCTATTCACGAAATACAACTAAAAAAGAAACCAAGCAGAAATGAATGCTACTCTGAGTTGTTTTTCAGCAGCTGCAGAAATTCTCCATTAAGCACAGGCCCATCAGGAATGCTGAAACAGGTACGTGTTTTTATAAGAAGTAGGTTTTCTTAAAATGAGTAAGTAATTAAACCACAATATGAAATCATACTTTGTGGTATAAAATTACTAACATACCAGCAAGAGCGACAAATAATTATGCCATATTAACCAGGAATCTCATGAATAAAAGATACCCCTTTTAAAATGTGCAAATCTTCCTGCATTAGGTGCTAAATAGAAAGAACTATCTTCTGTGTGCTCAGGAGAATTTCCCTCTACACATACTAAAATATGTCCCTAACCAAAGTGGTGTGAAATAAGACTGCAGTTAAGCAGATTATGATCACAAATTTAAATATTTTGAATATCAATATGAAAGAATGGACTCTGCTTATTTTCTTCAGCAATGTAACCTGCTGAATACGTATCTAATAATCGTAGAGAAGTTTCTAGTTGGCAATGAGAGATTCACTTCACTGGTAATTATATATGCAAAGAAACTAGTTTTTTAAATATTTAATTTTGTTAAATGACTGAAAATGTTAAGAAGTGGAAAGGTCCTATAGGAAATGGTTTGGAGCGTGGCCCAGATTCTTGCTTCAGAACCAAAGAATTCAATCCCCCAGCTGCTGAGAATCCGTTGTTGATGGCTCACTGCTGAGTCCGCTTCTGCCTCTCTTCCTCTGCCAAAACCTTGCTCAAAATTTTGCCTCCTTTTCCAGGGACATCCCACATTTAACGACTGGTCAATAATAGGGTACAAAGACCCGCCCCCTTGCCTCAATTCAGAATGACTCTGAATCCCAGCTCCAGAGTTCCCTATAGGATTGTCTGAGGCCTCTTTTGCAAATTGTTCACAGCTCAATTTCTCTGCCCAACCCTGCTTCCATCACTCCATTACAGATGTTGTTGCCAAAAACACACCCCAGTCACCCCCCCACACACACACAAATCTCCAACTGGAGTCTGTTCCCCAAGGAACTCAACCCAAAACACTTAGTATTGAAAATAGTCATAGAAATGAGATTCTCACACGGTGTTTTGGAGTTGAATCCCTGCCAGCCAGCTGCCAACCAGAACCCTGTGCCTGGTGAATGGAGTACTAATAGCACCTGGCAACGCTGTGGCCATGTGATTACGGATTTGAATCCACGAATGCTCAAGTTGTGTGCCACCTGCATACCTGCAATTTAAATAAGACACGGGGTTTTCTGCCTTTAATTTGGTGTACTGAAATCTCTCTCTGGCTAGCTTGGACAAGCCTGCCACCTTCTGGGGAGAAGCTAATGCATGCCGGGGCCTGAGGCATTCTCATCTGCTTGGAGGAAAAGTACTACGAAGTTGCGTCTTAACCCAACACCGTCTCTCCGCATGAAGTTAAACCAATTCCTATCCCCTCACAACCCCTGTGGACAGGAGCGGGATTAGAACCAAGACTTCAAAGAGCTTGCGCCTCAGTTTTCTAAGGTGAAAATTGAAAAGCGGACAGTTGTAGAGCTCTCGCCACGGGCCAAGGGCTTTCATTCTTAGTCCTCACAACAGCCCTCACGAGACAGGAACTATTATCATAAATACGCCCACGTTTCGGATGAAGAAACTAAGCTGTAGGGCGTTCACGGCTCCTGGACACTAAGTGAAACCCCGGGTAGTCAGGTCAACGCCGGGCGAGCACGCTCGCTCCGTAACTAAGCAACCGCCTCGCCCCTCCCACCGGACATGCGCACAAAAGCACCGAAGCAACTGCTGCAGGAGGCGCCAAGCTCCCAGCATCCCCTTCGTGCCGCCGCCAAGATGGCGGCCCCCATGTTGCGCTTCATTCCCTGGGGCCGGTGTTGTTTTACCCCCGGCCCGTTAGGAGCCGTGCCCCTGGGGCTGCGTGAGGCCCACTCGGGGGCTCAGGGGTTGCTGGCGATGCAGAAGGCTAGGGGTCTCTTCAAAGAGTTCTTCCCCGAGAAGGGTACGAAGATAGAGCTCCCCGAGCTCTTGGACCGCCGCACGGCGGGCAACTTTCCCCAGACCATCTACTGCGGCTTCGACCCCACGGCCGACTCGCTTCATGTGGGTCACCTGCTGGCCCTCCTGGGCCTGTTTCACTTCCAGCGAGCGGGCCACAATGTGATCGCGCTGGTGGGGGGCGCCACGGCGCGCCTGGGAGACCCGAGCGGCCGCACCAAGGAGCGCGAGGTGCTGGATGCCGAGCGGGCGGGAAGCAACGCGCGGGCGCTGCGCCAGGGCCTCGAGGCCTTGGCGGCTCATCACCAGCAGCTCTTCACTACTGGGCGGGCCTGGGGCAGCTTCACGGTGCTGGACAACTTGGCCTGGTACCAGGAGCAGCGCCTGGTGGACTTCCTGGCGGCAGTGGGCGGCCACTTCCGCATGGGCACGCTGCTGAGCCGGCTGAGCGTGCAGACGAGGCTCAAGAGCCCCGAGGGGATGAGTATGGCCGAGTTCTTATACCAGGTGCTTCAGGCCTATGATTTCTACCACCTGTTCCAGCGTTATGGATGCCGGGTCCAGCTGGGTGGATCGGATCAGCTGGGCAATATCATGTCCGGATACGAGTTTATCCACAAGTAAGCGCCTTTAGACCCAGGGGAAAAAATCCTGCGACGAATAACGTACACGAAGAGCTCGCGATGCGTGATTAGGATTGTGAAATGACGTCCTTCCTCAAGCCCTTGTCGGTTTTATCCGCATCAAGGGTGTTAATATTATCACCACATAATATGGAATGGCGTTCATATCAGTGGCTAATGAGAACCAAAAGGCTGGATTAAAGTATTAAGTATGGGATGGATGTATTCTAGAGCTGTGCAGGAAGTAGGCTAGTCAGGATTCGGATTGTATGTTTTGCTTCCCCTTTTTGGGGGAAACATTTGGGAAGTAAAGTAGATTTGAATTATTAATCTTGATAATGGATTGAGGGAGGCAAACCAGAGCTAGCCCATGTGCTACTAATTTTTTTTAAATCTCTAAATCATCTTAAGCGTCTCCACCTGACCCCCTTCACTCAAGTCTCCTCTTCCCACCCAGCCTTTAAAATTTTCTAGGCCCTGGTTGAGCAACCCCTCCTCTAATTGAACACTGTTGGTTCAATTACAGTTCAGAATGACAAATGCCAAAATAGGGTGAATACTGTGAAAGTAGTAAGAGGAACAAGAATCCAGATTTAGGAGGGCACAGAAGTTTTCTTAGAGCAAGAGACCTTACTGAAACTGAAAGAGTGATTAGCTGAACCTATGACCACCTGTGCTTGAAACACATAATGACGTTCTTCTTTATGCATAGGTTGACTGGAGAACACGTATTTGGAATTACTGTTCCTCTAATTACGAGTACAACTGGAGCAAAACTGGGAAAGTCTGCTGGCAATGCTGTTTGGCTAAACAGAGAGAAGACATCTCCATTTGAATTGTATCAATTCTTTCTCAGGCAGCAAGATGATTCTGTAGAAAGGTGAGTTTTTAATAGTGTGCTGAGAAAAATGAAGTTCATAAGCTCATGATACTATTTTAGCATTCGATCTCTGTACTCTTTATACTTTTTTGTGTGTGTTTTACTTAGATACTATTTAAGACAAACCATTATATCACAGAACATTGTAATTTTAACTGTTGTAAAGTTAAATACTTTTGGTTCAAGCAGAAAATCACGATGGTTGCTAGAAAACAGTCGAGGTTGTAATCTACATCTAACATGTACTTAGGACATTATTGCTTTCATATTCTAGTTTTTTCATTCCTTCTTAAACTTTACTAAGCCTTAAAATGATTTTCTCATATTATATAAATTAATGAGAAAAAATATACCTTTCATTTTTTTACCAGCAGTGCCCCTTTGGTAGGGCTCACCTATTGAGAATTTAGAGGAATAACAATGACTTGGACATTGGTGTCTAATAGGGCCAAAAGGGACTGAGCATTTTTATTACTCCAATGAACTACCAGAGTGGTATATGAACTGTTGTCCCTGGGAAATGGGACAAGTGCTGGGGAGCCACCAGTTTCCAAGGGTAGAGGCTTAGGTGGCTGCCAGTCTTGGAGGGTAGGGTGGTAGTGGGTGCTGGGCTGGGGCCAAGGAGGGTGGAGGGCAGCTGTGTGGCAAGAAAGTGCATGACAGAAGAAGGCCATAGCTGGGAAATTTAGAGACTTGCTGTCTAAGGGTTAAGTGGCCAACAACTGCAAGATTTCATAACTCCCAGTAGAAGTTAACCTGTGTATTCCCATAAGGGGCAAAACTAAGTTGGGGGCTCATCTTTTGGGGAGAGATTGGAGAGCCCTTTTCATTTAGGTAATGTGCTCAAAGGAGACCCCTAGGGGTGGTGGGGGTGGAGGGGCATAAGTCTGAAGTATCTGGGTGAGAATCTCCTGACTGGCAACCATCTCAACACCTTCCAGTGCCTTTTGAATAGTTTTAAGTGCCAGTAAAATGGAGGATTGCTCCATAATTAGGGGGAGCACCTTATAACAATAATTTTCTGGACTCAGAGTCAAATGAGGCCTTTTTAGGATTGGAAATGAACAGGGAGTCATTTGGGTCACTATGGTTATAGAGAGGATAAATACCCCTGGGCCATGCAAATTTTGTATGGTAGGACACTGGCCTCATCTAATATTTTCCATTCACTGTGAGCCTTAGCAATGATCACCTTGTTGGGGTTATGGGCACAGTGCCAGGCAATAAATATACAGGTGAGGAGAGGGAGGGCCCTGGCACAAATACCAGTGGCTCTACAGCTCATTACCTTCCATCCTCCCTCACTGTCACTATAGGCTTCAGTAATACTGTTAGCATTTCTGTTGGTGGTGGGGTGCCTCATGTGGGAGGAAGCCAAGAAGGTTCAGGATATGTGGTATCTCAGAGGAAATGGACCTATAGCCTTAATGGATCTCTGACATATTTATAGATTTTTAGGGTCTGTAGAGATACCAGCCAGTTGGCACGTTTTGGCAGCCATGAGTAAACATTTAGGTTCCAGAATCTGCAGTGGGCAATTAACTTCCTTCTTTCCTTACAATTGCTCAGAATCTTTAAGGGAAGTTAGAATTTCAGTTAAGGGATAATTTCTAATCTCAACTTTTACTGATTTTCTTTGTTACCTTGATCTTACGTGTTGTTACCAGAAAGTTTGTGGAAGATGTTCTTATGAGCCTTCTTCGTAGGTGGCTACCTCTCTTTCCAGGGTGTCTCTGTTGATCTACTCCTGATTGAGTCTGCCTCTACTAGTGATACCCCAGGGTCTTTACAAAATCCCTAGGCCTCTCTGGAGCCTAGTGCCAGAGCCTTGGCATGTTAGTACCCAGCAGCACTCAGTAATGCCTAGGAAGCTTCTATGGAGTTTTGCATTTATGAGGACCTGGCATACCTCCACAAAGGCCATAGGAGGCACTGGGACAGGATATTCAGGACATTAATATTTGTCCATTAATTATTCAGCAACATTGCACCAGATGTCAGACCCATGATATCCCATTGGGTTGGTTTCATTGGGAGGTCTCCCTCTTCCTTATGTCCAGGGATACCTTCTCCTGAAGGTCTGCAGCAGGAAGGCTCATGGGGCTGAGGCAAGGTGGGACGGGGTTGGAGCAATAGCCCTGCTTAGGGACCCTTTTCCTGAGGCACTAAGACAGTATGTACATTAGCAGTCCATTAAGGCCTGTATAATTAGTGGTCTAATCATCTTGTTAGACAATGTGGCCTTGATCCGCTGCTCTGTGGAGATCACTGAATTATTAGGGCAGCAGTGACATTTAGGAATAGATATCACAGGCAACACATGGCAGAGGCAATATGCAAAAACACGTGACAGCATGATGGACCTTGAGCAAGTGGGGCTGCCTTCCCAAATGGTGTTACCCACTTGGATTAGCCAGTTAGTAAGCTCATCAAGGCTAAAGGGCATTCCCCTCAGTTAATTGCAAGTCAGTCATGCTGTCCTGCCAACTATGCCAAATGTGTTGGTCTTGGCCTGTTAGTAGTGATGCTCATACTCCTTGTGGCGATGGGAGCCAGTGTTGTGGCCACTGGACCAGCCCTTGTGTTTTGTATTACGATTGTGGGATTCTCCTCAGCAACAACCATCAGGGACTTTGAAGAAACAAGATTTATAACTCCCACGGTCTGGAGGGTATATGGCACTCTGAGGTCATCAGAAGAGAGAGGAGGGTGTGTGGACCTGGGGCTCTGCCTTTATTAGGGTCAAGGGGTAGGGTGCCTAAGGTTTCATGGGTTCATTCTTTATTGGCAAATTTAAAACAAAAGCAGGATTGAAGGAGTGGGAAGGGAAAAGCAAGGTCACTCAGGCAGTTACCTATGTTACCCAGGGCTTTCTAAAAGGAGAACTTCATTAGTGGGGATGACCTGCTTTCTTATCTAGTTAGTTTTCTACTAGCTGTGTCATACAGCTAGTGATATGTTTATTCAAGATGGATATCTTGGCAAACTGAATGACAGGAACTTGTACTATACTAATAGAACCACTTTGGAAAAATATGTGACTTTGCCTACTAAAGCTGAATACACACATAACCTATGATCCAGCAGTTCCTCTCCTGGATATATCCCCAACAGAAATTACTGCACATGTGCACCAAGAGAAATACTTGGGAGTATTCATAGCAGCATTATTAGCAGTTGTCCATGAGTAGAAACAACACAGACATCCACAGTAGAATAAATACATTATGGAATATTTGTAACATGCAATGCTGTATACAACAGCTGTATATACAGCAACATGGGTGAATCTCCCGAACATAACGATGTGCCAAGCACAAAGATATTCTGTATGGTTCCATTTATATAAAATCTAAAACCAGTCAAAACTAAGCGTTGCTGTTTAGAGAAGCATACTGAGATGGTAAAAGTATAAAGAAAATGAAGGAAGTGATTACCATGAAAGACAGAAGAGTGGTTAGCTTGGAGTTGTAGAACAATTGTGCTTCCTTAGGTAGAGGCAATGTCATCTACACAGGTGACAGTTACATATATAGCTGTTTTACATTTACATTAAACTATATTTTGTGATTTGTGGACTTTTCTGTGCTTTTCACCAAAGAAAATATTTCTTTAAAGGATATACATATAAAATATTATTAGTTTTTACATTACACAGTATTTATTTATGGGCACATACAGAGAAAACAGAGGTAAAAACATGCCTGGGAAGGATGCACACAAATTTAGATTGGTGGTTTCTCTGGGGGCAAGGAGACTGTGATGGGGCTAAGAGCTTCATCTATATTATTACAGCTGTTAAAAAAGGGAAGATCTAAAACTAGTAATATCATTTTCAGTTCAGGTGGTATGTGTATGATTGTCTTATGTTTGGTACATTTCTGCATGTTATGTTTCACAATTAAAAATATTAAAATGTAAGGGGAACTGGACATTTAAAAAAATTAGTTATATAACACTTTATTTTAAATGTCCTGAAGGTACCTGAAACTCTTCACTTTTCTTCCCCTTCCGGAGATTGACCACATAATGCAGCTGCATGTAAGAGAACCGGAAAAGCGCGGTCCTCAGAAACGACTTGCTGCAGAAGTCACGAAGCTTGTTCATGGACAAGAAGGGCTGGATTCCGCTAAAAGGTGGCCTTTTAGAATAATTAGTACTTGATAAAGTTAATTAATAGATGAGAAAATTTAGAGCTGTACTCCTTTAGAGTGGTCTTCTACCACTAACAGGGATTGTCGGTGTGTGACTTAACTGCTTTAAAATAGGCTTTTTATTGGGAAGATTATCCTGACTTAAGTTTATAAATTATACAAAATAAATGTTGCTCTTTCAAAAACGTTACATCTGGAATTTAATGGGCACTTCATAATTGGTTATGGGTATTAGAATATATATCTGAATAAGTACTCACATGATGTTGCTCTCAACATGTTTTTCAGGTGTACACAAGCCCTTTATCATAGTAGCATAGATGCACTGGAGGTCATGTCTGATCAAGAGTTAAAAGAGTTGTTCAAAGAAGCTTCATTTTCTGAATTAGTTCTTGACCCTGGAACAAGCGTCCTAGATACATGCCGCAAAGCAAATGCCATTCCAGATGGTCCCCGGGGGTAAGATTATTTAACTTTCAGATTCACATTAAATTCAACATTAAATGTTATAATTCGCAGCATGTATTTCCAGAGAGCATTTTCCTGATAATGCTCTAATGCTGTCTCATTCCTTCCCAAAGTTAGGTTAGTCTGAGAATAAAGTGAAAACAGAATACTTGTTGCTGAAAATACCTTAAATTTTCTGTGAAGTCATGTAATACTGTACTTTCTTACAGAATCTAACCTAGTTTTTCCTCCCATGTTGGAAAAGGCTTGCATTTACGGAATCATTATGTTCAATAAATACTCAGGGATCATTCAGCTCAGAGATGTTACAATTCTAGATCACAAGAGAGGCCCTAAAGTGACAGATTCACATGACCCCTGTCATCTACAGCCTGTATGTATCCTTTTTATTTGGGGGAGTTGAAGTGTTGTCCAGCCTATTTAAATTTCTGAAAATGAAATAAGCATATGATGTAACTTCATAAGATTACAAACTACATACTATTGTTGAGAACTGCATTTTCTTGCTCGGGAAGTAGGTAGAATATTTAAATTTCTCAGTCATGTAGTATTATTAGGAAATAAGGTGTTCCACAGAAAAGTGTATGACATACACTTGATGCTTGTTCATTTATAAATGAAACAGTGTAATGTAGAAGAAGCATTAGTTAGCCAGAAGACCCTGGGTGCCTCCCCTGCAGGAGTTCTAGCATAAGTCAAATAGTTATTAGTCCATTCTCATGGTTATGAAAGACCTTTGTTATATTATAGTTGCTGGGTGGTTGTTTTTCTTTCCTCCCAATTGTTTTAGATTATTTGCCTCTATCCCCAAGAGCCTTAGAGTACTCTTAACCAAGAAAATATCCATTGTCTCTTTTATCACCTGCCACTCTCCCTTACTGATTTTTAAATATGCTAGTCTATTTAATATTCATTGAATTGAGGATGGTGTCATATACCTCCCCACAGTGAGTCACTGGTTCTAAGAATTTTCCTCACTGGAAACATTTTTCATTTTCTTCTGAACTGTTCTAGTGGTTTATTTACTAATATTGGAAGTTTTACTGCTACTTAAGATGACACCATATCTGATTTAGCCGGAGTTCTAAGTAATACCGACATTTTTTAGACTGTGTAAATAAGTTGGCTTTGTGCATTTAAACGAAATGTAGAACATGATCCGGAAACTATAGCAAACCTAAAATAATACTTTCTAAAACAAAGAAATCTGTCCATAAATAGAAAATCTTTTACTGTTGAGCTTCTATAAAACCATGCATAGTCCTTTATTAATTTAATTTGGTAACATAGTCAGATAAGAGAAAACCAACATTTGCCTTACAGGACTTCCAAGGCCTTTCATGCTCTAGTCCTCTTTTCTCACCTCTATATATTTACTCCCATGTTTCCTCATCCTGTTTGAAAATAACTGCTACTAAATCTAGTTTAGGTGACTTAGGAAAATCACCAACCCCCACCACCCAGTGTATTCCTGGTACAACACTTAATCACAGTGTGTTGTAATTGTTCATTTGTCTGACCCTCTACATGAGTTTGCAATACTTTATATTTAGCGCATAGTAGGGGCTCTGTAAACGTATTGAATGAATTAGATGATAACGAACAAAACCTGTTTACATAGACCATCAAAAACTGTTAGTAATCTAAATTAAATCAGCTACTGATTTTCCATTTCTGAAATCAGCTTTTTAAAAGAAAAAATTTAATAAAATTTATTATTTGCAGTCTCAGAATATAATTTGCAAGAATTTTTGTTTCATATGCAAGTTTCCTCAAAATGACTATAGATAACACTATATATAATAGCAGGTCCTCAAATAATGTTTCATTATGTCAAAAAAAAAAAAATTAGTTCCTGGCCAGGGTCACTGTCTGTGTGAAGTTTGCACATTCTCATTTCTATATGGGTTTTCTCTAGGTACTCCTGGTTTCCTCCTACATCCTAAAGATGTGCATGAGGTCAATTGGCATGTTTAAACTGTCCCAGTCCGAGTGGGTGTGGGTGTGGGTGTGGGTGTGAGTGCACCCTGGAAATGGGAGTGCCATGTCTGGCATGGGTTCCTGCCTTGTGCCTGAGCTGCCAGGGGTAGGCTTCAGCCACACAGGACCCTTAACTGGAATCAGTGCCTTGGAATAGTCATCATCTTGTTATTATTAATTTTTCTTAAATGTATACATTTATTTCAGTGTTTAACATTGTAAGTATTTAGAACTTTGGTGATATGTTTGTTTCTAGAAGTATGCCATAGGAACTTTACTCAGTATCCGTCAGCTTATGGTTAAACTGGTCTCATTATGTTTCACTTTAAGTTGCGGTTCCAAAGAACCTCTCAGCGACTTTGTGAGGACTTACTGTATTTGTGACTTGTATCTCATGAAAAGCAGCATTGTCCACCTTTCTTATTTTTGGAAGTGGAAGTTTCTGTGACTTTCTTTATCCCCAAAGGTAGGGGGAGCCCCCCAGAAAGTGATCCTTTGTTATTCCAATTCACTTCATTTTTAAACCTCGACCAAACAGTTCTATCAAGAGCTGAGATATTCCAGCTCTTTTTCTCCACTAAAAAAATCTGTTTTGCCTTAAACCTGCTTCTTTAACAAGCATTAAAGGGAAGCAGAATCTAGAAAACGTGAAGATAACAATTCAGTGCTAAAAGGTTACACTTGGGAGAGCCTCGAAAATTTAAAAATACAGTAATGATGCATCTATATTATTGGGAGAGGTCAACAGTGATAGGATTTATCTAATTACTAAACATTTTTATTTTTAGGTATCGGATGATAACAGAAGGCGGAGTCAGTATAAATCACAGACAAGTAACGAACCCTGAGAGTGTTTTAGTTGTTGGACAACACATTCTTAAGAATGGACTTTCATTACTTAAAATAGGGAAAAGGAATTTCTACATTATAAAATGGCTTCAGCTTTGATGAAAACTTCTTCAGGTGGTTCAATCTTATCCATCATTTTATTCTCAAAACATTTGAAAGTTTGGCTCCGAACTTTTACCTTCATTTATGCAAATCAAACGAGAATGGCGTATACTCTGGGCCTCTCAGTGTGAGTAATTTCATTATTTACATAGAGTGGTTAATAAGTTGTGTAATGATGGGATGTTTTATTTCCTGATCCTTAAACATAAAGGACTACCATAGAAAACCAATTTCCAGGGTTGATCTCTTAAAAATTATACTTTATGAAAAAACTAATTGCTATTCTATCTTTGCTCTCCTTTCTGGATAGGAAGAACAATGAAAAAGAGGTAATGTAATGAATTGTGGATACTTTTATATCAGTATATTATCTCACTGATCTTGCTAGTGTTTATACTGCTCAAATTCAGCACTATCCAATTAGAAATGCAAAATCTAGTATTGGAAATTAATTTGTTTAGTTGAAACAAATATAGTTCTTAAAAAGGAGAAAAGTTAGCCAAAATACCTCAGCTGGGAGAGTGTTAGAAATTACAACAGGAGTAGTTTCTTTTCAAAGAAAAGAATAAAAATCAGTATTTGACTTTTCAGAAAATTTCTAATTCAGTTTTCCTATCCCTTGCCTATGTTTCAGTATAACTGTTTACTTACAGCCTTGTTTTGTCAGATTATTTTATAAATTTAGAAACTTTTAGTTTTAAGTCTCAAAACCTGTCCCCAAACTAACTGCATCTTGAGATAAACTGAAAAGTAACCGAAGAGATAAAATAGAGACAGATATTATACCAAACATCCAATTATATGAGAATATCAAGTTATTCAGATAAGGAAAGCTTTCAGATCCAATTTAAAGGATTTGGTGTTAAGAGTTAAGTTCTACATGCATTAGACAAGTTAAATCTCTAGAACCATTTCCACATCTGAAAAATCAAGGTCATAGCTCCCCTATTTCCCTAAGGATCAAGTGAAAAACACAAACATACAGAATGGTTCAGAAACATCTTGTAGAAAACCTTACAAGCAGCAAAGCATGGCTTTAATAGTCAAATTCTAGCCATTTGCTACCTGCATTACTTGGAACAAGTCATTATCTTCATATGGGAAAACTGAGATGCAATAATCTCTGTGAAATGAGAATAGGGAAAAAAGTCATAAAACTTTCCTGCAGTATAAGCTATACCGTGATGTCCAAAGCAGATTTCTGTGTTAAAAAACTAATTTAAACCTTTTTCTGAGAGTAAAATTAGGGAGAAGTCATTTATTGATAAACTTTAATGTCATTTCATATCAGCAGTTTTATTTACAAATCCAGAACATACAGGTATCCATTATAAATGTCATAGATTGGGGGTCCTCAACCCCTGGGCCACGGACCAGTACTGGTCCATGGCCTGTTAGGAACCAGGCCACACAACAGAAGGCAAGCAATAGCAGGTGAGTGGGCAAGCGAGCAAGCAAGCAAAACTTCATCTATATTTGCAGTCGCTCCCCAGCACCTCGGCTCTACCTCAGATCATGAGGCATTAGATTCTCATAGAAGCACCGGTTCCTGGTGCCAAAAGGGTTGGGGACCGCTGTCATCATCTCCACATTTCAGAACTTCACTCAGTTTGAGGGCCAACAAAGGAAAGTTTTCTTTCCACACCTTTCTTGCCTGTTTTTTTTTTGTTGTTGTTGTTTTTGTGTGTGTGTGTGTTTTGTACAAGGTGTGTAGTGCTAGAAAGTACAATACCACAGCGTGTCTTTAAAGATAACATTTTTAATTGGAAACCTGTTTGATATGCTGGAGGAAAGTGCATTCTAAGGGGTTTTTTCCCTTACCAATTTAAAAGGCTAGAATGGTAGTCATCTGATCTAAAACAAGTAAATCATAGATGACTGTAATTTCAAAACTGATATTTAATCACAGCAGAGAGATTTTAAAGTGCTAACAGACATCTTGGTAGCATGTATTCTATCAAGATTCTAACTGATTCAAAATAGTACCATATGAGACTGAATCTGTTTTCTTGTTTGGGATCAGTTGCTGAGCCTGTTACTTAGTAAAATGGATACCATAAGCTAAAGTTAAGAGATATATTCATATTGGCCTGTAGCCCTTCATAAATGTCATCACTTAAAAAGATAATTTAATATCTGTAATGTATAATTTACTCAACATGTTATCTGTTAGAGGTGGAACCAGATGCCTTAAGGATTTTGACCCTACCTTAAATTTGTAATTTGTATCGAGAATCACCTGGAGTTTTAATAAAATGTATATATGTTCTAAATCTCACACCCGAGCCCCTCTGAATGGAGTTTATTAGTCTATAAGCAATTAAGAGTACATATATACATATGTTTTTCTTTAAATAATAAGGCCCCACCATTATTTTTACACCTCTATTCCAATGTATTTTGCTGGTGTAAAATAAACTTTTACCAATTAATGCTTATAAAGAAAGGATATACTTCTATAATCAGCACAGTATTTGGTTTTAAGTGCCCCCTCTAAGTGAATCCTGGAGCCTGGTGTAAATGGCCTAATTTAAATTTAAATATGTATATGAATGACTATTGTATTTGGAAACCAGGGGGAATTTATTAGAAACTCTAAAAATTAAAAGGGATGATTATTTATTTCCAGGTCTTACTAGATAATCAGGTCTAGGTGGTTTTCTTAATACAAGAAAATGTAATTTATGCTCTCAGGTAAGAATCAAAAATATTTTAATTTTTAATGCACTAGGGCCATGTGGACCCAGAAGTGGAAGGGCTGCGTAGCCACACATAATGTACACCATATCATTGTCATGGTTACAGATCCTCTTGTGCATCCAATTTCCTTACTAACACATCAAAGATTGCAGAGAAGCTTGATAAAACTAAATCGAAGGACAGGTGGAATACAGTGACTATGTGAGTAACTTGTCAACCCACATCTTTCAAAGATAGTGCATGCAGAATAGTTATATGAAATGTCTTGCGTTCTTCCTGAAGGACTATGGCAACAGCTTTATAACTACTGACAGAGTACATAGGTCATCTTACCCACAGGCAAACTGCTTGTACAACTAGAACATTAACACATCTTTTTAAAAAGTTCAAATGAAAGTGTCACAAGACAGACTTGATGTATTTTATATATACTGGGAAATTTTAGAAACATCCATTTATTATTTGGATTAAATGTGTAAATTGTTCTGTAGTAGAGTACAATTTTCATTTTAAAGCCAGTCTTTACATGAGCAGATTCATACCATTGTAATACCCAGCAGTTCATAAATAAAAATCTACTCAAGTAGGCAGTAACTAGCAAGTTTTGAGTCAGCAAAGTCTCAGTATTGTATAGTCCTCTTCACCAAAGATGAGTCTCTCGGATTTCAGCAATAATTTGACCTGCTCCTTGTAATGCCTGCATTAAAGATAAAAATTATTATTATAAGTGCTTATTAAGTTAACAGAGCAAAGAATCTGAATTATGTGGAGCTAATTGCTCCACTTCATAGTCAATTTATAATAACCAGTATTTTCTCTGGAATTTCAGTTTTATCAAGTACCAAAAGAAATTAGCTATCATATGAAGACTATATATGTATCCAAAGATCAGAATGCATTTTAAACAATACATGTTTATATCTACAGTGTGAAAATTCAAAAAAAAAAAAATCACACCAATACCTTTAACATATCAGCTGCTTCTTTTCTACGCTGTGCCATGTCCTCAGATTCAGTCAGAAGGTCATCCAGTAAGGATGCTTTATACAGCTGTCCTACTAACTCACTCTGAAGAGTATCTTTCACATGATTAACCAAAAAATGCATTACTGCCTTTGGCACACTACAAAACAAAACAGATAATCCATTTAATTTATAATAAAGCCTAAAATTTTTAAGATACATGTATTTCAAATTTTACAGAATCATCCCACAGTTTTAGTCTGATTTATTATGTAGTACTAACCTGTCTTGAATATTCTTTCTGACAATAAGAAAATATGATTTGATGAGTCGTTCAATAACCTCACAATCTCGCTGTTCACGGGCAGATAATTTTCGTGCAACAGGAACTGGCTACATAGGGTGAGAGGGAGCAAAAAATATTTTGTGCCATTTTCAAATAGCAACATTTAGCATTCAAAGGTCAGTAAGTTTTTGAGACTTTAGTTTGTCTTTTGAAGTATCTTCCTAGTAATTTAGTTATATTAGCACTGAACTAAATTCTCATGACTTACCACATCCAGCAGATTGACAGCATGGCCTTTTTGTGGACTGGCTGGCATAATTGGAATTGGTTTTGATTTTTCCTCAGCTAACAACTCTTCAGCTTTTGAGGTTTTCAGCATTCCTCTCCAGTTTCCTGTTGTTGGTTCCTGAACAGCATCTCCAACCCCACCTCCTCCAGATGCTACCTGGAAAGACAAGGATGTTCCAAGATCTATGCCAACCATATCAAAAACAACATTAACTAAACAAAGTTCATTTTCTTTGATGCTAGTCAAGGACACACATCCAGTACTCAGATGGAATTCAATCTATTCAAATAGATAATAGGGTCAGAAAGAGATGGGGCAGCATGTTTAACTGGAACTCTGAGTTATCTAAAGAGGTTCTGCTGTAAAGGTCTTTGCAAGGTCTCCACCAATATTGTTTCTTTAGCATGTGCCAGCTTTTTAACTTTTCCCAACCCCTCTAACACTAGATTGTAGGAAAAGTATAAGCTGCCCTTACAAGTAAGACTGCTCATAAAAAGCACAAGGAAAAACAGAACTGCCACTCAGCTTAATTTCTCCATAGTAACCTAAATGGTACTGAACTATGATCTCTCCAAAAGTTCTGTGAACTCAAGAGTTGATAGGTTTCTCATGTCATTTTACATTTAGTCAATAAAATATCATGGGATAAAAGTAGAAACTATAAAAAAAAAACAGAATATGATCATGAGTCTTAAGCTGGTAGTGACTTTAAACTGCCTAAAGTGTGGAACATGACACAAACACAAGTTTCCTCAATGTCTACACTCAAGTAAGGATCTGCTGAAAGAAATCTAGTGCTACTATTAATCACAACTGTTTTTGCACCTCATTTTCTAGGCTGTTAGTCTTAATGTCTAAAAGAAAAATGCATGCTTTAATGAGAAAAGTTGTAATTCATAAACATTTGAGATGTGTTTAAATGCTCTTTAAGATCTTATAATGTAAAATTGTAGATGACATCCAAAATTCATAGAAAGAAATAAATGGCTTATATAAATTAAAAAGTAAAGTATTATGGCAACTGTTTAAAAAGTCAGTTTTTGATATCAGCATCGAATCAGAACTTATTTAAATTTGTCTCTAACATGTTAAGATGAATTTTATCTAAATAGAAGCAGTAATATATTTAGATAACAAATAAAATCTTAAGCAAAGTAAGCAATTCAGGGTGATGCCATGGAAAAAACACTTAAGCAATGATTCAGATGGCTCTCTTAAGGTCTAAGCACAGTGGACTGAAAGAATATAAGACATTCCTCATGTTTTGAGATTCAGAACCTAAAGTCTGGACAATACGGAAAGGAGTTAAATGGGAGAAAAAAACAAATAAGGATGGGTCTTAATTACAGATTATTGTTCCCCTAAAAAGGTTATCAAGAATTGACAACAGTCTCGAACTCTCACAGCACTCGTTTGTTTTAAATGCACTTAAGATGTTGAAGCACATGATGAGCTACATATGTGGAGTGACAAATACAAGCTGAATGGAGGCATAAAAAAGAAGCCTGAGAGGATTGTCCATTAGTATACTAGACAGACCTCAGAACTTTTAAAGAGGAAATGTCCAAAAGTACAAATGTCCAAAAGTATAATCTTAATTCTGAAACTGTTCTTGAAGATAACAAAACAGTGGAAAAGGCTACAGTTATTTAAAACACTATTAAAACTAGAATTAATGTCATCCTAAGAGGGTTAGACAAGAGAAACATTAAAAACAACACAGACAATGAGATAGATGCCACTGTACAGACAGGTTCTTCAATGGTTTTGAAAGTGTTCCAGTTAGTACCAAAGATACCAACATTGCCATTCTGAAGCAAGGACTCACATTTTTAGTATCTCTTCTGCTGTCCTGAATTAACTGTTAAAAGACATGTTAAAACATGCAGTTTAACAAGCAAAATTTCAGTATCAATGGCTTGAAATTCAAAAAGTACAGGATAATTTCCTCTTTACTTTTTCTCTGTGTATCTTCTACATTGCAAGCAAAAGCATGTCAACAATATTTTGAAATATATACATTGTTATATAATTTATATGAGGCTAAAATGATCTGACCTTAGTATAACAGCTTGTATTAATATTCTGCTATTTAGTGTATTGTTTCTAGATGATTGTTGCACCAAACAACTAGGCATGCAGGCTTAGATTAAGAATCAGCACAGACCTTGCCATCAGCCTCAGCAGAAGCAGCAGGGGGGGGCTCCTGGGAGGCAGGTGCCAAAGCACTTGGAACTTTAGAAGACTAAAGGCAAAAAATGCAGGGAAAAAATCAAGGATGCCAAGAAAGCATTCAAAAACGTTCTATAAATGTGAAAATTTCCCCTCTGTATCAAAATAGTAAAATAACATGAAAAACAAGAATAATTGTGGGGCATAAAAGGTCTATTCTGCCTTATTTCCTGTACTCCTGTCACTTTTGCAAAAGGCTTTCTTCAGATAATACCTGAGGAAAATCCAAAACCTTCATTTTCAGTTTTGGAATTTGGTGAGATCTTTTCTGGTAAAAAATTCAAGGTAAAAGATTTTTATACATACAAACATTTTAATATATGCAACAATTACAGGTATTAATGTTGTAATATTTATAATTTACCTAGTACGTACATATTGTCTTCTCTCTTCAAAAAACCTTGTTATAATAAAGTCATTAGTCATTTCAACTAATTTTACAAAGCTGATAGTCACTGAATTTTTAAAATCTACCTTTAGGCATTTATTCCAATTTATTAAAAATATTACCTTTAAATTACTCAAAGCCTGTTTTTAAACTTTTACTCAAACAATGAAATAGTTTCAATGGAATATTAGAGAGAGAAGAAGAAAAAATTATTCCTAGGACTGAGTAATAGTCTGAGGCTTACCAATCCATCTTTGCATAATAGAAATATGCTTTAAAACATTTTTTACCTTGTCTCGTGATACGGCTGAAGGTAATTCTCTTGCTAGCCTGTTTCGCCTTTGTTCCTATAAAACACAAACAAGTAAAACAAAAGTGATTATCAGAGCACTGAGGTATAAGCATACTGGAAAATGTTCAGCTTAATTGAAATGTGTGGAATAACTTACAGTATATATCCTTCCACTGCTGGGACTCATGCCATAATTACATTTTAAAAACAAACAAATCATTTTACCCAATGCTTCTCAATCTTTTTTTCTGCCCCAGCATACCTGAGGGATACAATATAAGGTCAGTAACAGTGGCTCCCCCCTATACAGGGGTCCTCAAATGTTGAGTAATGGACTGACATCTCTGCCCTTCCCATTAAGTTAAAAACCACTGATTTAAACTGTCTCCACATAAATGTGTATTTAAATCTTCAGCATACTATGTAGAATTTGAAGTGCACAGAAAAGTAAATCCTTTAAAAATTACTCCAGCCTGCACATCTTTGTTTTACATTCACACAACCTATAAATAAAACCATAACTTTTAGAAATATCTGTGATGGACTGTTATTCTATAACAATGTTCCATTTTCTTTATCCTAAACTACCCCCAGGAAATAAATGTAATGTTGAAAACCAACAGTCCTTTCTGTAACCCAGCTAATTTAATAGACTGAGCAACTGTCCACTCTTCTATTTTGCTAATATTATCAAAGTATTCTGGTCCAATGCTAAAGAAACTTTTAAAATTCAAATCAACAAGGTACTGAACACCTCCTATATGTCAAACACCATGATAGGTGAACAAATATGAAAATACAAGAGAATGTAGGTGGTTAATAAAAGCTCTCTCAGAGGCAGCATCAAATGCGGTAGAAAGCATTTAGATTAAATATTAAAACTTCCTAAGCAGAAAGCATTTCATGAGCACTCTCAAACTTGCAAAACGTTTTAAGTTAACAAAGCTTCACAATGATGTTTTATGGTTAATAAAATTTTCTTACCAAAATTTGACTGATTTTCATTTTTTCATGGGTGGTAACCCAGTAATAAAAAAAAATACAGCAGATGATAAAAACATATAGATTTTAACTACAGGATAAAAAGTTAACATGTTAAAGTGCACATTTTGAAAAGGGACACAAAGTAAAAGGCAAGGGAATGAATCCAAAGACCAGAAATTCTCACCCTCATCTGTTACCAACCAGTTAGGACCTTAGCCGGCCCTGGAGCCTGGCAGTCCTGGCTTCCTTGCTTTATTAACTGGTATTAACTTGTTATGCACAGGTCACCAACTCTTTCCAGGCCTCGGTTTCCCAGTCTGTTAACAGTGTCTACCCTCACGGGGTGGTTGTATTAAATGAGTATGTCTGGTTTTAATGAGTATGCCAAAAACAAAATCATTAAAACCAGACAAACTCATTTGTAGAAAAATATTGATCTGAAATATAAATGACCTTGCAAGTAATTAAAATAACGGTTCCAGGCACAAATTTTCCATGAAGTTGGTTTCAATGTCACAAGAACTAAATAAATCCTAATCTGAAGAGTGTCTATGTGCTAATTTTTAACACAACTATAATCCAGTTTACTTTTTGAGTGTTTTACTCATGTGCATTTTAGAATTTTTTCTGACAAGAGAAGTCACCTCAGCTATATAGCTAATAAATAGTTCCCTGTACCTGTTAAAGGTGCTTGTTTCCTCCAACAGTGCCCAGCAAAGTAAGCACTAAAGTAACAGCTGTAATCATCTGTGGGCCTCAGGTTCTTCATCTGTTAGTTTAACCAAAGGGCTGAAGTCAATAACCCAGGGTCCCTTCCAGCTCCCAAATTCTGTGTTTACAATATTCTTTCCAGCCATACATTCAAGAGGAAATCTGATACAGGACTCTGAGGTCTTACCAAATTAAAGAGCAGCAAACAAATGTACTGTTCTTGAATAAAAGTGGCAGAGAAAAAAATAGTGTCCAGACAAATTGCTCTATCCACCAGCCTTGACTCTGTGATCTTAGGCAACTCACAACATTAACCTCAAGTAGAAAAATCCTTAAAATGCAACCACCTCCCAGTAGCAGTGAAAGGAGTACTCTGCCTTTCCAAATTTACTATAATTTAGGTCATTCTTGGAATGTTTTCTTCACAACTTTCAAAGCCAAAGGAAAACAATTTTAACATTCATTTTGTTTTACATACTTCAACCTGAATAAACTATACTAGTTACTGAAATACAGTCCTTCAGCACTAAATCAGTGAATCTCAGATTCTCTTAGTTTCACAAGCAGAAAATGAGAATAATGCCTCCAGATGGTTTTGAGAATTTAAGAAAACAATATAATGACGTTGGCATACTTCCTAGCAAATAACAGACAATATAGTGCATATATGTTATACAGTTATCCCATGCTCAATATAGTTGATATAACAGTTATAACAAATTTTATTCTTTCTCAAAAAAGATAACTTGAATTGTATTTACCTCTATATTATTGTTCATTAGCCCACAAGCATCAGCAAAGTCAGGATGTTTTGTGTTGATATAAGCCAATTCAATTGCCACTAAGTTATGGACCTGGAAAAATAAAATAAAATTAGGCTAAATACAAAAATATGTCAACCTAATATTACAACTTATCATGTAGATAATTCTAAAATAAGAGCACAAAAACTGATGCCTAAAAATATTTGATAATTATACCCAAACTGATAAATTTTATGCCAAATAATAATTTGCTCTATCTTCTGAATCACTTCTAATTCAGCATCTAAGAATACACTTTTGGGGTCGGGGGAGGTGACATTAAAGTAGCTAAAAATATTGTTAGATTTATATAAGGTATATAACTTTTTTCCCTGAAGTCCTAAGGCTTTATACAACATTGATATTAAAATCTCAGATCATCCACTATTCCATGTTGAAGTTTTATGTCAGTTTCAACAATAACATTTCAAAATCAAATATAAAATGTTAACTTTATTTAGGTAAAGGATATATCATTGAAAGACTTGAATGTCTGATTAGCCTTAATTATGAAGCACCTAATTTAAATAAAACATGTGGTTCAAAATCCTAATGAGACAGTATCAAAAAGTAAAGTTGAAATTAATTTCTCCAAGAGATTAAAATAATTTTGTTTGCACTGTCCTGAGAAACTCAGGTATCACAACAGCATTAAAAGGTCCAGAACCAGGTGTAAAGGATCTATTCAACTGAAATTCCAGTGCTTCTGTGATATCAGTAGGTGGAATCTGAGATCAGACTATGTTCTTAACTCTTCTCAGTCCAGAGGTTATGCTTGCTGTGGACACTGAGCATTGAAATTTCATTTGAATACACCCTGGGGCTAAAGATAAAACTAATTTTCTATTAGATTGGTGGTGGTACATAACGGAGCAAAGCTATTCACAAACCTCAACAATAATTCCATTCTCATGAAAACCTGTGCTACAGGCAAACTGATTAAATATGAAGAAAAATAGACTTTGTATCAGAATACAAGTTTCCTTTAAAATAAACCCATTTTTCATCCCAAAATACAAGAAACATTATGCCTAATCTCAAAGTAATCATAATGCTGTACAAAAAATTTCTATTAATAGTGATTATAGTCAAGATTTATGAAATGACAGCTCACCATTTCATTTGTAACTGGCAACCGTTTACGAAGAAGACAAGTCACCACTTCAACTATGGCATCATGGAGTTTAGGAAACCGCAACAACTCCTATATGTGACAAAAAGAAAATAAAACAATTTGGTTTATAATCACTGAAATACTGAATTAGATTTGAAAGCTACATTTAAGAACACTTTTAAAATCACTTTTAGATTGTAGAACTGCAGATTTCAATTTTTAGCCCATCTTAAAAGTTAAAGCACCTAACATGAGACTGCCACCTCATGTCTTTTACTTCTTACTCTGAAACCTGTTGTACTTTTCAGTTACCTGTGTACTGTAATTGCTACAGTGCTGAATGATCCTTTGCATTTCCTCATGAACCAGTTCCACACAACGAAGGCTAGGCTCTTCCAGACGTTTGATCTGCCGCTTGACCAGTAACTCAAATGAAACCTCAGGCACAAACAAAGCTGGACGAGGACCCTAAAAAATTTTGAGCACTTATAGCTAAATATAATTTTATTTCTTCCTAAAGGTTTAAATAAATCACATTTTGGTATTTTTCATTAAAAGTGCTTCCTAATTTTCAATATGAGAGAAAAATAAACTGTACAAAATAGGTTTTTAAAAAAAGAGGTTTAATAGGTTTTTTTAAAAAAGAGAGAGGTTTAACCTCATTTCAAAAAATTCTGAATTAAGCATACTCACAGTAGCATTTCTAATGGCAGTCAAAATGTCAATAGTGTTAAGGCCACCTAGTGGGTCAACCGATTCTAAGGTTCGCCCAAAAGTCTCATGGAAAATATAACAGATTCTAGCACCACCGCATCTGAAAGGCAATGAAGTATATGGTTTCTAATATTACTAAAAGGGAATGAAGCTACAAGTTATAAGTCTTTCTATAAGCTTCAAGCTTCTTTCGTCTTTTGAGAAAGTCTCAGAATAACTATTACATTTAGACCATTCCCATTTCCATATGTCCTCAACTCCATTATGAACCAGTTTCTATATTTTTTTAAATGGGGAAAGCACTCATCCCATGAAAGGCATTTTCTCTCTCTCTCTCTTACACACACACACACACACACACACACACTCTCTCTCTCTCTCTCTCTCTCTCTCTCTCTCTCTCTCTCTCTCTCTCTCCTGTCAGGAAACATCAATTCTAAAAATGACTAAACATTTTTTCTCTGGCCTAGTTTTCTTCAACTAGACTATGAGCTCCCTAAGGACAAGAAACAGCATTTATTTCTGTTTATTCACAATCTAGAGTAGAGAGATTGGCAAACTTTTTCTATAAAAGGCCAGATATTAAATATTTTTGGCTTTTCGGGCCACAAAAATCTGTCACAACTACTCAACTTTGCCACTGAGCACAAAAGCAGCTACAGACAATATGTAAACAAACATAGCTGTGTTCTAATAAAACTTGTGCAACCTAAAATTTTAATTTTCTTCACTGAAAAATTTTTTCAACCATTTAAAAATGCAAAAATTAAAAATCATTCTTAACCAATGGGTTATGGTTTGCGAACTCCTGCTTTAAACAAATTAAATCTCTGGGCCTACATACTGGGCACCCTGTGTTTCTTATTTTAATGACTAGAAACCTTGGTGTTATCTTTTATTTTTGATTTAAGACCAGTGAATTTTACAAATGCCTGTAAGTCTCCCCAAATCAACCCTTTTTATTTTCACATCACTATTCACTATTTTGTTACTGTAGTCTAGGCAAAAAGTACTAGCCTAATATTATGCTAAAAAGAAATAAGCCAGACACAAAAGGACAAATATTGTATGATTCCCTTTATATGAAATATCTAGAACAGACATATTCATAGAAGTGAAGAAAAATTTTAGAAATAGACACTATTTGATAGTTATACAATATTGTGAATGTAATCAATGCCACTGAATTATACACTTAAAAATGATTGAAATTGCCAGTAATTGGTCTCTGCCTCCCCCCTTTCCCTCTCCAGAATTATCCTTCCAAAACAGATATTACTCTGACCAAGTGTTTTATTTTTTATAGTAGGAAGTTCTCCTAAATTTGGAAAATACTCAGCTTTCCACAATGTTGTTCTTGGACACCTTTCCTGCCTTACTTACTGATAGGTCCCATCCCTATACATGCCATTCTCCAAATACATCCGAGAATATTCTTTGCTCTTCTAAAAGCTAAAACATCATTCTACCCAGAGCCCAATCCAAATGCATTAAGATAACTAAGGAGCTCTCCTAATCCCTGAAAGAAATGTAAATGGCTTTGGTTGGTAAACACACAACAGAATATACGGATGTCAAATTATAATGTACACCTGAAAATTATATAATTGTATTAACCAGTGTTACCCCAATAAACTTAAATAAATAATAAAAGGGAATATTTGGAAGAAAAAAAGAAATGTAAATGGTTCCTCTTCAGTGTTCTAAAGGCTTGATTAAGTAATTGCACAAACATCTCCTTTATTAACTACTTATCAGATTCCATATATATTAAATGTACTTTTCTGGCTGTGTATTATATTTAACAAGTATGTAAATAAAAATACTTGATTATACTTCTTTTTGCCACCTAATCTTGCCTCATATTACCTTGACCTGCCTTACCCACTAAACTCTTTAAAGGTTCATTTTAGTAACCTTTATTTCTCTCAATATACCATACATATAATAACCATTCAATAATTAGTTTGTTAAATACTCTATCTCTTTATGAAGGTAAATCACATGAAAGGCCACCCAGGTCACACGAAAGTACACAGAACTATACACACAACATAAGTGCATATATAATTGGTGAAATCTGAATAAGCTCTGTGGGTTGTACCAATATCCACTTTTTCATTTTGTTATTGTACTGCAGGAAGGCAACACTGGGGAGACAGGGTGAAGGGTGAACAGGACTTCCCTGTACATTCATTTGCAACTTCTTGAAAGTCTATAATTATTTCAAATTGAATTGATTTTTAAAGTGAGAGTTTAGAGAAATACACATTCTTATATATTCCTAATAGTAAAACAATACAATTTATTAATCGTGTGGCAATAACAAGAGAATCTGAGGATGCTATATCCTGTGATCTAGTAATTCATTTCTAGGAATTTGTCCTAAGGATTTACTTGTATACATGCTCCAAAGACAGTCCATCACAACATTGTTTTTATTTGTGTATAACTGAAAACTAACTATCAATAGTATGGGCAACAAATGATAGTATATCTAAAAATATAAAATACTATGTAAATTTTAAGATTGATAATACAAATGTATAATTAATATTAGTTATTTGTGACATGTCGATTTAAAGAAATTATTCCAAAATAGCATTTAAAGCACCTGATTTTTAAAGATTGTAATACAGGTGCATTTATGTTTTATAGATGCAGAGAAAAACAGGTTAATGCTAAAGTCAGCAGGGATTATTTCTGGATGATAGAATTAAGAGTAATTTTCTCCTTATGCTTTATCCTTTTTCTTATCTATATTACCTTATCCTTTATAAACAATTACACTGTGTGTATTTAAAGAAATAAGCATTTTAAAAGTTAAATTATTAAACATTTTAAATGCCTATTAAAGTCTTGTAATAAAACTGAAATTTTTACTATACACAGTTTAAAAGCATTTTAACAAATATCAGATATCATTCTATCACTTCTACAAAATGACATTCCTATTTTACAGGTAATAAATCACAATCAGATGATCTTGACGTATCTTTACTTACTGTAACAAAAGATAAAAGTAACCTATCAATCCAGGCAGCCAAATAAATTAGAGAAATTTCTTACTTACAGCTCTGAAGTTTCAATGTATTTTGCAGTTCCTTCAATAGTGTTACAGTATTCTGTAGCAAATTTGGTAATAAGCTGAAGTAAAGTAGCACTTTTATCATCCACAGGTTCACCATAGCTATTTAGAAGAGACTGATATTGAGCAGCTAGAACATTTATTCTTGTTTTCAACTCTGGTAAGCAGTCTCTGATGTGATGCATCAGTAACCTAACAAAAGTGAGAAAGGAAGGGTTTTAAAGTAAAAGTATGTATTCTGAAGTGTATTCTGAAGACCCTAACAGGTCAAATTTTTAAAATAAATATAACTGGGAAAACCTGTCAAATAATTTGTCTTGGTAGGAAATAATACAATTTTAGACTAAAAGTAAATACTTAAGTCTAAAAAAAAATGACAGGAAGAAAGCTGTCTTGGTCAATGCTTTTTAAATTTGGTTTCAACCCATCGAATTGTAGCAATTGCTAGAAAACCAAATTGAAAAAAATTATTTTAAATTATTTCAGTTGCCTCAAAAAAGTGAGCTACTCAATCCAATTTTACCTACACAATTTTGGTTCCTGACTTATCTTTTATAAGAGGTACTCAGCATAGTGAAAATCATAAGATCCAAGTCACCAGGCTTTTACTTATTTAAGGAATAAGACAAAAGAAAGAGAAAACAGCTTTCACTTCAGTCATTTATCAATTACCTAGAAAGGTCTTCCAGTCGGTCCCTCTACTACCTGTGGGTATTCAGAATTTGAGGCATACAGCTTATTTTCATGAACAGGAATACGAGACATGCTAAATTAAGAATAGATTATATAGAGATCATAAATCTTAATTCAGTTCCTGAAAACCAAAATGGAAATTCAGTAATCTATCTAGTTCTATCATCAAAGGTAAATTGACTATCAAGAATTTCATAAGACATTTTAAAATTCACTTTAGCATTCCAAATGACACGATGGTTTAATGCTGATCATCCCAATAAAAACAGTCATCTACATTATAAGAAGCTACTGAATAAGAAACAAAAAGTTGTATGTACATGCAAGAACATGATGAAAATATAAGCAACTGAAAATGAAAAGGTTTCAGACACTTACTTGCAAACCAAAAACATCTCATTTTCCAAGAGGTAAAAAATGTTACCTGTTTAGAGTCCTAGCAAGATACTTTGTTCCATTTCTATTAGCCAGAGATGGGTATTTCTTTTGAAGGAAAGCATATTCATCACGGATTGAATCAGTTACACTCTTCTTATTGTTAATATCTAGTTGGCTCCTAAAGTTGAAAAGTAAAATCTGTTCAGCTGAATCAACTGTGGATCTCTATGTACCTTTGATGATGATGGTGATGATAATGGTAGTAGTCTAAAACTGATGAGGATGATGATTATGATAGCAGCACCAAGTACTGCTCATAATGCCTGACATGGACTGTTTTATTTAATTCTCACAATAATTCTATGTGATAGGTATTATCCCATTTTACAGCTAAGGATCTGAAGCTCAGGGAGATTAATAAATTTACCAAAGATCACACATTAAGTAGTTTAGCCAAGATTCAAACTACGTGACTTATAAGTAAAGCCTAAATAGTTTAGACCTCCTCATTATCTTTAGCTACAGTCCAAAGCTATACTCTTTAACATGGATAGACTGGTAAAAAAAAAAAAAATTAAGTATATCTTAATAAACTCTGTATTTTATGCATGGGCATGCAAATAATTTCCACCAAAAAAAACAAATTAAGTTAACTTGAAGAACAGTCATCTACAAACACAACTAACAATTTTCTACCACCTGCTTGCCTGAAAAGAGCAATATAATGTAGAAAGTTGGAGTACAAGTGAGGTAGGAGGACATATAAATAAAAGCAGACAACTATAATGAATCTTAGATAACACTTAGTAAAAACATTTTCATTTTTAAAAGGTCTAAGACCCAAAGATGTTAGGTGTCATTTAAATCCACACTGTATCTAGTTTGTCATCAAAATAGGATTAGAGGCCAGACCTCATGATAATTTTAGTGCTTCTGACTTTATAAATGCTTTAAACTAAAAGAATCTTCATCCGAATCCAGCTCTGCTTTCACCAGCCACATGACTGGTAAATGTGTAACTTTGGTTTTCTGATTATAAAACTGACATCAATACCTACCTCACAGGGCTGTTGTAAAATTTCAAAGAAATACCATTTGACAAATGCTCACAGTAGAGTGTCTAAAACACAATTAGACACTCAATAGTAATTAGTTTCCTGTCCGAAAATTTTAATATCTGCAATCTATAATTAGGATACTTTTAACAAAATTTCTTCAAGTCATATCCTGACAATTACATAGAATCAGTAATTTTAGGGAATAAACCAATCAATTAAGAGTTCTACCACTTTAACATACTCTTTCTTGATTGGGTACACATTAGACACTTTTCCCCCTTATCCAGGGTCCTCTTCCTACATAAAATAGGCAGGAATTTTTCAAGCCTAGCAATAAATTTTCTTCCACTTCATGGCATTGCTTACTTTATAAGCATTTTACATTGAAAATGTCTACCAAAGGCTTTCACAAATCTTTCTCCCTTTAGAGCAATGAATTCTTTGGCAATACCTAGATTATAATAAAAGGGGGACAAAATAGGGAAACTATCTTGGTCAGACTGAGTTTAAAATTCAGATTACTTTGAAATGAGAATGCTGCAATTCTTATACCATTCCTGATTGCTAACCTGTTAACTACTCCAATTATTCCAAGTTTGACTGGTATAACCCTTCCCATTAATACATCCATGGCATCAGTTCCCGCATCCATGAGATCAAGTTTAGTGATTACAGCTAGGGTTCTACGACCTGGTAAAGGCAAAAAAGAAAAGTAAAGCAATATATTAAGTATTAATAAAGGAAAATCCTCACGTATAATCCTAACATTACCTCTTGTCATCATTTTGGTAATGCCTTTCTCACCTTTGTTTACATATACTTTAAAAAACTAATTTTAATCATCATGTACATTTAAAATTTTTCACATATAATTTTTTATTAGCTCTCAGGGATAACTTTTTTATAAGCATTTTGAAATTTAAATTTACTTGTTGCTGGTACACAGTTCTGAGTTTTGACAAATGCAAAGAGTTATGTTACTACCACCTCAAGACAAAAGTTCCAATACCTCCCCAAATTTTCTTGTACCACCCAATCAAACTCATTTTTCATCCTAACTTTGCTTTTTCCAGAATGTTATATAAATGAAATTATATATACAACATTTTCAATCTGGCTTCTTTCACATGGCATGATGCATTTGACAGTCATTTATATGTTGCATATCTCAATTGTTCATTCTTTTTTATTGCTGAATAGTGTTCCATAGTATGGATAATATGGATATATTTTGGTTTGGCTATTCATTCCTCATTTGAAAAACATCTGGGTTGCTTTCAGTTTTAGGGGACTATGGATAAAGCTACTATATACATTTGCATACAGGTTTTCATATGAAATACGTTTTCATTTAACATGGGTAAAAACCTAGTAGTAGAAGAGCTGATTCAACTTTTTCAGGAACAAACTCCAAAAGTAGCTAAAACATTCCTACCAGCAATATATGAAAGTTCCAGCTGCTTTGCATCTTGTCCAACTTTACATCTGGCATTAATTATAAGCATTTTTCTATAGTGCACCAAATCTACAAAATCACCCTGTTTTAGTGATTTCATATTCTATTATCTTAATTTACTTAATCATTCCTACAGTGGGCCATGTATTAGGTTGATTCTAATGTCTTGATACTATAATACTGGATTGGATTATTTTCTTACAGTATATCACTAGATCAAAAGTATAGTCATTATGGCGCAAATGTCTCTTAAAATAGAATTAATGCATATAAAATAGAATTAATACTTAACAGTTTAAATAAAAATAAAATATAAACAAACCTTTTGATAGTTTATCTTTTAAGCTAACTAAAATGAACATTAGTTACTCATACAGTACAAGTTTCTTAAAAACTTAAATAAAAAAATTTAATGACCCTGTTTATGGAAATTTCAATTTATCAGTCTTCTTAGCACTAAAATTTCCTCCCAATTTTTATCTGAAATTCTTAAAGCAGGAAAAAAGAAATATGACAGAGCCCAGAGACCCTCCAAATATTTGGCTTAAAAAACTGGCTCCTGTATGGAGCAAAGGATACATTTATTAGCAATAATAACTACTCTCTTACAAGCTAGCATTTTATATATACTAAGAGATGCACACTATAGCATTAGTCAAGTATCATACAATGACCCACAGTATAAATCCTTGGGGTTATGAATGTTACATAAAAGGATTTTACCTTTATTTCTAAGAATTTCCTTTGCCTTAAGCATGTCTAAATGTTTTCTTACCTCTGCAAAATGTAGATACCATAATTATCTACTAAAACATAATGATCCACAATAACTATCTACAACATGAGTTAATTATTCCTGGAAGTCAGCTATTCAAAAATCTAAATCATTTTATTTATACAAAACAAAAAACTCATTTTGCAAAGCCACATTATTATTTTTACATCATTAGGTAACCATTACAAATATGGACATTATGGTGAAATATTTTTGCCTCACTTGTATAGCAACTTATCTATTAAAATTTTATTTTCTATCAGAACTTCTATTTGAAACTATAAGCAAAATAGGAAAGTGTTGTTTTTTAAACCTGTATTAGGAGCCAGAACTATTTCTTTTAAAAATAACAATTCTTTTGAGGATAGATTTACCATTATTAACCAAGCAGCTCATTAAATATTAACACCTGTCCTTACCATCTGGATCTACCTCTCTTGAAATTTTAAGTGCCTCTGATGTTGCCATATCTGTGTTAGCAGCAGTGACGGCAAGGATAATGGAATTTGGATTGCTGATGAACCTCAGAATGAGCTCTCTGATTTGAAGTTCAATATCCTTAGGTTGATCGCCTACAGGCACCTGAACCAAACAAAGATGAGCAAGGAACTTGTAATAAAAATCAACTCAACTTCCCCCTACCCCCATTTAATACACAGATTATAAGTATTAACCTATTTACAGATAGTTAAAATGTAGAAATTATACACTACAGTAGTATATATGAATCTGGTAGTATATGAAAGGCTCCAAAGTATAACTTTTGCAAACACCAAATTTACCATGTTAAGGATTGGTCAATGTTAAGCATCTAGAGATAAATTCATTCTTTCATTCAATTAGCAAGTATTTATTGGCAGCCTACTGTATTCCAGACACTGTTCTACATGTCAGATTATATCACAGTTGTGAATTTAAAAAAACATAATTCCTGCCTTCATAGAGGTTATGTTTTAGTGATGAAAAGCAGATAATAAAAAAGTAAACATAGTATCTAGGTAGTGGTAGGGCTATGGAAAAATAAAGCAGAACAGGATACTACTGAATGATTAGAGAAGGTTATACTTTTAAATTATTACTTGAAATTGCATTGTGCTTTTAAATAATCAGGGAAAACCTCACTCAGATAATGACATTTGAGAGAATGACCAGAAACTAAAGGAGAGAAGGGAGAGATACACGTAGATATCTGGGGAAGAACATTCCAGTAGAATGAATGATAAGGGCAGAAGACTTGGAACAGAAGTTAAGAAAAGAGTAACAGGAATAGATGAAATAGATAATTTAGATCTCTTTAAGAATTTAAGCTTTGACTCTGAGTGGAATGGGAAGCCACTGGAGAGATTTTGAGCCAAGGGATGACACACTGTAATTTTCACTTCAGTAGCATCACCCTGGCTGCTTAGTTAAGAATAGATTATGAGGAAGATCTGTTAGGAGACTATCTCAGTAATCCAACTGAGATGACAGAGACCAGATCAGGATGGTAAATATGAATGTGTGCAGATATGAATGCATGAGACATAACAGAGTTCTAGATATATTTTAAAGGTAGGGAGAGTCAAGAGGATTTGCTAATAGAAGAAGTAGGGTATGGGATAAGTATCAAGGATGACTATGAATTTCTTAGTTAAACAAATAGAACAGAGCTTTTTTTGATAGTTAAAATTATTGAGACGGGGATGACTATAGAAGGATCAAATCAGCTTGAGGGACAGATAGGTCAGGAATGTGGTATTTCATATGTTAAGTCTGAAATACCTATTAGACTTTAAAGAGTGTATGTCAAGTAGATAGTTGGGTATACGTTTCTGGAAATAGATATACAAGTCTGGAAATACTTGAATACTGTCAGCATACAGTCACTCATGTATTTAAAGCGTTAAGATTGGATGAAATCATCAAGGAGCTAACTGTACCTCCCTGACAAGAGGTCCAAAAACCGAGCTCTGTGACACTCACTGTGTAAACACAGGGAAGATAAGAAAAAGCAACAAACTTTATAGAGTGGCCAGCCAGTGAGACAGGAGATAAATCTATAGAGATGGAATCCTTGAAGCCAAGTAAAGAAAGTGCTTCAAAGAGAAGGCAGGGCTCAACTACTTCAAATGCTGCTAACTGATCAAGTTGATTGCAAGAAAAAAAAAGAAAGAAAGAAAAAAAAAGCTGATTATTCTAAAATGAGATTAAGGAAAAACCACATTTGTTCAAGTGAAAACAAACATGACCAAATCCACAAAGTAACAACTCTTCTTTACCTTAGTCATTCCTGGCAAATCCACAAGTGTCAGATTAACAACGTTGGGTGAAAAAATCTTAAGATGAATTGGTTCAGGGCTTACTCCCTACAAATAAGTTTTAAAAATATTAAAATCACATTAAAATTTCAACAAAATACAAAAAGTTAACATAAACTTCCTATCAAGTAGACAGACATTAGGTGCCTTTAAATGTAAATTGAATCATGATACCTAAAACATTTCATCAATCAAAAGGTAGGGAATATATGCCATTTATTTCTCCTGTATTATTTCACATTCTTTTCTCTTGGTTCTAAGCAGTATTTCTTAAATTATTTAACAGACTTAGTGCTGAACAAAAGAATAATGTATCACTATCCAAATTTATGATGTTCTTGAGTTTAGAGAGTGAGGTAAAGTAGCAAGTTATCTGAATCAATTTGGTTCCTAATCTGTGATTATCAAGAGATTACTCAGAAAATTTATCTAGATCTCCAGATCTCTGAATTCAAACAAAAAGAATTTGGATAGTGAGAGATACCCATATTTTCTCACCCTTTGGCTCATTCTTCTTCACCACTGGCCCTCTACAAATTTTAGTTGAGTCAGCTATATGTAAAAGACACTTATAAAATGTTCATAACTTATCTTTATACATGTCCTTCTTTATCCTTTAAAATGTCCTCTCCTCTATATACCTTATATCTTCCTTCATAAATCCACTAAAAATTCGAATTTACCAGTTTTGGGGAACATCCTTTACTCTGAGTTCTCTATTCAATTTCATTTGCTATATTGAATTACTCTGAACTACTTTTCTATTTCTAAAAACTCCTATGTTCTAAAGCCATTATTGTTGATATTCAGTATATCTACTTTGGTTGTATGATATTAGGCATTCCTTTATAACCAATACAAAATTTTGTCCAAAAGCTTTTTAAAACTCCAATCTCACAGATATTTTAAATCCTTCAAGGTTTTATGTTAGGCATATGAAATCATTTACATATTTACACATATAAAATTACTTCTTTAAGATCAAAGTACCATTTACTTCATTTCAAACATGACTTAGGAAAGATTTTTCAAAGATTTGGGGGTAGGGGACTTTTGAACACTGTGGATGAGAAAACTTGCTAGATAAGTACAGCATATCCCCACCATAAATGAAACACCTTGTATGCATATGAACTCAGATCTTTCACGACACTCACTTTAGTGTTAATTAAAAACTTTCCTTTCTGAATCATCAATCACATCTGCTCTAAATTCCAGTACTATGTAAAATTAACACCACTTCCTAAATTCAGTAAATCTATGGGGATCACAGGAGAGATCATTAAGACTGGTGTTATAATTAATAACATCCCAAAAGTCAAAATTATCCCTGATATAATTACAGAAATGAAGACAAGCTAATCTAGTTTCCTGTTACTTTTTCTATCTCTTCTATACAACACAATTATTAGAAATTCAAGTAAGTATAACAACAATAGCAGCCTAGAGTTCAATAATGAACAAAGCTTAGTCATTAAAAGAGACAAATATCCTGGATAGGCATAAAGAATTAACATGGGTCCAAAAATGCTTTTTTGTCAGGAAATAACCTCTCCAGCATAGTATGTGGCAGGTGAAAGGACTCAATAAATATTTGCTGAGTATTAGGACTAGGCTAGTGACCACTCATGGGATTAAATGTGCCTCTGGATAATACCAGAATGGAGATAAAAACAAAAAAGGCAATAAGAATAAAGGAGAAAGAAAAAACGAACATTTAATAGAGCCAGTTTGACAGTGCCTGATGTCAAGATTAATGATTATCTTAGACACCTAATTTATCTTAAATTCTCACAATCTTAGAAGAAAATAATTCAGTTGTTAACATTATAGTTGACTCTTGAACAACACAGGTTTGAACTGCCTGGTTCCACTCACAAGTGGATTTTTTTCAATTCACCTGCACAGTTCAATTCACTTACACAGTTCAAACCCATGTTTTTCAGGGGTCAACTCAGTTGGGAATCCACGAACGTAGAGGACTAAGTGAAGTTATGTGCAGATTTTCCACTGTATAGGTAGTCAGTCAGTACCCCTACAACTGCCATGCTGTTCAAGGGCCAACTATACTTTTCATATTTGCCGAAATAAAAATATTTAATTTCTCTCTTTACTTTCACAAGTAAACTTAGCCTTACTCAAGTGAGAAAAACATATATATGTACCTCATATATTACATAATGTTTCCTGAGTTAGAATAGAATCAATCCATCAGAAAAAGACAA
This sequence comes from Cynopterus sphinx, assembly GCA_030015415.1. Classification (NCBI taxonomy): domain Eukaryota; kingdom Metazoa; phylum Chordata; class Mammalia; order Chiroptera; family Pteropodidae; genus Cynopterus; species Cynopterus sphinx. Next base: position 138,145,156 of record CM057380.1, read on the forward strand.
CCCAGTAGCAGTAGTAAATAGAAAAATTACATAATCGAGTAGTATGTACATCACTAGATCAAGAATAAACATCTAAATGAAATATCTGATAACATAAGAGCTCTAAGAAACAAAAGGAATTTAAGTAAAATTTTTATATACTTGTGAAAATACTCCATTAAAGACCATCATTATGAATTTACAATACTCACCACCACACATTATATACAGAATACTCTCAATGATAAATTTACTAATGTTCTCACTTCCTAACTCTAAAAAGATGCCTACCTTATTACTTCCTGAAATCCTTTCTGTTTCATTTTCAATTTCTTGTCGAATTTCATCAAAATCTGTGTACAGCTAAAAATTATTGAAACAAAAAGCACAATATTCAAAATTAAGATTAAAAATTCTTAAGTGAGGGGTTGACAAATTTCAAGAATGTCTATGGATTTGCTCAGAGAATTAGTAAACAAGTTCTAATATATATTTTTTTTCTTTTTATTTTTTTTCTGAGCCAAGGACTAATAGAGTTTATATAAGCTTTTCAAAGTTGCCTGATCCCACAGCAGTTAAGACTCTCCACATAAAAACAGTCACAGGGATGTAAAATACAGCATAGGGAATATAGTCAATAATACTGTAAACCAGGTCTGGTGCCAGATGGGTACTAGACTGACTGTAGTTATCACTTTGTAAAGTATAGAAATGTCTAATCACTATGTTGTACATGTGAAACACAATATTGTACATCAACTATAATTTTAAAATAAAATTTTAAAAAATTTTAAAAAGAAGAGTCTCCAAATCAGAGAGCCTAGGGCTCAACTTAAGGTGTTTCCAAATAAACTACAATGGTCAGAAATGTTACTAAGATAAGGTTTATTTTATAAGGAGCAGTTGCTTAGAGATAGCATGCCACACTGCCAATGATAAGAAGCTAAATTACCAACTACTTGTACAAAATTTTTTTTCAACGTGCTATTTCTTCAGATATTCTTATGTCATTACCTTATTTTTGGTGTGAAGAAATTTACCCCATTCTTCTGCTTCAACCCCTGGAAAAAGAAAAGCTCCATTTATTGCAAACTACGGAAATTACTTTTTATCTTTAGTTAGGGATTTAAAAAGGCAACACAATATTATTTGTTCCTATTTTGCCAATAACTACAAATTAATGAGTATTTTAAGAGCTGCTAAATTTTACTTTCATGTTTTAAAAATTGAATCATATATTTCAAAAACATGACAAATTTCAGATAGAGTTGCTCACAGGTCTCCCCACCATTTGAAATCTAGATTTTTGTGAATAAAATTGCATTTTAATACGTTATAGTAAAAAATATATTCTTTATTTTTAAATATCTTACACATAAAGTAGCTTATCTGATGAAAGTAGTCACTTAAGCCTAATGGCTTAAAAGAAAAAAATTAAGAATCTTACTGAATAATGCAAAAAACATATATATTTACACACATAACTCAAGTTAAAAATTTGCAATATGTGATGATACAGCTAACTTTTCAATCTTTATTTTTTTTTTTAATTTGGTTTCCTATTAGATGCCTATAAAGTCACAATTTGTTTTTCCTTTAAAGAGCTCTTTAGTAGTGTAAAGCTATTGTCATTTATATGCACTGTCAAGGTGATTTTTTCCCCCAGGAGCAAGACTATGTTTTCCCTCAGGAATGATAGTTGGAAAGGAATGAAATAAGCGGCAGTGGGGAACATTAGCATATGAACTGTATGTAGTCACTACTCTTTAGTTTCCAATAACTGGTATGTTCTTCCTGCACTTGCTGAAAAAGGAAAATATATTCAACAAAACTTAGAAAGCAAGCTAAAAATGTTTAATTGTAGAAAGGTACATTAATTTTACCTCCCCCAAGATACAGCTATTCTGCTTTTGCCAAATTCAGAGTTTTAAATATCTTAATGACTGAGTTTATGAGTAATGCATATTAGCCAACTGAAATCAAAATAAAAAAACTATAAGATATTCAAATATTTATTGAAGGAAAAGTGGATCATTTCTTTGGAGGAATAAGGTAAATAAAACTGGATTCTTTTTACAAGTAAAATGCTCACCTACTGAAGCTTAGTATCTTCTTCTAAGAAGTCTCATTGGAGGACTGGAGTAATTTAGGTGAACAGAACTCACAGAGGCAGGTACTACATACCAAAGGGATGTTTAGAATTCACCTTATATAAAAAATGTCTAGCTTCACAAGCATGTTTTTTAAAATAAAAATAAATTACATTCACCACCAAAAGAAGCCTGCATTCTGATGAAATGCCAACAAGAACCAATAAAACCTGCAACAATCAATGTGGCTACGCAAATAAAAAAATGCACACAGCCTGTAAGAGTACATAAGAACACATGCAGGCACAATAGAAAAAGGGCCAAAAGCAAATTGATAAAAGAAACCTTTAGAAAGGTGTCTTGAGTTTTTCCATGTAGCAGGGTCTGTAGTTAAAGAGAAACAGCACAAAATGATAAGTTTAGTGCTTATCCCTAATATTAACCCTTTTTAAAAAAATGTGCAGAAACCTAAATACATTTCAAATGCATGTAGCATTCAATTATTCAAAATTTACAACTATTATAATTTCCATTATAAATAATTAGTTCTAATTAGAGGGATGTATATAATATTGTAAATGATATAAATGAAACATTGTGTGCCACCATTTATTTTTATTTTCCATTCAACTAATTCTGTCACTTCTGGTTTCTAACTTTAACACAAAATGGATTGAAATAAATTTGCTACTGAAAAATTTGCCTGAGATATTTGATAACTGGCTACGAAAAAAGGTAAATTGCCTGGCCAGAAAGAATCTACATAAATATACCAAACACATCTTTCAAAACCTTAAAAGTAAATAACTGTTACAAGTATTTACCCTATTTGCTAAGATTGAGCTTTATAAGGGATTAAGTTCTTCAAAATATATATTGAATTTAATGGAACACCACAGAAACAATTTGGTCTTTAATCAACATGGTACTTTTGGATTTTGTCTAAAAGAAAATCTTAAAATATATGAAAGATAATCATGGAGTTCCAAGTTCACGCTAAAACACCATCCCATTCTAAAATAGTTTAAATTTATTAAAATTTTATCAGAAAATTCTTTTACATTGGCAAAAGTGGGGGACAAGATGAAAAATACTATACAATTATATACTGATACCTCAATAATCCTATATATTTGACAAAATGATCTCATAAGTAAATTTTCCTGATAATTATTCATATTATTAAAATCTTTTAAGCCAGTTTTGATGGACCTATATCTAAAATGGATTGTATTACTCCATGACATCTTAAAATACATTCCTCTTAAATTAAGCTATTATTGGTATCTTAGGCCTTTTTTACATAACAAAGCCCTCAGGCTATAATCCCTGTACAAAATGGTTAGAGACTAATCTTTTCTTTTTTTGAAGTTCTTCTGATTGTTTTTCCCCCCTTCTCTACAATGGTTGTCAGGCTGTCAGGTAGTTAGTTGATTCTCTTCTGGCTAATTAAATGTTTTCCACTTCATTGTTTCTAATTTCCTCTGGGTTAGAATGATTTATGATTAGGTAGAATTGTTCATCTAGAGGATAAAGAGGCTCTGAGGAGAAACTAAGGAACATATCCTAGTTATTAATAAGACACGAAATTTAGTACTCAAAATTTATGAAATCTCATGTTCTGGGTAGCTAAGATGTCATTTTAACTGAGTTTTTTTTTAAATATATAAAAAATAAGCACTAAGCTTGGAATATATATATATATGTATATATACAGGCAAAGATATGCAGATTTAATGACCAACCACCAAGAGGAGACGTCAACAGAACATAGTGGACATATAAGCAAAGAGCAAGAAACTGACACTTCTATAGCTGAAATGTACATCCTTTTCTAAAAACAACCCACATCTGCAAATAGTTTCTGAGAGGCAGGGTGTCATTTGCCCATTTCAAGATGACTGAAGAAAAGATAAAGTTAAAAGAAAGACAGCTAGTGAATGTCACTGAATGTCATACAGTTTCTTAAAGTCTAATTTTAAGATATTTGGCAAATTTGATGAAATTATTTCATGGGAATAAAATTTTTAAAGTGTTATTTTATATATTTGAAGCTGGGTCATTTATTAGTGCAAAATGATTAAATTCAAGGTCTAAAATTTTAATCATAAACATTATAGAAATGCAAAGTAATCAATAATATACCAAGAGGCTACTTAATATGATTAAAAGGTTCTTTACATATCTTCTGGAAGTCTATCCCAAAAATTACTTGTTAACATCTACAACTTCATTAACTTGCTTCAGCAATTAACTTTCTACAGTCGTCGTAAATGCTCATGACAAGTCTTCCCCTGTTCTGCCCCCTCAAAAAAAAAAAAAAAAAAACTAACAAAAACCTACCACCACCAATGTTCTTATAATCAGTGAAGAAAAAAAACCAGATACAGAAATTAAAGTAACTTCAATTTTATCAACACTATCACCTTAAATCAGAATATAAGCATAATGAAACTGCACTGAAAACAGATGAGAAGCAAACAGGGCACTCTGCTGTAAATGTCATTTAACAATTAGAGATATTTCATAGACTTTTATAAATAAAAAAGTATGAACCAAATGCTAAACTTAAAAAAAAAATCAAATATATTATGCCTATCCAACATTTCAAACTTCACCAATATAAAAGATTAATATAGGATGCATATTTATTAAGCAATTTAAAATCAGCTGATGAACACAGACAGCATTTCTTAAAATATCTTCAATTTAATCAAAGAAGTAAGATAAAGGATGGTGCATATTTTATCTTAATAATCCACGTTTACATTCAGGGGAGGGAAATCAAAATAGTATGTGCTGTGTAAGTAAGCCTTAGCAAAAGAAGGATAGTAAAATTTAAAAAAGTAAATATATAAAACTCTTTCTAATAATAATATTCATCTTAGAGTACAGGGCAAATGATTCTAACATAGCAAGCACATTGGTAAGACCAGAAAAGAGAAGGTGAGATTAAATTGCTATGCTGAAAATCAAAGTCATTTTAATCTTACTTAAAGTTTTTACACTAGAATCGAAATTATGTAATTTCTAAATCAAGGTGGTAAAGCAAAAACATTGCTTTAAACACTAGGGGAAAAAAGTTTAAAACACTCCAAAAACACAAAAACTTCTTTAAAATTAACTGATTCCTGTATGCAGAGTATCTCACTAAATCCTCCATAAAACAGCATTAACAACAGTTGACTAAGCTAATTACCAAAAAGATGCTATTCCAAACAAGTTTACTTATGGTCCTCAAAACAAAAAATAATTTACTCTTTTACATGAGAAAAGATGCATTCCAATTCTCTTCACAGGATTTCTGATTTTGCTACAGCCATTAATTTCTGACTAATCAATTCATGCCTTTTTAAGATTAGACCAAAAAAAATAATTTTTATTCCAATTCTAGAATTTACCATTTTCTTCTCCTGTTGTTTTTCGTTTATCTTCAGGTGATACATGGACTAGCTGAAGAATGAGAGGTCTCCGGGTGACAATACCAGTGCCTCTGGGAAGCAGGTCCCTTCCCACTAGGCTTTCTAGCACTGAGCTCTTTCCACTGCTCTGAAAACAGAATATACAAGAGCAAAATGAGTTAATGGATTTTTTTTACAACTCGCTAAGACTAAACTAATAAAGCAGCATATGTGAAAGTATTTTAAAGAAAAAATGATTGCAGAGACTTGTAAAATGAAAGTTCTATTTTCTATTATATGATCTTTATTTCTTTAAAATAAAAAACCCAAAGAGAAAATAAAGAAGTCCCACTCCACCATAATTTTCCTACCTTTCACTCCACCATAATTTTCCTACCTTTCAGACACTCTCCCAACCAGGTTTTCAAAACTTATATAATATTGGTATTTATAAAATCACACCTACCATAAGTATTTTACTTTAAATGGGGCAGTATTATATGTATTTTTCTCTAACCTGCTTCTAACAATCAGGGATATCATTCTATATCAATATATTAACTGCTGTATTAAACAATTTAAATAGTATTCTGTGTATGAAAGCAAACCTCAACTGATGACATTTAGTTTTTGCTATTATTAACAATGTTGCAATGTATATGCTTTGTACATATAACCTTACTTCTATTATCTCATTATATTTAGTTCATTAAATAAAAATACTGTGATTAAAAATCATACAGATATTAAGGAATCACAAATACTGCCAGGTGGCCAGGATTTTCTGTATTTCTCCTTCAATGATTTGCTTGTTCAAATGCTAGTATTTTATTAGTTCAATAAAATGCTTTAGCTATATAAATTTCATTTTTTGCTTTCAATTTCTCCTTTTAATTTTGAAATTTTCAAAGCCACAAAAAGTTGTAAGAAAATTAAAATAAACAAACATATACCTTAACAAAGATGCATTATTATTATTTTATTATTTTGACACATTTACTTTGTGTCTCTTCTTACACACACACACACACACACACACACACACATTTTCTTTTGCTGACCCATTTGAGAGTTAGTTACCATGACACTTCACCTTTAAATATTGAAGCATATCTCTAACGAGGGCATTCTTCTATATAACCACAATTCAATGATCACATTCAGGAAATTTAACATAAATACAATACAGCAGATCTCAAATAATGTCATTTCCTTCAACATCATTTTGTTCAATGTTATAACATTGGATGAGATAACGTTGGAACTCTTGTTTATATCAATTAGCCTACGGTAAAACTGGTTACACTATATGTCATTTCATTTAAAGTTGCAGAACCTATCAACAATGTTAAGTGAGGGCTAACTACAGTTAATAATCAAATAACATAGTCGCAACACTTTTAACGTTTATAAATTTGCTGCTTTTCTTAACTTTGTAATGTATTTTTCCGTAGAGTTTTTCCATACTACATATTTTCTTAACAAAGCTGTGGATGAGGCTTAGGAGAATCACAATCAATAGTGCAATAACCCAGCCTTGTGACAAAAGAGCTCTTATCTTCCATCCAAAGTCCTGGAAGGAAGTACTGGGACTTTCAGAAGAGGGAGAGCCAGATCAAGGCACCTACATACAGGCAGTAAACCAGGAGAATAAATATCCAAACTTTGGTGTCCTTCATTTCTCCAATTCCTGACAGGTCACCCCATTTCCAAATTGAATCAGAAGCCAGAGGCACGTATGATAGAGAACAGGATATGGAGGGTCATATTGAAGATTATGTGGCTATCTGGTGTTGCTAGGTTTTGGTATCGCTTATCCCTCTCATTAAGTAAAATGGGGTGCTTTCCATCATTTCTTTTCTGTACTCTGAAATAATTTAAACAGAAATTTCCTGTTCTTTATGTGTTTGATAAAACTTGTCTATAAAAAATCATCTAATTTTCCTAGATTTTCAAATTTATAGGCAGAACTGCTTATAATATTCTTAAAAATTATTCATTTTTTATTTCTAAGATTTTATATTTCTTTTCTGACTAGATATTCTAATTGACCATTAAAAACTGATTTTATTGATCAAATCTGTATTTTGTTTTCAATTTATAACTTTTTTAATACTGTTAATTTCTTCTTCCTGGTCCTCCCACACCTGAGTAAGAGGAGTTATTTATCTATTCTCCTTTTTAAAACTCCTAGAATTAAAAGCTTAGCTTATTTTCTCTATCTCAGATACCAACTCTTGCCCTGTCAACCCCATACACACGTACATCCCCTAAATCTGAGTTATTTCTATCTTCTGTCTGCTATGCTGAGAATCATGGTTTCCAAGGACACAGATTATGACAGAACTAGAATAACACACAATTATTCATTTGCTTTTTCCCCCACATTAAAGTCTCCAAATAATACCAATACTACCATCACCAATATGACTACTGAAAATAGTTTTTAAAATGTTTTGTTTTTGACCTCTCCATTCTCGTACCTACCTCTTAACAGACCATATGTTCTTTTTAAAGATTCATTTAGTCTTGGTTCTGTAATACAGGTGTGACACTAACCATCAGTCTTTATGTTAATGTCTCTAGTCATTTTGATTCTCTGTAACTTGTTCTCCAGTAAATTCCTCAGGAATGGCTAATAAGAACAATATTCTTCAAGTTCTAGCATACTAGTAGGAGTTTGTGACTTTTATATTTGAAATTCAGTTTGCTTACATATAAAACCTTGGGTTCATGTTTCTTACCTTAAACATGAAATGCCATAATAGTGTTCTCATAAATTCTCTCATGTATTCTTTCATAAAGTGTTATTGTAGAAAAGTATAATCTGATTTTACTTCCCTCATGAGAGACTTTGTGACTTCTGCTTGTATGTCTGAAAGATTTTTTTTTTTCCTTTAAAAGTCCAATAATTTTACTAGTCTATGTCTCACTGTTGGTCTTTCTGTGTCAATGTTCTCAAGTGTGTGCTGTGCTCCTTCAAAATGGAGTTCCAAATCTGTTTTTAATTAAATTTAGTATCTGTTGTTCCCTTGCTTTCGCTTTTTCTTCTTTGGGGACTCCTATTTATTATACACATGTTGGATCTTTGACTGTTTTCAGTATGTCAATTTCTATCAAATTTTTTTAACTCTTATCTTTTTTAACATCTTTTCTCTTTTCAATGTCTTTCTCTAAGGCATTACTGTTACGCTTATTTGCTCTTGTGTTCTTCCCAATGTCTTTTCTAAAATAGTCTTTCACTTCTAATACTTTATTAAGCTCTACCACATAATTTAAAATTTTTCTCTTATGGAAACTTGGTCTCTTGGAAATGTCTTGTTTTGCTTACAATATCTTATGTTCTGCTTTTTATTTTAATATCCAATGGTTTTCATCTTTTTTTTTTTTTTTTGTGGACATGCCTTTCTGGTGTGCTTTTATTGTCTGGTAGGGGTGATATCCTGAGTCTCATTTTTCTTAGAAACTTTGAGATTTGACAACAATAATTTCATATTGCTGATATTTAAATGAAAATCATTTTCCTGAACTTTGAAAGGAGGCTTGGCCTAGAGTAGCTATTCTAACTTCACACTCTAAAACTCCCTCCTTTTGTTTTCATAAATATTTGAAAAGATATTTTTTGTTTTCTGAAATATTTTGGCTGTGTTCTTCTCCATCACTTTTATCTGGACCTTCTCTTTCCTTTGTATCTTTCAGGGAATACTCAATTGTATTCTCAGTTCCTACTCACTGTGAGGATTGGTAAAAGTTTCACGAAGGCACTCCAGCCTCTTAAGACTTTATGACAGACCTCTTTCATCCACCCATTATCAGTGTTTGCAAACCCCCTCACAGTTTCAGCTAGTATTTTTTTTTTTTCAGCTGGTATTCTTAAACCGAACCAAGCTTTGCAGTGCCTTTTGGCTATTTTCCAGTTCTCAGACTGATCTCATGTTCCATGGCTTCCTTCTTCTTTCTACATAGATTAATAACACATGGCTTTGAGCTGTTGGTGGTTTGACCCCAACCTACAGGTGAGGGTTTGTAGGGAAACACGGTCAACTACTTTTATTGTAAATATTGTTCATGAGTGTTTGCTTTTCCTATCCTATTTGTTTTTTATGGCAAAGTCATACAGAGATTAGTAAACTATTCTATCACTGCTGTCATCTTCCCAGAATCCCTAATATGGAAATTTAACCCCACTCAGAAGTTCTGAAACTAAAAGTTTATTCTTACATAAGTTTTTAATATTATTAAGTCATGATAAGAAATAAAGTACTGATACATGCTACATACAACATAGATGAACCTAAAAACCATTATGCTCAGTGAAAGAAGTCAGTCATAAAAGACCACTTATGGTCTATAAATGAAATGTCAATAAAGCTGTTTAAAAACAAATTCCAAATGAATTACAAAATAATGTGAAAAAGCATACTTTGTAAATTAGAAGAATATAAGAATGCTTTCATGACTTCGAGATAGGGGAGAATTCTTTAATATACAAATGCACAAACTAGTGAAGAAAAGACTGATAATTAAACTAGAGTAAAATTTAAATTTCTAAGCCTGTGATGGTTTGTTATCCCTGTCTGAAAATCTCAACTGAGGGAGAACAATCTGTTCTAACACTTACAGGTTTCTTTGGCTCTGTGCTCTTAAAAGTAGTTTAGGCTTTATCGAGGATCAAACTGAATGGTCTCTAAAGAGGGTTTTCTATATCCTGCAGAGAGCTCAGGTTAGTGTGTCATCCCTCTACAACTTGAAAATCATGGTGTGGTTGCCCTGCCTCGCTTTAGGTCCCTTGATTATTATCTCTGAGGGTACAGGCTACAAGAGGTGACAGAAATGGGCATGTGGTCCGGATTTGGTTTAGGCTTATTGTGGAATGAAAGAGTGCTTGTCACATATTTCAAGAAAATGAATATGATCTTTGAAAAGGTGGAAATGTAAAATGTCTGCCAGCTGTGTCAGTGAGAACAAAAATTTTTTCTTTTACTCATATTAAAAAATTGAGGAAAAATATTTGTGACCCCATAACTGATAAGGAATTAGTAAACAAATGTATAAATAACCACTACAAATCAACAAAAAAACAAGCATCATAAAAATTGTGTGCAAAGATACAAAGAGAAACTCACAAAACACATTTGAGAACTTCTCTAGGGTATCAAATAGTGGAATTTACTGGACTGTGAGGGGTGTATTTATTTTCATTTTTTCCATGATATTGTTACTTTCTTAGAATGATTGTAACTCATTATATTACCACTAATACAGGAAAGTCTGTTTGTTTATATCTGTACTTGGTATTACATTTTTTATTTATGGTATCTCATTGTAGCTTTTTTATTGCATCTTTCTGATTACTAAGGAGTTTGAGCCTCTTATGTCTTAGACCTTACTGATTCTGTACGACGATGTGTTTATAGGAATGTTCCTAATACCCTTGTTCACTAAACTACTATAGAAAAACGATGGGAAAAATTCAAATGTTCCTCAATAAGATGATAAATATTGATATAGTTATGTAATCAATTATATTATATAGCATGTAAGGGAGCAAACTAAGAATATGTATGTGTATGTATGAGTAAAAATCACATCTATTACTGTAATAAAACATTGCAGAGGAATATATACTGTTTAAAACTACTTCAAGTTTAAACCATGTAAAACAATATATGTTATTTAGTTACCTACATGTGTAAAATACATATAATGAAGTGTACAGGTACAATAAACACCAAATTCAGGAAAATGGTTCTTGCTCTATGAAAAGGAGGAAAATTTCACTTGATAGTTAATGTTTTATTTCTTAAAAATGGGAGGTAGATACAATGGTGTTCATAGTATCATTCCTTATACGTTGTTGACATTTTCAGTATTTCAAAATTATTTTATAATGCCTCAAATGTGGTATAGGATCTCATAATGAAAAGGTAAGAAGTTACAACATTTCCGCTTCTCTCCCGTACTCTAAGTGGACACTTGGTACATACATTAACACAGCTTAGATATAGGTTATAGGCCAATTACTGTCTCCATCCTGCCCTTTTGCACAAGAGCTTATGTGTTCAACTCTGCTGAAAAGTCCAAAGTACTATACTTAAGCTACAACAGAGCTAGAAGCAATTCAAGTAATATTTCAACATTACTTCCCATTATCATGGATAGGAAATAAAGTAGCACCTGAAATTTACTGGATTTCGTTAACCAATGTCACCATTATAAAAAACGTTTTAAAACATTTATAAAGAAGCCTATATTACAAAAAAAAAATCTAAAAACTAAGACCCATGTATATGCTGCCTACAAGAGACTTCAAGTGTAAGAACACACACAGACTGAAAGTGAAGAGATGGAAAAAGATATCCTATGCAAATGGAAACCAAAATAAAGCTGGCGTAGCTAAACGAATAACAGACAAAAGAGACTTTAAAACAAAGACTGTATTAGGGACAAAGAAAGCCATTATGTAATGATAAAGGGTCAATCTAAAAACAGGATATAGATTTGTAAACATTTATATATCCAACATAGAAGACTTAAAGGGAAAAATAGACAGCAATACCATTACACTTTAATACCCTATTTTTATGACTATATCATCCAAACAGAAAACTAATAAACATTTGCCTTAAACAAGTTAGACCAGATAGACTTGTGAGATAAACACTGAACATTCTGTTCAAAAGCAACAGAACATACATTCTTTTCAAAATCACGTGTACCATCCCTCAGCACAGATCACGTAAGGCCATAAAACAAGTCTTACTTAATAAATTTAAAAAGACTGAAATCATATGAAGCATCTTTTCCAACCAAATGGTATAAATGTAGATAAAATGGAAAATTCCCAAATATGTGCAGATTAAACTACATACTACTGAACAGCCAATGGGTGAAAGAAGAAATCAAAAAACATGTTTAGACAAATGAACACAGAAATACAACATACCAACCCCTTTGGGGTGCTGCAAAAGCAGTCCTAACAAGAAAGTTCACAGCAATACATGCCTATATTAATAAGATCTCAAACTTTATACCTCAAGTAACTAGAAAAAAAAGGAACAAATTAATCCCAAAGTTAGTGATAAAGCAACAAAATATCAAAGATCAGAGCAGATATAAATGAAATAGAGACTAAAATACCAATCATTAAAACCTAGTTTTTTTTAAAGATAAATAAAATAGACAAAATCTTAGCTGGACTCACCAAGAAGACAAGAGGACTCAAGAATAAAATTAGAAATGAAAGAAGAAACATTACAACTGATAACCACAGGAATACAAGAGATCATGAGACTACTATAAACAATTACACACAAATCGGACAACCCAGAAGAAACTGATAAATTCCCAGAAATATACAACCTGCCAAGACTGAATTATGACAATAAAATTTGAACAGACCAACTACTAACAAGATTGAATCAGTAATGAAGAAACACCAAGTGAACAAAAGCCCAGGCACAGATAATTTCATTGATGAATTCTACCAAATACTAAAGAAGAATTAACGTTAATCCTTCCCAATCTCTTCCAAAAAAATACAGGAGGAACAGATACTACTAAACTCATTTTGCAAAGCCAGAATTACCATGATACCAAATGCAGACAAGGATACTACCAGAGAAGAAAACTAGAAGCCAATATTCCTGATAACAGAAATATAAAAATCCTCAATAACATATTAACTAAATTCAACAATACATTAAAAAGATCATACACCATGATCAAGTGAGACTTATTTCAGTCATGTACAGATGTTTCAACATCCACAAATTAATCAATGTGACACACCACTTTAACAAAATGAAGGATAAAAACTATAAGGCCATCTCAACAAATGCAGAAAAAGCACTTGACAAAATTCGAAATCCACTCATGATAAAAACTCTCAACAGAGTGGGTAAAGAAGAATGTACATCAACACAATGAAGGACACATAAGACAAGCTCAGAACTAACATCATACGCAATGAGACCGAGAACAAGACAAAGATACCCATGCTCACCAGTCTTATTCAGCATAGCACTGAATGTTCTCACCAGAGCAATTAAGCAAAAAATAAAAGGCAACCAGATAACTGTTAAGGAAAAAAGTAAAACTGTCACTATTGGCAAATGATAGGATACTATTTACAGATAACCCTAAACACTCCACCAAACAACTGTTAGAACTAATTAACGAATTCAGTAAAGTTCTAGGATATAAAATCAATGTACAAAAATTAGTTGTGTTCCTATACATTAATAACAAACACTAGGAAGAGAAATTAAGAAAAAAAATCGCATTTACGATTGCATCAAAAAGAAAAGACTAACCTAGGAATTAATTTAAGAAGGTGAAAGACCTGTTTACTAAAAACGGTAAGACACTAATGAAAGAAAGTGAAGAAGTTACAAATAATTGGAAAGACATTCTGCACTCATGGATTAGAAGAATTAATATTGTTAAAATGTCCATTCTACCCAAAGTGATCTACAGAGAGATACAATGCAATCTATGTCAAAATTCCTCTACTCATCAGCGAAATATAAATCTAAAATTTAAACCATTTCATAATTTATGGTCTTAAACTGTGGTTCTCGTACTGAATAATTACTGACATATAACTCAATTATATTAACACTTCAACAGTCCGGAGTCCAAACTGGCTAAAATGCTGCAGACCAAACAATCCCTAGGGAAGAATGTTTTTCTTGGTTAATAAAAGTACTGGCCTAGTGCTGTCTAGATATCTAAAAGGCCATGAACTTCAATAGCAAAAATAATATCCACAAAAATCCCTACTTTTTCCATAAAAGGAGAAAAGCATAGGATAAGTAACATGAATCTACACAAGGAAGCTCAATTAACTCCATGCAGGATAAAGACAAAGAGAGCCACACTAATTATAATCAAGCTGTTGAAAGATAAATATTAAAAGCAACAAGAAAGTATTAGAGAACTCACTCATGTACAAATACAATACATTTCTCATCAACATAGAAGCCAGAGACAGTAGCATGACTTATTTAAAGTGCTGAACACAGAGGGGGGAGGGAGCCTATCAACCAAGAATTCTAAATCTGATTTAATATTAAGTTGGCAATACTTCCTAAAGCAATCTACAGACGCAATACAATCTCTATCAAAATCCCAAAGGCTTTGTTTGCAAAAATGGAAGTGCCAATTCTAAAATTCATACAGAATGGCAAGGGACTCTGGATAGCAAAAATAATCTTGAAAAAAAAAAAAAACAAAGTTGGAAGACACACTTCCTGATTCTAAACCTACTACAAAGCTACAGCAATCAAAACAATGTGGTATTAGCTTAAGAACATATATATGGACAAGTGGGGAAAAAGAGTCCACAAATAAACCTGTACATCTACAATCAACTAATTTTCATCCACAATGTCAAGACCATTCAGTCTGCAAAGAACAGTATCTTCAACAAATGATGCTGGATCAACTGCAAAGGCACATGGAAAGAATAAAGTTGGACCACTAGCTCATACCAAAAACAAAAAAATACTCAAAATGGATCGAAATCCTAAAAGAGCTGAAACTATAAAATTCTTAGAAGGAAACATATAATAATAAATCTTCACAACCTCGGATTTGGCAATGTCTCAGATATGATACCAGAAGCACAAACAAAAGAAAAACAGGTAAAGTGAACTACATCAAAACTAAGTATGTGCATCAAAGGATACTATCAAGAAAGTGAAAAGAGAACCTACAGAATGGGAGAAAATATGTGGAAATCATATTTGATAATGGTCTAATATCCAGATTATAAAAATGACTCCAACAAGCACATAAAAGATGTCAATAGCATTGGTTATTAGGTAAATGCAATCAAAACCACAATAAGAGGCCACTCCACATCTTCATTAGGATAGCAACAACAAACGACAGACAATAACAAATATTGATGAAGACAAAGAGAAATTAGAACTCATACACTGCTGTCAGAAATATAAAATGGTACAGCTACCGTGGAAAAGTTTTGTGGTTCCTCAAAAAGTTAAACATAGAATTACCATACAACCCAGCAATTCCACTTCTAAGTATATAACAAAGAGAACTGAAAACATGTTTACACAAAAACCTGAAAACAAATGTTTACAGCAGCATAATAAAACCATCGTAACCAAAAAGTGGAAATAACCCCAATGTTCACCAACTAATGAACAGAACAGACTCACTGAATAAACTCTGACACATCTATACAATGAAGAATTATTCAGCCATAAAAAGTAATGAAGTTCTAATATATGTGACAACATAGATGAACCTATAAAACATCAGTGAGCAAAAGTCAAACATAACAGACAACATATTGTATGATTCCATTTATACAAAATGTCCAGAATAGGCAAATCCATAGAGAAAGTAAGTGGATTAGTAGTTGCCGTGGCTGGAGTAGGACAAAATGGGAAATGACTGATAATGGGTAGTGAGTTTCTTTCTGGGAATATGAAAATGTTCTGGAAAAGGTGATGGTTGCACAACCTTGTGAATACACTAAAACCACTAAATTGTAGACTTAATAATGGCGAATTTTATACGAATATTTCAATATTTTTAATGTTGAATTTTTTAAGAATTTGTCTGAATTACTAACGGTACAGTGCTGAAATCACTGAAATAAAGGGAAAGTGAAAAGTACGTTACTAGCAACACTGAGCTAGAGTCTCAAATTCATGCTATCTGCATAGGGATTCCTATCCTGGGTGGTGGTTTGGATTACAAACCTAGAGGGCTCTGTCCTTCCCTTTCTGAATCTAAGAAATAGGGATTAAATTTCTCAAGTTGACTCACAAGTTATTCAAGTCTTATCACTTCTTACATCTGCAACGTACACCATGCTCAAAAGTATCAACCTTCTTTCTCCCCATTTTCTGTTCTTTCCACAGACGATCTCAGCTAGAAAAAGAGGAAAGCAATTTATCTAACTAAATCATAAAATCTGTGAATGATCGGTAGCTGTAAACAGTATTCTCTCTCCTCAACTCCTCTAGCTCTCTAGGCTCCATATAAGTATTTGGCAATTTAAGAAATCAAAGTTTAAAACATTTAGGTTTCAATAAAGTTTGCCTAGGAGTTGATAATTTGGAGCAAGAAAGCCACAGAGATCAACATGCTACTACTGGTGGTATGCCCTTAGACTCAGATTCCTTTCCCTGATTTTTCCAGTTTCATGCATTTTAAAATCAAACTCACTAATATACTTTTCAAATTAGGATCTATGAACCATCTACATCACCTGTTGTGTCCAGCACACCCCAGATTTAGAAACTCAAAATCTCTGGGGATGGAGTCCAGGAAACTTATTTTCAAAGTGAAGTGATTCTTATATACACTATGTCTGAGAATCATTGTTCTAAAAATTTCAACAAAAATGGGACCTTCAACCATTTAAGGTATAGGTAATGTACGAGACTACATCTATATAAAGATGACATGACCACTGCCACTGAGTTTACGTGTCAGAACTAAGTACAAAATACAAAAACACTTTTCATGTCTGGAACTCCCTGCACACTACTCCATTAAATATGAACATGAAGGTGTGTGCTCTACATATGTTACACAACATTAAATGGTATAGATGACAAAATACTGGTGTACTTGTATTCAAATCAATTGAAGAGGTTTTTTCAGCATATTGAGAAAAATATGGAAGTTTGTTCTTATTTATTTCTTCTACATCTGAATAATAAAAGATTGAATTTCAGTTAATAAAGATCTAAACGGCGATAACCTTCATTAAAGCAAATCTAGTATCTGAGTAATTTTCCTTCTGAGTAATTTCAAATATCAACTGTCACTATGGTTTTTGCTAGCACATGTTAACAGCTTGCATAATGATGAGATCTTTTCTATTCTCTCCTACCCCTCCCAATTTTGCCAAGTTTACTCACTTGAAATAAACTATTTTTTTTGTGTAAGAAAAATGCTTCTAGATTTTAAACTATTTATACTGACGTACTCTAGTCCATACACACAATATAGATTCCTTTATTTCTTCAAGCCTAAAAAGCACTGAGAATGTTATGGAAAGTTTCCAGTCTACCATAGGACTGGTATGGTAGTCCTTGTAAATACTACCAAAGAAGATTTAATTTATATCATCACCTCTAATTCTATTGACAAAAACAGATTTTGATAATAAAAGTTCCAGTGTTTTAAAGTATTCTCTAGTTACAGTGAACAATATTTCAAAATATTTATGGAGCACCTACTACATACCCCAAAATGTTCCTGAGGCTGGGAATAGGAACACAACAGTCAACAAAACATGCTCAATAAACATACTGCTCATAATGTGTTATATGGTGATGATTCAGGGTCGTCAATCATTGCAAATACTGAGGTACAAGCACTTCAACGTGTGCAGGCAGGACTGAACAGAATCTATATAGATCTTTTAACAGGCCAAAAAATTTGTTTCTGAAATAATTTCTATTTATTTAAAAGCACGCACACACATACAGTACAAGATGTCTATAGTATCTAAGGTTTCCAGTTTGGATATACTCTAGACATGTAGCATTTTAAAAATTAAGTTTCTTGTCATAATATTTATACCCTACACTTTAATTTGTAGCAAGATGTAGTGATGCACCTCGTGAAAAAACGAATGGGAGACGTCCCCTTCTTAACAGAAAATATCACTAAGAATTGAAAGCACTTAAAATCAATATACTAAGAAACCTCCAACATGCGCATCTCTGAACTCTGATAAAGTCCTATGATTCTTCTTCAACCAAGAAAAACAGCAGGCAGAGGAAAATGAAACCCACTTCTCTGTCACTCTAGAAAAAAACATTTCTTCCACATTTCTGCATATAAAAAATTATGCGTTAACTATGAGACCCAACATGAAAAGACCAGAGGACCCTGATGTCCAATTTAGGTGGAAGACAAAAAAACACAGCCTACGCAGAAAATGGGAATATTCCTTCCTAACACCGGGTCTAAGTGCTTGGGGGGTATTTTGGTTTTTTAACTGCTTCAGCGTCCTCCAAACACTGGACGGATTACAAATGCTGCAGAAAAACACTCAGGTGCCACAGAGTAGCGTCCATCTCATCCCAGAGCGTGCGGTCCCAAAGCTGACTGCGCAGCCCCCGAAGCAAGGCGAGAAGGGACACAAAACAGCCTGCCAACCTGAAACCAACAGAGAAGGGGCTGGCCGGCCCACCGCAAGCCAGCGAGCCCCGCGTGCCCCGCGCGTCCCCCAGGTGCCCTTGGAAGCAGCGGCCTGTGGGGAAAGCCGCGCCCGGTCCCGGCGGACTCCAGTTCCGCCCGCCGACCCATCATCCCTCTCCCTCCCAGCCCATGGGACCCGCTAGGCCCGCCGCGCCGGCTCCGCCCCTCGCCTCCCGGCCAGGCCCGGGCTCCCAGCCCCAGCGCAGCTCAGCCCCGGGCGGGCGGGCGCGGCAGAGCCGGGGGGTCCCCGGGCCCCCGGGCAGCGCCCCCCCCCCCACAGGCCGCAGAGGCCGGCCCGGGAGCGTGCACCGCCGCGGCCCCGACCAGGCCCGCGCGCCGGCCCGGGCAGACGTTGCCCTCGTCTCACCTGCGTCCCCACCACGACGATCTGAGGCAGCTGGATGATGTCGGCGCCCACCGTGTTGAAGACGTCCTGGAGCTTGTTGATAACAGGAATCAGCGCCTCCATGACCCTCCAAACACGGGACCCCCTCCCGGCCGGCCGCGGCAATGAATGGGGCCGCGGCCCAGAGTCCGCCTCCTTTCCCCTCTCCTCCGCCCTCTCCTCGGGAGCCAGCACCCATTGGACCCAGCCGGCCGCTACCTGCCCCCTCCCGGCAGGCCGTGCGCGAAGAGGGCGGGGGCGAGGCACAAGGCCTGCCGGGAGTTGTGGTTCCGGAGCGGGAGAAAGCCGCGGCCTACGGCGTCCAGAAGGCTGCGCGGGGCGAGCGGAGCCCGAGACGCGAGTGGGAGGGGGGCTTGGGGCTGGGATCCCACCCGGGTTGTCAGCACGCTAGGGAGCGAGGCCCGGGTAGTAGGAGGGAAACGATACGCTTACCTTGTCCTGAGACGTGCTATGCCAAATACGTGTTAAGTACTATAGAGTCTCTTGATCAATAATCCAAGATGCCTTTTCCTCATGAGGACGCTTCATAAGGGCGGGTTGGAAAGGCTGGAATGACATAACCTCAGACAGTGCAGCAGGTGCAGAAGGTCCGCAGGGCTGAGAGTAGAAGGCGTGGGGTGCTCTTTTGCAATAATATTATCCATGTTAGGGCAGGCGAGTTCTCCAGGATTTTTGTAAAAAAAGTGTTCATAAAGACTCTTAGAGTGTCAGTTTTTTAGAGAGAAAGGGCGAGGCCTTTAGGTTCTCTGTTCTGTATAAAATGTTATTCGTTGTGGCCGATTCCTTGCAAAGTGGAGATCTGATAACCGCCTTGGTAGCTTTTTGCTAAGGTTGCCCACTGTTCTGTTCCTAAATGTTGTTTTTCTTTTTAGACAGTATCTTCCTTTTACATGGAACTTCCATAGTTTCCTAGCTCAAAGTTAAAAAAAAAAAAAGTGGGGGACATTTGAGCAAAGATCCAAAGTAGGAGAGGAGAAAGCTCTCCTCCATACTTTATTTTTCTCCATAGGATGTATCTCCATCTAACATGCTATACATTTAACTTATTTTCTCTCTCTCCTTTTGCTAGAATAACCTAGATTATTGGATCCTAGAGGCCAGGAAGTTTTGACTGTTTAATTTAGAGATGCATCCCTAGCACATAGAAAGTGATGAATAATAACACTCTCTAAGTTTACAAACCAACTGAGAACCATTATAAATAAGTGGGTAAAGTCTTATGATTGGGTGTATAATGGACCACATAATGAGCACTTTTTCTAGTCTAATGGGGAAGAGAGAAAGTTTAAGCAAGACTTCCTAGAAGTCACTAGATTTAATCTCCATGAGGGCAAGGCCCACCAGCCCCACTTCCACCAGCCATGGTGGAAGTTGTGCGCTGCACCACTTGAGTAGGTACCATTCAAGAGTACAGCCATACACACTAGCCCTGGGGACATGCTTGATTTGTTCAGCAGGACACATGATAGGTACTCAATAGATATTTTTTAACAAAGCTAAGACCCGAAGGTCTTCTAGTGGTGTTTAGGCATCTTACCAGGGTTTATAAACATTCCCTTCTCTTTGATTCTTTTTAAAAACAAAAATTTCAGAGCCATTGAGAGAAAATTTCAAAACTCCAAAAAAAAGAGAGCAGGCAAAAGAAAGGAAGTAGGCTCATAATGAAGCTCCATGGGTATAACCAGTAACTGTTTCATGGGGAACGTGCCCTAGGGCAAAAATAATGCAACTACAATTGTTTTACCCTTATTTATGGCGCAGACAGACATAGTTTTTTCCTGTTTGCTAATGCCAACATCAAAAGAGCAAGTATACATGTATTCCAGAAAGACAAATGTCATGAATTTTACATGGCATTATATATTTCCATTTAAATTATAAAATATTTCTTGTGATGAAACATCAGAGTTTTAATATGCTTTAGGAACAATAATGACTGCTTTTCTAGAAGGAAGAATGATCACATGGCCAGCGCTCAAAAGTTTCCTATCATAACTACCGCCAATTAGATTTAAACAAGTTTGTCCAGTAACTGTTTAGACACTAGAGCAAAGGTCCCCAAACCCCAGGCCGTGGACCAGTGGCCTGTTAGGAACTGGGCTGCACAACAAGAGATGAGCAAAGAGAGTGAAGTTTCATCTGTATTTGTAGCTGCTCCCCAGCACTAGCAGCACTGTGTCTCAGCTCCACCTAAGATCATTAGGCATTAGATTCTCATAGGAGCATTGGTTGGGAAGTGCTGTACTAGAGTATTGAGTTCATCAGGCATGAAAGAAAATTGTTTGAGGCTAGAGAAACAGGAAGTGGTGAGGCCTTGAAAAAGAGTGGCTCTAATTTGATAACAGTTTTTTTTTTAAATATAAGGCAGGATAATCTATGTGCAATATGTTTTGCGGGAAAGAAAGCCAACAAATTTGGGTTTTCACATTTTAAATTCAGAATGCTTTTGCTTGTGAGAAAGCCACTTAGCTAATAAGTATGACTTCTCTCATCTAAAGTAGGATAATGTGTTTCTCAATGGGTTGCTTTGAAATCAAATTAAGCCATTATCAGGTACTGTTTCCAAACGCTTTTTAAAAAAGTACTCTTTCAGCCATCCCTCTCTCATTGTAGGTTTATCATTTAGGAAAGGCAGTTTGCTTGCAAGTCTCAGAAATTTAACTCATACTAACCGGCTAAAAAGAGGAATTAATTAACTTGTATAACCAAAGAGTTAGCATGACCTTGACCTCAAAAATTACTATAACCAGAGGCTTAGGCAGGATGAGAATTCTACTTCTTACTCTGCATCATCTACTTCATTCTCTCAAATCAATTTATTCCTGTGGATGAAGTGAGCAGACAACAGTGGAGGCTGCAGGGGATCTCACTGACCAAGCTGCTTCAGGGCAGATAAGGTTGAGCAAATCTTGGGAGGAACTGAAACTAGGTATCTTCCTGTCTCTCTGTTATATGAGTTCCTTATTGCTGCCTTAACACATTACTACAAACTTAGTGTCTTAAAACAACAAAAATTTATTATAGCCTTATAAGTCAGAAGTACAATGTGTGTCTCACTGGGCTAAAATCAAGGTATCGTCAATGCTGCATTCCTTTCTGGAGCCTCTATGGAAGAGTCCATCTCCTTGATTTGAGACTGCTCACATTCCTAACTCTTGACCCCCCTTCCAACATCTTTCAAAGCTAGCAATGTCACATCTCTATGACCCTTCGTCTGTCATTATATCTTTCTCTGACCACAGCCAGGAAAGGTTCTCTGCTTCTAAGAACTCATGATTTGAATAGCTCACCTGGATAAGCCAGGACAATCTGGCCCACTTGGATGACCCAGGACAAGCTCCTTATCCTAGTCTGTACCTTTCATCTGCAAGGTCCTTTTTGTTACATAAAGTTCACAGGTTCCAGGAATTAGGAATTGGATGTATTTGAGGGACCATGACTCTGTCTCCCACACCAAGTTAAGGTGATTGGTCTGAGGATGGACGTGACCCAAGCAGGCCGTTTAGAGACCTTCTAAGAAATTTTTAACTTGAGTTAACCAGAGAATTTTCTGTCTCTTATTATGGAGCTATAAGGGTGTGGTCACTGTCACTAGAGATCATGTTTCTTACCACATGGAATAAATTGGTTTTAGAAAATAAAGTAGACTCCTTATTTACTCTATTTGAAAAAAATTTTCAAAGCCAACAATTATCCATAGTTCTGAATATACATCTATAGGACATAATCTGGGATAATCCCCATAATCGCTATGTTCCTTGTTGCCCTTTTCACACAATATTATTAAACTATTATTTATTGAATACTTACTGTAGGTGAGGCACTGCACTAAGTTGCCTGGTGGGATAGGCTTACAGATGTGGAAACCGAGGCTCTAGAGATTTAAGTAAAGTGATACATTTACATAGCTAGTATGTGGCAGAGCTGTGATCAAAACCTCTATATATATACTGCCTCATTTCTTCATTCATTCCTTCATTTTTCAGCACATACTGACCAAGTACCTATTAGGCATATGGATCTAAGCCAGACACTGTATTTGCTAAGGGGAGATGAGGACTGTGGACATGACAGAAAGTAACATGCCCTTCCCCTTTAAGCCAACAGTGAGCTCACTGAAGGCAGAAGTGGTGTCATATTCAGCTAGTTATCGCCACTGTTTAGTATGATGCTTGTTACATAATACTACTCCAGTGAATTTGGAGTTTTCTTTTACTCGGAAAGTCTGGAATAATAAAAGATACAAGCAGCTCTAAACTTGTACGATTGCAACTAGAATTTGCAATCAAACCCAGCCAAGACATAAGAGGTTGGCCTGGCATAGGATTCATCAGAATAGCAGCCAAGTTACTTTTGCTAGGGAATAGGCTGGCTTTGTTCTAATTTACAATCCCTAATGACAGAGTTTATTTAATTAAATTAATAACTGGACAATTTTCAATAGTTCTTGCAAAAGATCATTTAGACTATTTTTATAGCGTAAGTATTCAAATCGTTTAGTGCCAACATATTGATCATCACTAATAGCCAAGCTGCCATTATCCATGCCTTCAAATCATAGTGGAAAGTGAAGGTCTAAAGTTAACATAAAATATAGAATTCTGATGAGAAACCCTGCTTATATTTTGCAATGATAAACAGCTGTGATCACTTTGCCCTAGTTCTTAGGCCTCAAGCTTAACAGACATTGTCAGCAGGTGCGGGAAATTGTCTGCAGATGCAGCCAACTGTCTGCAGATGGTGGAGTCCAGCAACTGAATCTGGCGAGATACTGGCAGCCCATCAGAGGGCAGTGTGACAACACAATTAAGAGTAGTAGAATCTTTTGCTCCCTAGACTACTTTCTTCCTTTTGCTCCATACCCATACACCAAATTCTATTCATACACAAATAGAATTTGCTCTCTCTTAATTCTCCCACCCTCAAAACAGATGGCATGTTTTACTAACTGTTTGAGATAACAGAGTGATTTTACACCATAGTAATGCCAACTATTGAATATTCCATGTTAAGACATCTCTGTTCTTAAACTTCTTTATCTACCCTGTGTCTGGGAATTTCTCATTAGCTTCTTTTCTTTACAGCTACACTCTACATTCCCAAAATGTTGTTTGGCATTCTTAGAAGCTCCTGAAATCTCCTTTCTCCTCTATTTTTCAGGCTTCTTTTATGCCTTCCTTACACCAACTCCATAAGCCCGCATTTTACATTGAAGAGAAATTTAACTTTTCAGCCCTTGGTTAGCTATTTTGCATATCAAATTCTCACTAGCACACAGTAGTAAACAAAAGGAACATCTAACCTGGATTTCTTCTTTTAGCAGCCAAGTATAATAGAGACTTTGGACATCTTTTCTTTCTAATTCGCCAATCAGTTCATCTAAATAGCAGAGGACAGCATAAGTCACTTTGAGTTTTAAGAACCAATTGTCTAGAAATTACGCACGATCCTGGTAGAGGATAAGACACATCAGTGATACAATTAGTAAATTAGTGAATAAAGCAGTATAATATAAAGTACTAATCACAGTATATATAACCTGTCTAAAGGTTTATGTAACAGTTGACTTTTTGTTTATGATTTATTTATTCTAGTTTCTCTTTAGTTACTGAATGTTTGACTCAATGGATGGATGGATGTTTGGGTGACTGAAAATTTTGTATATTAAATATACTTCAACCCAGCTAGTCAGTGATTAACACATTGTTATTTTATTTTTTATTTATTGTTATTATTTATGCCCTATAGCACCTGGTCTTCCTAGGTGGTCTCCGATCCAAGTACTGACCAGGCCTGACCATGCTTAGCTTCTAAGATCAGACATTGGGCTTGTTTAGGGTGGCATGGCCGTAGATCATGGACTGTGGCTCCACTGGGGCACGAACCCAAGATCTTCTGCGTGTAAAGCAGATGTGCTAACTGCTATACTATGGAACCACAGCCACACATTGTTATTTTAGAACTAGTACAGCATGAGGGAAAAGTTCTGCCTTAGTCATCCTCTTTAAGAAGACATGATCTTACCCCAACCCCTGATATATGAAATAGATATAATAAGTACTATAGATATGACCTCCAACCAAAATAGAAGTTTTTAAAAAGCATTAGCAGCCCTAGTAAGTTAATGCAAATGTAGAAAATGATGCAACCCAAATCCAGACATTAGTCTTAAATGTGTGCCACTTTTCACACCAGTAGCAAAAACAAAAGCAAACGACAACAACAAAAAATGAAAACAGAATAGTATTAAATACTATAATAAAGATACAATAGTGAGCAAGTCATTGGCATTCCTCCAGATTCCTCAAATCTCCTTTCTTCTCATTCCCTATCCTCAAGAAGAAATGAACAAGTAATCATAATTAATATAGCAGAAGTCAGCACATAGGAAAAGGATGTAGCCTGGGCTTCCTGGATTAAAGGAGTTGACCAGAGGAAGAGAAAGAACTTTCAAACCAGGCAGAGGGAAAAGGAAGTGAAAAACATGATACATTCTGGATGCTTTAGTCTAGTGTAGCTAAGTATAGGGCAAGAGGGTCTGTGAGGGAATGGTGAGTGGCAAGGATAGTAGCTGGACTGTCAGAGATGAACTCATGAGAATGAGGAGCTAGAGATGTAACCTGAAGGTAATAGAGAAAATCAGAATGAGCAGACACACATGATCTTATGACTTTTATGAAGATCACCCCATCCAACTGGATTGGGCTGATGTAAGGGAGAATGGGAAACCAGATAGGGAGTGGTGTAGCAATTCAAGTCATAAATGATGGTAATGTACACCTGGGTGGTAATGATGACCATGGAGACACTGGGACAAATTTAGAATAGATGTGCCTATCCAGAGGAAAAAAGAAAAAAAATAGGCAAGGGCAGTGGGCAATAGGAACTGTTAAGAGGCAGGAGAAAGATGTTAAAGAAACCATAAAATAGTGACCAAAAAGATAAACAGAAAAATAGAAGAATGGCTTGTTCAAAATATATTTCATCTTCCTTCCTGTGAGCTTTGCTTTAGTGGCTAGCAAGATTGGTGTCTGGTAATGTACCTCTTCCTAGCTTGCAGTTGGCTGCCTTCTCCTTGTGTCCTCTCATAGCCTTTCCCCTGTGCACATATGGCAAGAGAGAGCCCTCTAGTGACTCTTCCCCTTCTTAAAATGACACCAGTCCTATCAGATTAGGGCTCCAGCCTTATGGCTATTGAACCTTAATTATCTCTTTAATTATCCCTTAATTATCCCTATTTCCAAATACAGTCACATTGGAGATTAGGGCTTCAACACAAATTTAGGGGGGACACAATTAGGTCCAAAACAATGTCATTAAATCATGTAAAATATGAAAAAGGCCTCACCTCTGACCATACTCTCCAGATGAGAACCACCCTTAATAGCTTCTGTCTATTCATACTTCTTACTGTTCTAACAAACCTATAACATAAATTAGATCCTACTACATATAACTCAAAAAAAGCTCCTTTAATTATAGATTTTCTTCACTCATTGCTGTTATAGGTATCTTCCATATCAATATATAAAAATCCAAAAAAAAAGTGTTTCCAATAGCTGCATAATATTCTCTTGTAAAGATTATAACTTATTTAACAGTTTTTCTCTTGGTAGATGATCGATAGATCACTTTGAATTTATCATGGACAATGTTGTGGAAAATATCCTTATATATGTATATATTCATACTTAGTATTTCAGTAGGATATATTCTTAGACATGGAATTTCTAAGTCAAAGGGTATGAATCTTTAAAATCTAAATAAATATTGGCATGGCAATTTGTACTTCAAGTAAAAGTGTATTAAGTACCCATTTCCCCATACCTACTCTAGGGTAATATCAATATTTTGTTTTGCTAATACGTTAAGAAAGCAATAATTTTTTATTTGTATTTCAATTAGTGAATTTTTGCATATCCTGGTTCTTTATATTTCTGTGATCTATTCATATTCTTTGTCCTTTTTTCCCTTCACATCGATATAATATTAATCTGTTAGTTTTTTTATATTTATTATGGAAAAAAAGCTTTGCTATATATGTTGTAATCTTTTCATTAATGGTATCAGATGTATAAAAGTGAAGTCACAGGATTTTTATGTTTATCTGCACTAATGCTGAGCCCACCACCTACCTAATTTGTACTCACAGAATCCACTGATGCCCCCTGGCTTTGGCTGTGATATCAGAATCTTCTGGCTGAATGGCAAAGGAGAGGAGATTCTCTGTACAGCACTATATTAAGGAAGCACTTGAAGAACAACTAGAAAAATATAAGTGACTATGTATTTTTATACATACAATTAATTATACTTGCAAATGATACCAAAATAGGTTTTCAAAAGCAAGTAGAATCAGGGGAACAATAAATAACACATATATAAATAAGATTATAATACTAGAGCCTAAAGGAACATTAGCAATTTTCATCATTTTAAATTTTAGTCCAACAGTAGAATTTTACAAATAAGGAAACCAGGGCTCAGAGAAGTAAAATGACATGCCTAGGTTCACAGCTCAAGTTACTAGAAGAGACAAGATTAGAACTCAATTATCTTGACCCTCAATTTGACAAAACTTCACTAATGCAGGAATTCCTTGTATCTCTAGATTAAAACAAAACTCATACATTTTAAAATGTGACTATTAGAATTAAAATCTGATGTTACTAATCAAGCTTTTACAATTATTTCATCTCTCTGAGACCAAGGTGCACTCTTTAATAAAGGGTGAACCAAGCCCTTAAGCCAACTCAAAGCTCCAAGTAGCAGCATCCTGGAGTTTTGCTCAGACTTGGACATCACCTGAACAACTGGCTTCCAGAATCAGCAACTCAGAACTCTGTTCAATGCATGATAAATTTAAGTGATTAAATAAAAATATTGTTTCTTGTGAAAACACCATAATGGGTTACAGGGTACCATCTTACTATATAAAAGAGGAGCATTTCCTTTATTGAGACAAAACAACTTGGCTTTGTTTTTTACTTAAATGCAGGACCAAACGATGAATGAATCACTTCCTCTCTAAGAGAATGATTGCAGGGTAAGTGCTCATTATCCACACTCTGGGCCAGGTCCTCTCTGCCAGCCTCACTTCCTCAGGATGTATATCTTTCAGTGTCTCTGGCTCTTTCTGGAAGTGACCAGCTGCCTCTAATTTCCTCCAGGTGCCCCAGTGATGGTGGTGGTGACAATAGGTTAAGACTGGTTTTTTAAAAGCAAGAGTAGATCACATAAAGGCTAAAACTTTCACCATTATATTTTAAATACTTGGCTATGTTATAAGCCCTTAATCAGGAATCTGGCTTTGTCATTAAAACAATTTAGTTATATAAAATGTTAATTTTTTTTTCTCTCAGTCACTCTTCCAAAGGTCTGTACTAACATTGAACACTTTGGAAGAAAAATTTTGTTCATTTTTTTTCCCTTATATAACCTAACTTTTATATTCAGTATTTGTTGAGTGCCTATAATGTGCCAGGCACTATTCTAGGGATTGGGGACATCAGTAATCAAAACAGATAAAAATCCTTACCTTCATGGAGCTTATGTTCTAGTAGTTGGAGACAGACAATAAAAACAAACACAAAAATAGCTAATTATCTAGTTTGTTACAAGATTATAAGTGTTCTGGGAAAAAAATAGATCAGATTAAGAAAGAATGAGAGTGTTATGCTGGTAGTGGAGGCAGCTGTAATCTAAGATATCCTTGTCAAGTGAAATTGTGGTGGTGAGATTTGAGCACAGACTTCAAATTGGCAAAGTATTAATCATGAAGATATCTGGGGAAAGAGCATCACATGAAGAGGGAACAGCCAGTTATGTGTGAATTATAAGGCTGGAATATACTTGGCTTGTTTAAAGAAAAGCAAAGAGACATATGGTACCAGGTGGTGGTAGGGGGAAGACATATAGGGCCTTTCCCAAGGCCAAAGGACTGTAACTTTGTTCTGAGTAAAATGGGGACCCCCGCCCAAGACTTGGTAGAGAAGTAACATGATTTGACTTGTGTCCCCTGGCTGTGTATTTAACAGTGGAGGGAGAGAGAAGGAGCAAACCAAAATTTTGACAATCAAAATCATTGTGAACTGAACATGTATAACCACAGCCAAAATAACATCTAAGTCTTTAGTATTCATTTAAGGATGTATTTATTTACAAGATACAAACATTTAATATTTAATAGGAATTAAGGTGCTTAATTTTACATTGTTTCCAATTCTGCCTTTATGACCAAATATACATATGTTACACAATATATACAGTATCTGCAAGTATTTTACATTCATATAGCTAGAAAAGAAAAATTACTTTTGTGTACTTTTTCACATTTAGCTTTAGAATTCTGATAACTTTTCAAACTGATCAGTCAACAATTCAAATCCCAGCTAACACTTATTCAAAAATACCAGTCAATTGTCACTCACAAAATGAAATGCTAGTTTGGAATAAATGAAAACAAAAATCAGTTTTATATACAGATATGATTGCTAATGGAGATCCCCCACCCCCAAATGATACATTCCAACATCTGTGTTATATAATGCAATTGTTATCATAATGGTCCCCACAGACTATTGTTTCTTCCCAAAGTGATTATATATATATATAATCACTCTATGTATTTGATATTCACTTATTAAAATATGCTACAGTGAGATTTCTTGATCTCTCACTAAATCCACCTAATCTTACTAAATCTAAAATGAACTTTAGGAGAGATGACTATCATGTAACCCTCATTGGCCCCAAGTTAAAAATGATCTTGTAGAAGCCATGTACTATTTCATCTCAGAACACTGCATTCTTTCCAGTGTTCAGTCCAGAAAGTTAAAGAGCATGATGGACTTCAGAGGGATTTTAACCTCAGTAAACTGTACAGAAAATGGCCCAATAGAACAAAATTATTTCTTTTAAAGCCTAAATAAAAAAAAAAGTAATGACAAGATGCTAATGGTCTAATTTAGAAGCCAAGGTGAAAGGCCTGGGTGCAATAGATCCCATCAGTATGCACTTACATATTTATATTTTATAGTTTATATCTCTTCTGCAATTTAAGTATTTTTTTCTTAACACACATTGCTCTGATCTGGTGACCAGCAGTCTCTTTCTGTTCACCTCCCTGTTCATTCTTGTTTCCAGTTTCTAATCTTAATCCTCTCTACTATATCAGTAGAGAAAGCAAAGTTATTTTCTCATGACATGATTATGGGCATATATAAGAACAAATTATACTGAAAATCCATGTAAATAACTTATGTGAAAGTATTTAAATTAAAAAGAACAGTTTCTATAAAAATTTCATTCCTATGAAAAAAACAGAATTGGAAATAGTATTTTTACATATGTACATATATGCATAAATTCACAGAAAGTGTTTTTTAAGTAGATCTAGTGGTCTTTATATATCATACCCATATTTTCTAAATCTGGAGAATCTATAATAGGTAGTGATATGAAAATAAAGAACAATTTGATTCAACTAAAATTTGATGAGATTAAAGAAATAACATAATCCACTACAGATGTCAAAATAGTCCTAAGAATAAGAACTGGTTAGCCACAGTTTTTATATTAATACATTCTTGAAGAATACAAAACTTAAGAATGAAAACATTAAGACATTCTTGTCTTTCTCAAACATTTATTAGTTTCAAAGACATTCTTGTCTTTTGAATTAATTTTAGCTTATAAATACCATGTGCTTAATTTTAGACCCGCTAACATGAACATCATGTGATGTAGAAAATTTTAATTAATTTTCTATTCTGCATTGTAGCAAGGACACCTTTGTTCCTTATAACTTTATTTGCTCCTGTTGATGCCTTTTCCTCAGGACAAATACAACCCAGAAATATCATTATCAGAATTATCACAGATAAAATGCTCAGAATAAGAACTTAAGGCTTTGAGTATAACCAGAAATGAGATCTAAAATTTGAAGAGAATAAAACACCCTGTTTTCACAAAGTAGACAAGAAAAAGTAAGACATAATTGTGAACTTGCAGTATTTTTGATATAAGGTTTTTAGAAGGCATCAATGAATCTTTAACCCCGTAATACTATGAAGTTTGTAGTTTTCTATATATATTTATGACTACAGCAAGTATTCTTTTTAAAATATCCGAATGTATATCTATAAATGGGGACAGGATACATTTAAAAGGCTAGTTCTTAAAAAAAGTTTGGTAATTTTAAAAAATTAGTTTAGGTCATTCAGTGAAGATAAGTACAGCAACCTGTATGTTGTATTAAAATGAAATGTACCTTGATAAAGCGATGCACATGTGCTTCAATTGTTTCACCAGCCATGCCCTTTGAAAAGTAAAATGCTTTTGACAGATATTTGAAATCAAGGAACAATGCCCACTCCCCACCCACACACACTTTCTCTTCCCTATACTGAGCAATGAATTGCATTATCACTTCTAGAAGTTAATTCTCTATGTCCTTGTGGCTAGGGGTGTTTATATTAAAATGTCAGTATAAAAGCATACCCTGAAGAGTTTTATTGCTTGCATACATGATAGCATTGTAGATGCCATTATTACAAAAGTGGCTGGTGGAGTTTTTCATTATCGAGTCCCACTTAAAACCTGGAGATCAGTCTGCACTACATTTCATACTTAATATACCAATGGTAGACTTTTAATAAAGCAAAAATTAAGCTTAAACATTGGAATGTTTTATAATAAATAGCAGTTTTCATTAAAGAAGTATTTTTTAAGTTTGGAGGAAGGGCATTTTAAAGAAAAGATGGCTTAGAAAGTACCAAATTAGAGAAAATAAAGAATAAGACCCATATGGAATGTTGGTTTTAATAGGAAAGCAACCAATTATTTTTTTAGATTCAATTTGTCATGACTGCTCAGGTGCCTCAGAAAGCAAAAAACATAGATTATTCTTGTAACCAATCACACTTTGAGGTCGTTTGGTTTAGTTGAGTGGCTAACAGTATTCCTTTGCCTTTCTCCAAGTAAAAGTATTAGTGATTCTTTAATAAGAAACAGGTAAGGCTGCATCATTGCTGCTTTTTGTGCTTAGCTATAGAACATGGGGTGAGATGTAAAGATGGTGACTGGATAACCAGAAATTCTCTTCTTATATTATTTCTAATTTTTAAAAGAAATTAAAGATAATACCTAAGATCATAACAAATATTCTCTTCACATGAGTAGTCTTTCAGTATTATAAATTAAATAACATTACATTTATTGAGCCAAAACTTGAGCGTGTCCGTGTTACTGCCACTGCAGGAAAAGAACTGACTGATAGGGGAAGTATAGTCTTTCGTTATTCAAACAGTTTTAAAAATAACCTGGCCTATAAATCATCTAATTGGACCTTACTTTTCCACTGTTCTATCCATATTCACAAATTTTATCTTCTCCTGATAACCATTCTACATTTTCATTGCTTTTCTTTTCTTGAGATTAAGAAAATCAAAGTATCATCTATAGCTATTGTTTAACTTTCTCAATAACCTCCCATAAACACACATGTTGTATACACACTTATGTAACAGTTGGCAACTAGAAACGAGAAGCAATGTACAATATTTCTTAGTTAGACCCTAATTTAATAGGAAAAAGTTGCCTTTATCTCTTTTTGGCTCCAAGTATTAGGCTTAATGTAAATGATCAGGGCTGGTATTCCTTTTATGGAGGAGGCAGCCTAATCATGTCAGCCATAATTAGTTTATCTGTTCCTTTGGGGTGGAGGAAAAGTGATATTTCAAATATTTCTTAAGATTGCCCAAATAAATGAGCAGAAATCTCATATTCTGAGTGACTGTATTCTACATTTAAGGTGTAATACCCAAAGACTGAGAATAGTGAGATCATTCTTGTGGATTTCTAGACTAATACATTAAAAGTGATAATGTTTAGGGCATAAGAGGGTAAATGAAAGAAAAAAAGTTCTAATTCGAGACAAGAATTAAGTTAAATAGCCAACTTAAGACAAACTTTTAATGACAATATAATGAAGAGCAGCTTTCATCACAAGAATGTAAATTTTGTCTACTAAGATTCCCCAGAAAAATAAAAGGGGAAAAAATGCTCAAACTGTTCATCTGTACCTCCCCAAAACCTACCATTAAAATATTGCTTTTCAGTACTGTGATATCCCTTCTCTCTTTAGTGATGAGTTTAAAGAGTTGAGCATAAACTTCTTTAATATCTATCCACCCCAGCAGAGGTCATCACATGTGAATTTTGTTTCATATCTGACAAAGAATAGGTGCACAGTCATTTTAAGTATTAATTGTATATAGTCCTCATTAACCATATTTAACAGTCTTATGGAAAGGAAAAACATTACAGTAAATGTAGTTTCCATATATCCCAGTGCTGAGTAAGGTCAGGCATTTTGTACAGTTTAGGTTTTGGTGAAATTTTTTGTATACGCTGATGTTAACTGCAGCAGTGATTGGAGGATCGTAAAACATAACCTGTATGACTTTGACCATCCCAGTGAACAAAATGTACTTTATCTCAGAATAATCAAGACTGAAGCATTAATTAAACCCTCATCTAATATTTAAACAGGAATTATTAGCACCTTCAAAGAGAGGCACTGTTTTAAATAGGCACAGAACAAAAAAAAAATAGTACTTTAAAAATACTGTTGTAATTCACTAACATATCTCACACCACATAAATTACTGCTTTTTCTTATTATAAAAATATCAATACCCTTAGATGTCAATCAGTTAAACATGAATCACCAAAAACATTTCTTAAGTTTAGAACATTGTTCAATTCCAAGATAAAACATGCTTTAGATTTTAAAAATAAATTAGAGACAAATATGAACCTAAAGCTAAAAAGCATGTATAGTATATATATATATTTATATTTAATGCTATATATACATAATTGCTATATACTTAAGATATTTTATTCTTAGGAGTATTTCTACAAAAACAAGTATTATCTTTTCTTAATAAGTCAAAAGTTTGGACACCAACAATTTTTCCTTTTGTTTTTAAAGAACATACATTATTTATGCAGCTTGAGCTTTATAAACTAAATTAAATAAGTTAATACAATAGCCTAAACTGTCCCTGTATTTTTTTAACCATAGATCTATTTTGGCAACATGGAGGTATATCTTTGAAACTGTTACAAGTCCTACAAGTGAAAGAGAAGACATTAAAAGATTTCTTAAATGAAAGTGGCCTATTCTAACCTGATAGTGATAGAATGGATTAACACCATTTTCTTCAAGACAGAAGTACATATTCACAGAGTAGCTCATTTAAAAACGCTCCATATTTCACATTATTTTCAACTTTTATAGGTAGAATGGCTCTGCACATTAATTTCATTAAGAGTACATAAACATAGGAAAGTAGTCCCCTAACAGATGCATTTATGAGCTTACATTTTCAACATAAAGTGCAAACAGATGAATAAGGAGAACCAGGAATGTCATGAGCTTTGAATCTTCAGAGCCCCACACTATAGTTGGTCCTGGATTCACCATTCTAATTTTTTAGGCTCAGGATGATTGTCCAAGGTGGTCGAAAGCTCATTAGGGCCATCTGGTGTCTCGCCTGCAACAGCTAAAAGGATGATTTTCAGCCACTTCTGTTTCAGTTCCTCACTGTCTGCAGCAAAGCTGTGCACAGATTTGGACTGGGTCAGTTTAAAACTGTGTGGCAGGTCTGCACTCCTTGGCATATCATCCACAATATAGCCCAGGAGTGGAATGGTAGCCTGGGCTCTGACATCCTAAAGAAAAAAAAAACATGGTACGTAAGAGTGTGAGATGTATTAGCTTGCTATGCATGTCCCTCTGTGATCTGGTTCCTATTCAACCTCTTTTCCTACTACCATTTCACACAGACTTGCTCTGTGAGATCTCCATAGATAGAAATTGTGATCCAGCACTTAGGACAGCACCTGTACATAATGCCACTGATAATGTTGGCTGAAATAATTAACCAAAAAAAGCTGACACCCAAATCAGTGAGGATTCATTGGCTCTATACCTCTTCCCTGTGAGGGACCCTACTCAGCCCTTCATTCAGAGAAAAAAGGAAAAAAAGAATAGTCATCTTAGTATATAAAATCAGCAAATGTTAATTATTTTTTCATTACTAAACAGTTTTATTTGCTGTGTCATTCATTCATGCATCAATTTATTTATGGAGAGGAAAAGGTTGTAAGAAAAACAATGAAATAGAATAAAATGTATACCTTGGCATTTTAAGTCTATTTCTAAGATAAAACTGTTTTACCAGCCCTTAATGTAGATATAGGCTAAAAAACAAGTACACTTAAAATTTTATACATTTCCAAGTGAATGTATAATTGGGTTAAGTTTTTTTGTTTGTTTGTTTTTAAGCACTACATAGTCCATAGTGCCTAGTGCTGTTCTGGTTAGAAGCTAAACCTGCATGCCTGTTCTTAAAGACTTATCTCAGATCTATGCACATATGGGTCTTAAAAATGTTACTGGATAATGTTAACCTAAAGTTGATTTAAATTCCCCTTCCTCTCAATTTCTCTTTCAGGTATCCCTTCATTCAGGAAAAAAAGGTGGGGAGGGGGAAAGGGGCTTACTATTATTTCCTGTCATTGGAAATGATCCTCTTTCTTGTTTTTCCCTCTCTTTATCCACTTCTCCCTATGCCCTTTCCTATTTCAACCTACCTTTTTCTCAAACCCACTGAATAGAAATGAGAGGAGGGAAGAATGGTCCAGAGGGTTAAGAAATTACAGACTAAAAAAGGAATTGATCAGCTTAAATAAACTTAAATTTTAGTTACTTATTTTTTAAATTGTAATAAAACATTAAAACCGTCTGAGCACTCTTGTTCTATGGAAGAGTGGTGGGAGAATTTTGAGTTCAGTGTCCACTCGCCTTCCTCTGCCCCCCATGACCTCTGTCCCTTCAGACAGATGCAGTTTATACCTGGGGGGCACCGTACATGTACAGCACAAGAGGGTCTTGTTTGGGGATCACACACCAAGCTTTCTGCCAAGGTTTCGACTTCTCCATATACTGCAGAAAGCTGCACACCACACTGTTTCCAGATACTTCTGCTGATTCAATCTAGAAAAAAATATTGGAAAGAGAGAAAGAGAACACAAAATGGGCCAGATAGAGAAGAAATACAATTTAAGAAAATAATCATAAAGTACAATGTGTTTATATAAAATGTCTCCTGGGATCATCCAAAAAGGTTCATCTGCATTAAACATTCATCTAGATCTATTACTAGCATGAGAAAATAGTTAAGTAAATTTTAAACTCTCTTTCACCAACCTTGAATTTAAACAGATTTAAACATTTACTGACTGCTTACTATGCTGACACTTTAATCCTCACACCAGTACCAAGAAGTTAAAATATCCATTATCTATGAGGTTCAGAGATGAAATACCTTCCCCAAGATCACACATATAAGAATTTGCTTGCTAAGATGAGAGTCTGGATCCACAGTTGATATGCATTTTTAACCATAATGCATATCGACTTCAACTATAAAATACAATATCAAAAAGGCAAATACTGACAAGCAATCTTTGTCCTGCAACTTGAAATAATTTAAAAGTTTTAAAATTGTATTAACTCTTTGTAGAGCCATTTACAGTTTTCTGGGTTGCCTCTTAATGTATATATAATATATATTATACATATACACACATATACACACACACATACACATATATGTATATCACTGGCTAAAAAGGGAATAAAATTGTTTGACTAAATATTATTATATACAGTAATTGGTTATTATTATTTATTATATACAATAATTGGTTTGCTTCTATTTTCTATTACTCAAATCCTTAGGGAAGTGCTACTCAGTGTCATCCACCGAACAGTGCTGGTTTGCAAACTGTTTTGTTACCAATTCAAGATAAACACAAAGAGTAAGAATAAGCATTGAGAAACTTTCATAGAAAGTTTGTGATGGCACCCAAGCACATGGTTGTGTTTTACAAAATACTGAGCTGTGATAGTTTGGAAATAAAACTGGCCATTCATCACAGACAGTTTAAGAAGCACTGGCTAGAAAACTATGGCCCACCAGCCCACCAACTGCTCTTGTACTACCTGTGAATAGTTTTTACAGATGAACATTTCAAATCAATCTGATAATAGGAAAAGCTAAATTTGGACTCCAGTTAAGTAAAATGTTATCTCTCCTTTCAAAGAATTCTACTAAAAAATTATATCAAATTATTATATTTATCAAATTTTATCAAAAATTTGTGAAAATGTTTTCTCTCTTGTTATAGAAGTAATATTCTCAGTTTTGCTTCTTGGTCTGAAAAAACTAAAACAGTTTCTCTCCAGCCCTTTACAGAAAGTTTGTTAACCCTTGGCCTAGCATACATAACAAACTAATTGACACATAGCAAGTTTTAAATATGCACATATACATACTTAACTTCTATTTATGGACTTTACAATATATACTTATTTAATTAAATGTGTTAACCTAGTATTTGATTTTTCTCTGAGTATGTTTTTCTAGAAAACTACCTAGAGATTTTTATTTCATGGATACAGTCTGAAACTCATCCCTCAAAATAAGTTATATCATGTTGGTGGCATCAGTTGTGGCTGTTAAGTACTGAGGCTCGGGGAGCCAATGAAGCAGATCTTTACACCACCCCCCACCCTGCCTGACATAAAAAAAATCCCATTTTGGTCTGCCATTCAGGTAACATCTATACCCTAGAATTCAGAGTTAAACTTTTAGTTTGTGGGCCTATACTCTAACCTGAAATGTACCTTGAAGTTTATGATTCTTTTTATTTACCCGAAATGACCTTTGAAGGCTTATAGAGTGTAGATGCTCAATAAACATTCATCAATTCTTAATAAACCATAGAAACTCTAAATAAACCACTTAGATACATGACTTTAGATACATAAAATGTTGACCATGAGCCTATTCTTCACAGACTTTCTTTGAAATTTCTGCCACAAAGGCCTTATTATATAATTTATTCCTTATGTTGTTAATATCTTTGAGTGTGAAACTCATTTCAGATAGAAGTTGCATTATAGTTCCCAGGCTTAGGGGTCTGATTTTCCTC
Source organism: Cynopterus sphinx (assembly GCA_030015415.1). Taxonomy (NCBI): domain Eukaryota; kingdom Metazoa; phylum Chordata; class Mammalia; order Chiroptera; family Pteropodidae; genus Cynopterus; species Cynopterus sphinx. Next base: position 138,183,300 of record CM057380.1, read on the forward strand.
TAAAGCATGAATCAAACTTACTTGTGATGAGATTACTGTCAATGGCTATTAAATGATACTTTCAGTACAATAAGTTGGAAGAGTTTTTCAGATAATAACACTTTAATAATTTCATGCCGTGGGTTTCAAAGCCGGTATGATTAAATTGAGAGAAAAGCTTTACTATTAAAAAAATATATACTATAATAATTTAGGCATTAGAAGAGATGACAATTAATACTTTAATATTTGACTATAACTACCTTCACAAAACCAAACTATTTCGCTCTCAGAAACATGTTGGCTTAACATAGTACTGCCTCTCTTCTTTCTATACAACCAAGTATGATCTCCAAATTCAGCAATATAGAACAAAAGTATGATCTCGCTCACTGTTCTCCAAATGTTAAATACTAAGAAATAACAAAGCATGTTATATGTATTCTTCATGATTAAAAGACAATTGTTCCTCATATAAAAATCTAAAAGGTATTAAAAATTTAATATTTCGTACCTCTAAAATTCCTTTTCTTTTCTTTTCTTCACTGTCTGTGAATCCACTTATTATTTGGTAACAGTCTTTGCAAACTTTGCTCAATTTACCACCATCATACTCAAGCTGAGCTTTGTAATCAGAACACTTCCAACAAACCACCTTAAATTAGAAAAGATAATGACAAGTGAATAATCATATTTAAAGAATAAGTTTTAAGCAATAACCAGTTACAGTATTAATAAACAAGGAAGAATTTTTTTTTAAATGTGAAATTTTATTAGACTAAGAATATCTCCACGATCTTTAGGAGTATTTCTCAAAGTATCATAACACTGTTTGTGATCAGCTCTGTGGCCTCTGAAGGTAGGAGATCTTCAAAGTCTTGGTACAGACCTTTATTCTTCATGCTCTGGATGTTTCATCAATATTCTCCCAAAATGAACTCACAATCTTCCCTGCCCTCAGCTTTCTCCATCCCACCCCTTCCAACCCATTCCTCTCTCCTAGTGCCCCTATCACAGGTGATAGCACACCCATCTAACTAGTCATGTCAAGTCAGAAACCTAAGATCATCGCTGACATCTCTCTAAAGCTTACCTCATGGTCATCATATTACAAAGTCCTGCTCATTTTACCTCCTAAGTCATTTTTCAATCTGTCCATTTTCGACAACTTCCTTGTAATCACCGAGTTCAAGCTATCACTGTCCAGGTTTGGATTCTAGCCTCAGGACTGATTGTTATAGCAATCAGTCCTTCAAGTCTCAACTCTTACATCCCTTCAAGCTATTTTCCAAACAGCACCAGATGCTCTCTTAAAAATGCTAATCTGATATGTTTCTCCACTACTTAAAATCCTTTGGTCTTACCTTTTTGCTCTTGAGTAATCAACAAATTCTTATCTATGGCCTACAAAGTCCAGCCCCTCTTACTAGTCTCACTCCTTGTATCTAAATGATACTGGCTTCTACAACCCCTAAAGTGCTAAATTCCCTCCCTTTCTCATCTCTGCTTCAATGAGTTAACTCTTGTTCATCTTTCAGATGTTGACTCAAAATTTTACTTCTTCAAGAAAGATGACTCCAACTTCCGGACTAGAGCATGTCTCTTGTCATTGTGCCACTAAAGATCCCCATACTTTTTCATGCACTAATTACAGATTATAATCACATATTTGTGTGATACTTTAATTAATATGTGTTGTACTGACTGGGCTATAAGCTCTAAGATTGTCCTTGCATCTTTTGCTCATCAGCACATAATAAACATTTGTAGAATGTAAAGGAGTGAATGACTATAATGAATATATACTATTTCTTAGTGAATAGTATTTTTTTTCTAATTATTATAGGATAATTGTTAAAAACCTTCCAGTTTAAAAATTATCTCTTTGCTTCTAGAAGCACATTATCTCCCAATTTATAGTGGACAAACTTTATTTAAGAAACATAAACATTAGTAAAACTTTTGGTTTAGGGTCATAGCATGTAAAATTTATGATAAAAAAAAAACTTCAAGCTTTTCTCATAATTACAATGAAATTACTCTAGGATTTAGAATAAAATATGTCTGCATCTAAAAATTTATCAACCAATATCTTATTTTCAAATCATACCACAGTATTTTGATGATTCACATTCAAACCCATTTTTGTTTACTGAAAAGAAGTATGTCAGTACCTAAAATAATTTCAAGCAAACTCAATGACTGATTTTAGTCTTATTCTGAAGGAAAAAAGATGTTTGCTGTCAATTTAATTTTGATTACAAAACTATCTCACTGAATCAAACCTTAGAAAAAGAGGAAGAATAAATTTGTCGTGTTAGAATAATCTAAAAGAACTATCAGTAATAATTATTGCATTTAAGCATGCTAATAATATATTAGTTCATAACACTGCAATGTCTACTCTTCTCAATGTTTACTTGTTGCTTTTTAGAGAAAAGTATATTATCATTGACTTGGTTTACAAGGTTCTCCAAAACCTAATGCTACTTCTCTGCAGCTTCATTTGATGCTTTGTTCTTTGTCACTCTTTCTATATGAAACAACTCAATTACTGAAAACCTATTATGTGTCTTCTCTGGCTTGAGTTGTTGAATTTTTGTCAATAAAATATCATTGCCATTAAATGAACTAGTATGTACTTTTATATTTATAACCATAAACCTCTAAAGAGCACCCATGAGTATGCTTTTGTTTCCCCTATCCAGAGACAGCTATTTCATCCTCAGGCCTCTTTCTTGAATCTCCCCCATCTCTCTTCCTTCCCCCTTCACTTTTGCTCATTACTTTTCTTCATACCTCAATGAAAATATACATATCATCAGACCTAAATTCCCTAAGTTCCCATCACCAAATCAAAAACATACCCACATATGCACCCACCTTTTCATTTTTCCTTTCAGTCATAGGGACAAAAGTTTTCCTCTACCTATAAAAGCCTGAACTTCCACTAATGCTAACAGCTTCCATCTCTTGTTTTCTCAAAGCCAACAATTCCTTTGGCTATTATTTCTCTATTTCTTATGCCACACATCACCATACTCATTATTCTCCAGCCACATGACCTTTTGGCAGTCTCAAGAACAGATCAAGCTATTTCCTACCCAGGGATTCTGACACACAGACTCACTGCCTGACGCTCCTCCTGCCTCCCTTCATGTGGTTACCTTTTTTCTCTCCTTTTAGACATTGGCTTAAATATCTACCCCTCAGATAGGTCTTCATTTTCCCACCTAAAATTGATTCCAAATCTTCCTTCCTTATAATTATTCTCCATTTTAATTTCTTGATTGCTTCCTTATTGCATTTATAGTGATTTAAAATGTTTATTTGTCCATTTACTTGTCTTTAGGCTATTTTCGCCATTAGAATGTAAATTATGTGAAGTTGAGTATCATCTTGCTTACCATTTTTTCTCCAGGACCCAGCATAGTGCTTTGTACATGGTTATCACTAAAACAGATTTATTAATGAAGTGATTTACTGAATGGTTTTTGGGGTCTTTTCCAAGTTGAAGATTTTACAACACTTACGTAGTTGCAAGCAACCTTAATGACCAAGAAATCTCACTTACGTGTCCACATGCTCGACAATGATGCCTTCTCCTTGTCAGTGCATTGAAAGACTCTTTACATTTCATACACATTGTTACTTCATTATCTCGGATCCATCTTGGGGCTCTTTTCCCTAACTCAGCAGTCTAAAAAAAGAGAGATTCAATTTTAATATAATGAAACTATCAATTCCATCCATCCATTCATTCATCCATCCATTTATTTATTTATAAAAAGCACTTGAACAACATTGCTCATACATGTTCTGAAACTCAAGACCCAGGTAAAGAAATAAAAGGTTCAAAGAAGTTGAATCAGTATGAAAAGGTACTCACTATTGTATTCATCTAAGAAGGAATGAGATTGTGTTTAAATAGCCAGTTCTGGCATTGCAAAGAGAAAAGGCTGGAGAACAAAATGACCAGATAGATCTTTTATGACTGCAAAGAGAAAAAAGCTTAAAGTTAAGAATTTAATTCAACTTACAGAAACTTCTGCGTGAATGTCATTATCCTTTGCAATTGCATTTCTGAAGGTTTCATGCCTCTGATGGAAAACCTCAATAGTCTTCTGAAGGGCCTAAAATATAAATAAAATTTGAAGTACAAGTTAAAGTATCACATGCAAATTAATGAAAACACTTTATTAAAAAATATCTATAATGGGAATCACCTTAAAAATTAAAGGACCTCGATCCAATGACTATATCTTGTGCACAATACAACAGTATGTGCACGCTTGTGAATGCATACAGAGGTTACCAAAAACAAAAAATGAAAATAGAAATCAGGCTTACCTTGATCCATTCTTCTTTGTCTTGTTCAGAACTAAAACAAAACAAAATTAAACTGAATGTAGAGACCATTAATGAGTTACACCTGGTGAATAAAACTATGCTTTAATGTTGTTTAATAATGTTTACTTTCTGGAAAATTGAGAGATATCCAGGAAGGAATTATACAAAATCTCTGGTAAATGAACAAATAAATTCTTAAACAGAACTTTAGACCATCTATTTATTTTGGTACACATAAGTTTTAAATAATTTTTGAGATAAGTTTAGCTTCTAGTAACATATTGCCCTGACTTAAAGTTTAACAACCAGCATCCAGTTGTACAAATCAGGTAACTCTGGAGATCTAGCATTATACTGGATATACAACTAGTCTTCCAATTCACCTTTATAAAAACAGATTAGGCTTTTAAAGGTTACTAGTCACAGCCCATCTTAAAAAAGATAATTATCCCCAAGAATCTAAAATGTCTTTGTAAGGCTGTAGGCAGCAATTTAATGTTTCCTTTGATAAACAATTTAATTTTATTTTTCTAGAAGGCTTCAGGCAATACCATACCTAACTAATTCTAGACAGAGCAAAACAAAAATTTCTAATGCCTATAAGAAAGAAGTTTCACAGATTCACAGTCCCCATTTAGGCAAGAGAAGAAACCTTGATAATCTCTCTTCTGTTGTTCAGATACACCTCCTGGGTTTGCAGATTTCGAAGTATTTAATAATTTTCTGTTGGGGAAAAGTTTCTTTGAATAAAATTCCTGTTTTCTTGTTAAGGCAAATTTTTTTTTTATTTCATCTCCCTTGCAGGTAGCTTATATAGCTGACGGTTTTTGTGCGCCATATTAGAAAAATCCCCTTTAGTAGACTCTAAGATCTTCAAATTGAGGGATTTTGAAGAGTGTTAAAGAGTGGGCTCTTAGCATGTGTTTGGTAGGCATGAGCTAAGTTTGATTTCCAGCCAGAATGTCACATGTCTTGGTCTTACAGGTGTCACATATGTATGAGTTTGGCAGGAGGTCTGCTCCTGTGACACTATATAGCTTCCCAGCAAATTTATTATTAAGCACCATGATATGCCAGGAATGCTACTGGAATCTGTGCCTGTCAAATGAAGATTCTGTTTATTGTTCATCTGGGGAATTTTGGACCAAGCTCAAAAAAGATTTCTTTTTATTGCTGTGCCCTGTCCCCACAAAATCAGCTCTATTGCCCTGAAAGCATAGTTCTTTGCTAGTGCTTTTAGCCTTTTAAAGAACCTTAACCAAATTTTAGTGTTTTTGTTTTACTTTCTCAGTCATGGCAGATTTTTTTTTACTCCTTTGTTTAATTTACTTATCATGATACTTTTATATCCATTTAGCAATAGAAAACCATTGAATAAAAATTATATTAAACAGGAATATTTTATATTCTTTTGAACACAGTGCACAGAATATAAGTGGTCAGTCTTGAGGCTAGCTCATTTAGCAAGAAAAGGAAAAGGCTTTTTTTTCCAGGTGGCTTCAGATATATATATATATACCTGAGTTCCATGTAATCCCTCTAACATTCTAACTTTCTAAGACCTTCGTTTGTCTTCATTCTTGAGTCATTACAGACTAGATGACAAGTAATAACAATTTAGATCTTCAATTCACCATATAATCATAAATATAACTAAAGCAATGACATTAGGGGAATAAGAAATTTAAGAAACAATGACCATGTTTTCAATACTAATTGGAATATACCCAGTCAGTACTCATATTAGAATTCTACAAAGTGATGATTACCTGTTCTTAAGAAAATTCCTCATGAATCAGCCCCCTCCTAAAGAGAAAACAGCTCAACCTGCTAATGGAGGGCTGGAGTTTCAATTTAGGTAACCCAAGAAACTCTGATAATCAATCTCTCTCCTGCTGTTCAGACACACCTCTTGGGTTTGCAGATTTGGAAGAATGTTGATATTTCAGAGCCAGCAGCACCTTCATTCTTCTGCAATGAAGACTTCTATGATGATAACTGTTGGTGAATCTTCCTTGTTACCGATCCAATCACTCAGTGAGTCAACATCATACATTCGTCTCTTATGTTTGATGGCTGGGGTCCAAACCCCATTGTGACAAGGTAGAAACACCATGATATCCAAAGCCAAGTCTTCCACCATTTAAACTCATGCTTAAATGCCCGCCCCCTCTAAAATCCTCAGAGTAGTCCCCTGGCAGCCCCGTAAGTCAGGTTCAGTACATGTTTTCTGTGGGGGATCAAAAACTGGATGGCAACTTCTTCAAACTTTGCCAATATGCCACATCTTCCACAACTCTTGTTTCACCAATTCTCTGACTTCCAGGCCATAGATTCCTGCTAAAATGATTTATTCTCTTTTGGAAATCTGAAGTTTGACCTCTTGTACAATTACTAAGTACAAATATCCAGGATGAATTCACCTGAGCAGCCAGATCTACATGCTATTGGTACAAGGGAACAGAAAGAAACAGAAGGGCTCTCTGACTCTCCATGGATTGTAAGGTATCAGAACCATCAGAGCTGAGATTGGTACTTAACCCTCTGATCTTTGACTTACTGGAATATCCCAATTTTCATCAGGCTAGGGCTTTATAGGATAAATGGATGACAGTCTTCTAATGCAGATGTTTAAAAACCAGACAGCACTTTGTCTTCCAGTGGTTCACGGATGAGATAGCTGTGGTCTACTGCAGTGGTTCTCATATTTTTCTTTTCAAACATGGTTATGCTAGGGGGATGGATGCTAGAATGCCAGCCCTTTCTATCCCACTTAATAAAGCATATAAGAGGAGCCACCTTTCCAGAAAGTCCTGGTTGCTACAGGTCACCAAGGCCCCAAATGGTCTTTTTCATGTCTTCTCCAACTGTGGCAGGAGAATGATTACCTTTTCCACCCTACCTCCTCCAAATATTCCCTCTATCGAAGTGCCATAAATTTCCATGAATGCAGGGCCTCTGAAGGACTGGGAGTTAAAGCTCCAACATTTAGCATGGAATAACAAGCATCAATAAACTTTTGTGGACCCAAAGGAACAACAGAAGGAAAAAGAGTTAGGAGAGAACCTTTTCCTACAAGACTCAAAACTCCAGCAAATATAATAACTTTGTTCTTTGAGCACCTCATAAATTTGAAGAGTAAATATAATTTACTGGATGCTTACTATCTGAAAACCACCATCCTAGGCACTCAGGAGGAATCCAAAGGGAATACATAATTCTTGCTTCTCAAGAGCTTATATCTCTTTACTTGCGTTCAACCAGATTCCCAGAGGTCTGCAGCATTCACTTGGAAAAGACCTTCAGAATTATTCTTGCCTAAGATTCATTCTGATGCACTTGGAAAGCTGTGTGCTATGATGGTTCTCTTACCTGGCTTGCAGTTCCAATGTTCTCTCTTTCCCAGACACCTGGAAAGTGTGTGGATATTCCTCGTTGTGAGTCTCTACAATTTGCATTCCATCGATGCCAACCCTGGTTCGAATTGTGAATTTAGAGCCCACCAAGCTGAATTTTGGCACGCAGTACAGCAACATGTTGTTGAACTGTGAAGAGGCAGAACATACATTAGTAAACAGGAAAACAAAAGAGAGAGGAAAGTGACCAATATTGGAAGTAGCCCTAAGGCAATATTCCAAGGAATTTCCAAGGAATATCATGCTTTCTATGTGAGCAAAATTATTTAAATACTATATTGAGATTTTGTGTTTGCATTAAAATTATACTTTAAAATTATAGCATATACTTCCCTTTGTTGGTTCATAAATGTTTTAATGATATTTAAGTAAACTAGTCATCATTTTGAACTACAAAAGAAATTAGTTCAATTAAATTCAGAAACAATTTATTAAGAACCTTCTCTATACCAGCAACTAAAGTTCTTAAGCATGTAAGCTGAAGTCCTTAGACAACAAAATTCTCATTCATGTGTCTTAGAGAGCAACTCTACAATAGTTGTTAGAGTAAAAAAGTAATATTTAGAAATTATTTTTATCAGTGTTTAATGTTGTTTAAATATAGCCAAAATTATTAGTTTCAATGCCATTAGAACATGTGGAGTTGGCACATTAATTCTATGTAACAAACAAAGTCACTGTTTTTATATTGGCCCACTTCTTAAGAATTTATTGGGTATGAATTAACAGAAAAGTCACCTATTTTAGCAGTCTTTAAAGATCTTTATAGGATCTACTTTTAAAATGAAAAACTATTTTGCAACTGAATCATATTATGTATACTGCCTCATTTCTAGTCAACAATGAACAGCTTTCACTAATTAGGCATAAGCAATGATTTGGAGAGGGCATGTAATTCACACTGAATATACTAAAACATGCAAAAAACTGAAAGTCTAAATATATGGGGTAATCTATAGGCAGATCCCTAAAGAAGATACCTATATCTCCCTACTTCATATTTATTTCTTGCATTATTTCTAGAGCTACATATATTTTTCTAATAAGACAACTGGGGACTTAAACCCTTATATGCAATATGACCTCTCATGTCTCAGGATCATTATTTATAAACATCACAAGTTGTTGAAAGGATTAAATGAAGAAAAATGTCCTGTTCTGCCAGATTCTCTGTCTGGCTCCATATGGACATGAAGACAAGAAATGTTGATGACTACTTAACACATTTCAACACATTTATGTGATACCATCCACTGTACTCATTTTGAAAACAAAGTTCTCACCAGTTGTTCCTCATGCATTAATTTCCAACTTCCTGTAACCAGTGTTATAAATTTCATTTCTACAACTGGATAATGTAAAAATAAAAGAACACGAAATTCATTTTATCAGATATATCTTACCACTACATTTTGCATTTAAATTTCTAGAAAAGAACACTAATTACCTATGCCTCATCATGAACTATCTGCTGTATTCTAACTATGGCAATCACAGCCTCATTGTAGCACATAGGATATAGAGATTTGAAAACACTCTGAAAGGTTCTCATCACCATTCCAGCTTGATTAAGGCAACTGCTAGCCTGCTACCTGTTCATGTTAACTGTTCTCCTGTCAGGCTTTCTCAAGAGGGAATTTGGTCAAGGATGTGAATGGTGCAGCCGGAACTGCAGAGCCACCATCAAAATGGACAGGGCTCACACCTTCAAGATAGCAACAACCACCACATTTTTCTGCCAACTGTGTGACAAACGTAATGTTAAGCCATACAACTTCTGAGTTATCTGATACTTGTATTCAAGTTCACTTTATAAAGTTCAGCAAAGTCTTGTTATTTTATAGATATACAAGTTCATGACTATGGAAGTTCTTAGCATTTACTTTTTAGAGCTATGTTCAAGCAAGACGACAGACTATATCTTAACAATGAATATGTTTTTCTTTCCCTTTAATGCTTTCAGGATTACATTTACCTTATTAATTCTTCCTAAGTGGGACTTTACATTCCAAATAATTAATAACTATGTATTATAACCTTTTATAACTCAGATCACATCCTAATGCTAGTCCATAAATACCCTTTTTCTTCTTCCTAGAGGTGAAGGTGAGAGCTCTGGAAGGATATAAAATGTTGCTTACTAAGTAGAAGATGCAATATATGTAAAGCAATCAGGTAGTTAGCCCTGTTTCCTCTGTGAACCTTGCTTCTGTGCCAAAAGCCACTGTCACCTTTTCTCTGGGTTTTCAGTGGTATCAAAAAGAGGAAGTTATAGCAACTATAGCACCAAGTAGATCAATTTTCCTTTCAGTGTAGATAGTTCCTTTTTTACTTTATGCCCATAGCTCAGAAGTAGTTATTGACAAAGTAATCTCTGGCTGGTGAGGCAAATCTAGCAGCATTAGGCTATGTCAAAACCTAGAAGCAAGTTCCAATTTTATTAAAAGTATAGGGAGGCTTTCCCTTCTTGATCTCTAGTGTTGAATCAACTGTTTATTTCAAGTCGCTTAAAATATATGAATTTGACTGAAATAATTCAATTTCATGGCTCACCAGTGACAGTTTCAGTAAAGTTTGTTTCAGAAAAAGCTGAAATCAGATTCTAAATATAATTTGGCTTTTCAGACAAATGCAGCACTCCCAGAGTAGGAAATAGAAAACTAGCTCTCATTTTATTTCTAGAGAGAAAGGAAAATAAAAATGGTACTTCTGAGGTTTCTACATATAAAAAAACCAAGCAGCTCTAATGAGAATAAAGTGTTGTGAGAGAAGGGATTTCGTGACCAGTACTGTACTACAAGAGGAGGATTAAAGAATGAATGCTACAGGAAATGCTGCTAAGATAGCCTTCAGGAGATGGATGTGGCTTTCTTAAAATTCCTGCTGTCTGACTCCATTCTCCTGGGGGGCAATGGCATGATAAGTCTGACAGCTTACAATAACAGGAACACGATGGTTCCTTGCCTCAAAGTGACTGTCTCTGTGTTCTCTAAACAGCTGCTTAATTTGGCTCTACATCAAGGTATTCAACCTAAAACTATCTCCAGGATAATTCTCACATAGGAAAATTAAACTAAGGCAATTTGTTAGGTACATAGTTAAAGTTTAACTGTAGAAACACTCACGTGGAAGAGGAGAAAAGAAAATTACCTAAGCACTTAAAGGTGGGGTAAAGACAAAGGGAGACACTGACTCCCAGTCATGTTGTGTATCAAGCATGTCTTTTTCATCTATATTTTTGATGCTGGGACACTGCAAGGACTGTCCCTCTCAGGGTTACCCAATTCCTAGAGAAAGTAAATGACTCACTTGCAAGCATGCCTTTCATATGGAAACCAGCCAATCCAGAGCCCATGCATCCCAACCCCTCTTTTATCAGGCTCTCTCTCACACTGTCTCTGTATTGCTCACTTCTCATCACCCTAGGGCCACATCCCAGACTGTTTCTCCTGCCCATTCCTCTCATAGAAACTACAGTAAGGCTCTAGCCCACGTTTTCTGCTTGTTTTCTCTGCTTCCTGACTCTGGTCCTTTCTCATGTAGCCTCCTCCCCCACAATACATGGTGTGGCACGCCTTCTCTTTTTCTGATCTGTGAGTATAACTATCTTTTCAATGGCGATTGTCCCCAACTTGGTGGCCTTATCATATCTGAATAACAAAAGCTGTTATTTCAAAATAAATAGACTTCTGAATACCGACAGGACGTTACATGTCCCTGACTGATATTAAGTTTGCTTTATAATCTCTGAAAGGTGAAGTACTTCTGTTGAGCTCAAGTGAAGATTCTTAATTTGGACAATAACTATGAATTTTTAAGTTGTTTAGACAGTTTATATGCCATAAAATTTACCCTTTTAAAAAATGTTGAATTCATGATTTTTAGTACAGTGGTAAATTGTGCAATGTTCACTACCATCTAATGCCAGAGCATTTCATGACTCCAAATGGAAACCCTGTGTCCATTTCTTCCTTCCCACTAGCCCTAGGCAACCACTACTTATATCCTACCTCTATGTATCTGCCTATTTGAGACATTGCATATAAATAGAATCATACCATGTGGCCTTTTGTGACTGGCTTCTTTCACTTGACACAATGTTTTCAAAGTTCATTTATGTAGCATGTATCAGTATTTTATTAGTTTTTATTGCCATATAGTATTCTATTACATGGATATACCACACTTTGTTTACCCATTCATCAACTGATGAACATTTAGGTTGTTTCCACTTTTCAGCTTTTATGAATAATTTTGCTAGGAACGTTCATGTACAAGTTTTGTGCAGACGTATGTTTTCAATTTTCTTGAGTTATGCACAAAATTGGAATGAAACTGCTGGGTCATATGGTGACCATATGTTCTTTTTTAGAAAATTGTCCCTGCTTTTATTGTGCATCTTTGGTCTCAGATTTTTTACTTTTTTATTTTTCTAGATGTCTTCTTATTGTAGTGTGTAGTGTATGTTACTCAGTTATCTAGTAGTATACTAAGAACAATGTATGTTTATTTTCTTTTCTTTTTTCCTCATTTAGAATCACTTGAAATTATATCTACAGTGGCAAGCCATTCTAATAGTGCATGACAGTTCCTGCAAATTTGCCTTTCAAGGGAGGCTGTAATTAGACAACAGAAACCTCTAAGCCCTTAATGACAACTCATATTATGGTGGTAAGATGACTACCTTGCAGCAGAAAAGTCAGATGTCAGTATTATCCTGAGACTGTATTATGTGCCAGTGACTGGGCAGCCTCTTTACCAACATCTCTCTGTTTCTTTGCCTAAAATAACAATCATAATAATAGCTAACATTTACTACGCTATTACTCAATATTAGCTTATTGTTACTGTTAGCTATTACTATGATTATCATCATATCATTAGATAGAAAAAGGAGCTGGAAGTACCAGTGACTAAAAATAAGTAGCTTGGATACTCCAAGAAGAGCTCTTACATTTGAGATAAGCCCCAGACTGACTGTGATTTCCAAAAAGTGAAGGAAGGGACAGGGACCGGCTACAGTGAAAGGACTATGTAGCAGACTCATGCAATTTTCATTAATATTTTAGGCACAAGCTTTCCAAAATTGCTTATATATTTCTTCACACTAGAAAGCTTAAAATTAGTGATTAGAGAGGATTAGGAAGAGAACTGCTGTCAGAAAATGGTATGCCGACAAAATATCTAGGAAATCGTAACCTTTAGCCTATAAGAATTATAAAAAAAAAAAAAAAGAAAATCTGAAACAAAAATAGGAGGATTCCAAAAAGCAACCATATCCCACATATACACTCATGGCTATTCATCATCATGGAAAGGTTGTATTCAGTATGTGTTGCTGAAAAAAATTATATGTGGTTAAGTACACAGAAAAATTATAGAAAAATACTTCAAAAAAAGATGTGTCCTGAAAAGAACAAGTTTCAATCACTAAGGACATTCCCTCATGTGGAATCCTGACAGTGGTGACTACATTGGGTTAGAAAGAATTGCTTAGGAGAGCAAGCAAGCGTTCATCTCTTCCATGATGTATGTAACACTTGTGAACTACTCTTATGTGATTTGCCTATATACAATACTCACTAAGAAAAGGTAGCGTTCTTGTGCAGATGTGTTTCGAGCAGCTAGTTTGAGGATCTGTCCTTCTTTTATTAGTTCATTTGAAGGATTTACAATGTCCTCTTCTTCTCCCAACATTTCATAAATCTCTAAGAGTTTCTTTAGATTCTCCTAGGAAAATAAAACAAAACACAACAAGATCAAATATAAGGAGGTTTTACTTTAGTGGCTTTAATAATATAACAACCTTAGCTAAAGCATGAATAATTCAGAAGTAATTGGAACTAAGCATAAAATTTGGTATAAAATATGTCAGTTATGAGAAAAATAAAACATGGGAGAAGAGAGGAGAGATTATTACAGATAACACTAAACATTTTATAAACAATCTTTTCTGTTTACTGTATCAATTCATCTTGATGGAAACCAAGAGATAATAGTAGGCTACATTATCAACAATTATCTAACTAGAAGACTCCTGTTGCCTCTGAAAACCACTTACCATTTTTCTTATTGCACTATTAGAATGGCTTGCTGCTGTAGATATAATTTCAAGTGATTCTAAATGAGGAAAAAAGAAAAGAAAATAAACATGTTGTTCTTAGTATACTTCTAGATAACTGAGTAGCATACACTACACACTACAATAAGAAATCTAGAAAAAGAAAAAAAAAAAGAAAAAAATCTGAGACCAAAGATACACAATAAAAGCAGAGACAATTTTCATTTTTCAAGTACTTTCAAAAGTTCACTTGTAAGCAGATTACTTGGGACTTGAAGGATATTTCCTCATAAAAAGTCATATATAATGAGGCAGCTTACGTGTATATTTTAATCCATAATGGATCTTCAGAATCAACAAACACTATGTATACCAGCATGGTACAAGGTACTTTGTCAGATGCTTTCATATATATTACATCAATTAATTCTTATAAAACCTTGAATGGAAAGTACATTAGTTCTAATTGGCAGCTGAAAGAAATGGAGAATGATATGACTTGGCTAAGGTCACACAAAAGGGCCACATCTGAACCTAAGTCTTCTTACTCAAATTTCTACATTTCAGGAGTAGTATTTTATTGGTTTTATGAGCAAATCAATCACCAAGCAGAACCAACTTTCTTTGGGAAAACACACTCACGGTTCTAGCCTCAGTGGCATGAAAGAGAATCTTCTGATGCCAATGTTGATGGAGGGTTTTGTTGCTGAGACAGGTGGTAGCAAGAGACGGGAATGGGAACTCTTGGGCGTGGGCAAGGCAGGAGCTCTGGGACTGCTGGTGCGGAGCTGTGGAAGCTGAGGCCTCCTGCCAGCTCAACTCCAGGGCACGCTCTCAATCCGAAATCATGTCCTGCTCTCTTCCTTTCTTTTCTATCTTGTGAATACTGGTCAGGTTAATTCTGTTATCACAATAACTTTAACTCTTCTGGACCAACATTTCTGTCTTCTTTGTTCCACTGCTAAACAAAATGCACTTTGGTTGCCTTTTCTTCTACTTGTAGGTCTCTAAAAGCACTTCTGTGATTTTCTTAGAATTTCAGTGTAAGTAGCAAGGGGAAAACAAAAAAGAGTAATATTATCTGCTATCATGTTGCCAACTTTGTCACTTTTGACATTGGCACCTTAGAGGGAATCAAAGACTTTGAGGGTGGCACACACTGAATTTTTATTTATATTTTGGAGAACTATCCTGATTTGGGCAATTCTGTGCATTCCATACAGGATCCATGGTAGGAGGAGACAAAACCAGATGGGCTGGGGCTGCTGCCCAGGAGACAGTTTGAGGAGTCACTGTGCTGAGTCCTGTCTCTAACCCAACTACTAGCCCCGATACTCAAACCAAGCACTCAGGCTGGATGAGTGGGAAGTAGAAGAAGGCAAGCTGAGAAAGCTCTAAACTGGAGAAGGAGAAAGCGAGGGAGAAAAGTTTCTGTGGTCACTGACTCACTTGGGTGGTGCAGAATCAAAGCACAACCTGTGCTCAAAACAAGACTCGGGCTCCAAGAGCAAAGATTAATTTTTCTGCTCCTCATCTCTTACCAAGTTTCACTTAGAGTGGAAGACAAAAAATTATTAGGAAAACTAGCAATGCTTTAAGTATTGTTAGTACTTGTTGTAACCCATTTTTTCCTTAACTTTCATTCTTCCCTTCACAGCTAATTAATTTTTTAAAAGTACATAAGAAAGTGAAATTATTGATACTTGAGTCTTAAAAAGGAAAACACTTTCATTATAATCAAATAAAAAAACAAAAGACAACTAACAGAAAAGAAATTCGGTTTTCTCAGGGAAAATGTTAACCGACACTAAATAGCACTGTTTTCTCTTCTAAAGAGGTAGAACCAACTTTGCTTAGGTTATTTTTATATAGTAAATGTCACCTTAATTTTCTTTGTGTTCATCAACCTATCTAATTAACCAGCAGCACTAGTGATTCTGAATCATTGTACCCTTCCTGTGAGAAGGTAATTGTGTATTCCTATTTCAGATATCTCTAAGACTATAGTTTTATATTTCAGAATTAATGATTAACATTAAACCAGCAAGAGAAATATAATTTGCATTGCTCTAAATCTGTGATTTGGGCTCAGAAGTGCTTGTTTAACTGAGATGTTGATAACAATTTCCAGTGAGGTTATCTTCTGGTACCAACATTTTATTAAAGTAGCTCTAAGACCTATCTCAGTTTAGAACCACAAGACTGCTTGTTCACTGAATTATCCCATGATGAAAAAGAGGGGCGAAAGCATTTACTTTTAGCATCATTCCAGTCTGGAGAATCAGGGGGCAGTTTCCTTAGGTAGTCCTTAAGGAGCATCTCATATCGGGGAATCCGCTGAACAGGTTCTAGCATGTGATGCTGCAAAGTCAAGCTCCCACAGATCTTCTGTTTCTGTAATAAGAAAGGTTTGTAAAGAAAGATATAAAAATTAGGTTAGCCTAAGAACTAAAAACTCACTGTAGTACAAAACTTTCATCAAGCTCAGCAGCTCCCTACAAAGTGTGGTTTGTGTATCACCTACGTTAGATGTATCTGGAGTGCTATTAAAAATAGAAATTTTGAACCCCATTTCAATCTATGAAGTTACAATCTTGGAGGCAAGGGTCTGGGCATATGTATTTAAAAACCCTTCAGATTCTTCCATTGAAGTTTGAGAACCACCAATCTAGTGTAAGAACAGAAAGAAAAATCAAGCAGAATTTTAAGAAAGAAATTCGATTGCTGGCAATCTTTTCAATTAGTCATTACAAGGGTTTGTGAGGTCACATTATTAAATCATACTCAGATTTTCAAAAGAAACACCTAATTAATGAGCTTCACTAAGCACAACCGGATTAAATGACTTTGTACTCAGCAGAAACCATTTCATAAGGCTATCATAAATGTCATTTCCTTTGAACTTAAAAAAGACTCCACAAAGAAGAATGACAAGATCTGAGTATTTCATTATCTGTCAGAAAATTTTAATTTTGCATTAGGTCATGGCATTCTTTTCCATTAAATAACAAACACTATAAGGAGAGCTCCTTTTCTTAGGAAAAAAAAATTGAGTCTATAATACTTACTTTCAATAAGTTGTTAACATGAGAGGGAAAAGATTACTTTAAAAATGTGTTCTTTTCACATGAAACAAAGCATGAATCTCTTTAAAATATTTATTGAACTCCTACCATGATCAAGGCAGTGCAGGATATGAAAGTTGTATTAAGACATGATATTTCTATTTAAAGCAAACAAAAAAAACTAAAAGCTTCACAGAGAAAGGAGAGTTTAACATAAACTTTGATGATGGCAGGCTTTGGTGGGAAGAGAAGTGAGGAAGACTAGGAGGCAAGTGCAGAAAGAGGGCCATTGGAGAACAGGCCCAAGACAGTGGGATGTGAAACATATTCAGTAAAAGGGAACAATTGAATTTTGTTGGTAGCTAGTATATTTCTAGGGAAACAGGATGAGGAAGAGATGGTAATCTGGAATAGGAAGGTCCAGCTGGGTTTAGACTTGCTTAACCTAATGTAGGTTTTCACCCAGAGGAGTGATATCATTAGATCCAAGATCTATTAAAACCTACTACAATATGGCTTAAGGAAAATGTAAAGAAACTAGCTTGGAAGTTATTACTGTAGTCCAGGAAAAGTAAAAATGGCCTGAAATTAGCCTGGAAGTCAAGGGTAAATGGCTTTTCTTAAAGTTATTTACAATTTATTAAAGAAATAAACTGTTACAAGTTTAGCTATCTCATTTGATTTGCTCTAACAAACCTATCGCGTCTGTGTATGTATGTATATACTAATATACAGTATATACTACTGATCCCAAAGTTTGTATGTGAAGAAACTATGGCTCAGAGAAGCTAGGAGAGTATTCTAAGGTCAAGTGACTGTAAGTGACAGACTAGAATTCTAAACCAGGTTACTTGATTCTCTCAATCTATCACTCCTTTCACAACTCTATCATTTCCTCATAATATGGAGAACACAGACATTGCAAGGATAGAATTTTAAGATTTGATAAAATAATAATGACCACCATTACCATCATGTAGTGAAATATGCAACAATCTCCATGGCAGTAAGCACCTTGAATATATTATCTCAAAGGCAAATATAGAGTATGAAGAAACATAAAAGGCAGCAAGCAGTCAAGGAGCAATGATATCCCCACACCAAGAATCTTATGTGATCTAAAAAATTCTTTTTCAATATTTAACCTTTAACAAGGAACAGTTATTAACAATTTTGACTACAGAATCAAATAGAAATTACTATGGTATGAAAATGTATTACCTGGGTGTGATAAAGTTATTTTTTTAAAAAATCAGGATATAAGGTGACCAAAAACAAACAAACAAACAAAAAAAACCATACCAGAATAATGT
Source organism: Cynopterus sphinx (assembly GCA_030015415.1). Classification (NCBI taxonomy): domain Eukaryota; kingdom Metazoa; phylum Chordata; class Mammalia; order Chiroptera; family Pteropodidae; genus Cynopterus; species Cynopterus sphinx. Next base: position 138,201,484 of record CM057380.1, read on the forward strand.
CAAAAATGTCAGAGTTTATAGGCAATCATTTATTTGATTCATTTATAGTCATTCCAACATCTCAACCTCTGAAAGAAAGTGAGAGGCACAGAACTAAATGGGAATTCACTTTGTAAACTTATGTGGAATCTGATAAAACCAAACTCTCCTGGTCTCAAAAGCAAATGAAAATTTATTGCTCAGCACATGGCATATGCTCAATAAGTATTTTAACTTTGAAGAGATGATTTTTCCATAATTCAGAATAGAATGAAATTTGGATAAGTGTCTCAGATTTCTCATCTAAATTTTAGATCTATAAGACCGTAAGATTTTTACCAAAAAAAAATTAATTTATAGCCTTGGACAAGACTCCCATTACCTGAATTTCTTCCACTACTGATTTGAACTGGGGAATACGCTCTGTCATGTTTTTAACCAATTCCATTGCATTATCAAATCCCTTCACGTATTCTCCATACATCTTAAGGAATGGTGCCAATTTCTGAAGGATGTCACCAATTCTAGGGGTAGTTTCCCTGTATAAAATATAGAAACAAGTCATTAAGATTTCTTATAGAATGAGCAAATTAACAGGATGTTAAATGACGTAATCACTTCTGTACATACACCCTGTACTTTATCAGATACACTTTGCTGTGAGATTGGTAGAGAATTAAGGAAAGTAGAGAAGTTTAGAAATTAAAGTTTAGGAATAACATACATAGTAAGAAGAGATGCTATGGAATTCTTGAAGCTTCAGATAACCCCTAATATCATATATCCACTAGTCAAAAGATGAGAGAGCAGAGATGCAGTCCTTTTGAACTAAAGCTGAAAATGTACCATGACTTCTATTAGCGGTCTTTAATATAAAAATTTAGCACAAATTGGCTACAGCTCTGTGCAACATTAGTATTTCAATTTAAAAACTGAATAACACAGCACCTAATATAACCACCTTAAGATATATCATTTGCTATCTGCTCCTCTTACCATTCTTGCATTCGTTTCTCCAATTCTGGTAATAGAAATTTACTATGGAAGGCATTTATTGATGAAATATTAGAAAAGATTTTATTCACCATCTCTGCTGGAAATGAGCCTCGATTTGCTTCTTCCAATAATTTGCAATAAAATACCTGAATAAGAAAACAAAGCAAACATTACATTGAATTTATTGGTTAACCTAGCACTGTGCTGGGCACATACTGGGTTCTTAATAACTTATTGAATAAACAGAAAAATTCATGGTTCAAGAAATCAATCATTTTTGAAATGTAGGAGTGAGTATGTGCTTTAAGAAGAACAAGAAACCAGAATTAGGAAACTTTGACTCTAACCGAGGATATGCCTCTTTCTGTGAGATATTATTAACCTTTTCTAAGCCAGAGAATTTTCAGTTGAGGTTAACAGAGTTTACCCTTTCTGGAGATATAAAAAACTTTATATACACATAATATTGTGGTATTTTCCACTCTTGTTTTTTTTTTAATAACTCCTTTGGCACTTATTACATATTGCCTTTATTGTCATTTGTTGGCATAAATTTTATTTTCCCTATTAAAACTGTACACTCCTTGGGGAAGGAGGACATCACAATTTAGTCTCCACAGTAGAAAAAGTGCTTAATAAATATTTGGTCAATGGATGAACAAAAGACTATTTCAGCTCTCAGATGTTTTCTTGTCTTTTAGTAAAAAATAATAACGTTAAACTTAAAACACTGATATGAAAATAAAAAGATCTCCTATACATAATAAGAGGTACCTTAAAGACAATAAAAAACATTTGCAGCCTTGGCTCTACTCCACTGGGGTTACTATACCTCTGGCCATTCTGTTAAGTGTAGGCAGAAGGAGGCCTGTTCCTTCATAATGTCCAGGTGGTTATTAATTTTCTAAATTCACCTCCACTGCATTTTCTTGGGAGGCAAAAAGAACACAAAATTATGTCCTTGGAGACTCCAATAGATAAGATATTGTACTAATTTAGACTCTAAAACCCTAAAAGGCAAGCAACAATAGCTGAACAAGCTAATACGGCTAGGGAAAAAAATAAGGGCGGGAGGGACCACAATTCATTAAGAGGAAAAGACACATTTCCATTATAGGAATACCTAAAAGTTTCAGTTCTGTTATCCCCATGAGGAGAAAAGTTGTTTCAAAAGCACAAATTCAAAATAAATTGGTAGGCAACTTTCTCCTCTAATAAGAGCAGTCTGAATTAGCAGATAACCTACCAATTATCTGGTTCTTTATCACTGAAAGGATAAGGATTAAAAGGCCTTAGTTTTCAAGAGTTTTTTTATGATGTGTATTAAAACTTTCCTTGCAAATGTACATTTAAAATAATACCCAAGGCTCTATGATGATGTAAGTAAAAGATGTGATAAAGTAGATTTATGTATTCAACAAATATTGACTGTGCAACTTTACACCAGGCAATGTTTCATACAAGGCTGAACTAGTGAACTCTTAAAAGTCCTTCTGGCCCTATGAGTGCAGTAATTCAGATCCCTCACATAGGGCTGAAGAGCAAACGAGCTGAACAGGATCACTGATATATTCATGTTAGCATTAGAAGCACCAGTCTGTTATTTTAAAGTATAACAATAGCATGGCTCCTGGAATCACAATAAATAGTCAAGAAATGAATTAGTGGTTAGAGCTGAAAATAAAGATAAAGGCTCTTGTGACTTGTACAGAGAGTCCTTCAATCTGTCCTTTATGAAATATAAAACCTTTATACCCAGTGCATTCACTTACACTGACAAAGCTGACAATGTTAGAAATTTCCTTTCACTGGCCAAGAATGGTCAGGCTTTTCTTGTAGTTTCTAAAACTAAATTACTAAATGTGCTCGCTTCAGCAGCACTTATACTAAAACTACATTACTAAGTTTAATTACTAAATTAAAATATACAGTATCAAAAAATCAAACAATTATGAAAGGGAAAATATTACCTGATCTAAGAGGTCAAGTCGGTTGACATAAGCTCTTTCTGTAAGCAAAAGTTCATTGGCTATTTTGTGAAGTTTTTGCTCATCTGTCTCCTAAAAATAGAATAGATATTCACATATTAGAAAACAAAGCTTGGATAATATTTCCCAAGTGATAAATACCTTATCAAATTGTTTGATAAAAACAGTTTTCTAAAGCTCCTCAGGTACTCAATTCCTTACAGCCATCAAGGAATATCTAATCAGAAATGAACAAAATTATAAATGGAATTATTTAGTATGTGCCTTTTTAGTTTTGCTTCTTTCACTTATCAAAATGCATCTGAAACACATCCATGTTGTTATTATTAGTAGTGACTGTTCTTTTCAAGCTCCCAGTTTCGTTCTAATAGCAGTGATGTATCTTTTTGATTTGCACTAGTTCTGACAAATTTCCTTAAAGAAAACAATCTAGCAGAACTTGTGACATGGCTATCTTTTATGAGTCAGAGAGAATTCATTAACCAACAGGTCACAGTGTCTACTATTGCTACACAATGAAGTCACCCCTGAGGTCTTCCACATCCTACGGATCACAGATAGGATGCTTATAAGAAACAATCTTTTGCTGACTGCAGATCATACTTTCGCTGAACATGGCAAATTGTGGGTAACCTGGTCGTTTTGTGCAAAATCCAAGGGGATGCCAGCAGTTATTAGCAAAAGCTATATTCCTTTCACACAGATGGTCTTCTAAGATTAGGTCCCTGACCTTGCCAAAGCCAACACAAAGATAAGCAAAAGTAAGCTTGCTGACACAGTTTAATCACTCACATATAGGTTTGAAAAAAGTTACTAGGGATTTTGTGGTTGAGGTCAGAAAATCACTGACTAATGAAGTCTTGTTCTAGGTTTATCACAATAATATCACCAACTAACACCTATTCACTGATTACTCATCATGTGCCAGGCACTGTTACAAGTATTTTACATAAATTGGCTAATCTTTACAACTCTATAAAACAGGTATCATTATTTTTTTCATCTTAAGGGCAGCACATATACACAACAAAACGAAGAGGCCAAGGTCACAGTTAGAAGGTAACTGAATCAGATTCTAATCTGTGGTATGTGATTTGTAACTATTCAGTGAGTAGTTGGCTCTTACTCTAAACCTCCTTTGCAATAAAAAAATAAAGCTGTGTTGAATGCCTACAAGTGAACGAACTAGCAAAATACCAACTATCCATTTTGAAATGGAATGTGACTCCTACTATGAATTTTAATTTACACATTATTTTTTCCAACAAAAATTCTACTTAAAGTAGACTCGTCAGCATTTTAGTAATAAATATCAGGTATAAAAAATTGTCATTTTGATGTAATAGTATGATAGCTTCCAACTTAAAATAATTAATTTAGTTACTAAAAATTAGTTTCGTTACTGAAACTAATCTATAAGTACATTTAGGGAGAAATATATGATCTTCCCACATGGACAAGGCTCTCACTACTCTATCAGATTTATGCTTAAATAACAAAGTAGTTTTACAATTGCTGACACACTGATGCTTTAGCCTGATATTTGTTAAATAGGTAAAGTTGCACACTGTTTCATACTATTTGCCACTCGATAGTATATAACCACTACTTTATATTTAGCACTTTACTAAGAAGTCATTTCTTCTTGTGATTCTTTGGAAAACCATAACAGTTACACAATATTGATTTAATAAATAATCCTATTTGCTTCTATTGGAAGCTAAAGAATACACAGACTTGACTTTTTAGAATAATGATAAATATGGTATTTAAAGAGCAACTTACTTTCGATATTCCTCCATAAAATAATTTTTTTTCACTTTCAAATACATGGTTGTATATTGAAAGCTGCTTCTGAGTATTTCTGCCTCAAGCAAAAATATGTTAAGAGTATACCTGAAGTAGCAGAATCAAAAAAGTAAGATATGCACCCAGTTTACTCTTCTCTGCTTCTCTCTTACTTCTGTTTAATGCACTTCCTAGGTTGTTACTGTGCCCCTTCACATCCCCAGTAAACCTTTTGTAGAGATCTGTTCCATTTTCACTGGGGTTAGGTTCACCCTACTTATTTGTCACTGTACCTGCTGGCCCATGTCTGTGCTGCAGTGTCAGTTCTGCCTCCTTATTTGAAGGTGTCACCAGCTCCTGCAGCTCTTTTCAGACCTTTTGACATGATGCTTCCATGGCAGGAGCTGAGACAACCCACACACACACTGCCCCACCCCTGCTGCCCCCACTGCATCTCACAGTTTATTAACTGGATAGGCAGAAAATGCTTGTGTGGAGCCAGTGAATCATTCTGCAAAATCTTAGTGCCACATGCCCTGCCACATGCCTCAAAACCACCAAGTGGTGGAACAGATATTTTGGAAAGAATTTTGTAAACGCTAATGAACAATTACAGTTTCCTGAAAGATGCTTTAAGGGCAAAATCTTCAATTACTTTAAAATGAATCAGACATTGGCATTATGCTTTATAACTTCAATTATGCTTTATAACTCTTCAGTACATGTTCTCATGATTTCATTTTTAAAAGAAAGAATTTTTTTCTAAAAGCACTGAATCAAAATTACTAAAAGTTTGTACAGCCTCTCCCATATATTTATGAAATGTTATTTTAAAAACAATATGTATATAAATTATTAGGATTTTATAGGACTGAAATTGAATGCTCCATGGAGAAAGATGTGGCTTTGTGTAAGTACATGTATCTCAGTGCTCCCGGAAGTCCATTCTCTTATAACAAGATCAGTCAACTTAGGAAATAAACACTTGATTTTGTACCATAATTCATGGGATGCATCAAATATTGATTGGCATTTTTAATGTATTTCCAGACATCAAAGTCTTTAATCAGGCTCCAGGTGATAATTTAAAATTAGATCACAGTGATAGTTGAATGTCATATAATTGGCCCATCACCTCAAAAAGCTTCTTAAAATCTTTAACTTGAGTTAGACACCTACATTCTAGTACTTTTTCTCATTATACTATGGAGCAGGGAAATCAAGTGAAGCTATAGTAAGTGAAAGACAGTGATAAACCCCATTATTTATTGACTTCTGTGTCCTAGGGACTATAAGTGCTTCAAATGAATTACCTAATATAATTCTCATAATACCCCCATGAAGAAGTGGTTGTGTTTTTGTGAGGCTGAGTAACCTGCCCTACGTCAAACAGCTGGTAAGTGATTGAGCCAGGTTTTAAATCCAGATCTGTGAAAACAAAGTTCTTGCTGTTATATTATAGCCTTTTACTAAGAGAACTTCCTTTGGATTTGGGGAACAAGAAAATGAAAAGGTAAAAGAATAAAACAGATTTTGTGTTCGACTGAGATCATGTAATAATGCTATAAGTAAGGTCATGTGGTCTCAGAGATTTGTAATCAGCAAGAAATTTATCGCCAGGTGTATATTACAAGAAAAAAAGAATACTCACTATGACACACAAACATTATCCCTTTCCTAGTGCTTTATAATAGAGTGTCACAGGCATGATCCTTCAAGGAGCCTTGGGAGCAAAGTCCACGCCTACTCTTGACCAAGCATATTTTCTCAATCTTATGTCCTCTACACTATCTACTCAATACAAAACAGGAGGGCAGGTGAGGGAGAGCTTTTAATCTGAAGGTTTTAATTACATCCTTTGTGATAAGTTGGGGAAGAGGGAGAAAGAGAGCTTGCACTGACAAGGACAATTTGATTATGTGCACAAGGTCAGACAGGAAGTAAGTGGTAGCAAAGAGAAATCTTTGTTCTACTCAGTTTACTGTACATTAGACTAACCTGTCCTTTGGGTTTTACAGAAATTAAACATCAGAAATCAAGAAGAACTGAATAAATACAATCAATAACTGAATTCACTTATCCCAAGTCTAGGCAGAACATCAAAGAAATTGATCATTTATAAATATTTCTGATAATTCCCTGGAGTTAAAACCTTGTACACACAAATAAGTACTTAGTGTGGCAAAAGCCTGTGATTTTTAAGCAAGAGACAAAATACAGGGCACCTACATTAAAAAGAGGCACATAAACTTACCTTTGAGCATTGCACAAGATAGCACACCTCAGTTTATAATGGAAATGATAGAAGGTCTGAAATATTCGCCAGGTGGGATATGTTGAATTTTGGACCTATTAAGGTACATCTCAGATCGTAAGTCTATTCGTCTTGACTTACAAATGAGGAAATAGGATTTTATTTTATGTTTATTTAACAAATATACAGCTCATGTTATGTTTCAAGGCACTGTTCCAAGTCTTTTAGAACTATTAAATGATTTATGCCTTGTAACAATGATATGAGGTAGGTATTTTACAGATGAGGAAACTGGGCAGAGACATTTAAGAGACCTGCTCAAGGTCACACAGCTGGTGTGGCTGGGCTGAGATTCGAACCTATGGCTCTTGAGCCTGTCTTCCTGACTACCAGGTTATGGTGTACTGTTTTCTTTTGTTTTTGTAAGCCACATACGACAACTGTTATGTTTTCAAGATCTGACCTTTCCATTTCTCTCATACCCATGCTAAACTGGATCTATATGTGTAGCGTGACCTCCAGGCACCTGACTTTCCCTAAGCTTCTGGTTCATGGCAACATTATCAAACACTTGACTCCGTTATCCCCTCGTTCTCTTGGCAATGCTCACTTGCTGATCCCAGCTCACTTCCATTATAGGTTTGATTCTTCTCTTTCTTGGGTTCCAGGCCTTGCAGCAATGCCGGAGAGATTGCTGGCTGATCCCACTACTTTGACCTGGGTCTTCAGTGTCATAGTCACAAGCTATCACAAGAGCTAACCTTCCCCACTGTCCTCAAGCTCCAAGCCCCACCCCGAATTTAGGACATCTCATTGGCCTCTATGGACACTTCTCAAATTGACAAGTCCAGCACCTACCCTCCAAGTCACCTCCGCACTGTGGTCTCTTCATACCTCACTGAGTTGCACACTCTCTGCCCGACTTCTCCATTTGTTCTTGCAATAGGAATTCACCCTCTCAGCCACGCTTGGGAACTTTAGCTTTATCTTTGAGTTCTCCTTTCCCCTGTACCTTATGGTAGTTAGCGTAAGCAGTAGTCATTTATTTATCGTGATTCCTTCTCCTCACCTGCTAGTTTCCAATTTGTACTCACTGCAGTATCTTGAACATAGTATATATGCAATATAAATCCACTCAATTTAACTTGATTACCCAGGTTCACTAGCTAGTGAGCTGTAATGTCTCAGTAAAGGCCTAGGTCTCCAGGTTAACTCCGAGTTCCATATTCTAAATAATAACTGTCCACAGGAACTTACCAATACTCTCATGTCCTCCCTGCTCTCAAGCCCACTGGTTCTCACAACACTGCTCTCTCTTCTTTTTGCTCTCAAATAATTCACTGTGTTCCCCTTTTGATTATGTTTGTGCTTTCTGGGCTCAGTCCTAGGCTTTCTTTCTGTTCATACACATTTTATTTTTATTTATTTTTATTATTCTATTTTAGTTTCAGGTATATAGTACAATGGTTAGACATTCATGTAATTTATAAAATGATTCCCCCCGATTTCCCATCTGGCACACCACACAACCATTACAATAACATTGACCATATGCCCTATCCTGGGGTCCCCAATCTCTATGCCACTCAGCAGGAGGTGAGTGGCACGTGAGCGAACAAAACTTCATCTGTATTTGCAGCTGCAACCCAGTGCTACCATCACCGCCTTGGCTCCACCTTGATCATCAAAGGCATTAGATTCTCATAGGAGAACCAGACCTGGTGCCAAAAAGGTTGGGAACCACTGGTTTATGCTGTATTTTAAATCCCTGTGACTGTTTTATAATTACATTTTGTAAGTAATTTGCTCCTATACATTTTATTTTGGCAGTATTAATCACACCCTCATGTATATCCTTAGTCTTATCTCCTCCTTTCCTGAGCTCCAGATTCATATTTCCATTTGCTTAAGTAACATCTCCAAATGGATATCTTGTAGGTGTTGTAAACATAGCCACACAAAGCTAACCTAATTAATAACTCTACTCCCTCCCCTCATTCCAAACACTTACCTTCTTTCCTGTCTGCCACCTCAATTATTTCATTAACAAATTAGAAAAATGAAGCCTGGAAAGTAAGGTTAGGGTGGCATGTCCAAAGTCACCTAGCAGGTAAGTGACCAAGCTGGGCTTTGAATTCTTCTCTTTAATTTAAAGCCTTTATCTTTAATCAGTAAACCATAATGTCTCCAGAAAATCCCATTTTTGTTTTAGACATCTTCACCTGGACAACCCAGAATTCTCACAAATTCAGTATTTCTAAATTCAATTAATTTTTATGCCCCTAAGTATGCTGCTCCTTCTATTTCCTTGCTCCTTGTTCAATAAATGGCATGCTATCTGCCATTTCATCTAAGCTACATGAAATCTAGTCACAGCATCCTCGGAAATCCCTCTTCCTGGTCCTAAAACCCTCTGCTGCAGCCAGGACCTCATCCTTGCACACCTGGACTACTGCAGTAATTTATTATACACATGGCTCCATCTGTTTTCCCTTTTATCTGACTCATTTTTCTAAAACCCACAGATGTATGATCATGTCACTTCCACACTTTAATTAAGTGCCTCTGAGGCCAGACAGTATCAAGCTTATGGAAAGTTTGAAATAACATGGGAATATGCCTACGTTTAATCCAACAAAACAGGATGCAGAATAACTATACATTATGCTATCAAATATGTTTTTATAAAAAAAAATTAGCAAAGAAAAATAAGCTGGACTATTAAATATCAAAGCAACTCTGAGTGGTAAAACTATGGGTTATTTTTGTATTTTTTACAATTTGCTGCATTTCCCTGATTTTCTAAGAGAATTATTAATTTTTATTAAGACTTTTAAAAATCATTTTTAAAGGTCTCCATTGCTCTCAGGGAAAAAAATAATATTACATAGGCCGTAAAACCCACTGCAATTTGTCTTTAGTTTACATCTTTTTATGTCTGTCCTACACCCACACTCATTTCTCTAGACCTCTGGCCTCTTGTTATAAGGCCAAAAATACTCTTAAATATGGCATCTACTCTCTTGCCTCCACTCATTTCGCACACTTTCCCTCTGCCTATATGCACTCCTGTTCCCTACCTCACCCCACTCTCATCTGTTCTGGTCCACCCAACAACCTTCTACTCTTTCTTCAAGTCCAATTCAACTGCTTCTCAGCAACCTGCCCCTCAGCAGCCTACCCTTCAACTAGCCCTGCTCCAGGCACAGCTGTTTCCTCACGGTGTTTCTGAAGTATATTATGTACCATATTATGGCAATTTACTTAAGTTTCTCTCCACTCAGTAGACTGAAACATTGCAGGCAGGGCCTGACTTGTTCATTTATTTCTAGCACCTCTAGTGAAACTGGCACACTGAATTTTCAAACTGAACAAATAGGTGTTTTTTTCAGGTATAGGTTCTTGGAAGTTCATTTTTTTCTCATTTCTCTTTCTTATCCTTTTCCAACTTACTAAATGGAGTCACCATGAAATAAAAAAGTTTCTGAGCTTACCATTTATTTTTAAGAGGATAAAGCTATATGCAAGATTTTTATGAACTATCCATATAGTTAATAGGGTGACTTTTCCATTATCCTACACACTGTTTTAAAACTCCTATAACTTTGGTTGGAGCTTTCATTATAATAACAGCAATGACAAAGGCTGAGAAGTCGAGCTGGATGTCTTTGCTGTGCTGTCTTTCACTTTCTTAGAATTAAAGTTGGTTTGGCAAGAGAAGAAATCTCTAAGGAGTAATTTACTATTTGTCTTCAAATCTAAGATGACCTCAATAGTTGTCCTATGATTCAAGAAGTGAACCAAAAGAAATTTAAAGCTTTACCAAAAAAACAAAACAAGACAAAACTTTTGCCCATCATATGAAATTGATAACTAAGGTAAACATTGTTTTAACTCCCAGAAAAAGTTGCTAATCACACATTATAGCATTTAAAATTAATCAATAATTTTAAGAATTATAATTAAATTTAGGAAAAATTGACAGAAAAAGAGGAAAAGTAAGTGAACTTGGATTATAGCACTCATATTCTATTCACAGCTTCTGATTTGATTCTCTGTCATTATTTTCCCTAGGAGATGATTATGTTCTTAATTTTTATTTGAATATGTTCAAAAGTTATAAGCACTCAAGGCTTATATAATAATATAGTAAATAAAATGGTAATTAAAAAACCGGAAATAACTAAGAAACATTCAAGTTATTTTTTTTAAAAGAATGTTTCTATAAGTCCCTATTTTGTGGATACCTCCTTCTTCATCTATCCACCATTTTATTATATAATTTCTTTCATTTTTGGTAAAATAAAAGATTAACTTAAAAAGAAATCTGTTTCTAGGGAGTGACATAATCAACATGGGACATAAATTGTTCCTGAGTTTGTTCCCCCTACAAAAAGAACGACTAACAACTTATCAAGAACAAGATATCACTGAGAGGATCCTAGCACATAGGGGTGAGGCATAAGCATCCCCCTGTACCACAGAGACCAAGACAGACAGTATTGAAAGGGTGGCCTGGCACTACTGAACTCAGCTTGCCACATGCCTTTGATTTCACTGAGTGAGAGACATGCCATCTGCCACCACATTCAAGAATGATTCCCCCCTCCCCTAAAAAAATATAGAAGAAGCAAGAGAAGAGGTAAAAAATAAAGGAGAGGAATAGCCCATCATGTAGTCTAGAATCTGGCCTGGTACTAGATTACCTCTGGTCACAAAGTCAAAGCCGGACAAGATCAACTAAACCCTCCCTTCTCTGTAAGTGATGAACTTACAATGAGTACAATGCAGTTCATTCACATAGCATGGTTATGGATATAGGTTTAGGAAGAAGTCTATAATATGAAAGTAAAAGCCAAAGATCTTAGGGCTATTTATATTTTCAAGGAGTTTTGGTCCAGGGGCTTGGATAAGAAAAGAGAGAACTTGCTTCTACACAATTAATTTATTTGTAAAACTTCAATAACTATCCTGGAGAATAAAGAAAATGGCAAGAAATCAAAGACTTTTGGGAGATATACTTATACTGAGGAAAATACCTAAATCTATTTTGGTATTTTATTTTTTCAGGTATAAATTATCCCAGTGGATATTTTAACTTTATGTAATAAAACTACTCTGATACAAAAATCTGTTTCTGTTATTGATTTGATAAAACTATTATTAGAGTTTTAATACATTGCTTATGAGCTTATGTTGCCAATAACAGATTTGTTAAACTTTAGTCTTAAAAAGCTCACACCTACACACATTTACATTTGGCTTGCTGTATGAAATATAGAGGAAAATAATAAATCTCAGAAAAATCTACTAATGCAACCTATTAATATATACACCGGACATTAAAAGGCTCATGAAAACTGACAGAATCTATGAATGAAGGATTCCACATTAGTGCATTTCTATTAAAGGTTATCCACTAAAACCTACAAATCTGAGAAAAGGGGACCATTTTTAATGAAATTCACTCTAAAATATACCAACCCATTTGCCCAAGGCTCTTAATATAGTTTATAATATTTGTAAAAATCCAAATTTGTCATGCCAAATAGAAATGATATATTATTACAACTTTTCCTCTCCCAATGTCTTCAAGCATGCATATCTGCATTCACAAGAAGGAGATATTCCTTTGTCTCCACCTTCCCCGGAACCTATGGGTTTTAATGTTCCCTTAAAACAACATCTTTCCTTTAGTAGATTTCAGTCTTGTAATGTGCTGTAATACATGATTAACCTTAATTTAAAGATAGTGGTAATACCTTGTGGGTGAGAGATAAGGTATCAAACAAAGTGTTCATTTTCCTTTGGTTCTGAGGTTTTAAAAAAATATTCTTGCTTATTTTGAGTTTTCTGGCTATGTTTTAGATCAATAGTGCTGCCAAAAGTTTAAACTTTAGAAAAATGTAGCATCACTAAAGTAGGCAGAGACAATAATTTCAATTTGGTAGGTGTTCTTTATCTTTACCCAATAAAAATAATGGTATTCACCATCAGAAGGAATTCATGGTCAAAATACTTTGGATAATCAGTGAAACACACAGGCTGAGACAGTCCTCAATTATTAATAATGATTGTTGAAGATATATTTCAATATGTATCTACTTTTCTGAACCATTTCTGTCATTCTATTCTACTCTTACCTCTATCCCCAACCTCTAATACTCCCAACTCCTGGTGGGCATTTAGGAAAAGTCCATTAAATTTAATTCTGGTTTAAATGAAATTTATTTAAGACTATTTTGATATAAATTTCTTTATCAAGTTATATAAAGATTGGAGTAATTTTTTTCAATTATCTGCAAAGTGAAACAAATATTCCATTATGTCTCAGAAGTTAAACACATTAGATAGTTTCAGAAGCAGCTAATAATCTAGAGGGCTATGCTAGCAAAAGATATGCCTACATATAACAACATAGAATTATTATATTATCACAAAGGCCTTAAGATCATAATCAGTTCATAACATTTAACTAAAGGCACAAGGATCCAATTGACTTGTTCAAGGTCATACTGCTACTTAGTGGACAAGCCAGAAGCAACATCGAGATTTCCTGGTTCCAATTGTTTGGTTCACTATGTATTTTTAAGACTTTTTTTTTTATTTTTAATTGTGGTAAAATGTATATAACATAAAATTTACCATCTTAACACTACTAACATTTATATTTGCACTTTGGAATAATGAAAGGCAATGCAATAAACATCAGAGCAACAAAGAACACATTGTCATCACAGAAAAATTAAATCCTAATACTCCTTTTTAGATGGGAGACATGTGGTATTTGGATCAACAGCTCTGCAGGAAAAAAAATTATTTTTTCCCCAAACATATCATATGCCATTCACTAATTAAATTCCCATTTAGGAGAAAGGTCATCTGTACTAGTCTATGCTTCACTAGTCTCTCCCAAACCAATAAGACTTATCTCTGAAAATGTATACCTAACATATGACGGGAAAAAAAGTAGTACCCAGAAACCACAGACATCATCACCGACTAAAATATTTTCTTTGATAAGAATGACTCTTGCTGTTTTATAAATATTTGCTGGTAGTATGATCTCAAAGATAAAAGGACAGATATATGTCTCTAATTTCTTATTCTAATTTTCTCTTCTGTTCACCACAGTTCAAACGAAGACACTAAAACTTACACTATATCAAGATGTTAAGAGAATCACTTTGCAATGTCCTGTTTCTTTAATCTTTTAGACATCACAAAGTATGACTTTCTCCCATCCACTTCCTTAAACTTTCCCTGTGAAAGTCAGCATTTAAAATTAATTTATTAACCTCAAAAGTAAATAAATAAATAAACCAGTGGCTTTTTGTCTAGTTGGGATTCTTGTCTTCAGAGATGGAAACACCCATTTATTCCAGGTGTTGATGCCTATATTGCACCTTTGATCCAAGAAATTCCAAGTATTTTATAAAAGCCATATTTATCAATATTTCTAAAGCACTATTCTGACATGAATGAAGAATACCAGTGCAATTATTTTATCACTGAAATTGTATCAAAGTTTCTACTGTGACACAAATAAATCACGACTATATTTCACCAGCAAATCAGCTCTGTTAGCACACAGGCATAAACACCATTCAGGTGGTTCTCCGAAATACTGCCCTCATTAAAAAGAATATGAACTTCCGGTTTATCACAGTGTCACCTCTCTCTAGTATAATATTTGTGGCTGTTACATTCATTGACATTTCTCACACCTCGGCATTAGGTTTGTGACTTCTTGCCATCAGGGACACAACACTGACCTGGTAGTCAGGGCCCAGGGGATCCAGGCTTTTATGGTGACCCTAGAAAAATCACACCAATTTTCTGGGACTTTTACTTATATAAATGAATTTCAGAACTAAGATCACTTTCAAAGAGACGCTAAGTTGTGTATTAGTTAGAAATTCTTTAAAAAATATTAGAAGCCTGGAAGAAGTTATAGAAATCTGCTGAATAATTTGTAAGTACTTCCACATTAAATGTTCAAGAAACATTTGCTAGTACAGTTAATGTTCCAGGTCTATTTCTTTTACTAGATTAGAAATGTCTGACAATAAAAATCATACAGTTTCTTCTTGCTTAGCCTACAGATATTGGGGAGTTAGCCCTAAAACTTAGGGCAACAAAGAACATTTTCTTCCTATGTAAATAAACACAATGTTTGTGGTTTTCCTCTATCGAAGTCTTCTCACTGTTCTAACTCTTGAAATCACAATAGATCAACAGAAACTACACAGAAGAAAAAGTGAAATATCTCCTAAGAGGGTAGGGAAAACACCCATTAGCAGCTAAACTTGAAAACTATTAAACTGGCGGCGAGGGTGATCTGACTCATTCATTTCACAGGGCTTTGAAGTAGAATTTTAAAACAGTAGTGGAATGGTCAGTGCTTCCTCCCACTACGAGCTCGTCTCATGCTTTACCTTCATCTCGTGGTGCTGGTCCAGCTGTTCCAGTTCCAGAGGGCTGTCTCCATTTTCCTTCTCTTGTACCTTGGCTTCGGTGTCTGCCTTTTCTTCTTCCAGGAGGACTGGGCCTACGGCTAGAGTCCTGCAGCCACTGTCAGAAGCATTTCCATCACAGTCATTTGTTGTGGGTGAGGCAGGGCCCATGGTACTTGCATCTCTTTCTCCATTCACTAAGTGTGTGTCAAGCAAGGGTTCAGAAGTTTGAATAGGAGTACCTGGGCTATGGGTGCCTGCTTTATCCTGCTCACGTTCCTCCTGGTTTTGTGCTGCCGTAACACCATTTGCCACACAAGTCTGTACTCCCTGAGTTGGATCCGGATCATTTTCCTGCTTCTGTGGTGAATGCGGGGAGAGGAGTTTTGGCTGAAGTGTGGTTGTCAGTCCATGCCTTCCTGGGGTCCTGGAAGCATTTAGGTTCATGGCAGAATCTTTCTTCAAATCACCATAATTTGATAGTGAGCTAAAAGATAAAACACAAAGGAGGCATGACAATGTTGACAAGTTCTAGAATAAAAACAAGTTTATACCAGCTAAAAAGGGATATTTAGTGAAGACATGCTTTTTCCCCTCTGATCCTTTTAGAAACATAGATAAGAATATTCCCTTGAGCTCTCAGTCTCTTAAAATGCTAACCACACTTAAACATTTTAATAAAGATGATAAGTCTGAGCTTTACCTGTATGCTCTGAAACATTTCCTCAGGTTATTTACCAATAGTGATAGCATAGACTTAGATATGAGAAATATTTATATTTAATAAAACTGTCTTTTCCCAAGATTATATTTTACTTCTCTAACATTTTAAAAACAAATATAATCAGCCCTTCATTCATAAATGTGTTAGAAACCAAAAGTTATTTTTGTTTGGAAAATGGAACGTATAGTCTCAAAAACATTATTACACATGCTGCCATAGCCTCTTATTTCTCTGCTTCCAACCCTGACCCCTTCCAATCTAGTCTCTCCAAGTCAGCTGTAGAGATGACACTCTGTGAGGGCTTCTGGCCTCATTAAATTCCATTTCTCCTCATTCACTGTGCCCTTGCCATATCTGTCCCCTTGCTGTCCCCTCACTTGCAATAAGCAAATGTATGCATTAAAGGGCCTTTGAGCTGCTGCTCTCTCTGCCCAAGACAACCTTCCCCAAGACACTGGTCGCTTTGCATCTTCCCATCTTTCAGGTTTCTGTTCAGATGTCACCTCAAAGAGGCTTTCCTGGATTATTCTATCCATTACAGCACGCTCTACCTCTGACTACACATTTTCATTTCCTTTAAAACCTCTATTATTACTTGACATTATATAGAACCATAATAGTATGATGGAATCAAACTGCCAATATATTATAATGTTTCTATGAAAATATTTGTATAGCATTTTAATTTAAGATTCCTGGGAGAAACAAACAAACAAACAAACTCTGGCTGCAGTCTCAGAGAGATTCCTATGACCTAATGAAGAGAAATGATAAATGTAGACAAGTACTCTTTGAGGGTGCAGAAAGTGCCTGTCTTGTTCTCTGCTTCACCCCACTTCGTAACACAGCACTTGCCATATGGAAAGTGCTCCATAAATACTTGAGTAATAACTGTGATTATGATAATGATTATGGCACTAAATTGACATTAGCAACTAACATTAAGTGCCAGAACCTCTACTATGACCTTCATGTTGACTATCTTGTTTCATCCTCATAATAATTCCAAAACAGGGACCCTATAAACTGATATTTGTCTTTTAGGAGATTATACCCTTGGCCTAGATAATTTTCCTAGCAGTTTTGGGTGATCTGAATCAAACTGTCTTTCTTTTCCTGGCCACATCCATGCAGCAACCTGGTGGAAAGACCCCAGTAGTAGATCACCTGTACCAAATGTTAGGCTTGCTTAGGACTTCTGAAAATGACTGTTTTGGATAAGAAGTGAGAATTTTCTGTAATAAGTGACATCCAGGGAATATGTGGGGGAAAGGTAGAGATACGGTTGGGTGGGAAGGTTAATAAAAGCAGTGGTTGAACTAGTATGTAGGAGATTCCTACTGCTTTGGGGAAAAGGAGTTGGCTTGGAGGTATCCTTGGGAAAAAACTAATGTTCAGTTTTGTGAAAAAATATTATTCATTTCTTCCTAAGATCCTAAATTCTTTTACAGGTTAAAAAGACTAGTTTCTCTTACTGTGAAAAAAAAAGAAAAGAAAAGAAAGAAAAGAAAAGAAAAGAAAGAAAAGAAAAGAAACCACAATAGACAATAAATAAATAAAATTCCCTGGCTCCAGATACAACCTCTGAGTCAACTCATCTTAAAACAGTTATTTAAAGCAAAACTATGATACATGGTTAAGGTTATAACAATGTGGTCTGGTCTTCTATGACCCCACTGTAACAGACATGGGCTCTTCTGGTCAGTTTACTGTGGTAACTCAGAGCCTGCCGAAACTCTCTCTTTTCTCCAAAGCTATAATAAATAACTGGGGTAAAATGGGATAGCTACACTGCAGGCACATGGACATGACTCAGTGGGAAATACAAGCTTCCCATTAAAATCCTATAGACCTAATGCAATGCTAACCCCTTCAGACCCTTTTAGGGCCATTTCCTACTGATAACACCTCACTAAGAACATTATTTTTCGCATTGGCAGTGGACTCGGCCACAAGTAACAGCCTTTCGCCAGATTTGCCAAAATGCTCACATGGCATCCTAGCCTCACTTCAAAAAAGTTTGCTTAAAAGGTCATAAGTGACAGCACACCTCTCCTCATAATCAACTGTCAAGCTTTGCATCAAAATATGACTTTGACTCTGTGAAATCTGAAAGCACAAAAGAAGACCAATATTAATAAGTAGAAAAACTGTGTACCTTTTGGGTAGGGAAAGGAAGACAAAGAGTGGACTATCACATTTTTGAGGTTTAGAGGACTCAGCCGTTGGCATACCAACCCATTCAGAGGATATGGGCTCTGGCATGCACCCTAATAGATAGGGGTTGGGACTCCCGTGCCACCTTATATTATGCTGTCACTGGAAATGGCCCTGAAAATCTACAAATATGAGGAGTCGCTCCATGCAATTGAATTAACTTGCCCTGAGAAAAAAACACTTTTAAAACGGAATTGACTCATTTTAGTAAAGACGACATTAAGATAGAGAAGGTATTACAAATTCTACTTTAGAGTGGGAGATGTTGAAGTTTAAATATTCATGATCCAAATTCCCACGATTGATTGGGAATGAAGACAGGCTTCTGAACTAATTTTCTCCAGAACTTGTTACTAAATGTAGTCTCATTTTAACTGAGGGACACTGTAGTTTTATACTTGGTTACAATTTCTAGAAGATTTTGAAAGCATTTCTAAGATATGATTAATTAAATAACAATAAACAACAAACATTAAAATATGTATTAATATTTAACAATATTCAATAATCTTTGTTAATATTTAATAAGTAATAAAATCACTGCAAATAAATAAAATAATCACTTAATGGGAAAACATTACCCAATATTGCACTGGAACAAATTGAAATATGTGGCTTGAAGGATGAAAGTGAAGTTATATATACTCTGCTTAATGATACAGATTTTCGGTAACATATAAAAATAAAATGCTTTTGATAGAAATTTTTAAAATTCTATTTGTCAGTGATGGGAATTCCAAGAAAAAACAATTGAGGGTCATATAAATAGAAGAGCAACTTATGTGAGTTTGTTTTTATCTTCAAGCAAGAAATATATAATAGTTGACCCACTGTTTTTAAAACATCAGGACTAAAGAATATATAACCATAAAGCCCACAGAGATGGGACAGCCCACTGGAGTCATATTCGCAAACACACAAAGTGAGAAACAAAGAGACAAAGACACTTTTCTGCCTTTCCAGCCCAGATATCCACTGACCAACAGAAGGACCCACAAAGAGAAAACACAAAGAGTGATATGCATACATACAGAGGAATGAGAGAGAGCATATTTATAAATTTATATAGCACACAAAGTGGCATAGAAGCTGGTGGTGTAAGTGCTGCACTCAGGTAATGTACAGTAAATGACAATTCACATAATGGCAAAAATAAATATATTTTTTAAAAATCACTCTTTCTGAAGGCCTACTAAACCTAATGGAAGAAGACACATTTTTGATTTAGAAAACTTACTGGCTCCATCATCTTTTTTAAAACTTTTGTCTTCCCTCTGTCTTCTCCAATTGTAAATTAGCTCTTACCTGCCTCCTTCAAAGCGACTGATGAGATCTGATACTTTACTGGATTTTTCTTTTGAGACACAAGAAGCAGAGGCAGGTTTAACTTCCTCCATCCTTTGTGCTGCACTAGATAAAGCTTTATGCCTGGGGGTTTGGTGTCTACTGGACAAAGGTGAATTCTGCAGATGCAATGGCTTTGGAGGCACTGTAGGAAAAGAATTAATATAATTCAGTATTTCTTAACAAAAAAAATTCTGGTGTCCTGGGTATAAAAATTTTCAGCATTATCAAACTTTTGTAAAGAGGTTTGTCAAATTTGTACTGAACTTTAACCAAGGGACCTTTTTTTCTGTCTTGGACATTTGCTCTGTGTACTGTGGAAACTCTATTTCCAAGATTCAAGTGGTTCTTTTAATTTTAGGTCATTTCAAATATGATATTAACCTCCTATGCATCTACATAGGGCTACAGCATTCCAAGCTCTGTTAGAGTTAACACAGCCGTTATTTATCTAAACAGAGAAAAGAAAGTACTAAACGTGAAACTGATTCCTAGGGATACATTGCTTGCCAAAGGACACATTTTCCAATAATTGAACAAATAACAAATATAACAGAAGTATGTAGTTAACATAAAAGCCAGCAAAACAACAACACACAACAGTAATATTGCATTATAATGTTGCAACTTCCCACTTAACCTAAGTACCTATCTCATTTGATTTTAGATAAAGTGTTTTACTTTATAGTCCTCTGAGGTAGGTACCATTACACATCCCTTATGTCCTCGAAGGCTTAGAGAGAGAGGTTAAGTGATCGGCCTGAAGTAACAAGGCTAATCTGATTTTATGACTGGTATTCAGACTCTGGCTTCTACCATTATCAGCACTGCTCCTCATCATAAATCCAGCAAAAGGTGGGTTTTAAAGTTTTATTATTACTGTCTGCTACATTAATAGCTGGTTTGCATTAATTTACCACAAATCATGTTTACTAATAGGACTTTCACTTAATTAACAGAATAGGAACAGATCATTTCCCCAAATACTAAAATCTACAGAATTTCCCCTAACATTGAAAACTCTGTAGATAAGAAAATATATCACAAAAGCTTAATTTACATTCTGGATAAAAGATTATAACATGTATGTGTTTTTCTATTACTGGTTTAAACAAATTAATAGAATCATGTTTTTTAAACCTTTTTCCTAGCTTCTGGAAGAAGGGTGGGGTATTATTATGTCTCTTCCTAATTACATGCCCCATTTTCTCCAGCTGGTTACCCTGGTTTTCAGTCAGTTCATCTCTTTTATAAACTCAGTTGATGGTTGTCTGATGTTCACTGGCCTAGATCTTATCCTTTTTCTGCAAATTATCAATTCTTACAGAGAAAAAAAATGTATGTATATCACAATGAGCTACAAGGTATAACAATTAATTCACCTCATTACTTTCAACACAAATGATAAGACAATCCCAATAAAAATAACATACTTCTTTTTATAAAAAAGATATTTCTCCCCAAGTGTCTATTGGGAAGGAGGGGGCTTATATAAGTGTGATTTTCATTAATCTTAAGAAAATATTTCCTGTATAAAATGTATACCAAGATAGTAAACCAGGAAGATATTCCGCCAAAAAAAATATTGTTTTAACATTAGGAGTAATTTCAACATTTCTAACTAGAATGTTCAAAGAAGAATCTGAATATGTTCTTCACAATTCCATGTGCAAAGACTGTTATAAAATAATTCATCCTAATCTAGAGTTTACTCAGTAAATATTTCTTATTTATTATGTGCCAGACATTGTTAGATGCTTGAGAAACTCACATAAAATAATATGTATCAGACAATCAGTTGCTCAAAGATGACTCCATCAGTCTTTTCCATCTCAATTATGCCTATCTCTTAAACTATTTCATAATGCGGTGTATTTTTGAAAGTGCTTATAATAAATTATTATGAATATTAATTAGCAGTCTTACTAAACAGATCAGCAATAAAATATTAAAATACATTATAGATGTACAGCTTTTTCTTCCACAAGGCTGGGGTTCTGTAATAGTAAGAAACATATCTGTTTTGATCACAACTATTTTCCTAATAACTACTTGCACAGTGCTTGACAAATTTGTGGAATACATAAAGGAACTAATTAATAGTGTCATCAAGGAGCTCATAGTCTAGAAGAAAAACAGTTTAATGATGTTAACAAAGGTGGACATTGGATACACAATTATTTTAGATACACAGAGGAGACATCTATTTCAGCAAGAATGTATAGTAAATTGGTAAATATACACATTTTAAATAAAAGCACAAACACTACAGGAATCTGACAAAAATTTCAAGTGGTACACAAATGGCTACAGTGTCATAAACATTGTCTTAGAGGAAAACAATGCATACTTTGCTCAAACAGTAGCTGACTGTATATTGATGCATTATAAATTTATAGCATTATACCTTCAGAATGGAATACTACTCATGGAATTCTTTACTCCAGAGTAAATGAAATAGGTATGAGTATTTTACATCTACTTAAATATTCAAACAATAATGTGGCTTTCCAAGTTCATAAAACTTTTTCAAACATTTAGGTTTAATGATTGAGAACTGACAATACATGGATTTCATCAAAATAACTATGGAGACTGTTGTGTTCAAAGTTCTTAAGAGAAAAAGAACTATTAGCTTTATTTGCTAAGAAAGTTATTTTGGATTTTGTCTAGCATGAAAGGAAATAGGACAATGTTAAAAGTGGTGAATGAGAAGAAAGACTTGCATTTGAAGTTGTTCACTAATTTGTTCATTTGTTTGACTGGTAGGGTTAGTATGAAGTGAATGAACGAACCATTGTTTTCGAAGGCCGAGGGAAAACAAGCCCTGACTATTGAAGGAACCTCCTTCTAAATCCACAGGCTCCAGTTTAGATTCAAATGCAAGCTTATCTTTAATTTAAAATTCAGCTCTGTTATCCTTATAAAAATTATAAATTTTCAAAAACACTTACCTATTGGTAATTACTAAACACAAACATAAAGCTGACATTGTTTCAGACATATTACTATATATTCACCACTTATAAAGTTATTCAATGTTATCTCTCCTTTTAAAAAATCACCAAATTGTAGCTATGATCCTCTTAGCACTCCACATGAGAAATAGACAAAATTTAATTATGAACTATTTTTAGGGTCTAGATCACATTTTCACAAACTATTGCTGTTTCAAGTTGGATAATTCTTTTGGATGGGGGTGGGGACCTGTGTCTTGTAGGATATGGAGCAACATCCCTAAGCCTCTCTCTACTTAGTAGATGCCAGTAGCAATTCTCATAAGTTTTATCAAGCAAAAAGGTCTCCAGACAATACCAATGAGGGATTGTCTCCAGTTGAGAACTACTGATCTAGAATAAAAATCTTCAATTAAATTAAAAGTACATAATGGATCTTGAAGCCTCAGCAGCCTCACCATTCATTACTTGTAAGGGATTTGCAAGACATTTGGAATACAAAATATCAATGTTATGTGCTAGGCATGGAGGAGGGAATAGTGCAAAAGACAAAAACAAAAAACAAAAAACCCAACCTGTATGTGTAAAATAAATAGTAGGTCAGATTGTAATAAAAGGAAACAAA
The DNA here is from genome assembly GCA_030015415.1 of Cynopterus sphinx. Classification (NCBI taxonomy): domain Eukaryota; kingdom Metazoa; phylum Chordata; class Mammalia; order Chiroptera; family Pteropodidae; genus Cynopterus; species Cynopterus sphinx. The sequence goes on from CM057380.1 coordinate 138,224,812, forward strand.
CAAATAAACAAAAACTAGGGTTGGGGAAATATAAAATGTCCGAGTTGAGGGCAGAGTTAAAATTTTAACTACGAGGCCCAGGGAAGGGCCAAAAATGAGGGAGAATATTTTGAAAACAAAGTATATTTCAGTTAATGAGTAACTGCATGTACAACTGTGTTCTCTTAAGGCTAAAATGGAGCTGAAAAATTCTTATCGCCTAGTGACATCACAGCCGTCATAGCATCATGGCACAATGCATTACTCACATGTTTGTGGGGATGCTGGTACAAACAAACCTACTCTGTTGCTAGTTGTATACAAGTATAGCACATACAATTATATATAGTACATAATGCTTGATAATGATAACAAACAACTGTTACTGGTTTGTGTATTTATTATATTTTTATCATTATTTTAGAGTGTACTCTTTCTACTCACAAAATGTTTGCTGTAAAATAAAATGCTTTATTATGCCGCAGGCAGCAGCCTCATATTTCTTGTGTTTATCATGTCTCTTGATTGCCTCATTTTCTCTTGTGCTTGATTTAATCTCATGTTGTTTTGTACAGTAAGATGCTGTACAGGCTTGTAGCCTAGGACCGATAAACTCTACCATTTAGTCTAGGGTTGTAGTACGCTATACCAGCTAGGTTTGTAAGTACAGTGTATATGTTTGCACAACAATGAACTCATCTAATGATGCAATTCTCAGATTGTATCCACATTGCTAAGCAGCACATAACTATATCTGGAAATATTCTCTGTAGTTAATGTAAAATTGTATCTATGAACTCATATTCAAATCAAGATAAGAAGTAAATATGTGTTTAAGTAGCAATATGTTAACTTTAATATAATTACAAACAGCAGAAGCAAGATCAAATGTTTTCTCCCTAAAGAATATGATTATTTCTGCACATGGTAGCTCAGGAACGACACTGCAATAATTTATCCTAATGAACTATGAAAAACAATGAAGTAATGCAATGATACTTCCCAAAAAAGGCTTTATAAATAATGAAATTCTTGCTTTTGATCTAGGCAATTACATACAATTAAATTATATTCACTTTTTATATTCTTACCCCATTTAATCTTTGCCAATTCAGGTCTAATGAGCAAGATGGAATTTTGTATTCTGCAAATAAATGGCTTAATTAAATCATGATCAAAAAATTTCTATGTTCTTATTCACACATGAGGAAGAGTATGATTGAAAGAAAAGGTTATAAACTCATGAATTGGCTATTCATTTGAATCATCAATTATTTCATCTTGCTTGATAACCATACCTCATATCACCACCAATGTAGCTTGCAGAGAGAACAAAAGGACAATATCCCATAATGTGGAAGACTCCATTTTAAATCCTTTTTAAGGGTCTGTTTCACAAATCCTTAAAACATAAGAACTCTAAAAAATAACACTAGCTCTTTCATAGTGCATTCTCTATAACACTTTTTTTTCTTCGCAAGAACAGGAAAAACACCAAAGTGAATACAAAAGAAACCAAATAGAAATTGATTTCTCAAGAGTATAGTAATTCTACAAATGTCCATTACTGTTCTTGGCTGAATGTTCAGCATTCAATGTACATAAAACATATTAGGAAAAAACTACACATTAAACCACAGTGGAGCTTAGTTTTATATTACATTTTAAAAGGTCTTGCTATCATCTAAATTATAATTTTGTTCTTCTCAAAGTTAATACATAGTTCACTAGAAATTTAATTGTAAAGGAAATGGTCCCTGAACAAACCACTTGCTGACTACGCCATTCCTGAATGGAGAGACCACTTACTTTTAATTTCTGTGGATGACTTACTAAGAAAGCTTTTCTAGCCCAGGTTCCTTAATACTGTAAAAAATCACCTTCTTGCTAAGTATGCTAAGCACTGCTTTTGAATGATCTCTTTCACAGACCCTTTGACATCTAGCAAGTCATAATGACTTCTGGCAGTATTTCCAAACATATACATTTGTTACACATTTACTACACCAACAGCGAGTCAGGCCCTGTACTAAGTTAAGCATCATTCTTGAAGAGACCACACACAGTACCCTTAAGGGACATGTAACCAATTTCCGCAACATAAAAAGAAGTGTGACATAAAAATGTATAATGTATTTTAGGAGCAGAGCAAATACTCAACTCTGTTTGAGAAGGTTTACCAAGTAAGTTTTCTCTTAAGCAAATAAATGCACACAATTCCTCTCATTGGTAGCTTAAAACTCCTTCTTAGTGGCCATCATTCTTCTGGGTAGCCTTCACTGACAGACAAAATATCTAACCTGTTCAAAAAATCCTGATCAGCGTACCTTGTGGCTTTGGACTTGCGGCTGAGTGTTTCGCTGGCGTTTTTCCATTTATTCCCTGAGCCTCTTCATCAGATACATTCTGATCAACCAGTGTGGTTGTGCTGCTTTTCAGAAACGTTGGAACTCTAGTGATCTTTGGACAAGCACTGCTACCTGGAAAAGTTCAAGAAGAAAGGTCAGGTAAATGCAGAGGTGCAGCATAGCTATGTCTTGTGACTTAAATTTCTTCTAACTTCATAAAACAAAAACAATCCCAGCTACAAAACTAAGCACAAAAATTCTTTTCTTAGGTGTGCTGGCCTTGACAAAGAGTTTTCCTGGGAAAGATCTCATTCCGTGTACTTGAGATGCCTTATGATGCAGGCATACTGAGAGACTGCTATGTGCGTACATGTGAGTGTGTACACACACACACACACACACTCACACAAACACACACACACACCCCTTTCTTACAAGGCCACAGAAAGGGCAGAAGGCAGCTGCCATGATGCAGACCAAGCAGGCTAAGGAGAGGACCAGAGGGCCCCAGCATTAATCTGTTAAAAACATTCCTTTCCAGCATTCAGTCAGTGAACAACTCAAAAGAACAAAGCAGGAAAGCACTAATGTGGCAGCTGACCTAAAGACTCTATGAGAATAGCTCAATTAGAAAGGCATAAACCAACACACCACTCTCTCACTAGCTTACTCAGATTCCAATATATATAAATAAATATCTGTTTTCTAAAAGAAAATAAATGTGGTTATATGGATAACACTGTCACATATTTACAACTCAAAACCCCCCAAATATGCTTTAAAACATTATAATACATCATGACAGATAGATGGAGAATAGGTCTATTTTTTGTTTCTGACATAGTTAAATGTCAAATTTCAGAGACTTTTTAAGAAATCATATGTCAACGTTTTCTCTTTAAATGCATATTAAATTTCCGTTTCTTCTAGTTGACATGGTGATATTAACAACAGTTTGAACCTTGCTTAGGAGAAAATAAAATTTCTACCACTAAATAAAAGCACACCATTTAAGAAACTATGATTTGCTTAAGAACAAAGAGTTTCATTTTCACAGAATTCAAATATCTTTTAAAAGAACTATTAGAGATAAAATGCCTTTTCTTGTTATTATTTAAAACAAGAAAAGCTAATAAAACCCAATCAACTCATCTATTGACTAAAACAATTCCCTTTTAGTTCAATTGATTATTAAATAATATTGATTAAACACCAGACTACTGCTTTATTTTCTGTGCTCTCCTTAAAATTTGTCTTGGAAAATAAATTTGAAAAGATATTAACAGTTTCAAATACTTCTTAGACAATTAGAGACCCAGTGCTAAAACAAATGAAATAAATGACACCATTATGCTAAAATGGGCTGCCAGCTGGAATAAGCATTATTTTGCCAAAATCTTGGCAAAGATTTATGGAAGATTATTTGACAGGATATTATTAAAATTATAAACAGAAGAAAAATAAGTTCAAATCTTTAAACATGTGATATTATCTACTTTCTTGGAAAAACCATGTGAATTAGGCAAAATACATCCCTAAAATCTACTGCATATCATCCTACCACTTAAAGCCTTTTTAGGGGCTTTGAGGGTGTTTGCTCCACGGTGATCCTAGGAATAGTTTAGTAATCCTACAGGCCACCTGCTGGGGTCTAGATAGCCTTGGGGCAGAAACAGTGAAAAACCACAGCTCAGCTACAAATCAGAGGTCCTCTCCTGTGACTATAAAAAAATGAGACACTGTGAAAGCAAGAAAGCAGCCTTAGAGGCAATTTAAAGCAACAAAACTCTAAAAAAATGGCAGCTAATAGGTTAACTGAGGAAACAAATTATTAAATTGAACCTTAAAAAACAGATCACTGTTGCTATTAAAATATGAAACTACTTTAATAACTAGCCGATTTAGAAACAGAGCATGTCTTAAATGAATAACAATTTGAAATTGAAAACTAAGTACTTAATTTCTGGAGAGCAAACTTTCAAGTAATGGTGGGTTTTACAAATGTTATTTATTAGCAAATATCTCACACGAATGTGCTGAAAAGCCTTCAGCAAAAAGTCAACTATAAATCCATTTTCTTATAAATCCATTAAAGTCACAATTGTAAATCTTTTGCTCATAACAAAAAATCTATAGCCAGAAACTTAATTTCAGATCATTGTTTAAAATCAGTCTCCTAACTTTAGCCACTATCACAAAGCATGAAAATAGGGTAAAAGACAGAAAACACATTCTTAAAGGTTTGTTTTTTTTTTTTAAGTGATGACAAATATGTTCAACAGAGACTATATATGGCTGCAAAGCTAAAAATATTTACTATCTGGCCTTTTATAGGAAGAGTTAGCTGAACACTGCTGTAGGCCAAACACATCAAGATAAAGGAAGTCTGCCTAAAAGATGCACCATTTCATTAAATACTTCATCTCCTTACAGCTTAGATACTAGCAATAAAAAGTTAAACTTCTTTTTGCTTGTTTATGACTGATTCAGCCTACTCACATTTGGAGACAATCCTTATTTGGGTGCCAGTTGCAAAACAGGGAATTGAAACCAAAATTGAATCCAGATGATCCACCCATTCAAGAAAATTTATATTAAGTGTAGAGACTTTCAGATTCCAATTTACCAAGAAAAACTGGAAGGAGTGATTAAACAGTTATCCTGGACATGGATATAACTGGTCACATCATGTTCACTTTGGGGAAGGAGTCTTAATTATATACTCTCTTTTCTTGAGAATTGGTGATCTTTTCAGCCACTGGTCCTAATCATATTGAATTCCTCTGTTTTTGGGTATCTCACTTATGCTTTCTGGGTCTTATCTCCTAAAAGGAATGTCTAGGTATATGCTAACCATAGGGGCTCCTCAGACATTCTAAGATACTCTCAAATGATCCAGCCTCACCTTTGACTGCAGAAGGCTCCCTGTTCCAACTGGAGAACTTAACTTTTGTTTATCTGTCTTTTTTTGCAGGACACTTATGAATGGCAGATAAAACCAGACTGGTTTAGGGTGATTTAGTTTCCTATTTACAAAACTTTAATGTTGGGATGTTACCTTTCACCAAATTATCACTGAATAGCAATTTCATATTTTAAAGTTGAAGTTACTCTTTGGGCATCCATTCTAAAGCAAGGCCCACTCAGTTCTCTGATTCTTCAAGCCTGATCTCTTGCCATGGTATCCAACACCTCAGATCACATCTTTATGTCCATACTGCTTCACCCATTCATAACTTCTCGCCCAACTGCACCAAGTCTCTAGCCCAGAAGATCTCAATGGACTCCACTTTTTGGGACAAGGGGATCCCTTGCATTTAAGAGGGCACAAGTAGTTTTCCAGAGTAAATAATCTTTTCAGTAGTACACTGTCCAGAAGTAAAGAGATACCTTAAAAAAAAAAATAACTTTAAAATAATTTTAAAGTTACAGAAGAGCTATACTCAGGTTCCAGAATTTAGCATCTTAAAAAACTAAGGTATATTTATCAAAAATTAGAATTTAATATTTATACAATACTAAACCACTGATTTCATTCAGATGTCACCAATTTTTCCACAAACATCTTTCTTCTGTTACAGGATCCAATCCAAGACATCATGCTGTATTTAGTTTTTATTGTCTCACTGTACTCTGATCTATGAGTCACTCTGTCTTTGTTCATCTTGCATGACCTTGGCACTTTTAAAGGTCAAGCATTTTGTAGAATAGCCCTCAAACTGGGCATAAGGCTCAAATATTATCGAGCCTTAAAGAGAAAGGAAATTCTGATGAATGCTATAACATGGTTGACCTCAAAGCTATGATGCTAAGTGAAGCAAGCCAGTTAAAAAAATAAAAATACTATATAATTCTACTTATATGAGGTACATAGAGTAGTCAAAATCAGAGACAAAAGTAGGAGGGTGGCTACCAGAGACTGAGGGGATGTGAAAATGGGAAGTTATTGTTTAATAGGTACAGTTTCAGCTTTGCAAGATGAAAAGAGTTCTGTGGATGGACAGTTGTCATGGCAGCACAACAATGTGAATGTACTTAATGCCAATGAACTATACACTTATGGTTAAGATGGTCAACTTTGCTATGCTTTTTTTACATAATTATTTTTTTTAAATTGAACAAGCATCTCCACTAGTACGTCTAAGAGCTATCATATACTCATCATATCAAAATCTAAGTTTCTCATCCAAAACTAACTGCTTTCATAGTTTTCTCCATCTCAGTTAACGGCAATTTCATCTATGCTTAGAGTGACAAGCATCCTCAAAGCCTCTCTATTTCTCTCATACTCCACAGCCTATATTCCTCAAGAAATTTTGTTCACTCTACCACCTACCACCACCTCCACTGCTATTATTCTGGCATAAAGGACCACGTCTTTAACTGGATCTCAGCAAGACTCTCCACCTGGTTTCCCTGTTCCTACCCTTGTCCCCAGTACAGTCCACATTTTCAACTAGGACCAGAGAGATCCATTTTATAACTCAAGCCAGATAATGTCACCCCTATGCTTAAAATTTTCCAATGGCTTTATATTTAACTCAGAATGAAAACTCAGCTCTTTTACAGCAGCTGCAGGCTCTGCATGACCTGGTCTTAGTCCTCTTATTGATGACCTCAGTGTCAGTATTGCCCCATTTCTCACTCCACTTAGTCATACCAGTCTCCTTGCTGTTCCTCAAATGGGCCACACACATCATAGGGCCTTCGGTCTAGCTATTGTCAATATGAGCTACTCTGCCAACTCTATCTAGTATAAGTGCTACTCATCATATTTTACAGATATTTTTCCCCCAAAGCACTTATTGCTGTCTAATAGGCTACATTATTTTGTTTGTTCGTTGTCTGTTTCCTCTGGTTAGAATGTAGGCTCTGAGAAAGCAATGATCTTTGTTTTCTGATGTACCCCAGTGGCAACACCTGTCATATAATAGGTAGATACTCAATAAATATTTGTTGAACAAATGAATTCTAGGTACCTGAGGCAAGTTCCTCTTCATTTGTCTTCATTCTTGGTTGCTATTTCATGAGAAATGCTTTCTAAATTCCAACAATACAAAATATGCAGCTATTTTAGAGCCCATTCTACATAAAATTCCAAACATTTCCATTCTTATCTAAATTTTGAAACATTCAAGGTTATTTCTACACAAATTCTAAATATCTAGAAAAAAACTTGTATCCAAGCAATCTTCCTCACAACCAGCAGATTTCTAGACATCTGGAATTACGGGATCCAGATGTTTGTCTTGATAAAAACAGCAGCAGCCAAAAATCCCAGCAACTGAAATGTTTACATTTATTATAATCTGCAATTTTATTTACAATTACTAGAGTCACTAACTAAAATGAATTATAGGCTGCCAATGTTTCAGATTCATCCTCTGATGCTACCTAAAATTATGGAATGTTAAACTGTCAGGAAAAGCAGATTGCTGGAGGTCTTTAAAGTTCAAAAGCAATATGAAATCAAAATAAGCCTTGAAGGTAGGAAACTACAGATATTTAACATTTTTAAAGTTTCCACAGCAGAATGGCTCCAATAAAGCACATAAGGTAACTGTTACTTTTATATCATTCTTAAGCAAATGCAACGTGGTGTATGTATGCAATGAGATAAAAGAAATGGTGCAGCCTCTAAAAACACAAATATGTTTTCGAGCTAAAAATATTTATTTTCCTTGAAATATGAAATGTGCTCCATAATTATTTACTGAATAAATGTTTTTTTGCTACCCAGAAGAGATAAAACAGATAACAATACAATATCTAAAGAATGCTTATGTTTGTGGATAAACTGAAACACCTTACACTAAGCTTGTCAGACTCCCAGTTTTGAGTAGGTGCTCATAGATGAGATCCATGGCCATAATGCCTGTTATGTCAGAGACTACATATATCACTACCATTTGAACATGGGTTCTAGGGGTCTGAACCCCTGCTCTTCACTATAAGGGTGACCATTTGTTAGGTACCATGAATCTCTGCATAGAAAGTTGTTAAAAGTGTACTTTCCATGATGACATCTGGAGTGGTGCTGGGACTGTCTTGGTCAATGTGTTCTGCTGTGCCTTGGTTTGTTGTTATTTAAGTTAGAGACTGAACTCCCTCCAGAATCCCTAAGTTGGGAAGGGAACTGGAGGTAGCTCTCCCACCGCCACCATGCATACTAACAGAGGTTCCCCTTTTGGCTACATTCAATTAAGAATGTTAGTCAAGATTACAAAAAATTCTTGCTATTAAAAGCACAAAAATTACTCTGTATATGCAGCCATGGCTAGAGCGGAAGGTGAGAGCTGAGAAAAACCACAAACAATTACATGTGTTTCTCTCTGTTTACTTGCAAAAGGTGGCTCTAGTTGACATCTTTGAGTTAGAGGTTCATGGCCTGCTGTGCTTTATCTGATACATTGTTTCTAATTTATAGCAACACCCATTTTCTTGGTTCCGTCTTCTGATAAGCATAACTAAGTAGGAGAAACTGGATCTTAGATACATGGAAACACTCTGTGTTACTCTTGTGCCAGTGATGAGAAATGTCTCTGAGAAGCTGCCTATCCATGCAATCGAGCAACTTCTGAGTTTTGAAGCCATCACACTTTTGCTGAAACCTAAAGTTTATGAGTTTTAAGCTTTGATATTAATGAATATACCACAAAGATCTAAGTATGTTACCGTGCACGTGGACCTGATAACTAATGTTAGATTTCCCTGATGTGACCATCTGTATCAAAAGCACAGTTCAGATGCTATGCACATGCATACCTACACAGCTTTCCTTGATCTCCAGAAATATGTCATCTGGCTGTTTCTATGCCAACTGTACTAGTTATTGTATATTATTAAGTACTAAATATACCCTTACAGTAATTTAAACATTCTTCAATGCACCTCAGTTATATAATTATCTTTTTATTTGCCTAGGTTCAAATCCTGGCTTTTCCATTTACTAGCTGGGTGATTGCCTGACTTTCCATTATTTATAAGTGTATGGCCTGGTCCATCAGCCATGAGTCTCTTATTCACTAAAGGTGACAACAATATTAGTAATAACAAAATGATGTCTGACATTGGGAGAATTTACTGATGTTTAATCCCAAATGATTTAATCATATTGTTCACCCTTTACACCATGATTGTAAATGTGTGTCTTGGAATCAAGAAACTTTTTTCATTTTTTCTCCATTTAACATTTCTTCATTTGATATTAATCACAATTGCTGGTTTTGACAATGAGTCATCTTCAGAAAAGCACATTTAGATGTTTATGACCTCTTAAAGAAACAGTATTTAATTTTAAGAGCTTTCATCTTTATACTTCTCCAAAGTACAAATTGACCTGTAAGGACTGAGAATAGCTAATAATCAACTGCAAAGAGAGTAATAAAACCTATTAAACATCTACTTTATTTCACTGTTTTTTTTTGTTGTTGTTGTTGTTCCTACTTAAATGTATTGAGTGATAACTCTTTAATTAAAAGTGCCAGGGTCTCTAATTATTGGGGATATGAGGACAAATAAAACATAATCCTCATCCTCAAGTAGTTCATGGTTTAAAGGGGGAATGAGATGTACAGTTCCATGGGTATCTGGAACACCTACCTTCCCCTCCCCCACCACTCTTCTAACTGTAGTTAGAAGCAACTGTATCAGCTCACCCACAGGGTAAGAACCTGCACTGTGGTAATGGCTAAAGGTAACAAGAAGAAATGGCTATGCAACATACTGAGGAGAAAACTGGTAGGGGACTGACTGGCTGAGGGAGAGAAAGAAAGTAATAAAAGATGATGCTTACTTCGGCACCTGACTAACGTGACATGGAAACAGAGCCTTTCATTTTAAGAATACAAGAACAGTTTTGCATGTGGTAGGTTCAGGAGCCTGTGAGAATGTCTAGAATGAACAATTTGCGCTGCTGTTCATTAGGTTCAGCCATCCTTAAACACTCTATCAGCTCCATTTTTCAATCACATTGTTCAAAGTTTTCAGATATTATATATTCCTTTTGGTATTTTCTTTACAATATCTGTCCATTGCCTTTTAATGGAGGATGAAAAAGCCTATTTGCCTGATGCAGAGCCAGCTGTACTGAGGGAATGGGGGAGGTGGGGAGGCTGTTTTAGTAATTATGGATTAAATTACTTCCCCTTCTTCTTGTAAGAACTGATATCTTAATTTTATTACTAGTAGTAACAAATATCAATTAAATGATTAGGCTGGAGGGAGAAAAAAAAAGCACCAACTAAGATCCTGAAGAACAGTTTTGGGGTGTTGGCTGGTTCCTTCAGGACTATGCAGGGTTCAGAGCAGCCCATTAAAGAGCCCAGATGAAAAGTCACACACTTTTACAATCTTCACAGCCCACGCCACATGCCCTAGGCAACCTTCTGCCAAAGTACGTTCTGTGAAACAGGACTACTAGCGATATGATTCTTCATCTTCCCCATCAACCTCCCCCACCACAAACGATCATGATTCTGTATAAAAGATATAACCTGCCAAATTTACAGTTTCATCTTCTATACTCGAGATGCCAGTGAGCATATTAGAGGCTGTGAAAAGCCTTGTAGTAGAAAAACCTGTCTAACTTTGAACTCAGTATGTGGCCAGGAAACCTTCCCATCATGTATTAAGTATAAGTCAATATCTCGTGAAGCTAGTGTGACTTAGAAAACATTTTGGTAAAAAGAGCCCCTGGGGACTCCTTCCCATGTCCTGTAAGCTATTGGCTTTGGCTATTTCCCACACTTTCCCATTTCTATTACTGGCATCTTGCTCCTGACTTTCCGATAATCACCTTGGCTGCCCTCATGACCCTAGCTCTCAAATTATGAACTAAAACTCTGACCTGCCCTTGGATTTTGGACATGACCCTGCTGCACTCAGCTTTGAGGCTTCACAATCCCAAAATGCGCTGGCCACAAAAGCTGCACCAGGGACCGGCCCAGAACGCTTGGGTTCTGCTTGTGAAGCCTAAAACTGCAATAGCCTTCAGCTTAAAAAGCCAGGTGAAATCACCTGCTATAATTGTGCCAGTCCACTGTCTCTCTGTTCTTTCTACCTCCCTCCTCCTCTCAGCTGCAAATCCACAGCCTAGAAGACTTGGAGGCATACAACCCAGTAACAAAAAAAAATCTCCAAGGGGACTTCTTAAAGTGGTTATCAAATGAAATGTGAGGTATTATAAATAATTAACAATGCAGAGAAGAGTCATGTGTAGAATAATGCAGGCAGTTTTATTTCATTGAGACAAGTATTTTAAGAATGTATGTATTTGCTCCCTTTTGCCAAAGACTCCACTACAAGTATTATAGTGATCTTAAATCCAAATGAATTGAAATATTGTTTTAAGAAATTAAACACTCTGAATGTAAAAGCACATCACTGGCCTTTCATTCTTCAGAGTCACAAACAGATATAATTGCTCCTTTGCTCTGTGACCTCTGCGGGTTTAAACCCCAAGATTAGGCAAAAAAAAAAATTACTTTATTTGATAAGAAGCTTGACTTATTTATGAAGACTTAAAACCCATATATCAACAGGATATCAGAACAGGGAAAAACAACTAGTTTTCAAAATCACCTTTCCTCAACAGATTTGTTCTGTAGACACCAAGAGAAGTTTGTATAAATACAGTGCAGTGCAAGCTTCAGTCAGGGATACACAGATGCTCAGAGACATGTCCTTGAGTAACATATACCCAAAAATATTTATCCTGAATTTCTCAAAAATATTAATAATTATAATTTGAGATTCCACAATGCTGCAAAACTTACACTGTTAACAAATTTGCTTGCAAACACTCCTAATGTTCTTATTACTATTAGTAATAATGGTAGTAATGACACTTGTTTATTCTGTGCCAGACATGTAACTATTTGCTCCTCTCAAGAATCCTATAAGATAAAGTAAGGCAAGTGTTTTTATGTCCATTATGAAGATGAGTAAACAGAAGTGGTGTTAAATGATGAGGCTGTTGTTTGATGTCACATCTACGTATAGTTCATAAGTATCTCTGTACAGGGACTCTAATTCATAATCCTTTGGCTTTCACTCAGCAGATAACCAAGCGATTAGAATATTACAGCTATTTGCCCTGACCCTATGCCTTTATTTCAGCCAATACTAAGCAGCCAAAAGCTTCAAAATACCCAAGATGACATACAAGCACACACAAAAATCCAATTTAAAAACTATGGGATAAAGATGTGGATTTGGGGTAACTACACAGATCAAGGCAGAGTTCCAGACTTCCTTGCCTCTTCTCAGGTATGAATCTCCTTGCTTGCTCTTCGTTCTTCAGATTTCTGATCTCCTTGCTTTACTGAGGCCAATAGGGCCTCTTCATTACAGACTCTTACACATTCTCTCCAGAAACCAATGGGCATGCTACCTTAGGTTCGCTCCATGCTAGTCTGGTCTGAGCTCTGTTCGTGGCTGTCGATTCTGCTCAGCTTAACCCAGACCTCTTCAAGAAGAGGTAAGAAAAGATCCCATGAGGCACTTTCACATGGATCATACCACATCTCACCTTCAGCATCTGTAAAAGGTATGTAGGACAGCTATCTGCATGTTATAGTTGAGGAAAGTAAGGTTGGTAAATAGGTGTAAAGCCAAGAGCCACACCATGGCTTTTGATTCCAAGGTCAATGCTTTTTCCCACTACAATTGTTGTCAGGCCCACTGTGTTTTGCACTGGAAATGGGCTTGTGATCTGGTGCTGCATTTCCAGTATCTCCAGAGCTGTGAGGACCCATCAGTATTTGCTCTGATTTGCTAAAGACTCCACTCACGATGGTGATTTTAAACCTAAATCAATGGAAGTATTGTTTTGAGGGACTACAAATACTCTTTACATCATTAACAAAACCCTAGTCACAAACACAAGTTTAAGAAATACTTTTGAGATTTTAAATAAAGGCTTAGAATCTACTCTAGGAAATTAGGACAATAACAAATGTCCTCAAAGCGAATTAAATCTCTATTCGCTTCAAGAGCTCTACCAAAACCAGCAATTACAACCTGCTACAGACCTCAAAGAACCAAGGTGCATTTCTTCTCCATAGCTGAAATATATGCTGACTTTTCCCCCTGTTGAAAGACTAGTTATAAGGGTGGGCTGGAGATAAGAGAAGAAAGGTTAAGGGTGGCATGGATGCATTAATTCAGCAAACATTTATTTAGCACCTTACAAGGATCACTGACAGAATCAGTAAGTGTCATGCACTGTGCAGGATCAGTTAGAGGCTAAATTTACTCTCAAGTACTAAGATTAAAATGCTCCCCAATCAGAGGACTGCAAACTACAGCCCACAAGTCCCTCTGTGGGAAGATTAAAATATACCTGAATGGGATGTCTGCAACCCACAGCTTGCAGGCCAAATTTGGTCCACCACTTTTGTCAATAAAATTGTATTGGAATACAGCCACATTCATTCTTTTACATATTGTGTATGATGCTTTTTCACTAAACTGGCCAAGCTGAGTAGTTGAAACAGAAACCAGATGGCCCACAAAACCTAAAATATTTATAATCTGGCCCTTTACAGAAACGGTGTGCAGAACTTGACCTAAATAATCAAGGCAACAAACCATGGATTAGTGCCAGAAGTGCTATAACACTATTCTTATATCACTATATAGTGATATATTAGTACTATAATTTTCCAGAACCAGTCTTGGTTCTGTCCCCAGTTAGCAATGTGACCTTGGGCAATCAGAAATCTCTAGGTTTCAGGGAACTCATTGGCAGCATCTTGGCACAGCTGATCGAGCGCATCTAGATTTACGGCTGACTCTAGAATGTATTTGTTAAATTAACAGTGTTACAGGACATGATCTTTAGTTTCTTATTGGTTTAAATCCCACATGCCCAGTGTGTTATTCATTCAGTTCTCTTCCTAATATTTTTAGCAAAAACTATCTTCCCCAGCTACCTACTGCATGTGAACCAGAGTCAACGAGTCACACTTCTTGGTCAGTGGTTCTCAACCATGAATCACCTGTGAAGCTTTAAAAAAGAAAACTACAATACCTGGGCTGTATCCTAAACCAATGAAATCGCAATCTCTAGGGGATGGGGCCCAGGTATCACTGTGTTTTAAATCTTCCCAGGAGATTCCAATGTGTAGTCAAGGTTGAGAACCACCATTCTTGGTGTCATGTTAACAGGCTTGGAACAGATTAGTATTTGCAGTGGAAGTTGTATGAAATAAATTCTGTAATTCTAAACTTTAAAGTTCCAGCAAGATTATATCCTAAAATAGGGATACCACGATGATTTAATAAATAAAATTTTAATAGACATGATTTAGATTTACACCATCAACTGTTTAGATCACAGACAATACTTGTATGTCAAGCATGAGGCCCTCCTCACCATGTGGTAGGTAACGTATGATTCTCTGATTGTAGAATCCTCTTCCAAAAATAACCTAGAGATCCTCTGGTTTATGTGAAAAGCTACCAATTAGGAACCCTGATAATTCAAAATAGGGAGACTGTTTCTGACTGATGGAGTATAAGTATGAAAAGCTCTGCAATAAAAGAAGAGACTTCTGAAACAATAAAATTTAAGAATGTTTTTGACTCCATAAACTCTGAAATAAAGACAGATGTAAGAAAAGAACTTGAAAGGCAAATGATAGTTTTTTTTTGTTTGTTTTTTGTTTTTTCCTAAGAGCTGTAGCCAAATCATTCACACAAGATGTCTGGTTTATAAATTAACAGAATCTTGGCTTTTTCTCTTCCTCCTACCCACTGCCAAACTATTTTCCATTTATTCACAATAAATTTATCCACAGACCCAGAACAGGGAAAATCAAACCGGCCAATGTTTCATAAGGTTGGAAAAGGATATGGCAAAAACCAAACAGAATTGTTTTTAATTGTCTTAATCACAAGCAACCCACAACAGGCTACTGTTTATCTTCACAAAAAGGAATATACATGCTTTTTATAAGCAAATCCTTTCTGACCCTGATTTTCATTAGTTCTGTAACTACTTTTCTGTTTTATTTTTCTGAACTTGATTTATCTAAACCTGATTCCCAGCAGCTAAAATATTACAGCCTAATACTCTGCAAACTAATTTGTTTCTATCTAAAATTACCAGCTGATGTCCACTTCTCAGTCCACTGTCCTCCAACACTTCGTTCTGCATTTATTGACACTGTTTATTCACTGTTCAA
This sequence comes from Cynopterus sphinx, assembly GCA_030015415.1. Classification (NCBI taxonomy): domain Eukaryota; kingdom Metazoa; phylum Chordata; class Mammalia; order Chiroptera; family Pteropodidae; genus Cynopterus; species Cynopterus sphinx. The sequence continues at coordinate 138,240,329 of CM057380.1, forward strand.
ACCTAAACTAGGTTCCATGGCAATAATGGAGAAAATGAACTCTACCAAGTAGGAAAAATTCTTTAGGGCCAGCCAGTCCTTCATCTTGAAAGCTAGTTTATTTTAACCACACCAATTTTATCACTGTAGTCGATGGCCAGACCTGCTATGAGAAGGAAGGCTATGCTTAACTGGGAAGTGCATTTTTTTCCCTATGAGAAAATAGGGTGGATTAGTAAAACTATAGGTTGAAAGGACAAAGTTATGACATGATCATTTACTTCCTTTGTGACCATGAGGAAGTGATTTAACTTCCTTCTAAGAGAAATTTTTACTACTCTAGTGTCATTGTTTAGGTACAAGTCACAAGTAGATGGATGTAGATTTCCAGATGCTTCTATATAACTGGTAGCAATTTAAAAAAACATATCTGACAACATAGGTGGCTTTCTAAAAAGGGCTTGCTGACAGCCTCTATTCTTGTCCTAATATTTCTTTTTATTTTGATACTCTCTCCTTTAAGACAAACAATACTACAAATCTCATTTTCCTAAAATTTTAATATTTAACAGCTTACAAAATTAAATATTTGCTTTCCTTACTCCTTGCTGTGAAATCAGACCAGCAGGCCTCATATTTTTTCCCTGGCTAGATTCTAGAACAAGAACACAATAGCATTGTGTGTTCAGCTTCTAACAGTGTAGGGGATTGTTTCAGTCATACGAAACTTAAACAAATACTGCATCTAGCTTATCTTTTTTTCCTTTCTGTCTGACAGAGGAAGTTAGGAAGAAAAATAAGCCAACTCATCAAAATAACCACTTTGCTAATTCTGAATTTTAAAACTGCATTATATATATAGTCATGTTTGGTTAGGTATATTTGCTTCTACAAAAAAATGTTTATTTGTTTAATGATGAAGCCAATCTTATTCCTCCCACTCTTAAAATCTTTTAATGGAACTGTAGAACCTGCAGGGGGGAAAAAACCCTAATTTGCATAAAGGACCCTTTGCTATCAGACATCAACCTACCTTCATATCTATACACTCAAGCCATGCACCCCTAATGTTCTAGCCACATTCTAATCTTATCCATTCCTGGAACACATTTTTATTTTATTATTTTGTTTTCTTAGGCGAGACAACCCTTGGTTGACCTCACAGACTGCAAGGACCTTGTCAGCTTATAATCCCTTATTTTTTATTTTTTACACCTACAGCATCTGGTCTTCCTAAGTGGTCTCCCATCCAAGTACTAACCAGGCCCAACCCTGCTTAGCTTCCGAGATCAGATGGGATCAGGCTTGTTCAGGGTGGCATGGCTGTAGATTCCTAGACCACATTATACGCTTATTCTGTGTCTCTGTTTTTATCTGTGTTGGTTCCCTTCACTTGATAGTCTTTCTTTAAACACATTCTAATGTCATGTCACCTTTTTTGAGGATGTTTCCTTGATTCAAAATCAGTTGCCCTCCTTTTTCTATTTCTAAACACGTACTTTATTCCTCTAGTGTGACATTTGTCATGCACAGTTACTGCTTTTAGATGTCCATGGTGGAAACAGACTCAAAGACAAGAGTAACAAAGGTTTTAAAATCAAATCCAGTAAACAGTTATATTTCCTGTTTCTCAGCATGTCTCGTTACCACTGTCTTATGTCTAATAAGTTAATTTATTTTGGACTAAAAAGGTATACAAAATATCTTCTTTGCTTAATATTCTTATTCACTATTTTGCTAATTTATACTTAAAGTAGCAACTGATGGAAGTCATTCAAGAAAAAAAATTTATTGGCCAATGTTAAAAGAACTGATTATTTCATATAAATTGGTAACTCTACCAATTCAATCAATAGTCATTAGAGGGCTCACATGTACAAAATCAGAAAAATAATGATTCCAAGTTGTATATTCCTTTTCACTATATACTCAAAATAGATGTCATATTTCTAAGAAGCTGTGTGATCTAATGTGTCATTATTATTCTGATCGAGTATATTATCATATAGCAAATAATAGTTCACAAAATTTAACTTCTGGCTACAAAATTTTAAATGCAGGACAATTTCCAATCATCAGATGAACTTAGAAAGAAAATGCATAAGTATAAATATCTAATTCTCACACTTTAATCCATACACTTGTTTTCTACACAATTCAAATCAAGTTTTACAAGAACTCTTAAAAGGAAACATATTTAGACTTCAGGAGAATTTCAAAGAGTTAAATACCTTAAACACATGAGAAAAAACGTGGTGGAGTACATGCTTAATACATAAAAAAACAACTTTTAAATAATTTTTCTACATCTTCCTACAATTTTCTCCAACCCAATTGTTCTCCAAATTTCTTGGTCTTGCATACCACAACTTCCCCCATCCATTTTCTTCTCTTCCAACAGAATCCCAAAATTCATAATCCAAAACCATTTATTGAGCCCATCCATAGACTCCAGTCTCACTACCTACCCTCTTTAGTCACAATACTTTTTAACTGTGATCAACTCAGCTTCTCAGGTTAATGGTAAGAAACTCATTACTCAGATTCTGCACAGCAAGAAAGACCAGAAACTAATAAGCAGAATATTTACTCTTTAAAAGAGAATTAAGGGGAAGAAATGGAGAACCCTATAAATATTTATAATTTATTACCTTCTCTTATATTCCTGTTTAGCTTTAAATTTACAAACTAAGAAGGTATATGAATATTATAAATGTATCCATTCACATAACAAATATTAATCAGGTACCCTGTATATATCAGTTATTTTTCTAGACCCTAGAGATACAGCACTGAACTGTGCAACAACAACAAAAATTTACCTAACGCACTAGATGGTATAAAGTCCTATGAGGAAAATAAAGCTGAGTTAAGGGGATAGAAAGTGCTGTTGGGAAGGGGCTGCTATTATTTATAAGGAGTTCAAGGAAGCCTTCCCTGAACAGGTGACAGTTGAGCAGAGACATGAACCGAGTGAGGCACACAAATATATGGAGGATTAGCATTTCAAGCAAAGAACACAACTACAAAATCCTAACAGGAGCACAGATGATGTGTTCAAAGGGAAATAAGGAAGACAACGCAGATGAGAATGAGCAGGGAGCATACCTGGCACTGAGGTCAGAGAGTTAATAGGTAGGGCCCTACATAACACTGACAGGACCCAGGCTTTTCCTTTGAGAGAGATGGAATCCACTGAAAGGGTGTGAGCAGGGGATTGACGATTCCCGATTTTCTGTTTTTAAAGGAGCACTAGGGCTGTTGGGTAGAGAACAGACTTCACAGATAGGAAGCTACTAAATAATTTAAGGAAAAATTGAATGTGGCTTAAACCAGGGTAGCAGCAGTGGAGGCATAAAATATGGTTAATTTGATACCTCATAAATCAGGATTTGTTTACAGACTGGATATGTAAAAATATTCAATGAAGACTAAGGTGTTTGGCCTGAGCATAAGAAATAACTATTGTTATATAATGAAATGGAGAAGACTGAGGTCACAATGACTTAGGATTTTTATTTTTTGTTTAAAATTAAAAACAAATCTTGTCTGTATTCATTTTCTAAGAGGGAGAAAGACTGGTTTTCCCCAAGTCAAGTTTTAATAATCACTATATAGAATGACCAACTTCCATGACTAACACTATTTTTCTTCTCAAAGGTGTTTTGCTCTGCCTGCTTTAACATATGACCAACCAACTACAGACCCTGGGTAAATCATTAAACACACACACACACACACACACACACACACTCCCTCACTCACTCACTCACTCCTTCTCTCCTCCCTCTCTCCCTCCCTCCCTCCCTCCCTCCCCATCTAAGCAGGGCTAAACAGGCACTGTGTTAGGGGATCAGTCAAAGAGAACATATTTAAATCAGGATGAAGACCTTTAAAAATATATTTCAGACCAATGAAAGTTCACTCCCTATTTTATAAAGAAGAAGGAGGACAGAGAGTAGAGATGATTATTAGAGAGTAGATCAGACTGGAGGCAGGGATGGATAGGGTCTCCAAACACCTAGGAAAAGGCCATTTTACTTTTGGGATAAACATTGCTCTCACGTTTAAGGAGAGTTGGTCAAATTTAAATCTTAATCTTGGATTACAATTTATGTTACATAGAGTTTGAATGAATACCATAGACCACGTTATCATCTCTATGAAGACTAAATGATACTTCCTATTGAGTCATTCATCATACTATTTTTCACTGTTCAGTTTTCATGTATATCCCTACAAGCACAGGTTTTAAAAAGGAAAGTTTCTCCAAGTCATTAAAAAAAAAAGATAAAACTTTTACAAATAACATGAATACTAAATATGCATATTTAGGAGTTTTTCTTAGGCAACTTAGGCAATAAAATAACCCAGTACTACAGAAAGGAAGTGCTACATTAATGTATTTTTAGCTTGCAAACCTTAAAAGGAACTTCTAAAGCCCACATTATTGTAGTGGTCACTCACAACAGAGTTCTCTATTATTGCATAAAATTTTCCAATTTTATGCCTTCTAGAGGGAATACCAATTCTCTCTCCAATCATACCTAACTATTCGAGGATAGAATAAGAAGGGATAGAAGCTGTTTCAGGGAAAGAGAACTTCACTGAAGAAGAAAAAAAAATACTTTCCTTTTGCCACTTTAAAAATTTTCATAGAGTGCAGTGGTAAACCATGGAGAGATCATACAAACCTTGAACTTTATGCAAGAATGGTGGAACCCCTGAAAAAGGAATCGAGGCTTCTGCCAGGACGATGTAGGAAGCCAGGGCAGGCATAGACTGGGACACTCAACCTCTAGCAAGGGCTAGAGCCTGGGAAAAGAGCCAGCCAAGGCTATGCAGCTGCAGAGGGAACCTCAGCTTCCCGCTGCGGTACTGTGACCAATCCCACCCTTGAGATTCTACTCGGAGTGCAAGTCCCTCCAAGGCCAAAAGAAGGAAATAGTGACACCACAAGAGCATTTTGGTAACTCTGAAGCCTGCCTGTTTGGTTTGTCTTTTTTAGCAGTATAGACATTCTCCAGGAAGGTTTATATTGTGAAGAAGCAACTGGAAAATTGTTACACATAATAAACCCATTTCATTTTTTTAAAAATATTTTTAGCAGAAATTTCCTGTCACATGATTAGATTGCTACCACACAGTAGCATTTCATTTGTCTCTGTTACACTGTAGAATAATGGAAGAAAAATAATGGCTTAACACCACTAACAATTTCAAATAACAAATCCATGCCAGTCTCTACAATGTTATCTTATATGGAAAAACAAGTCACACGCACACCCTGAATTTTGTTGAAACAAGAAGACTGGGATGGATGGGACTTTTCTGTTTGAACAGAACAGCATTCTATGCTGTAGTACTAGAAAAGCATTAGTGTTACACATTTCTTAACTTTATTCAACACCAGAAATAGAGGGAGAAAAAAAGAAAGAAAACTTTTGCTTTCTTTCTCTGCATTCCTTTTTGATGACTGAATTTTCAAACTTTTCTAAATGTTACTAAGAATGAGTCAGAGAAACAGAACTATTAAACAAATTTGTATTTTGCAAGCCTCCTGTAACAGTCAAACCCCATGAATATATTTTTAACGTTAAAGCTGTAAAATAATGTGAATCTTATTTTTAACTTCAAACCCAAACCAAACTGTCACTTTGATGTTCCTCGGCGTGCTGCATTCTACACTGACCCCACACACTGAAAAAAAGAAAACACAAAATACACTAGAATATGAAACCACTTACCTTGATCAGTGGACATGATTTCACATATACTCATAAATAGTCTACTCTGGTTTGATAAGAAAATATTTGGCTTCGGTCTTATAAAGTTCATGTGATAAAATCTCACTCCTGGTTTTGAAGCCTCCGGTAGTGGAGATAGTACAGCTCAGCCAGGAGTTTTGATCCCAGCACTTTATACTTTAGGGCATTCTTAAACCTCACTGCTCAAAGTCAACCTCATGCATAATATGCCACACCTCCCCAGAGGAAGGGCTGCTGCAGTGTTTTTCACGAGACCAAGTATAGGCAGATGGAGAGACTTCTATTTATTACAGTAAAATAAACAACAACAGAGGCACATGGAAGCTTTAAATGCACTGGAGACACACTGGGGAATAGGATGGTTTATAAACTGACTAATTCCTTAACCATTAGTAATGCTCTAAAAAAGCCAACAAGAAAACAGTTTGTTTCCACTTTAACTGAGTCCATGCCCTGGACCACAGAGGTTACAGAGTCAGGATTTACAGGCGAAAGATGTTAAAATGTCGTTATAAATGATCTCAAATGCTACTCGGCCACCTCTGCCTTTCCATTTTAGTACAGCTCATTGATCTTGATAAATCATTAGGGCAGAGCAAATAAATACTACCATAAATTTCCTAAGAAAACCAAGCTCTACATGTTATTTCAGAACATTAGCTGATTAAATATTTATTACTTATTGTTATATACTTTTGTAAGTTTATATCATTTGATTTTTGACATTTAAAAATTTTCTCAGAGCCCTTAAAAATGAGAAAAATGTCAATTAAAATATTTATAAAATCACAATAAAGTAATGTGGCTATAGACATCACTCCCATGGCAGATAACAACCTCTCTGAATCCCTCTACGTGTCCAGATGCAGTGGTACTCAGACTATAGTGTGCACCAGGTCTCCTGAGTGGCCTTTTCACACACATTGCCTGGTCCCATTTCCAGAACTGAATTCAACTGTCTGTGCTGGAGTCCCAGAATTTGCATTTCTCACAATCTTCTAGGGAATGCTGACATTGCTTTCTGGGACGGCTTTTCAGGGAACACACTAGGAGAAGAACCACTGGGGTACAGACTTGCTGATTTGGAGTCGATGGCCTGAAATTCTGGCTCAACTGCCCCTGCTCGGGAATCGCGTTAAGTCAGGGCAAGGGGCAACACTCATGATGAGGTATGAGTGGGGCTTATGTATACGTGCGAACAGGACTCATAATAAGGAAGTGGGGTTATCAACTTGATAATTCTTAATAAATATATTTGCATATTAGGCATGAATAGGTTTTACAACTAATGTAAAAAGAATAGACAAAGAGAAAAGGGGTCAAAGAAAAAACCTGAATTGTCTTTTATTTCCCTCACAAACCCTACCTGTGTGTTTAAATTTCACTGTGGCAGGAAAGCTGTTTATATTTCATTCCAAGACCACTCAGCCTTTACAAGTTTCAGTAATGTAAAAAACAGAATCTTTTCCTGTCATAAAAATGCCCCAACTTCCATGCTTCCTGAGCTTTGATAGCAAAGTTTATAACCTTAGGTTTGGTTTTCAAACAAATACCTTTTCTTTTTTTATAGCTAACATTTACTTTGTGCCAGGTGCTACATTAAGCACTTTCCATGTAGCATATCATTAAATCCTCACTGTAAGCTCACAATAATTTATCACTATTTTACAGAAGAGAACCACTCTTCTATAAAAGGAATAATACAGCTAAGGTAAGAAATAGTAATTTAGTGTCATTTTGCAGAATAAAAATCTAAGTGTAAAGGGTTAAAAATCCTAGCCCATAACACTTGTGAAATAATAACCTTTAAGAAATTTAATTCACTTTTATTTAATAAATTAATAATGAAATGCACTTTTGAATCTTTATAGATGAAAACTAGAAAACCAAAACACGATTTCCAGCTAGAAAGTGATAATTAAAATAAAACATAACTATTATCACTGACTCTCATTGTCCACAAATGGATAATCTGCAACTATATTCAGCATCCACCACAAACTCGTAACTAAATTCCAAGCTTCCCAATAGTAGCCAAAGCAGTTTCTTATAAAGTTAAACATATACTTTCATGACCCAGCAATCACATTCCTAGATACTTTACCCAAGTGAAATGTATCATAAACACGAAATCCCGTACATGAATGTTTGCACATGCTTTATTCACAATCACCAAAAGCTGAAAACACCCAACTGTCCTTCAGTTAGCAACTGGATAAGCAAACTATGGTAAATCCATGCAAAGGCATAACACTTAAGCAATAACAAGAAATGAGCTGACACTCACATGTGCATTAGAAAGAAGGCAATTTAAAAGGCTACACAAATATTATTCCATATGACATTCTGAAAAAGGCAATAAAATAAAACAAAGTCTGCGGAGAGTATGAGGAAAGACTGACTGATTACAAAAGGCCATGACAGAATTTTCTAAGGTGATCAGATTATTCTACATATTCATTGTGGTGGTGGTTACAAGATTGTATGCATTTGCCAAAATTCAGAATTGTACTCTAAAGAGGATAAATTTTACTGTACAGAAATTATGCCTTAAATTTTAAAAAATCGAGCAGCAATTTAAAGTGCAATAAAAGCAATTTATTTTTTAACTCATTTCCCATTTGCTCAGAGAATACTCACAGGCAGTGCTTGTGGCTCCGAAGTAACTCATGGATTACAGTCCTAACCTTACCCCGCAAAGTTTGCCATAAAACATCCTGCTTTTATTATTTTCACATTGCTCTAATATATTGATAGTTTTTGGAAACAAATTACATTATTCTATTTACAGCATTCTGTTTTTAGTAGTGGTATTTCAATTTATAAAATACAGTAATAACTTTCGATAGCTGAAAATGTCAATCCTAGAAAATGTAGCATTCCTACACGTAATATTAATATCCTTCTCAGTTGTTAGCCAAAGATTCATTTGATGAATTTGATTTGTGTATTCATTTCTGTTACATTAAGATTAGAGACAAGTTCTGTTTAGAAATAACTTCAAGAAAAGTTTTCATATTTTAATTTCACATTGAAAACCAGTCAGATTTGCTTCAGCTTCAATAAACACATTTATGTAAAATTAAATTAATGCTGGCAGCAAGTTGCACCTTTTTTTTTTCTAAATGGAAAATGGGTTAAAAAGCAAAGGACTATGAAATGAATGATTTGTTTTGGATAATGTAAACTCAAAACTAAATGATTTTTGGTACATCTATTGACATTTTCATCAACAGTAGAGATAATCACTGGGTCACTGTATTTGTTTCCTGTGATTTTTAAAAAATCTCGACAGACTTGTTTAACACTGAGGAGCAGGTAAACACTGTGCTCACTTCCTCCTATAACCACATCAAAATTACAACTAAATTATAGAACAATCACCCTGGAGAACCATCTGAAGACTAGCTGAACGGAACTCTCATAGCTGAAGATATAAAGAAGTCAAATTGAGATTGAATGTCAACTTTAATTGAAAAATAGAAAATAAAAAATCTTGAAAAATTCAAGTGACCTAATTAGCTCCCCCAAAGTCCATTTGTGAACAGTAAAATTTATGATAGTATAATTAAAAGAATCTTTCAAATAAATGTTTAGGTAATTTAGATAATTTAGTAAAAGATTTCTTGTCATAGATATCTGTCCTGAAAAATATCAAAAATCTATGCTAACCAACTCACAGCTATCCACAAAACACCCAGTGCACTGAAAACTTAATGGGCTGTGTTCTTGCTTTTATGCTTCTCCTCCTGTAGAGCAGTTTATTTCTTTACAAATACTGTTGAATAAGGAATTTAGCAAGTTCTTCTAAACATTCACATGGTATTTTTTTCACTAGATTGAACTTAGTTTACTTTTTATTAAAGCCTACCTGTATTATTTTCAAAAGCTTAACATTTCTAATCGAAATAACCTAAAACAAGAATTTTACCACACAACCAGTGCTTCCTGAGTTAAAATTTATTAATTAACAATGTTTTTAAAAAGGTGTGGGGATTACTAAGTAGTCTGCCCCATCATTTTTATTTAAAACAACCCGGCACATCATCTGTCATATAATTGAAAACTTTCATGTACCCATGACAAAGTTGGTTTTACTAATTATTTACTAATACACATATTTTGGTAATAAAATAACAGAACACTTATACCAAATGAATCTTAACCCACTTTGTACTCTTTAATCTTCTAATGATAATCTAATAAAATCCAAGAACAATTTGGTATTTAGAAGATTCCTTCATTAGCTTTAAATTTTTTTTAATTAAAAAAAAACATTAATTTCTGTTTTACGTGTTTGCAAACCTTGATGAAGTGAGGCCTGGAAATTCTTTAATATGCCAGGTAAATCCTGTTACTTGAATATTTCTGTACCAAACCATTGTTATACAGATCTTCAAAGCAAGCCTATTATCCCTGGATCTCTATCCCTTAATAAAAATGTTTTTAATATAAATGTTTTATACTAATTCTTTAGTTAGATGGTTGAAGTCCCAACTATGTAGTACTGTTTAAGTAGACGGTATCTCTTAAACCAGGGTTTCTGGATGGATGACACAATCTTAAACTGCTGCCCATTGTGGGTTCTAATTCTATTCCATTACTCTTCCACTTTGGAAGACAATGAATAGAAAGCTTCACATCTTTCTAATGACATGTGACTAGAGATAATTTGTATATTTCAGGTATATGACTTAGCAGAAACCTTATATCTGAAATATCAACTGATTTTAATAATTCTCTTCTAATAAAATATAGATAATCCCAGAAATAAAATCACTCCTTCTTAACCTAAATTATGGAATTGATTCCTATGCCCTGATTTATAGCCTGATTTTGTCTGTATGGATTTCCTGCATCATAACATTCATTTTATGTGTTCAAATACAGAGCTCAGTGGTAAGCACACTTTAAATAGGTGATATATCTTTTCCTTTGGCATTCTCCGCCCCCTGCCCCCATCACAGTCTACTCTTCAAGTCTGACATGTTTTTTCTTATTTTTTTTTTTAATCCAGATAATTTATATTATATAAAGTTATAGCAGAAACAAAGCGTGTGGAAAAGATGGTGTTTATCGACCTTTATTATTTTTACAGAATTCCTTTGGATTCCACTTGATCAATGTCAAGTAACCACCTTGCACTAGAAGAGCTAGGTATTTCTGTAAGTAAATCACATTTACTTCATCAAGTAATTAATCTTAAGATTTTAAATTCTATAACTCTAATCTTGCTACCACCTAGATTTCTACCTTTCTTACTCAAAATTCATAAGTGAAACTATTCTTAGCTCTCATAATATCTTCATTAAAGAACATATACAAAGCACTTAATATCATGCTGGGCAAACAACAGATGTTCATTTCTCTTTTCCACTCAATCCTTATCATAGGTCTTCTGCCTCATAATAGGAGTCACTCTTTACAAATGCTTTCTCTAGCAATTTAGTGTCTTCTTTCATTTATACCTATAGGGTTAAATGTGTATAAATGTCTACCTGTAGGGTTATAGAGCTGAGGTTGCCATCTATTGTGAGCAATATATTATTCCAACTATGTAATGGGTATAGAATTTCAGTAGGGGAAGATCGAAGAGTTCCAGAGATGGATGGTGGTGATGCGGGTAGAATAAGTGAATACTAACATCACTGAATTGTACACTTCAAAATGGCTAAAATGGTAAATTTTATGTGTATTTTACCACAATAAAAAATTACTGCAATTACATTTTCCTCCACCAGTTTATGCTACCCAACCTATCCCTGCTGTGCCCCAATCTATTTGTTCATGCTTATGAATTTACTATCATAGACTCTCTATTGCCTGTACTGTTCCTTTACATTCTTCTCTTTCTTATCTTCTCTAAAATGACCTACTAGAGGGCTGCAATCCTCTACTGTACAGAAAGTTCTAAAATGTCAATTTCTACTACCAACTTTTTTTTTCAGGTTCAGGTTCTCATTGCCACATGTCTGGAAACTATTTCCTCTATTGGAGAAGGGAAGTTTGAACTTCATCTTGAGGATAAGTACGATTTCATTAGGCAGTAAAAGGAGGGAAAGGATCATATTTAGGTCTGCAGTGAAAAAATCTGTGGCAGGTTTTCAAACTTCATCACAGCCTGCAGAACTGTTCACTACTTACCAGCTGGTATCTTCGATGGCTGCTTGCTGCACTTAGAATGAAATCCAAATTCCATATAAGGCCTGAGGCTCTGGCCCCTGCTTACCTTCCTAGCCTCATCTCTTGCCACTTTGCTTTCAAAATATGTTCCCAAACCCTGTTCCCTCTATCAATCATCGGTTTTGAGAAGGAAGTCAAGAAAAATGTTTTCTTTTCATAAATTTCCACAGGAACCTAACTATTATTTTTTCCAACTTTGAAATCATGTAGCTTCCAGAAAAGGATCCTCTGAGACTTTAAGAAAATAAAACTTAGGCTTTGCTCTTGCCAGGTCAGATAAAGGGTAATAAAGCACATCCAGCTACTTGCTACTAACTTGGGAGAAAATAGGAAGAACTTTCATTTCTTTTTTGATTAGCTGCCTCATCCAGATTTCTTTTAATTACTGTCTTCCTTTCCCCTAGACCCCAGTGCACAGTATTAGTGTAACAGCAGCTGCTTAGGCCTTTTGTGTTAGCCCACATGTTCATAAGAACAAACTTAGAATGTGGATACCCTAAATATAAGCAATGCCATCCTGTCTTTGCAAATCATCCACTCTGCTTATTTCTACCCTTCCATCCCATAGATAATGACACACTTAAAGATGCACTTTCCTTTCTGATGCAGTGTCAGAAGTATGTTATAGAAGTGAGAAAATTCTAAAGAAAGAAAGACTATTAGTAGTGGATCTAGATTGCAGTAAACTTTTAGAAAACTAATATAAACTTTTATCTAAGTAACTAACTTTGTGGTAGGAAATAAAAACAAAACAAAAAAAACCAGGAATTAAAAAAAACCAGCCCATTTCCAATTTCCATCATGTGAGCTGTAACTGATAAATGGGTACTTGATAGATTATAAATTTACTTGCTTGAAATTTTCAAATGATCATCCTAGCAACATAGATAGTGAACTTTACCAATAATGATGAAACAGAAATAGGTTTTTAATATTACAATAAGGATTATAAAATATTCATATAGTCTTTAAGACTTGTTTGTACATTAATCACTAGAATTCAAATAATCTCATGTTAGTTAAAATGGCATATATTTATACTCTACACAGGGTAGCAAAGGCAAATGTATTTAGCATCTAGGCAGACCACACAAATGGGTAAGGATACAGGTTTAAACAATATATATTAAGAGTTACTTATGGCAAACAGGAGAATAATTTTTTTTAATTTAAATTTTAAAACTCAAAAACATTGAGTGGGTCAAAGAAAACTTTGAGCTATCAATTTGAGATTCCTCTTAAAATTGTTTTATCTGTTATTTACAAATAATTATTGAGCCTACGTGGGACTCAACACAGTGTACACGGCACACCGCTAGGAACCTGGGAATTTTTTGGAAAGTCCTGACCATCACTTTCCTAGAATCTCATTTTCCTTCAGCCACACTATCCCTTTGAGTTCCTATGGCCTCAAGATCTTCACATATGATTAATCTCACTATCCCCTATGGATTTCCTTTAAACACTTATTTACACCTGTAATTAAATAAATGTTCATGCAATGTCATGTTTAGCATTTTTTGTCCTTAGTGTTCGCAAAACTCCTGAAAAAGAAAAGACATGACTGTCCTGTGCATTATTATGGGCATTGGACACACCGTGTCAGACACTTAATACAATCTCATCAAATGGTCCCCTTTCCAAGGATTCAAAGGGAGAGCAGACAAGTAAAATGGTGACAGGTTTGGCTAGGGCCCTATTACTTTATAAGTGTATAGAGGAGGGTCAGAAAAGGCTTTCTAGAACAATGATTTTTTGAACTTTTGATGACACATCCCTCTCAGTGTGAAATCTGGGTGTTGTACTCACATGTGTGCATGTATGCATGCATGAATTAATCTCTGTATAAGTTAAATAAAACTATTACTTCAAAACAATGCATACTGTAAAACACAAAACTAGAACATAAAATAGGATGAGGTAATGACATACTATTTTTGAGAAAACAATGTTCAAATCTGTTCTTTTTATTTTAATTTGTTTAAATATTTCATGATACAGCCATTTGAAAGAGCAGATCAAAGTCAGTTTATACTTCCATATAGGGTTTTAATGATTGCCCTAGCTGAGAAAGAGTCATTGTTCTAAGACATATATCATTGACTCCACTTACTAAATAATGATATACATTTTTAAATGACATCTACTAATTATGCAAAGGTTTTCCTTGAAATTCTTCTGGTAAATTTAAATTTCCATCTGCCTTGATGTCTTAAGTGTGATATATATATATATATATATATATATATATATATATACACACACACACACACACACACACACATACATATATATATGTATACACACACACACACACACACACACACACACACACACACACACACATATATATTTTATTTTGAAAATTTGGTCTAAAACCTACTAAAACTATTTCAAAAATTTTAAAACAAGGCTAAAGAGATCTGTATTTAAGTTTGAATGTGTGCACAGAAATAAGGCTTTTAAAATTGTTTTTTAAAAGATACACATATCAATTTTGGTGAAAAAATTATACAGTAATGGAAATATTTCCAAATAATCATTTTAAAATGCTCTGTCCAGAGTGCCATTATATAACCTACAAATCTCTGGGTGGTACAAAAGATGGTCACTTATGTCCAATAGACCCAGAATTCCACTATCTAAAATAATGTAATTGCAGTCAATATAACCAGCCAAGTCCAAGGACACAACTGAGCTTCCCATTGCTATCTAATACCCTTCCCTTGGAATTCCTCATATGTATCTGTTATACTAGATGCATAAGTCCATAAATATTAGGAATGCTAATGTCTCTCTCTTTTTTTTTTTTAAAGAAAAGGTTCCAAGTTCTAGGATTTCCTTTTTATACTCCAGTGGTTCAAATTTTGTGCTTCCTTAGGGCATGTAACACTTCATGGACCATTGCTCTGGAGAAGACAACTTATAAAAATAATATTTATGTTCCTAGGTAGTTTTTCACAGGGATCTGGTATATTTCAGCTAATACCACTTTGATTTTCAAGTTATTCCTGAAATTTAGATAAATCAAAAAGCTGACATAAATGTTGTTATACCAATGTTAAAACTGTGGTGACTATAGAATGCAGTCAGCATAAACAGTAAATGCCACATGCAAAACCAGTCATTTGAAAAAAAAAATCTCCAGAATTACGTTGAATCCTTTCAAAACTGTAATCATAGTCTCTAGAACAGTTTAGACAATACGAAGACTACCCAACCCTATGGTTTAATTATAGGATATCCATTATGATAATAAAAAATTAAGAAAATTCATGGAATTAGGATGCCATTACATTTTAATCTAAAAGTAACTCTGAATAATATTGGTAAAGAAATACTTGAAAAAGAATGTCATCCCATAAGAAAAGATACCAGTTAAAATAATATTACTTTTAGCTTTGAATTAAATTAAATGCTTTTAAATTGTAAGATCCGATCCAGATGAAACTGTCATTTCAAGCATCCCCAGTGACAAGGAAACAGCCATCAAGGAGGCAAAATGGTAATAAATATCGAAATGCCACAAAACCACACATCACCTCTACCACTTTGGGCAAGTACTCCTAAAGAAAAATCTACAGACATAAAGGTAAATGTATGTCATTTAGAACAGGAAAAAACTGAAAGCAGCCTAATTGTTTAACAAAATTATTTTTATAACTATACTCCTTTCCCCAGGACAAGATTAGTTCAAAGTACACAGAAGCCATGAAATATTTACTATTTGAATGAGTTAAAAAAGAAGCTTCACTAAGCATTTAGGCACTTTTGGGGGGGTACTCACTAAAAATGCACTAGACCTGAGATTTCCCAATTTAAATTATGATCATTTCCAGATCCATTACATTATACAATAATATTCTCAATATATGTGATAATATGTTCATTAGATAAAATTATCATCTCAAAGTACTAAGTTTCATTCCTTTCTTCATTCAATAATAAATTATAATTATAGTTTTGGTATCTATATCCATAGGTCAGAGACTTTTTACTAAAGAACTTTTATTCTTATCATTTATAAACCATCTACTAGCCACCCTGAAATTTGAAATGAGAGACTTTTATTCTATTAAAATAAACTTTATTCTGTTTTAAATGTAAGAGTTTATGCTAAAAGATCACTCTATAGTTTACACATGTTGTAGTCTATGGTATGCATCAATGTAAGCATCCGTGTTTGGAATAGACAACTTCTGTCAGTCTCGCTATCATTACTATTGCCAGCATAGTGTTGAAAAGAACATGCATACTCAGTGCAAATAGAAAATGCTGATGCTACTAACCACAACTGTAAAAAGGGAAATTAGTTTCACATCCTATAACCTTTCAAAGGGCTTTCCGACCCCCGCCCCTTACTATTCAAATTTTTTTCCTGGTTGCTAAGAAGAGGTTAAGTTTTGATTTTGACAATTTGGTTATTACATCATATACTAATTTTGAATTAACAGCCTGTTATTTATTAAAATGAAGTTACTGCTTATCGATTGGGTTTGACTTGTTCAACAGATTACTTCTGTTTTTGAAAATTCCCCTTACTGCTTGTTATTCTTCTCCTTAGAGATTCTTAAACATTTGATGATATCTGAGTAAGACTCATTCTTTTCCTCATTCCTTCCTAGCACTTCCTAGTTGCTGGGCTTTGTACAGCACCTAGGAGCATAAAAATGTTCAGCACAATCCATGCCCTTCAATGGCATCCAATGTAGTCAGAGAGAGCTAGAGAAAAATGGATTCAGAACCATTAGAGATTGGAGGAGGAACTGTTTAATTCTCTGCAAAGTAGAGCTCTTTCCAGAATTGGAGACATAGGAGCTAGGTCAGATAGTTACTGCTCTAATCTTACAGTGTGGTATCTCTCCTTGTCTTCCAATTATTAAAATGGCAACACACAACTGTCACTGGCAAGTTAGGCAAGTTCCTTTACCTTCAATTTTTTCTTTAGCCCTAGTTCAGTTCAATGATCTAAATGTAAGCGTGGGTTCTGTACTGAGCTAAAAACTGGAGATTTAAGATAAGTAAAACAGTTCCTAGCCTCAGGAACTCAATCTAGTTGGGGAGAGAGAGAGACAAGATAATAGCCAATTGCAAAATATGTTGATAACAGATATTACCACAGAGTGCTTCAGGAGCTCAGAGAAGAATAATGCCGCTGGGAAAATAGCTTTACTGCAAGACTTATAGCTGAGCAGTGTCTTAAAGGAAGTACAGTTAACACTGAATTTTTTTTTCTGTCATTAAAAAAAAACCACCCGACATCATATAGATATTTCTAGCCTCAACATTCACAATGCATCCCATGAGTAGATAATTCATTTAGCCATTTCTTTATTGTTGAACATGTTAATGGCTTCCCATTTCTCCCCATTCCCACTGGAGCATCTGATGTGATAAATCATTCACTGGATTACTCAGTAACTTACTACAGGTAAATTTCTAAAACTGGGACTGTGGGATCAAAGACATCAACATTTTTACTGCTACTGATACATGTAGCAAGTATACTCTTCTATTTACTTCCGTGTATTCTCTTTTCAGAGAGTTCTTGCTTCACAGGACATTCTAAGTAGTTAAGTCAAGCAGCCTGTGTTCTGTGGCCACTTCTGATGGGACCAAGGGTAAATGCTGACCAAAGCTTAGCCCATCAGAGTCTCTCTCCAAGGCATCAGTAGTTGAAACGAGTATGTTTCTGCAGAGCACAGAGATGCAAAAGAGGCCAGTCTGAGGGCAAGATTGCATAACTGTTCTGGTTCCGGGCCCCTGTGAGGCCAGATGAACTTACTGTTCCCTTGGCTCTAAAAAATACCTTTTCATTGTCCTCATACATCCCTCTTTTCTCTAGGTTATAGTGGAATTCTTCAATTTTTTACAATAAAATGTTCTCTAAACACATACTGTCAAATTGTTTTCCCATAGTTTGCATCAATTTACACTGTCATCTAAAGTTACATTGCATCTGAAATTTATAAGGGTGCCAATCTAAAATATAACAATTCAGAAGGAAATTTTTGCCAATGTAATAAAAAAATATTTATTTGTATATTTCTTTGATTGCCAGTTATATAAGTTTTTTCTCCTGTATTAGTCATTTGTATTTCTTTTTGAAATATTTGTTCATGTTCTTTGACAATTACTATCTGAGGGCTTCTTAAAGACAGTAACTCAATTCTCTATCTTCTCTTTGACATTTTATCATTTCTATACCCCTTCTGCTACTGCAATATTTAAGTTTCATATCTGGGTTAGTGCAATACCTTTCTCATTAAGAAAATTGAGCATAAAAGCTAAAGAAGTAGGATTGAAGTCAGAATGAATCAGGGTTTTAATTGTAGTTCAACATTTAATTATTAGTAAAACTTGAAAATAATATGTATCCCATTGCAAAAATTTTATTTGTTCAGTGAGGATAAATTCCTGTCTCTAATGTTTGTTAAGGATTAAATAAGATGATGAATGTACTCTGCGTTGTCTGACATTAAGAAAACACTAAAAGTTCATATTGTAATTTTAATAGTTGTACTTTAAATGCACTTACACTTGCTCAAAGTGAACGATGCATGTTTTGTAGCTATAGAAAACAGCTGTGCAAGAGAGCTCACAAACACAGGTGCAGCAGTCGAAGCTGCTTAGGCAACTTGACCCCAGTGCTCACGTGCCTGGCAGTAGGAGTGAGACAGAAATCATGAACCTTTTGCTCCTTCATATTTTATACAGCATGGTCCCTCAATGCAAGCAAAGTGATTGTTTTCTCTCAGGCCCAAGCAAAGAGGCATCAGTCTATTCTAACCCTGGGGGAAAAAAATAACATGCACTGGGCTGGACTTAGTGAGAGAGTGGATCTCCAAAGCTATGCTATCTTCCTAAGGGATTTCTCAAGGACGTTTTTTTCCCTTATTTGATGTAAGTATTACTTTATGTGCTGCCTTTAGAATCTGAATATCAAGAATAAGATAGGACTTAACTATATTGTGATAGCAATGACAGAAGAAAAATTCTGCCTGCTGTGAATGAAGAGGAAAATGAAGATGAAAAAAAAGAAGAATTCAGCCGCTTTGGATATCATTCCCACCAATGTTTCCACTATTTAAACTCTTAATTATCCTTTATACTACAAAAATGAAGATCTATACCTTGAATGTTTAAAATTATTCAAAGATTCCTTATTCTTTATAGGATACAGTAAAAATGTTTATGCAAGCCAATATCTCCATTCTCAAATCCTGCCCTACCTTAGCTCAAATTTGCACTCAGCTACTAGCTCTTCCCTGGCCCACTGTGTCTCCCTATTTTCATTGCCTCAGACTAGAATTCCCAGCCCATCTCACTCACCTGTAAAGTCAATTACCTGCTCCTCTGTCCCCTGCATCCTTCCCTCTCTGTGACACCAATCACACAGATGCAGCTAATTGGATAACAAATTATTACCTGAGCACCACGGCACATACCATGTTTAATCATTTTCCTCATCTAGAATTTAACAAGAGCAGGTAGACATGCAAAAAGTCTTTGTTATTTTGGAGGTGATGAATATGTTCATGGCATAGGCTAAAATGATGGTTTTGTGAGTGTATTCTTATCTCCCAAACTCATCAAGTCATATACATTAAACATGTATAGCTTTTTGTATGTCAGTCATACCTCTATAAAGTAATTTTTTTTAAGTATTGAATAAATAAATGTTAGGTGTGAATGAATGTGAGGGATGAGAGTATGAAGGGGAGAGATAAAGAAAAATTTGTCCTATAGAGAGAAGGCTAATAGTACTCCAGGATTTCACTTCCACAGTAGCAAATATTTTAACATTCCTGGGATTATTACTGATACTCTGTAGAGAATATCACAACGATCAACATCACCTTTAGCACTAAATGGGTTTTTGAATATTACATCCTTTAATACCAATGATAACCCCGTAAGTTCTAAGAAAGTAGGCAAACATGTTTAGAGAGAGTTAAGTAACTTGCCTAGATATCTCCAGGTAGCCAGGGTATGAGATGGAGCTAACTCTAGGTCTGCTTGTGCTCTTAACCACTGAACTGAAATGCCTTCTCATGCTAGCCCATAAAACTCTGATTTCAAAAAAAACCACAAAACAAATTGTCAGTACTAAGTCCTGAAAGAAAAGTAAAGACAACATGTGATATGGTTTTGCAGCAGTAATTGAACATGAAATGATCCTGGTGACAGGCTTACCTTGATTTCCACTAAATAAAATATAGATAAGAACACACGCATTCTCCACTGGGTCATCTGGATTCTTATTCTTTTGTGTCTCAGCTTAGATGAGACCTCCCTGGATAAGCATTTTCTGATGATCCAATCTAAAGTTTCCTGCCCTAAAAATCCCTCTTTAACACACCATTTGTCACTATTTGAAGTTACACTGTCCACTTATTTGTATACTATGTCTGCATCCTTCATTATGTAAGTTTCACTAAAGACCTTGCCAGTTGTATTCTGTGCCCTATCCTCTACATCGACAACACTGCCCAGGGTAGAGTAAACCTTCAATATATATTTGACAAATAATCACAAAGTTACCACTGATAACAGTAACAAAGCCAAAGAAAGAATTTCTCCGAGTTGGAGGAGGTTGGTGGGGTGAGGGGAGCTCAGGAAAGGGAAGCCGGGTTAGCAAACACAGGTTCTACGTCACCAGCAATGTCCACAGAAGAGGGTTCCTTAACCCACAACGTGAATATACTGTCCAGGTGACAACTGTGTCCTAGAGTAGAACTATATTCATGCTTCAGGCTGTCTTTCCTTAGTGCTCCTTCCCCTTGCTCTGGGCTCCACAATCACAAAGCAACATTATGATTATCATTTTACTTCTATAAATATAGATATAAGGAAGAGAACATGTGAACTAAAAGGCAAAAACATCTAACTGGCTTGACAGTTATATTTTTTTAAAGTTTAGGGATTTATAATGAAAAATAGTTCTGTTTCTTACTACCTTGGTTATTGTAGGAATCACTTCAAACCTGCTCTTCCCCTGAGCACACTGAAAGTCACATCTGTGGGACTTTAGGGTGACACCCAATGTTCCACTCCTCATATGGGTTGACAATGTAGGAAGTCAGTAGACCTTACCCCATATCTTTGCATTCAACATGCAATTCTCGACATTAGTCATTTCTGCAATTCAAGTTTTGTGACCCTGAACAAACTGCTTAACCTTTATGGGTCTCAGATTCTTCTCTGTGGAATGAGGGCAGTAAAATGAAGATCCTGACAGCTGAGACAGCTCATGGGCCAAATGGACCACAATGACAAAAATAGTTAACTTCAAAAAATAGATTATAAATCTGTACTCCGAAAGCCAATAGACAGAAAGACTCAATTTAGAGGTTAGACAGAATGTGGCAGTAAAACACAGGGGGGAAAGGTAAGAATTTAACAGCTATTTATTCTCTCTGTAGTCAACTCACTCACTTTTAAGTCAAGTCAGGCAGCATTCCACCATAATGTGTCAAAGCAAGACTTGACTATTTGCGCAGAACTAGTGGTGGGTTGATCTGTCTGCTCAGACTGTTCTGTTACAGATTCGAATTACTCCAAGAATTTTATTCAGTATTTCCAATCTGTCATTTATGTAATACTTTATAAGAAATAACTCTTTACACAAATATAAATATGAACTTGTCATTTAGTAAAATCTTAAAGTTGTACTGAAGGATTGAAAAACATCATGCCATTGAAGAGGTTGAAAAGCTGTAAGAAGTCTCAAAATTCACTGAAATCTGAGACCTTTCTCTACTTTTGCAGACAAGGACAATGACAGCTAGAAAGCAATGCTTCATAGCCGATATGAGAACACAGCATGTTCTAAACTCATTACCACAAGATTCTGGGCATGGTTTCACCACTGATGATGTTTGCGAATGGAAGTGCACACCTTACTCTGGACAATGAGGAACAGTAGGTCCAAAAACCACATCTCTGCAGGTAAACTACATGTCATATGGCCATGCTCTCCTTACCCTCTACGGTTGGGACTGAGGTAGGTGCTCCAGGGACTGTCCCTACTGACCACTCCTCTTCACCAATTTCAGAAAGTGTAACCCTCAGTTTCTTGTCAGTGGCTGATGAAACAAAGTGTTTTCAACATGTTTTGAATACCTTGTGGCTTTATTATTTAGTTACTCGGAAAACTCAGTCAAGGAACATATTAAGAAATACGCTTATGAGTAAAAATAAATGACTAGGTACCTACCAATACCCATAGAACACAGATAAATTCTAACTAGATGTTCCTTTAAAATACATAATCATAACTCTGTGTAATAATAAAAATAGTAAGAAAATTCAAATGCTAGAGAACGTGAGAATCGTCCAGATTTATCCAACTCAACTCAACTGCTTAAGTAACCACATCCCAAGTATACAGATGCTCACATTCTTCACCCCCATTCACCCACAGGCTTTTCCAGGTTTGCTTTTACGTTATCTCCTTTTCCTCCAAAATTTAGATTGCTTATGAACAAAGAACTTTTGTGGGTAAAAATTTCATCTCAATACCAGATTAGCTTTTTATAGATGCTGCTAAGGAAAATTTCAGGCACACATACATCTATTATTAATGAAAAATATGCTTTTTAGATTTAGTATATGCCTAATCTAAGGATGTATGTTAAAAAATACTTAAAATAGTATTGATAAAGTGCATAGACCAGTAAGTGCAAATGTTCAGAATTTTAAAGTCAACTACCATTAATACCAAGAACCCACAACTGTCAGTCAGTTCTAAAAATCTGTTCTTGAAGTTAGAAATGAGTCCTTGACCAATACAAGGACTTACCTAATTTTATGCTATTAAACAAAGAAAACTAAACAAATAGAGTCTATTAGCAATGACCTTTTCCAGCTCTCTGGGCAGCCATTGACATGAATGTCCAAGATGACAGCTGAACAGCACAATTAGAAGGGCTAAACCTGTGTAAGCGAAGCTTGTCCTTGCCGCCTTCCTATAGCAAATAAAAATGGCAGACCCAGCTAGACTCGCAGAGCCCCAGCACTGTGGTTTAAATGACAGAAAAACTTACAGAAAGAAGTATCCAGCATATAGACAACCCTCTTTTTGTTTTTCACTTTTACATTTTAGCGCACAGCTTTGAGGAAGGGGATACAATGCTGCTTTACAAAAGACATAGAAGTCCCTTGTTTGAGCTACCAGCCTCTTAGCCACACAGAAAAATGTCAGTCATCCATTTGTTAGCACCAAAATCTCCTTCCACTGCTTGCAATATGCACCACACATTTTAACGGCTGTTGAAACAGAAAAACAAAGGAAGCCCTTGAAATAGAAGCAGATCTTTCTAGCTTTGCCCCTTCCTTTATCAGTGTGCCTGCATGCCTGCCGTTAAAGCACTGTCACATTGTTTCCACATGCTCCGGCCCTTGAAACTTGTGCAAAAGCATTGCAAAATTACACTACATAAACATCACATTTCAAAACATGAGCTAGTGATGGTAGGCAAGTCATGTGTGCCAGAAAAACCATTAATTAAATTATAACCTACAAATGTCCCTGACATGAGACATTTTCTTATTTGAAGAAAAGACACTGAACACGTGGCCAAGGGCGTATTTCAAAAAGAATATCAGTAAAATTCACTGAGAAACCATTAAAAAATGACTTTCTTTCTGCCACTTTCAGGGATCATAAAACAATTTTACAGGCACAGAAAAATTTTTTAAATTAAAGACTAATTCTTTCATTTTTGCAACATCAACATTTAATAGCACAGGCATAATTGAGCTGCTTAAAATCAATTCAACGAAAGTGTGTGATACTGGAGATTTCTTGTAGAAGAGCTTATAGCTCCTTTTCCTTAGACCACATGGAGATAATGCCCCACAGCAAACGTAGTATAAACTAAATATACAATGCCAGGGTTACTTACCTTATAAAAGCTGAATTTATTCCTCTTGGTTAGAAGCCAAGAAGGTGAAACTTCCTTCATTTGTTCTTCCAGCGAGCCAAATCTAGCCTCCTATTAACCCAGTCCATTGCAGATAATTTCACACAACACACGCTCCCTGCTTCCCCAGTTCCCAGCCCAGCAAGGATAATCACATTCCGGCGGGGAGTGAACAGATGGTGGATTCCATGGTAACCAGCCCTCCTAAGGCGATTGGAAGAAGTGTGTGACTACTGCTTATTGGGTAACAATTGCTGTCTTTGTGCTGCAGCCTTGCAAAACCTAAATGAAGGAACATATAGCCACTCACATGTGCAGGGCTTGCCTAGCAGGTGTTTGGCTATTTAAACAAGGTAATGCAGGCCAATAAAAGCTTTACAATGAGTCTGTCTTTGGTGGTAGAAAGTCCGAACATTTGAGATAGTGTCCACTGCTTGTTCAAGGAGAAAGGTCATCAGAAGCTTAACTTCACAAACAGGAAACAAAACTTGAAAGTTAACTTGAAACTTTATGATAAAGCATTCTAGAAATCTTAGCTGTATCAGCAAGTCATTTTCTGATTTACCATCTACATCAAAAATAAAACAGATTTTATATTTATGAAGTTTTTAAAAACAAAAACAAATTTCAAATTTGCAAAACTATAGTGCCTTAGTTTGAAAAGTTTTCAAAAGCAATTGTTTTATAAATCATGTAATAATTTTTGGAAAAAACTTGCAGTAATTCATTTTTTACTATTTGTTGATGAGGTAAGGGAAGGCTATTGAATTTAAAATTTTTATTAGAGCCTTATCTAATTATAGGATTGAAATCTCTTGCTATGTTCTCTATACTAGTTTTTTTTTTCTGCACCATAAAAGTTAAATGTTGATTCAGCAGGAAAAGAGCTTTGCCCCAATCTGTGGTAATCAATTAGAATAAGTCCTTGTAAGAGCAAAATGGCTGAAAACCAAACATACCGCACCAAAACCAACCATTGGAGACAATGCAAATATCTAAAACTGATAAGTTCTAGGCATTCAAAAAATCTATCAAAAATAACTTTTTAAAGAGGCAAGGCCATGCTACCCTGAACAATCCCATCTGATCTCAGAAGCTAAACAGGGTCGGACTTGGTTAGTACTTGGATGGGAGGCCACCTAGGTGTTGTTGGCCTAACAAATGAAAAAAATATAAGGGATTGTAAGTTGATAAGGTCCTTGCAATCTGTAAAGTCAACCAAGGGTTGCCTTGCCTAAAAAACAAAAAAAAAATAATAAAATAAATAAAATAAAGAGACAAGAAAAAGAAATATTTAAGACAAGCCTAAAGCAAAACTAATGACACAAAAATGGTAAGCTGTGACTAGACTTACAGGTATTAATTGCCTCCTTGTTTTGTAATTACCCCCTATCTTAAATTTAGGGTTCCTTTTCTTGGCATGAACAGAAATGAGACATAAATATTGATAGGAAAAAAAACTATTACTTGCAGGTGATATGACTTAATTCCTAGAAAAAAAATTTTCAAAGAAACCAAGCAAAATATTATTTATAGCACCAGAAATTTAGTAAAGTAGCTAAATATATGAATATACAGTAATTCTTTCATAAGAGCAAAATCCATCTGAATATCAATAAAAAGGGGTTTACTAACAATGGCAACAAAAAGTATATGACACTTGGGAATATTATTATCAAGAAATATGTGTGATATATGTGGAGAATAAATGAACTCCCTTTGGAAGGAAAAAAAGGAAAACTAAGTAGAGAGACATAATATAATGCTGGATACAAAGATCCATTTTTAAAAAATCAAGTCTTCTCCAAAAACTTCTAGTCATCTAGTAAATTTACACACACACACACACACACACACACACACACACACACAGTCTTCTAGTAAAATTTCCAACATACTTTAAAAAATAAATTTAACAGAGTGAATCTGAATTTTATTTGGAATAAAAAAAAAAGATAAAAATACCAAAGAAAATTCTACATGAGAAAGGTAATGGCTAAAAGAATTATCAAATTATTAAAAAATAAATTTGTTTATTTAAATTAGTTTCAAGAATACAGTACATTGGTTGACATCTATAATGTTCATAAATTAATCCCCCCAATCGCTCCCTCCCTACTCTGGTCCTCCACTTAGCCATCATATTAATGCTAACTGCATTCCCTCTGCTGTGCTCCCCATTCCCAAATATCAACTACTAATTTAAGAACTATCAAATTTTAAAAACATGATGTGCCATAAATATACCAGCACATCTTGCATTTATAACTCCAGACTGTACAACTACCTATTAAACATCTCTACCTAGCTGTTTAATAAATATCTCAAACGTAATATTCTCCAACTCAGCTCTTGATTTTCTCCCCAAACCTGCTCCTCTCACATCTTTACTGTTTTTTTTTTGTTTTTTTTTTTGTTTTTTGGAAATGGCAACTCTACCACTCCACTCACTCAGGCTAAATGTCTAAAAGCCCATCATTGACTCCTCTTTCTGACACCTCACATCTAACCTGACAGCTCACGTTGTGGGTTATTCCTTCCGACCTGGCCCCTTCATACCACCTCCATCACTTCCGCTAGATCTAAGCCACACCGTTTCTCTCCTGGCTTCTGTATTAACTTCCCAATTAAACTCTCGGCTTCCACCTTTCCCCCTCTAGGCTGCATAAACTAAATAAATGATGCAAATTCTCTTCTCAAACCTGACTTTCTCATTGCACTGAGAATAAAAGCCCCAATCTGTATTAAAGAGCCCCTAGTAACCTGATCTACCCCGACCCTATTAAATCACTTAACTCATCTCCTACAACCCTCCCATGCCTTCCCTGAGCTCTCTAAGGCAGTGCTTGACATTTTGTCCTGTTCTCTGAACTTTCTCAGTAACCTCGACAGTGATGGCATTTACATGGGCCAGCATTATCTGTACACATCTTCCCCTCCCAACTGTGAGCGCCTCAGGGACAGGACTGTGCCACTCTAAGGTCTGTGCTCCCAAAGCCAAGCAAAAGTCCTGGCACAGAGTGAGCACTTATCGAATCTGCTGACTGAATAACAGTTTGCTGCAGAGTTCTTTATTCCAGTACATATTTAGAGGCAGCCTAAGAAACTATTAATATATGAATAGTTATGCAAATAAGGCATACAGCTTGATAGAATTTCATGCAGTGATTAAAAATATGGTTATAAAGACTGTGGCAAAAGGGAAATGTTGATGGTAGATTAATAACAATTACAATAATTACAATTAACTAATAACAATGTACTATTTACTGAGTCCCTAGTATCTGCAAGGCAACAATAATAAGCACTTTCCAAATATTTTATTTAAATCTCACAGGGACTAAGAAGTACATATTAGTATCCTCACTTTTTAGATGTAGAAACTGAGACTCAGGAATTAAGCTCTTTATATTGCTGAGATGAGAACCTCATCTGAGACCAAAGCTTAGGTCCAACCTAAAGTCTATAGACAAAAAAAAAAAAAAAAAAAAAAAAAAAAGGAACACTGGCTTCTTTCTCTTGATTAGTTTTTATATATTCGAGAAACAAAGACTTTGATCTTTGGAAACAGCTAACAAGCTAAAACAATGATACATATTGGTAAGCAGCGAAAATATACCATACAAATATGTCATTCTGTAAAAGTTATCAAAATGTCAACATTATGAACATTTTTTTTTCATATTTCCAGAGCTGAGATAAGCCAGAATGAAAAGTATAACAACCCAGGTTTTGTACTCATAAAACTCAATGTTCAACAGCTTAATCCTTGTAACTCAAAAAATATCCTGAAGGACCAAAGCATTCAAACAACTGTTACTTTAGATCAAATTTACTCAGAACTGCTTAAGTTCTACAGGATTTCCTTTGTGAGGAAAGAAAACAAATTCAACAAAAACTTAATGATCAACTGAACCCTTATTGTTGAAACCTAGGAATTTATTTATGGCTTCTATTCTAGTCTTATAAAATCAATTCTCTCTAACCTAATTTTTAGCTTGCTCCCCCAAGTCTAAACCCCAGAAAGTGGAAAGTATTGAAAAAAGAGTAGTCAAGCTTTGTGGGCAAAGTCCCTTTGAGACTAGGAATGAGGTGTATCTAATTGTGAACATTTGAAGATGTCCAACTTTGAGGTTGGTGTGTGACAGGGTATGTATATGGGCTGGATGGTGTGTGTATATGAGTCACAGGTGGGTGAGATGGGTGTATGCAAAGAGAACATAAAAAGGTATGGTGAAAAGCTTCTTGAGTCATCCTCTAAGTTATATCTAAATGCTTTGGGTTCTTTTCTGGGGTAAGTAGAGGATAACCAGTTGAAAATGGGGCGAATCACTGTTAATTAATGTTATGAATATAAAGTCCCAAACTCTGGGCTGGATAGGATACACTGATAAAAAATTTCTGCCCCACAGTGTATTAGTGGGATGAGTTCTAAGCTACAACTACTAAGCTTTGAAGCTTTCATCTAGGAAAGAGGAATAAAATATCTGGCACCTTCCCCTCCGAACTATATGAGATTACATTAAGTGAACTCTCTGAATGCCTGGAAAACTACACAGCTGTAAAAAATTTTTAAACATGTTTAAGGGGGGGGTAAGCAATTGTTTACTCTGAATCAAGAATAACAAAGGATGACTTCCTACCATGGAAAAAAAAGCCACCAAAGTCTCTTTCAAAAACAAAACTGAATAACAAAAAAAAAACCTTGGCTCCATTCATATTCTTGTCAAGCCATCTTATTTTGTTTCTTTCTTTCTCATTCACAGTTCTCAAAAGGTGGGGACTCTACAATCACTTCCTCCACTTCCTTACCTCTCAGCTCCTCAGGCCACCTTAGTCAGACCAACATACATCGGACACTTCCCACCAAGACCAGCAGGGACATTCACAGGTCACCACTCGGCGCTTGTAACTCTGGACTTCTCTGAATGCCATCCTCAGTGCTGACCTCATTCTCCTTGACATACTTTCCTCCTGGTTCCCTGGTGACCAGCTCTTCTGGTTCTCCAGGGCTCTCTCCAGGAACTCCTTTCTTCATCTCCCTACCTTCTCCCTTCTCTATCACATCCAATCAAGCAGGTAAGATCACTAAATGCTCACTGAATGACGTTCTCATGACAAACCACAAGTAAACATGTTTAGATATTACATTGCAATTCACTGGCAAAATATGAAGTTATTGCAGCATGAACAGAAGCTTTTAAGTTTTATAAATAAGAAAAAAAGCTAAATAATATCTTACTAGTATATGGCTGGAAAGAGGTAAAAGTAAAGACCTTATGGTCTCTCTAGAGCTCGACCAGTGAACGGTTTTGTCGGAATACTTCCCCACCAAGCCTCATTTCTGCTTCAGGTCCTTTGCACTCGCAGTTCCCTCTGCCTAGAACATGTTCACCCAGATGTTCCTCTTGCTTCCACAGCACACCTCTTGCAAGTCTGCATTTAGATGCTTCTTCCTCAGGTAGATCTTTCCTTCCTCACAACTGTCTCTATTGCTTTCTATCTATCCTAGTACCTCGATCTCTCTCTTGCTATTTAGTAGTACTTGTCACTGCTCAAGATTATATTAAATGTTTCTCTTTCACTCATTTCACTTTCTGGCTCCCTAGAAGGTAAACTTCATGAGCACAGGGGCTTTGTTTTGCTTACCAAGGAACCCCCAGTAACTGGCAAAAAAAATAGGTGCTCATTACCTCTTTGTTGAAAGAACAAAGGAAAAGAATAAAAAATTGCAGAAAATGAATGAAAACCATGCTAAGTCTGGGCTTCTCAAGGAACCAGTAGGCAAGAAGCTTATTTCCCAGGACTAATGAACTTTTCTTATCAGCTACCACAGTGTCTCCAGGACAAGAGAACAGAGCTCAAAGATGCTTGGCAGCCTAGGAGATAACGAAGGACTTTATAGAGCTTACTGACATTCTGTATGCTTTCTGGGGGGGTGGGGTGCGGGACTTAAAAAGAGCTGCCCACCTTAGCAAGATTATAAATCAAGTTAAAAAAATTTTTTTTGGTCTTCTTTTTGCCATTCCCTATTTCCTTGCTCTCCAGGGTGGCTGGAGAATGACTGCCTGTTGACATTGATGCTAGATCTCCATTTTCCCTGGCTATAAACCAGACTTTACACTCATGACCTAGCAGTCATCAAAATTTCACCACTATTCTAACGAGCTCACATCATGGAGTTTTCCTATTGAAAGCAGGAGTCTGCAGACATCGGAGCCTATTACAGCTGGTCTAGCACCCAACTACATTCTTCATGGGTTCCACCTTTATTGTCTATCACTGGAGGGCATGGCTGTCACCAGGGGGCTGCCACCTGCTTAGGGCATCAGCTTTACCAAAGCTAGAAGAAATGCTGACTCCCATGCTTAAAGAAAATTTGTAAACTAGTAATGCATATTCATTACAAAAAAGTTTTTTAAGAGAACAAGCAAAAAGATAATTAATGCAGCTTACACTCATCACTTAAAGATAATCCTTAGATTACTTATACCTTAGATTACTTATTCCAGATTATTTTCTGAACATTCACATACCTATAAACATGGATATGTTACAAATATTTAATTTTTACAAAAGCAGGGTACTGTATATCCTGCTTTATCCTTTTATTGAACACAAGAGAAATTTCAGATATATGCTCTGTTGAACATATTTGTAAGTATATTTAAAATATGAGCTGCAAATAATTTTAACTGCTATGCTTACTCTGAAAAAAAAATCTACTTTGTTTTAGTTAATGCTTCCAAATATTTCCATTAAACAATAAAAATAGTTAAATGACAAAAAGGTGTTTTTACAAATTTGTTTTTAGAAATTTATAAATTACTAAATGAAGGAAAATGAAAATCACTTATAAAACCACCATGTAGACATAATCGGGATTAGCATTTTGATGCATTTACTTAAAAGCTTTTGTATAACACATATCAGGATCTGAGGGTTTTCTGAACATTGTTTTCTATAATAAATTTTATAAAATCATTTCAAAAGAAGTTTGCTTCATTTTTTTCTCAATCATATGAGGGTAGTTGGGATTTAAAAGAAGACTTCAATATGTAATTAAGCTACTTATTTTGTAGGAGTTGGCACTGCTCAGGAACATAATTTCTTAATAGTTCAATAAATATCAGTATGTTTATTTCAAGTTTCTTTAAGTAAACAAAACTCTGTCCAAAAGACTTGACCTGATTCAAAGGAAATTTCTTTACTTTCAGCTAATTTACAGGTTTTGCCTGCAGGTTGAGCTATTCACTGTTCAGAGTCACTGTCTGACTTTCTAATAAGGCTTCCAACAGCTTCCCTAAGTGCTGTTCAAATTAGAGGTTTTTCAACTGTTAGCTGAATACTGGATGAAAATCATAAATTTTAAGAAATAATTGGGATACTATAAATTTCTTTCTTTAAAAAAGATGTTCACCAAGGAAACACTGAGGCATTCCTAATCCTAAGCTTCATAAGCACAAGGAAATAAAGAACTTTTATTTCAATAATGTGTACACATTTTCTGAAAGGAATCAGAGAGATAATCAAAGGTTCCTTAGCAAAGAAAGAGGGTAAAAATTCATTAAGTTTCTCAAGAAGTCAAACTGTTTATTTAGTTCCATGTTATTCAATCAATTCAATTCTATTTAACAAGTATGTACCAAGAATGTTTTGTCACATGCAGATCATAAAAAGATCTTTGAAAGTTATTCCTTGCCCTCATGGACCTCACAGTCTAACACAGTGGGCCCTGGCCAGCAACATCTTGGCATTCTTTCTTAGATTTTCAATTGCAAATTCAATTTCTTTAGTGGGGTTATTTAAATTTCTACTTCTTCAGAGTTTGTTTTGTTTTATTCAGTTTGTTTTTCAAAGGAACTTGTTTATGTTATTTAGGTAGAATTTATTAGCATAAAGTTATTCATAATAATCAATAATCTTTTTAATGTGTGTAAGTATTCTGATGATGGGACTGTCTTCTACTCACTCATGATCAGTCTCTATTAAAATATATCAATTTTATTACATTTTCAAGGAAATAAATTTTATTAAACTTTCAAGGAAACAAATTATTCTGTTGTTTTCCATTGTATATTTTTCATTTTAATGTTCATTATTTCTTCCCTATTTAACCTTTGGTTTAATTTGTTCTTTTTCTAAATTCCTCAGATAGAAGCTCAGATCATTGATTCTAAAACTTATTTTCTTTCTAGTAGAAGAATATATGGCTTATATGCCTGTAAATAGTTACTGGATATATTTTTTCTGTTTTACAGTTTTTTGTTTGTTTGTTTTTATGCCGAGAGTATTCTAATATACATTACTCCATTAGGGCCAGAATCAAAAGTCTTTTGTGGAATCCTTTCTCAGTGCTTGCTAAAAACTCAATCTTATTAAGAAGGTTCAATGAAACAAAACAAATGAGGGGGGAAAAAAGTCTCCACTCTGGTAAACTATATGTAAGATTATTGAGCACATATGAAACACATTAGGTAGTGCAGCTAGATAATTCTGTTTTGAATGAATGATTCCTCTGATACTGATTTTCAGTCCCCTGAGAGGGACTATAATCCAAACCTTCATAATTTTCAGTGAAAAGAAATTTATGGGGAAAGTGTAGCTAGGAAGACTCTGAAACAATACATAAACTGCTCCCATCCAGCAATGTGAAGCCATTTCCTCTACCCTTCCCTTTAGTGATTATATATATATATATATCTCCAAACCTTCTCAAGACTGGTAAATTCTCTGCTCTATCCTACTGTGTACACCCAGTACTATACAAGGTGAGATAAGACGAAATAGGAAACAGAGTTCATGCTTGAGACAATTTAAGTAAAACTACAAAAAGAATTTCAGATGTTTTGGATTCTGGAAATGTCAGATATCAGAATTCTCAGCCAAAATATAAAACAAAGTTGCAACTGAGACATAGTGGGCAAAGGACAGTCTTTTCAAGAAATGGTGTTAAATCAACTTGATATTCACATGAGAGCAAAAAAAAAAAAAAAAACCTTGACCCCTACTTCATATCTTTCACAAAAACCAATTTCAGATGGATCATGTGAAAGGTGGAACAATAAAGCTTCTAGAAATACTCTAGGAAAATATCTTTATGAACTTCAGATAAACAAAGATTTTTTTTAAAAGAACACGGAGGCCTAACTTTAAATGAAGAACTAAAATGAACATCAGTATTCAAAGGACATTACTAAGTGTAAGAAAGGAAGGCTTACAGTAGGAGAAAATAATAGTTGTTACTCAAAATTTGGACAAAGGACTCTTACTCAGAATATATAAATAACTCAAAAAGAGAATCCAATCTTTTTTATAATGGGCAAAAGTCTTGATTGGGCACTTCACAAAAGAAGATCTCCAAAAAGCATATAAAAATTATTAATCATCAGAGATATGCAAATTAATATCCCAAAAAGATACTACCACATGGTTACCACATGCCACATGGTTAAAAGTTTTTAAAATCAACAAAAAGTATTAGCAAGGAGGAGAAACAACTAGAATACTCACACATCAAAACCACTTTGGAAAACTTTCAGGCAACATCTCCCAAAGCTGAAATACGCATATCTCACGACCTGGTAATTTCTACCAAAATATATGTACAATGTTTATAGTGCCTCTTATCACAATAGTCAATATCTATCATCAGCAAAATGGAAATAAAATACTAACAATAAACAAAATTACTACTGCATTGTGTAATGGCTAAGCCATAAGCTTTTGCAACAGATGATCTTGGACATGAATTCCAATTCTGCTATTCACCATGTAAGATTAAATATCTAGACATGAGTATATAACCTCATGGTGTCTGCTTTCTCCATCTGAAAAATAGGGTCATATCACCTCTCACAAGATTATTTTAAAGATTAGATATAATGGTAGGTACTAAATAAACAGTAAGACTAGGAATTAGGAAATATAACATTATTACTTAGGATCAATTACCAATCCTTTTACATATAAACTCACTTCCTATAAAATAAAGATAACATTCTACCTGTCCTGCCAAATAAATCTATAGCATTTTTGAGTTGCCAGCTCAGTCATCATGAAACTATACAAGAACCAGGTTATGGCATTTTATTATTCAACTACTTTATGAAACCCATATGCAATTGCAGCTGTCAGCTCTAATACCAGAGGATCAAAAGAATTGGAAAGATTAAACAAATGGGTGGGAGAAATGCCAAGAAGTGTATAAATGTTGGAAGGGAATCCAATTGGTTCAGTTACAAAGTTGATCCTCAGAACACTATGTGCACTGTGTGTACCCTTCGAGAAGGAGCATATGCAGATTGGGATCTCTGAAACACAGAGAGAGGAAAAACGAAAAACTGTACGACTACCATTTTTAGCCTAATTCTGAGTCTCCTTTAGTGTTATAAATAATTCTACTCATACCTGTATTAAGAGAATATAACATATAGGTCCTATAATAAATTCCACTTCGATTTCTTTTTAACATAAAATAGGTATGTGTGTGGATATGTGTGTATCTGACATTTTAGAGCAACCAAATGCTAAATTTTAAAGGTACAATAAAAATTAGAATAAATGATTATTTCTATGAATAACAAATATTCAGTAGAATTTTACGCATTTATAAAGAAAAGTCAAGATATCAACTTGTATTATGATCTAAACTAAGCCAGGGGAAGATAGAGGTAGGGCAAAGAAAAATAAATCCCCTGACATCATGAAATCAAAATTTCTGATCCAAAATAATTACTTGAAGAACAGGGCTCCAAACTTTTATCCTTCTTAAAATTTATCTT
This sequence comes from Cynopterus sphinx, assembly GCA_030015415.1. NCBI lineage: Eukaryota > Metazoa > Chordata > Mammalia > Chiroptera > Pteropodidae > Cynopterus > Cynopterus sphinx. Next base: position 138,274,970 of record CM057380.1, read on the forward strand.
CATACCTTTGACATTTTAATAAAAGATATAACTCAAAGTACTCTAAGCTCAGTTTCATTCATTCCACAAGGAAGGTCAGTACTCTATCTTGGTGGAAGTCTATGACACAAGGGCTCTAAACAATGGGAATGAGAAATAAGCTTTTTTCTCCTTCTGTGACTGAATTTTTGGGAGAATCTCAGGCCATTTCTAATATAGTGAAACAAAAAAGCACTTTGGCCAAAGCCCGTGACTTTGTGTCTTTTAGGCACCAGTATTTTCATAGCCTGTACTGGATTTACCTTGTATAAATAGATCTAGTTTCTCACATGAGGCTTTTGGCATAGAAGAATCTGCCTTAATTAGGGAAGTCCTCTTTCAATTTTCCTAAATGATTCGCCTATTTGCAAAAGTGCTGTGGATCCCATTCCAGTTTGTTTCTATGAAGAAAGCAATGCAATCCACATTTGAAAAAGCTAGTTCGTAGGCTGCCTGCCACAAAGAAATAATTGTTTTTAAATGTGGTATCTGTAACTTTAAACAAATATGGCACCCAACAGTTTTTTTTTTAATTCTAATTCAGTGTTTGTCTTTAAAATTCTAAGATCAGGCTATTAATAGTATCCTAAATCAAGAATAAAGTACAGTGGGATTCCACCCTCTCCCCCACAAGGCATCTTGCAAGATTTAAAAATGATGGTGTTCTTAGTTATTTACAGTCAGAATCCTTAAAAAATTAAAATATCTAACAATAGAGGATATGTAAACTAAAATAAAGTACTACTTTGTAAGAGTATCAATACCTATTAAATTTTTAGTAACATTAAATAATTTAATATCATGTGAGAGAAAAGAAAAGCATGATTTTAAAAAAATCCACATACTATAACTTCAACTTTGCAAAACAGATACAAAGAGAAAAAAGTACTTTAAATATAAAGAACTCAACAACTCAACAACAAAACACTGAACAACTCAACAACAAAACAACTCAACAACAAAACAATCAAATTATAAAATGGGCAGAAGACCTAAACAGATATTTCTCCAAAGAAGAAATACAGATGGCCAACAGACATCTGAAAAGATGCTTAAGGTCACTAATCATCAGAGAAATGTAAATTAAAACCACAATGAGATACCACCTCACATCTGTCAGAATGGCTATTATCAATAAATCAAAGAACAAGAAGTGTTGTTGAGGATATAGACAAAAGGGAACTCTCATACACTGCTGGTGGGACTGCAAATTGGTACAGCAACTATGGAAAACAGTATGGAGGTTCTTCAAAAAACTAAGAAGTGATCTACCATATGATCCACCAATCCCTCTACTGGATATTTATCCCAAAGACTTGAAAACATATATCTAAAAAGATATGTACAAACTGATGTTCATAGCCACATTATTCACAGTGGTCAAGACATGGAAGCAAGCAAAGTGTCCTATGATAGATGATTGGCTAAAGAAGCTGTGGTACATATATACAATGAAATATTACTCAGCTACGAGAATAGATGAAACACTGCCATTAGTGACAATGTGGATGGACCTTGAGATGATCATGCTAAGCGAAATAAGCCAGACAGAAAAAGCTGAAAAATCACATGATATCACTTATTTGTGGGATATAAACCTAAAAGCAATAAATGAACATGACAAACAGACTCATGGACATGAACTATAGACTAGTGGTTACCAGAGGGTAGGGAAGATGGGGAGGTAGATGGGGAAAAGGGGCTCAAATATGTGGTGACAGAAAGAAATCTAACTATGAGCTGTGAGTATACAACGTAAAATATATATGATTTACTGTTGAATTGCACACTTGAAACTTACTGGATTCCATTAACCAATGTCATCATAATAAAAAAAAAATTAATAATGGCCATACCTTCGGATCCAGTAACTGCATTTCCGGGTACTTACCCAAAGAAAACCAAAACAATAATTCATAAAGATCTATATACCCTTATGTTCATGGTAGCACAGTTTACAATAGCCAAGATACAGAAGCAACCTAAATGCCCATCAACAGACGATTGGATAAAGAAGCTATGGTTCATATATATAATGGAATATTACTCAGCCATTAAGAAAATGAAATCCTACCATTTGCAATGACATGGATGGACCTAGAGGTTATTATGCTGAGTGACATAAGTCAGACAGAGAAAGATTTATACCACATGATTTCATTTATATGCAGAGTCTAAGGAACAGAAAGAACTAATAAAAAACAGACTCACGGATATAGAGGACAATGTGATGATGGCCAGAGGGGAGAGGAGGGAGGTTGGAGGACTGGGAGAAGGGAGTAAAGGGTTAAAGAAGTACAAATTAGTAGTTGATAGATGGTCACGGGGATGGAAATCATGGCATAGGGAATGCAGCTAGTATTAATGTAATGGCTAGGTGTAGAGCCAGAGGAGAGAAAAAGCAATTGGGGGACTATTTTATAAGCTACATAAATGTCTAACCAATATACTGTATACTTGAAACTAATAACAAAATAAAGGTTTCTTTTAAAAAAAGTTCATCAAAATGTTACCAGTTGTTAGAACTGGATGTTATGTTTCTTCCTCCTTATGACTCAAAAAATTTCATTAAAAAAATTTTTTTTCTGAAAAAGACATTTATTAAGAATGGATTTTCAATTAAATATAAAATATTACAAGAACATTAAAGGCACAATGATAGAAGGATCTAGAAAGTCAATTAGACTTCTGATTCTAATAAATTATATATAATTTCAATAAACCCTTAAATTTGTACATTACCAATGTACCTTGCTAATGTTTGAGAAGTAGAGGGAATTTTATTACAAAATAATTAGTGATCAAGAGGCTATTAAGTGCACAAAGAAGTTCTAAGAAACTGGCTGCAGTATAGGTCTTACATATTAGTAACAGAAGAAAGGAAGACAAATAGAAATTAGAAATAATTTAAAGGGAGAGACGTAATAAAAACATCTCCTATAAGAAAGGGTAACAGTGATTGCGCTGAAAGCATAGCTCACTTTCTCTACTGCCAGGGAACACTGCTCTGCTGGGAATCCACAAGGAGAAATGCCACTACCTCCTAACTATGCGGGGACCACAAAAATAAGAAAAAGTACATCTTGTGCTAAAACCACAGCATAAAACCATTCTAAACAAAAGCCATAATACATCTTCAAAATAATACAAATTGCTTATCATTTAGTAGTAAACCAAAAGACAAACACCAGTTACTTCATCTACTCATATACTTCACACACTCAAAATTTTCAGATGTTTTTAACCTGAGATGTTTCAGAAATGGAAAATGCAAAAATAACAATACTCACAGCCCCCCATAAAGGATTCCTTTCAAACAACATCCAGCAGTGCCTTTTAATCTTCTGATTAAGCATTATTTCCTGTTTGTGGAGGAATATGTGGATCTATAATCCGTGCGTAAAATCTACAGGCACTCTGTTTTTGACTTCTGTTTGACATGCTCAAGAACCACTTAGTGGGAAGTGCAGAGCTAGGTTTCATAACTTTATTTCTAGCAGTGACAGAGCCTCAAAAAACTACGCAAGTAATGTATTTCAAAATTCCATCAGAGTATTTCAAAATGCAGTGAGTAAATTCTAGAATGCTATGGCCGAGCAGGAAGGACGGGGCCAACTACATGTGATTTTATTGTCGTTACAGCCTCTAGAGTTATAACAAACAGTTCGAAATTAGATGTTAAAGAATTTTAGGAATTTTCCTCTTCATGGTCATTAAAAAGTCATAAGAAATACTATATAATGAAACTGTGCTTAAGCTTGTCATCCCTCTCATGGCCAAGAAGCCTCTATTTCCTTCCCAGAGCACCTGGCAATACCAAATAATCTCATAAAAACCCACCAGGATTTTAAAGTAGAAAAGGCACGAATGAACAAATTTCTCATCCTTGCCATATTTATAAAACTACTGATTAAAGTCAATGTTCTAGTTAACTATTATATAACACAGAATCCTCCAAACACCTAAAGGTTTATCATCATGTGGATTGAACATTTTACTCAATAATCCAAATTCTAGTTTCCTTTTTGTGTGATGTATAGATGTTCCAGTCAAAATCAAACTACAATACCTGGACTCAGTTCAACTTTACAATATCACTTCTTCTAATTACTGAGTTTCTGAAAGAATAACCATCTGCAAATAGTATACTATCTTAAGGTAGTTGAGAAAATTTTAGTGGGTAAAATTAATGTAGCTTATCAACCGACAAGTGAAAGCATGAAGGAAACTACTTGAAGAAATACACTTTAAAAATGTATTTCTCCCATTGTATGGATAAGAAAACTGAGGCCAACAGTGTTAAGGTAGGACAGACATAGCCATATTGACATTAGGAAGACAAGCTATATACATTTCAGATCTCCCAATAGATTTTTTTTTTTCAGTGCAATTTCCATGGCATTATATTTCTAAATCAGCTATTTCTTAAGCATGCTGTCATCCAGGATAATACTTTCACCTGCCTGCAATAATCAGTTGCTGTCAACGAATGTTATTATAAGTTTTAAAGCTGATCTCAATGAAATAAAAGATATAGAGAGGAAATATGGCATGTTCATATAATGTGGTGGTATCCAACTGAGAAATAACACTTTCCAAACTTCACCAGTCCAAGTTGTCATCCCCTCAAGTCAGCTGAGGGCCGGGGGTGTCTCTGCAGTCAGTGCAGATTTTGCACAGAAAGTGTTGGTGTGTGTGAGCAAGCATGAGTGACAAAGTCAAATGAGGATGTCAGCACTTTTGGTTCCCTTTCCCTAGTTCAGAGGACAGGAACTTTCAAGCTGACCACAACTGTTAGCTAAAACTGGAACTGTCTCACTCTGCTTTAGGGTATCAAGGCTGGAAGGTTCCTAATGAGGATGTTGGCTATGGTTTTTGATCTATTTTCAGTGTTTTAGCAATTTAGTAGGCAAAGAAAAAAAATTCACGTGAAATATTTTCTGACAATTTTACCTTGTACATTGTAGATTTTTATATATCTTTGTAAGTAATTAATCTTTTCACTATTCATTCAGATATTATGTGGCTATAGCTGTAGAAACACACTGCAGAGATCCCTCTACTGGGTATTTACCCCAAAGACTTGAAAACCCATATTCCAAAAGATATTTGCACACTGATATTCATAGCTGCATTATTCACAGTGGCCAGGACATGGAAGCAATCAAAGTGTCCTACAATAGATGACTGGCTAAAGAAGCTGTGGTACATGTATACAATGGAATATTACTCAGCCATAAGAAGAGATGAAATACTGCCATTTGCAACAACATGGATGGACCTCGAGATATTCATGCTAAGCGAAATAAGCCAGACAGAAAAAGTTGAAAATCACATGATATCGCTTATATGTGGGATATACATAAAAGCAACAAATGAGCAGGACAAACAAACAGAGACTCATGGACATGGACTATAGACTAGTGGTTACCAGAAGTTGTGGGTAGGGGAGGAGAACGGAGGTAGTTGAGGTAAAAGGGGTCAAATATAGGGGGGTGGGTAGGAGGAGGCTGAAGTGGGTAAAGGGGATCAAATATATGGTAGCTGAAGGAAATTGGACTTTGGGTGGTAAACACATCATAGAATACACAGATATGAAATTATAATGTATACCTGAAAATTATATAATTGTATTAACCAATGTTACCCCAATAAACTTAATTAAAAATTAAAAAAAAACATACTTTGCAGAGATTGCACTAAAATTAAATTTCTCTCATATATGTGTGCTTTATTTTCTTTAGCCTGTTGCTTATACTTTCAGCTGCTACTTTAAAAAAAAATAAATTTATTCTTCTTGGCTTTAAAGCAAATGATTTTTATCAACTTAATCACACACACATTTAGTTAAATTTAATAATGGCTTTAGGAACCATGATAGCAACCCACTTTTTATAAAGCTAAAACGAGTCCTGTCCCCCTAAAAAATTATGTGGCTAAAAAGACATCTTCATAAAAGAATAAACAGAGCTATTCATCTGCTATTAACACCACCATTATTCTACTCCATGTCTCAATAAAATTAATATTATAATTACAGCTGTATACTTAACATATTATGTGTCCTTCTCATAACAGTGCTAACAAAAAAGTGTCATTAGCTCCATTTAGTAGATGATGAAAATGAGAACTCAAGTTAAATAACCTTCCCAGAGAGTGAATGGCAAAGATGCAATTCAAACCCTGGACTCTTTAACTTTAAAATCAGAGCTTTCAAATGCAAAATGTCTGCTTATTCTCCCAAAGTTTTCTCAGAATTATTAACCTGGGATGGAATAAGAAAAAAATTCTATCCTATATATGAGTTTTCTTGTTTTTAATTCCCAAACTCAAAATCTAAAACTGCTCAAGCCTGGTAAACTTCCTCTTTCTATATCATATGACTCTTCAAAAATTAAATTTCTCAAAACTTTGTATATAAAATCTACTTGTAAGCAAATAGTTTTACATATAACCTAAAATAACAGGACCATTTTAGAATAACTTATAGTCCACTCGAGCAATAGCTGGTTTTATCTTAATTTGCTATTGGTTATGAGAATGAGAAGAGTCAATATGTCACTTCCTCAAGGTCACTTTGGGCCAGAAATAGAATTATAGTTTAAGATCTGGTTGCTAACCCACACTACCTCTGCAATGGGAAGTTACAATTGGTAAGCTGCTCACTTAGAAACAGAAAATAACAGATGTGGGATTTTTAAAACACTTTTCCTGTTGATATCACTTTCTCCTATCTGTCCACCTCATCTATTTTACCCATTTCCCGTACCGAATATTCTATGTTTCAATTATGGAAAGAAACTATAACTGCCTTGGCAGATGAGGAAAAAAACTTTATTCCTATTTCAAAGATAAAACAAATGTTTTATTTCCTTTTCTAATTAAAATATGGAATATAGCTTCAAAAATTATAATACTTTTTAAAATTGTCTTATTAAATTCATTTCTTCTATTTGAATTTTCCTGGCGCTACTTTTTGATTTATAAATTTAAGGCAGTTTACTAAGAAATGTGTAGGTATCCAGACATATAGCATTTGGCATTGCAGACGGTTTGTCTAAGCAGCACTGCCAACTGATCTTTCTGTGGTGATGGAAACATTCTGCATTTATGGTACATGAGCACTTGAACATAGCTTATATGAACAAGGAAATTTTATTTTAGTTAATTTAAATTTTAAAATCAACCCATGGCTAGTAAACAGCATAGGACTAAATCTGGGTATATCTTAAAAAAAAAAAAAGACAAACTTTATTTGGAAATAGACTCACAGGAAGTTGCAAAAATATTACGGAGGTCCAATTTCCCCTGATTATGTCATATTATATAACTATAGTATAATATCAAAGCCAGGAAATTGACAGATGCAGTGTGTTTAGGTCTAAACATTTTATCGCTTGTATAAATTTGTGTAACTACCACCACAATGAAGATGTTCAATGATACCACCACCACAAAGAACTTCCTCATGCTAGCCCTAAAGAGTCATACATAGTACCCTTCTCCCCATCATCTCAAGCCCCCTGGCAGCCACTACTTTGTTCTCTATTTCTATATTGTCATCCACAGAATGCTATGTAAGCAGAATCACACAGTAAGATTTTCCATTCAGCCCCTGAGATTACAGTTCTTGCATTATTGGTAGTATAGCTCCTTTTTATAGCAGTATAGAGAAGCTCATAGTGTGGATGCATCACAGTTGGTTTAGCCACCCATCAATCATTCCAATCATTAGATTGTTTACAGTTTTTGGTTTTTACAAATAAAACTTCTATTCAAGAACAGGTTTTAGCATGGATTTCATTTCTCTGAGATAAATACTCAGAAGTGCAACTGCTAGATTATATGACGAGTGTCCCACATGTGCTTATTTTAATTTGTTATCTCTATATTCTTTTTGGTAAAATGTGCCTTTATGTTGTTTCCCCATTTTCTAATTAGACTGAGTTTTTTTGTTTTTGTTTGTTTGTTTTTTTACTGTTGAGTTTTGAGAGTTCTTTATATCTGCTAGATAGAGTTTTTAGTCAAATATAAAGTTCCCAAATATCTGTTCCAGTTTATAACTCATTTTTTCACCTTTTTAAAAGTCTTTCACAGAACGAAAGTTATAAATTTTGGTGAAACCTATATCTCAATTTTCTCTTTTTTGCTTCATGCTTTTGGCATCATGGCTAAGAACTTTTTGTCAAGCTCTACATCAAGATTTTCACCTATGTTTTCAAAAAATTTTTACAGCTTTATGTTTTATGTTTAAATTGATGACCTATTTTGAGTTTATATATATATATAGTCTAAAGTTTAGGTTGAAGTTCGTTTGTTTGTCCATATATATCCAATTGCCCTACCACCATTTGTTGAAAAGACAAACTGTATTACTTTTGCATGTTTGTCAGAAATCAGTTGGCTCTGATTGTATGGGGCTACTTCTGGATTTTCTATTCTGTTATACTTATCTATTTACCTACCCCACTCTGGCAAAATCATGGTCTTGATTACTATAGTTACATAATGTCTTAAAATTAAGTAGAATGATTCTTCTCACATTATTGTTCTTTCTCAAAACTATTTTAGCTATTCGAATTATTCTGCCTTTCCATGTAAATTTTAGAATAACACAAACAGATACATACCCATTTGAGGCAATCAAGCCAATCTTGCTGAAAGACATGCTTTACACAATTTACAAAGGAACAAAGGGGCGCCACAGGGAATTTTGCAATTAAAACAGTAAATAGAGGAGATTGGAGGCATAAAGAAGGGTAGGGTAAGTATCCACTGATAACACTATTTTCCTCTCATTTTATTATTATTTTTATTCTATGTATCAAACCTATGCAATACAGATAGAATAAAATTGCAAGATGAGGGCTCTAAATTACAAATTACATAGTTTCAAAGGTCCCTTCCTAGTTCTACATTATCTTATGAATTATGTTTTGAAGAGTAAGTGTTAGAAAATAATATTTTATGCATTATGCTGCTTAAATATCTACAGAAGGAAGGTCAAGTGGAAAAAAATAATTCCGTACAACAGTAAATGTATGTAACTATTTGGACAATTTACTAAAGCTATGAAAAAAAGTAGGATATGAGAAAGTCAAGGGGATTAACATTATTTAGCCTAGAAATGAGAATTCTGTGAAAATACCTGGAAGGTAATCAGGAAGTTATGAACCTACCCAAATGAAATAAAGGTCAATTTGAAAATATATACAAAAATATATTCTTAACAATTGGAGCAAAATATAGTGAGACTGCAGTGGTTGTACAAACCCTGAAATAAGGAAGGTCCTACTAATCATGAGTAAGATGTAAAGGCCTCAGAGCACCAAAGTAGCTCACAGACCCGCCTCCCACACCCCCAACATTCTAAAAGTATATAATTCAAGCCTTCAGAAAACCATGCCCAGGTTTTAAATCTGACTGAGAAAGAATTTGAAGACTGAAGACTGAGCAAATAACAGTGACCCATTTCTATTCACCTCTTTGTCTCTCACCATATGTTATTCGTTCACACTCAGTAATTGGTGGATTGATGAGTATTTACCTAAAATATCCCAGAACAAATGGAATTATAATTTGTAAAGAAAAAGAAGGCAATTTCTGAAAACCAAAAAAGTGGGTATCATCTTCTAAACTGTTGGAATAACATCGTGCCGGGGAAATTTAACAGAAGGTGGAGAGGATCAAGAAGAAGCTAGAAGGATTCCTCATACAAACACATATACCATAATAGTCTTATGCATACTATCCATAATCTCACTCCTAAATATGTCACTCCACTAGATTTTGTAGGGTATGAGAAGAATAGAGAAGAAAGACATAATTAGAAGAACTAAAGAGAGAGAGAAAAGGAGGAAAAACATTATTAGTCACACTTGACAACTACTCAAATGTGGGAGAGTAAAAATAAAAGCAAGGAAAGTAGTGTTGACCTATAAATTTTTACAACCAAATAAAAAATATATAAATAATATAAATATATAAAAACATATAAATAATATAAATATATTAAATAATAAAAGTATTTTTTATTGAACAAAGTATTACACCGCAATCAACATAATGTATAACTAAACACATAAGTATGAAACCAAAACTAAAAGTAAAAACTAAAGTTAAAGGTCAAAAATTTAATACCCATTGGATTCTATTAATCTTAAAGCTATAACATGTATTTGAACTCTGTTGAATCACTATTGTAACAGAACACTGATTTTTAAAAAAATATATAACTCCAAATTAGGCAATAAAAATTTACTAATATAGGTTTTTAACAAATTCAGGAAGCCATTTACCAGCCTGTATGAGCTAATAGATGATCCCGGTGAATGAGCAAAAGCAGAGGCAACTTCTGCTGCCATTTGCTTTGTATTCTCTTGCTAATCTAGAAACAGCTGCACACAAAAGCTCCAAATGACAGAAAACCTTAGGATTCTTCTTATCCCACAATCATCCTTTACCACAATCATTTCTATAATGTATCCAGAATCTGCCTTTCATCATTCATAACTTTTAAACAGTATTTAGTCCCTACTTTAAGAAGGGTAGTCTGTGGAAGGGGGCTATCTGTCTGCATTTGATAACATACATTACTAAAAATAAACAGTTCATTTTTAAGACCAAATAAGATACATAAACATAATCATATGTCCCCTCACATACAAATCTTGATACAACCAAAGGTGCTAAAGAGTATTATTCCCCTGATGAGAAATTTTAAAATTTAATTCAATGAAAAAAAAGTGACTTCTGTCCACTAACGAAATATAAGATCTCAAATTTTCACAAACAGATATCTATAGGCTCTTTATATGTAAATGTTTTCTTTTAACCCTCCTTCCAGAGTTTGAACCTTTATTTAAGTTGATGAACAAATTACTTTTTACCAACTCATAACTTAAGCCAAGAATATCTTTCAGTACTATAAAAAAAAAACCTAACAGATTAGAGAGAGTTAATAGTAGCCACAAATTCTTTGTCAGTATTCTCACAAAGAAGTAGAGTCTATAACTCCACTTCCCTGAATGTGGGTTGGGCCTAGACTCTTTCCAACAGCAAAGGACAGAAATGACACAGTGCCTCTGGTTTTGGGCTAAATCTTTAAAAGGCCTGGCAACTTCTGCTTCCTCCATTTTGGAATCCAGGTGCCATACTGTGAGAAGGTCCAAGCAGCTACACGCATGAGGAAGGCCTATGTGAAGAAGAATCAAGGTCCCAGCTGACAACTCCAGATAAAATCCCAGCTGACAGTCAGCATCAACCTGCCATACATGTCAGTGAGCTATCTTGGAAATAAATTCTACATCCTTCATTGAGCTCTCCCAGCTGACAGCACATAGACCAGAGATGAGTCGTCCTTATCAAACCCTAACAAATCTCAAAATTGTGAGCAAAAAAATAAATGTTGTCTTAAGTCACTAAATTTGAGGGTGATTTTTTATGCATCAATATAACCAAAACAAAATCTGGTACCAGAAGTGGGACTCTACTATCACAAAATCCTAAAATATGTTCTAGCTTTGGGTCCAGGTTATGGGTAGAAGCTGGAAGTGTTTTGAGGAGACTGTTAATAAAGATATGAAAAAGTGAAGAAATGTTGTTGGTGGATGAAGAAAGGGGACTTAAGCTATGGACTGGCAGAATAATGAGCAAATCCACTGAATGCAGTAATGTGGAAGATAGAAAGGTTACCTAATGAACTCATGGATCTAAGAAGAATTCCAGGACGAATGTCGAAAGCACCGAATGGCTTATTTTAGCTACCTATGATAAAACACAATAGTAGTGAGATGCACTAAAAAAGAAAACTGTTTGGTTCCTTTCCAAGCAGAATTTGGGTTCAAAAATAAAACTATTTCTCATCATACATCTTAGTAAATGATGCCAAAAGTAAGAAATAGCTCAGAGCAAAGGTCAAATCCTGTGCTGCCAGTAAAATGTAGTCTCAAGGATGTGGTTGTATGATTCGTTGAGCCCTCAAAGATTTTAGGTGGTTCCTCATAGACTCTTTCCACTTGACCAGTGGTTCTAAAATTGTGTGTGTGTTAGACACAGCTGGGGTAGCGGGGGTGTTGGAGGAAGATGTTGTAAAATCCAGATTGCAGGGCTGGATCTTCACAGTTTGATCCAGCAGATCTGAAGTAGGATCTGAGCTCTGTAGTCAGTTCCCTAGTAATGCTTATGCTGCCGAAACAAACACCATAGCTTGCAAATCACAGAGCTAGACTAAAAGGCTTTAAAAAATTTTAAGGATGCATCTTAAGGAACATCTCTACCAGACAGTAGAGCTTCTGAGAATCTTAAAAAGTGTTTTTACACAACACCCTGACTTAAAGTCTGTCCCAGGTAGAGAGCCCTGTCTCAAAGAGATTTGTGAAAAGACTGTGAAACTCAGAGGTAGGTGAGAAAACCTGCAAAGACTTTGAGAAATTTATCAGTGGAAGCATTATTGGTCTGGACTGAAAAGACAAAAGCAGTCAAAATGAAAAATATCAGGGCCTTTAATCAGATAAGAAGAGACTGCCAACGCGAACCATCTCTAGTGGAAAAGTAAGAAGAATCCACAGCCAGGAACTTACAAGGTGGAGCCGAGAGCAACAGAGAACCATCCAGGTAACGAACTCGTCCCTAAACAAGGAACAGCTTACACACACACGGCTGGATGTTAAAACTGCCATGGACCAGGGACTGCTGCATATCACCCATTTTCCCATCTGCCTTTTCCTCTTTTCTCTCTCTCTCTCTCTCTCTCTCTCTCTCTCTCCTTCCTTTCTTTCTTCTTTCCTTCCATTTTTTTTTGTTTTGAATAATAGCTTTAGGAAACATAATTCACATATAATTCACCAAAACTTTTCAATGTAAAAGTTTCTAATATATTCAGCTACATACAACCAGTTAACACTAGAACATGTTTTATCACCTCAAAAAGAAACATGTACCTATTAGTTATCACCCCCCACCAATACATTCATTCTCATCAGCTGTAGAAATCGTTAATATACTTTCTGACTCTATAGATTTGCCTATTCTAGACACTTCTTATAAATGGAATCATATAACATCTGGTCTTTTGTGGCTGGTTCTTTCACTCTGCACATTTTGAAGTTTCATTCATGTTGTCGTATGTATAAGTACTTCTTCATTCAATTACATGACTACCCTACATTTTATTTATCCATTCCTCAGATGATGGATATTTGGGTTTGGCTATTATACGGATACTACAAACATTTGTGTACAAGTTTTATATGGACATGTTTTTCTTCCTCTTTGATGTATATGCTTAGCTACAAAATTGCTAGGTCATATGGCAACTCTCTGTTTTAACCTTTTGTGAAACTGTGAGACTGTTTCTAAAAAGACTGCACCTTTTTACACTCCCAACAGCAGTATATCAGGGTTCTGGTTTCTCCAGAGCCTCTAATATCTTTTGGAAAGCGAGTGTCTGTTGCAATTTTCCTGTCTCTCCTTACTACTGCATGTGGGGTGCAAGACAAGAGCAAACCATTTGCCCCTTTAGTTCACAAGTATTCAGTTTGAGGTTAGCTGTACTGAAAGGGCCTCATCTGTACCTTGACTCAATTTAAATGATGAGATCCTGAACTCAAGCTGATGTGGTAATGGAGTGAGACTTGTGAAGGTCTTATGTGTGGAGCATAGTTTGCACTTGAAAGGGGCCAGGGAGCACACTCTGGTAAACTGTTATTTTGCTGATCACCCCCAACAAACTACATTTCTGGGTATTCATGGCCTTGTATAGGATAGTCCCTTCCCACACTGACTCTGGGAAAGGCCTATGACTGCTTAGTGTCTACACCTTAGACCATTAAAATATGACAGAAATGATGCAGTGCCAATTCTGGGTCTAACACTTAACTGACTGGGCAGGATCCACTTCTTTCCTTTTGGAATGCAGAAACCACAAGGCAACCCAAGCAGCCACTGGGTTCCAGGTTAGCTCCTACCCAAGGCTCAGATGGCCACAGCCATTACAGCATCCTGCAAACACCACATGAAACAGAAATGCCTGGACAACATATTGAATCATGAGGTTATAAATTGCTGTTTTAAGCTATTGATTTGGGGGCTGGTTTATTACACTATAATAAATAACCAGAACACAGGTCTCTTTTGGTGTATTTTAAACTTTGATTCTCTCTAGTTATGATATTCTCTCTAATTATGAAGAAATGTAGTATGAAATAACTTGCCCCCTTCCCAGAGAAATTTAATGCATTGTACCTAGGATCAACTTAACAATTGTTTAAGCAAATGAAATGAGACTTTTCTTAGAGACAGATCTTAGAGCCTAAGCCACTACTAGTGACAAAACTTGAGAGTTTTCATTTGCAGTAGTAGAAAGCAAAAAGCAGCTATCCAGGCCATCAGGGAGGACTGGCCAAGAATGGAGATCTAAAGCATTAAGCGACATCTCTTGGTGCTCAGCAAAGCACAACCGGGATACAGACAAAACTGAAGAGAGGCCCTGTACCTCAGATAAACTCACAACAGGAATTGGGAAGTCAGCAAGGAATACACAGACACCAAGCAATCTGTGGTAACAGCCAGAGAATCCTCAAGGCACTGCCACAAGGGTTAAGATGGCAGGTCTTCTGTTGTTATGGAAACGAGAAGAGTTTTAACATCAGTGACTCTAATAAGAATTTGTAAGCTCTGCTGTCTCTTATGCTGACACAGCTGCTGTCCTGCTTAGCTCTTTTTATTTAAAGGGCTCTCACGTGTCTGCTCAGTCACCATGTCTTTCAGTCCATCTGATGGATGGCCATGATGGCATACAGGAAGCTTGGAGGCTTTCTGAATCTCAAGAACAGGAATATTAATAGTAAATCCCTCATGAGATGGTAGAATTATTCTAATTTTCATAAGATAGTAGTTAGAAAAGTTCAGACACACAGAAAACTCTAAATATATTATATCATCAACATAGTACATTTGGTAAATTTGTTCAATTTCAAGTGTACCTGCTCTAAAAACAATGACTCTCAAAGAAAAAATTTAAATGTTTAAATAAGAGTATCAAATCACAAGTCTATTAACAGGGAACTGGTTTAAACAAATTATAATACAGTTATACATTGAAATATTATGCAAACTTAAAAGATAATAAAGAGCTTTTGAAAGATTTAATGTGAAAAATTCCTAATATATATAGATGAAAAACCAAGTTGAAAGAATATAAAATTCTATTTTCAAAATAAGTATATACTGTGTATATATGTGTAGAAAAAAATCTGATTGAAACCACCAGACTAAATAAATATGACACTTCGGGTGGGAATTTCACTTTCTACATGATAATTTGCTATACTTGTTTTTTGAAATAGTAAGCTCATGTGACTCATAATCAGAAAAACATTAGTGTAAAGGTACATGTAAATCCTTCTTAAAACATAGCATGCTTTTACCTGAATTTGTTCAGTTTCCAGTGTTCATTCTTCTTTAGCACACGAGCATCTCAAGTCTGTTTTTAGAACAGTGTCAGAAGCTGCTACATGAGCTGTTTCCTGTATCAGGCAGCATTTTTAATTAATGAACATTTTGTTGTGAGTTCATTGGAAAATGAAAACACCACCATTTCTGCAAGTTAAACTAAAGAAAGGCTTCCTTTCTGGTGTATAATGAAATATTTAAGTTATAAAAAGTACTTTAAAAGGTATTAAATGGTATGTAGTATTTAGTGTTAAGCATTTTATTTCCACTGTGTTGAGATAAATTAATCTCATTTAAAATTCCTCAATGATCAGATTTCAACTCTGTTTACTTAGTTTTAAAAAAATAACACAACATTCTTCGCATAGTAGGCACTCGAAGGTGAGCTGTGGGAAAATCAGAGGTAAGAGATAAAAGAGAAGGATATAGAAATAAAATTTCTTTTAAACCAAATGTTTATTAAGCGAAATACTGTCCTACACTGACTAGAAGAACTAAAACTGTAGTTGTTCTATCTGAAAGTATAAATAGCAACATAATCACCTCTTCTAATTCATTAGATTCTGCCAAGGTATATGTGAGATAATATGGCTCAAAATGTAGCTGCTTTGTAAACAAATCATATTTTTCATCTATCCATTCCTTCAATCCATGGATTGCACGGCACCACAAGGAGTCCTCTGAAGAGCCAGCAGCTCACCCAGAGAGTAGGTAAGAATAATTCAACAGCTCGGTTGCAGAACCAGAGTTCCAAAGACCCTGCCCCAAGCACTCTCCCATAGAAAAGAGAAGGGGGTTTCCTGCAGATCTGACAGAAGGCTCTGAGAAGGCCCCCGCTGCACTGTGCATGGTCATGTGAAGTCTGGTCACAAAAAGAAGGGTTTATTGTTCTCTTGCCAAACTACAATCCTCATGACAGGTGGCAATTCACCCAATTATACTAAATCCTACCCACTCCCTCTTCACTCATCACTTCCCTAAATTCCTTGCATTTGTAAACTACTTCACAATTTTCAAAGTACTTTCTTATCCATTAATTTGATTCAAACAGGTTATAGGATTTCTACCTACTTACACTTAGCTAAAAATGCTGGCATTTGAGAGAAATTCTGAGGTTGATGTAGACTCACCACCCTTAGGGTGGTGAGGGCTGAAGTTCTCTAAGAGGCTTTATCTGCAGCACATCCCATAGGGAGCTGTGTTGGTTCATTCTGTGCGTCAGCTGGAGGCTGTTTTGGGATGAGATTAACATTTAAATTGGTGAACTTTGGGTTAAACAGATTATTCTCCATAAGGTGAGTAGGCCTCATTCAATCAGTTGACAAGCTGAATAAAACAAAAAGACAGGCCTCCCTGAACTAGAGAAAATTCTCCAGCAGACTGCTTTTGGACTTCAACATATACCACGGGCTCCCTGGGTCTTGAACCTGCCGGTCCACACTGCACATCGGACTTGCCAGCCACCTTAAATACATGAGCCAATTCCCTATAATATACTTGTGTGCATACACATATGTGTGAGTGTGTGCACACACACATACACACCAACACCCTATGGTTCTGTTTCTCTGGAGAATCCTAACTAATACAGGGAGACCCCTTGGGTAGTCATAGCCTGGCTACTAGCAGTTTAACATCCACACAGAAAAAGTCCTTCCATGAGGGACAAATAGCCTCTCCTGATTAGGGCATACCTAACCTTTCTTTCTACTGTGGTGCTCTCCAAGCCTTGCATCAATATGCCTGGAGACATAGCTAGGCACAGCTTATTATCCCTTACTCCTTAGATTCTTAAGAAAATAAATGATTCCTGAAAGCAATTCATACTCTACTCAGAGCTTAAAGCCACAAATATAAAAATCAAATGATTAGACAAGTCTCAGCAATGACGTGCTGAGGTCACTGTGAAAATGAGAAGAAAAGAGGGGAGGAAAAACCAACAGATGGTGGTAGAAAGCACAAAGTCCCTTGATTTGGTGCATCGCACACATTGTTCTCCATTACAAATGACTGATTTATTTGTGCTTGCCTCAAAATAACTAATTATTACTAAGTATCAATCTGAACAGTTAGGGGCTTCTCCATTCCAGTTTTCAGCCTCTTCATCAACATTTGCCTGGTTAAGCAAATAAACCTGCTGTAAATGTACCACCTTGTGGTTATGTTTCATCCTAATGTCCCTCATCATGTCATCCTATTTCATCTTCTTGCTGTCCAGTCTAGCCCATCTCTCAGGCAGCAGCACCCACAGGTCAATGACAGTGCTGCTTCTCCAAGATCTACTTCTGGTCCCTCTCACTCATCTTTCCATGAAGATAGTACCCATAGCTTACCTACCCTGACAATTTACATATTGCACTTTTCTCTCACCAAGCCAACATTTGGAAGTATTTCTTGCACATAAACATTTTTAAAAAGTAACTAAGTATTTCAATCATCTTTACCTCCTCTCCTCTTTGCCTCTCATTTCCACAATGTATCCTGGTTTATGGCACTATACCTTTCCAGCTTTAATCCCTATCACAAACTGAAGTTGTAGGTAGAACAGCTATTATTATATAATTTAGAGATTAAGAACAGAGGCAAAAAGAGATGGGATAAAGTGACTTGTACAAGTTCAGACTATAAATTAACAATAAAACTACAATTGGGACCCATTTCCTATTAACTCCGAATTTAAAGTCTATTACACAAGGAGGCAATATAAGTTACACTTACTACACCACTTATTTATGACCTTCAACAAACTTAATTTATTCATATTTGTCCTTTTCTTTAATCTTTCGTAGAATCAAGAATTTCAGCTGGATGAGGCCAAACACTTAGAAACAATGACTAATCCGGTGTTTATTTACATAGCACGCTTCACTGGGTTATATGCAAATATGTATTTATCAGACCCTTAATAGAAACTTGGAACTGAAAAAAAACCCCACAACTTAAAGAATATTTCTACCTGTTGAGTTGACTACTTACTAGCTATGTGAACTCGTAAGTGCAGAACTTTAATTTAATTTTTCCCTCATGGGAGCACTTTATAGAATTCTCACAAAACAGTCTTGATGTGGCTACATCCTAAACTCGAGAAGCAAATACAATGTGTGGTCCTCTTCATTTGCCATTTCTGACCTTGGGCATTTACTCAAAACATTTAGTTACTCTGCCCACATGGATTAATAGTTCTGCAATGTAGGCAGGCGGTCAGAAGACTCAAGATCTCATTTAAAGTCTCACATGACCTTTTCAGCCTTCAGTGTTGCCAACAGTGACATTACCTGCCCCTTTACTTCACTTTTTTTTCCAGAGCAAAAACCATAAAGACAACAAACTATAACACACAGGCCTTTTCCATACACCTCCAGGTTCGCTGCACAAAGGGAAAAAAATATTTATGGGGATGGTATCATTCCCCTAATGAAGGCTTCTTAGGTATCTGAAGTACAAAGTCAAGAAGAATGGGCTATTTATTCTCAAACAATAATGTATTTCTTGTGCTATATATTTTTAAACTAATTTGCCTCCCAATTAATTCCTATTTTAATTTGTATTAATCCACATCAAAGGTACTCCTGACATTTTTAATTACATATTATAAAGTGTTTAAGGAAATGAAGATTTTTAGTAATAAAGGACAGTTGGGCTGAAGTTTCACTCCTGCTAGCTATGTGGCTTTGAGCAAGCTAGTTAACCTCTTGCATCTTTGGGTTCTGTTTTTCAGTGGTGGTGGGTGTTTCTGAATAAAGAAGATATCTATTCTCTCACAAGGTTGTGAGGAGCAAATAAGATCACAAACACCAATTTATGAACAGGAAGGCACCAGTCAACATTGCCTCCCTATTGCATCAGCTGCCAAGGCAGCAGTCTATGTCATTCAACAGTTCACACCTGAATTGCTGAAGTTGTCTCAAGTGAATTCGTTAGGTGACATGAGTTAACACAAGCCCGCTAATCCAAGAACTTCAAGAATTAAGGTTAAATCCATCCACAAGAGAAATACAGGGTGAGTAAAAGCTTTAGCAAAAATGTCAGCTGTGAGTCACAGTACTTACGTTGCATTTTCTTTCTAGTCTCACTGCCTTTAATCATCACTATGGCACTAGTAAGTGAGCTGATGAAAATGTCAGTGACTTCTCCACCCCCAAACACTACTTGAAGAATCAAGGTCTAGGATCCAATCTTATATTTTTCAAGAGATACAACCTTCTCATTTTTAAGTTTGCCCTGGATGTTGCCAACCTAGAAAGTGTTCAGTTAAGACAGAACAAACCAAAAAAGAATGTTTTCTTATTACCTTTTCCTCTAAGGCAGAAGACTGTTCAAACTACGGTCCAATCCCACTAGTAGATCCGATGGAAAACAGCAGAGTATATAAGCACACAGAAAGGATAAGTTTTATTTCAGACACACATACATGCACACACACAGAGTGTTGCACTGAGGTGTAGTTTAAAATGCTGAATGCCACTATTGGAAAGCACAGTTACTGACCGCTCTCCTTCTGAAAATAAGTGGAGAAGCATTTATATATTCAGTTCACATGGTAACACTACTTTGTAAAAGTCCATTGCTGTGACAAAGAAAGACAGTTTAAAAGGCTGGACTCTTGAAAAGAAAGTGTTCCCTCCCACTTCATCACTTTGGTACCAACTGATTCTTAATATGCCCAGAAAACTAATACATTTTTGAGACAAGAGACAAACATAGGAAAAGAATGACTAGGGAAGAGGCAGGTACAGAGGGAAAAATATGTGAATTATATTTTATTAGTTCCAGGTATTGTACTAGATTATATGCCAGGCACACATATAGGTTTACTACTTTAATCCTCACAATTCTGTATCACAATGTGGTAGCCACCCTGACTATTCAGTTTTTCAGGTTAAGTAATGACCTAATGAAGGTCATTTCTTGTACACACAGGACTGGTTTGGTCATTATCACCTATTGATCAGCAGTGCCTGGCTGTGGCTGAACATGGCCTACATTCAGGGTCAGGAATAACCAGAAGGTAGAATTTAGGACATTGTCTTGTCTCTAATTTTTTCCATAAATAAGACTGAGCTCAAAACAATAGTTTAATTGGCACAAAACTGGAATTTAAGAGCAAGACCTGCCAGTGACTTGCTGTGAAATCTTGCAAAAGCCAACTTCTATGGCCTTCTATTTGTGCTTCTGTAAAACAGGGATCACAGTACCTTATCTCTCTGATGGCAGCGGTTAGCAAAGTTTCCAACAACTAAGATTTTAGATTTATGTCTTTAAAATGACTCACGCTAAGTATTAAATTTTGACACCAGAAAACTTCATCACCAGAGGTAGAATTAAAGTAAGTAGCAGAAAAATAAATTCTAGGATACCAACTCTTGCCCTGCATTACCCTGACTGCCCTCTCCCTACTCCCACCCCTGCAAGTATGGTTACCAAGTTCCCTAATCTTATAGGTCTGCCTAGAATTCTTACCTCTGTCTTGCCGCCTAGTGGCAGCACGATTCCCTAAGCAATGCCGACTGCTTGTGTTTGAGACAAAAAAGTCTGGACCATTTCCTGAGCCAACCAAGTTCTTTCTCAGCCAGCAGGCATGAGCCACAAGACTTTGATGTGAAATGGAAATAATACGTTCCAAAATGCTTACTAAACAGCTTAGCAATATGTGGTAGTTGCGCGCTCTCCCTTATTTTCATCCTGGTTCCACTTTCTTGAAACAATGTGGGGAGAGGGAGGCCCCTTGGAAAATGAAGTAGAGTACCAAGCATTTTTGCACTTATAAACTGCCTCCAGCCTTTTGTCTATTTTTAGAAATATTTAGAAACCTATCTGGGTAAAAATTAAGTTTTGTTTTAAATACATGTAGCTTCCTCAGAAATGAAAAAGAACTAGGCAGAAAGCAAATGCTAGTGCATGGTAGGGTTTCAACGGCATCGATTTAAAAGATAAGCAAACCCTGGAGAGAATGTTAATGGCCATGAACTAGAAAAGGGAGAGAGTCAAACACAGGAAAGAATAATGTAACAATAGCAATTATTGAGTATTTAAAATTTTGCATGTGCCATTGTATTTAACACACATCAGAAAAGGCAAACTGTGGAATAAGCTGTGAAAGCACTTAAGGCTACCACATCAAGAATGGAAAAGTAATTTTCTACTAACTTTCCTATGATAGATATGTAGAGTTTACTTGTTATTATCCACCTGATATTCTGCAGAAAACAAACCACATCCAAAACTAAAAAGGTCACAGTGAAGATCTTAAAAAAAAAAAACAAAGGAAGGATAATAGTCTCAGGGCAAAGAGCATAAACCAGGATCAAGAAATACAAATACTTCCATTTTAAAAATGTAAAACATTCTTAAAATTCCCCCAAGGAAGGTTTCTGTTTGCTTTATAGCATCTCTTAGTGCTCTGTGCAAATATGTGGATCCAAATTCCACCCTGCTAGTTGCATAAATTCATAGCAGATAAATAAACTGCCTGGTAAAAATACATCAAAAGAGAAACAGATAAAACAGAAGTATTACTATAAATTCATCAGGTGATAAACCTCTTAAGCATTGTGGCATTTTTCTTCATCTTGCTAGTTTCTAAGACTTAAGAAATCATTTGAAAGCTTTTGTTACAAGCCTGGAGATACATGAACCATAAGGAGCCGTGAAAATCTTTATCTGAAAAGGGCAACAACAACAATTAAAATCAGTAAATTTTGTATTTATACCAGTTTTAGGTACATGAATAGTTTTGTTTTTCTCACTGTCTCCTGATTTAAAATATGATCATTTCCCAAAAGAAAAATCATTTTTCATAACTGAATATCCTATTATCAAACACAAATGTAGAAGAAACAATATTAACTCTGCACATGATGAATAAGTTATGGACCCCAATACACAGAAACAAATAACACACTTCTTCCCAGCAACTGAAGTTATCACTTTGTCATACTGTTAAATTCCTACTTCTGTTTCATCATGACATTTCCAATTCAAATTTTGTACAAAGGTGAATCTTCGAATGTTGAAAAGAGGTGGGCAAGGCTGCAAAATAATTATTTCACTTAATGACAACTATCAAAATTTTAAAGTTAAGATTAACTATTTAAGAAATATATTTGCTCTATAGGTGATTTACTTTCCCAAATTTTATAGAAATATAAATACACAGGGGAAAATGCACATAACATGCTGAGTGTATTTTCACACACTGAGCACTCTCCAGTAACCTGCACCCTCCCTTAGGTCTTTATAAGTCCCAGCAACTATCTGACCATCTGTATTCAGATACTGGGAAGTAAAAAATCTAGTATTTAACCATCAGGGCTTCTTCTTTTAACAATGAAAAACTCTTTTAAACATCAAACTGTGAATCCAGAGGACAAATTACAACCAGATAATATTTTGTGGAAAAATAAGACAATTTAAATTGAGTTAGCTGAATAATCAACTTTTTAGTTTCTCGTATTGATCTGAGATATTAGTTTTGAAATAAATTAGACTAATCTCCATGTATACTTATATATTTTTAAACACATATATGCTTGCTTTTTTAAATCTTTATTTTTGTTGAAGGTGACAAATCCAAATATAGAAGTATCTTTAAGCGCCTTAAATTTATTTTTGGTGAGCCTTAGAACAGCAATAGTCAAACATCCCCGAAGAACCACATTTATCAATCAAACTGATAATCTCTTTCAAATAACTATCTTCTGGCCCAGCTCTTCCTGCTGGCCAAATCTTTAAAATTTTTTAATTCTAATGAGTCAGTGACTCAGGAAATTTCTAAAGGTATCATTGCTCTTGTTCACAATTTCTTTCCTTTCAATAGACAGTTAAATGAAGAAAAGACCAGCAATTTTCAGTACAAGACCTCCTAGAGAAACTTTAGAAAACTCTAGGCAAATCCCTTAAATTCTATGAGCCTGTTTTCTCCTCTGTAGAAATGGGGATTATATTACTAAATAGGTGAATGCTTTTCCAACAAAAACTCCCTTCAAATTCAGTTACACTTGTGAAGTATTGCTGTTAAATCTAGAACAATGAGCGCAAAGTTAGAAGAGCCCTAACCCTACCTACCATTGATTTGTTGGATGACTTTAATTGAGTCATTAAATCTCTCTGGGCCTCACTGGTAAGTAAGAACACTGGACCAGATCACTAATTCTAATAATTGGGTGATGGAGCACTTGAAATTAATGATGCTCTTTGCAGAAATGTTCCTGTGGGATAAGATAAAATATTGATTTACCAACTAAGCTCAGAGCTATCACACAATCACACAGGGGGCACTTATGAGAAGAAAACACAACTATGTTACACCTATTAGAAAATTAAACAATCACAGCCATGAGTATACAAGGCCACAGAAAAATGGACCATTTGTTTTTCTGTTACTTGGCATTCATTTATACCTGTACAAATTTTACCTTGAATTTAGTTAGAACTCACAAGCAGACAAATGGCAAGAAGTGATAAAAATTAAAAAAAAGATTTGAGTGAAAAAATTTTAAATGAGGAAATTTTATTCATTATCTAATTAACAGAAAGAAAAACAATTCTGTCATTATTTAATTTAATTATTAATCATTTAATTGCAGCCCCTGTGAGCAGACCTAAAAGACCAAAACAGTAAACACTATCCAAGTACCCTTTCAGCTCTAAGACTTTTTGGGTTCCACTGAAATTTGCTGTTCTAGAAACAAACAACAATGCAATATTCTTAATAGTGCCTAATAAGCTGACAATTTTTAATGCAATAGCCCAGCATACATATACATATACTTGCATAAACACAGACCCACAAAATACAACTTTTAAGAACCAGGTCCCCTGAAGACATCCTTGAAGCTCACAGGATGCTGTAACAGCACATATTATTCCATATTAACTTGACAAAACAAGCACAGGCCATCTTTTCCTACAAAAGAGGCTAGCAATTAGATATTAGAAATTTCCCTCCACACTCTATAGACACTGTAGTATATTTGTGATGTATACTTGAGACATGCATTGGCTAGATTAGTTCCAAAGTGAGGAAAGTTCTAAGTAGCAAGAAAAGTAACCCAGGTCCTACAATTCTCCATCTTAAGAACATGGTATCTTTAAGCATTATTTCAGGTGTAAAAGTTCTGAATTAAGTTAATGGGCAAAAATAATCACAAACACACTGACTAAAATGTAAAATGTCTCACAATAATTCTCTTTTATTACCTCTGATTTCTACTTTAAAATAAAAACAATAAAAAATATTGAAATAGAATATTTTTTGAAACACCATTTTCCTTGTTCAAAGTTATGTTTACCTATAAGTAACTTTGTAATGACAAAATATAGAATACATAAAAAATGGAGAATAGAGACCCTGTTTTGTTTTTTTAGATCTAAAAATTTCCAAATAATTTAATTCCTTCATCAAGTACACGCCTGCCCATTACAAAACTCAGAACAGGTTATACCAGTTCATGTTCTTCCATTTCCATTTTTTCCCAAATTATCATCCTGTCAATGAAAAAACACAAACATTTAAATGAACACTTATTTTTTAAAAAAAAAAGCAAAATAAGCCCAGCTCATTAGCTGACTGAAGACCTTTGTGTCTCTAATACAAAAGGGAAGGCAGAAGTCTCAGACTGTCCAAACAAGAAAACGCCAGATTATTTGTTCACAGGGACTTCCATTTAGATTACAGGGCTGCAATCTAAAGAAGTCCAGTAGTTCTTTTTGCACAAAGGGACGGATTATTTAAAATGGAAGTCCCTGTGAACAAATAATTCTTTCAGATTAACTTTTGACTACTTTAGTTAAATCTTTCTAGATTAAGTGCATTCATGGGTAAAGAGCATGAGAGGCTTAAGAGGTTTTAGTTGAAATAGATCCAAGATTAAATTAATGACAATAACAACAATATCAATCTCATAAATAAGGCTATACACAAATCTCCTCCCAGTTCCTTTCCCCTGTGAACCTATCTTTGAGAGCTGAGCAGAATAAATTATCCTAAAAGTGCCAATTCCAAAAAAACCAAAGGGCATTATCCTTTTACTTTAATACTTTTCAAGTCACTAAATAGCAATTATTCAGGTGCCATAAAAACAGGAAGAGAAAGGAAAATAGACAAAAAGATGACTGCTCAACCACTGTTCCCTTAAAATACATTCACAGTCCCTATACTCCTGAAGCCAGCAACAGTCACAGGTATGAGAACATTTTGATCACATCCAAAAGTATCCAATTACAGTAAAAAAAAAAAAAAGGCATAATCTATTTCCTAAATCTCAAGCAATTTTAGATAGTTTTTAATAATAGTGATGAGAGCTATAACATTGCTAATGATTTTATTTAAATTATATTTGCACAACCAACATATTATTTTAGCAAAAACACCAGCTAGAAATAAGAGACCCAAACTCACTGTTAAGGACAATAAAGCTCGAAGAACGTTTACACAAAAAAAACAGTGGTCTGCAAATGAACAATACCTACTCTTTTAAAAGTCTTCTACTTTTGTAATTGTTAGGATACTGCTATGGCAATCACAATAATTACTTTTCCTTTTTAAATACAAAGAGAATAACACAATCACAAATCTCTGTCTCTAGGATTCTGTGACTATCAGCTGTTATTTTATTCATTTTCAGTGTAATGTTATGATTCAGAGGGCAAATATTTTCATGCAGGCAAGTCCTTAAAATGACAAAGGATCAAGTTTCCTTATTCAGAATCCAGAGATTTTTAACTAGATCATGCTGCCTCCTAGAGGCAGAAGGTACACAAAAACACCTCTATATTTATCACAATGTCTAGTTTTCAGATCCTATATCCTCAAGTTAGTCTTGATAATGACCAGACAGAACATGCCCTGCTTATTTTATTATTTTAAGTGACTCTTTTTCTAATTTCTAGTTGCATTTTAAATAATATCTACTTGCATTTTAAAAATTGAAATGGTTAGGTGAAAAGTCCACTGCCAATCATCCAACTCTGAAGAGATGGAGCAAATGACATATTCTGCTGTCAGTCACAAAAAAAAGGAAGCTTAATAAATGTGAACGTTTAAAAAATGTATACTGTAAGTGTAAATATGAGTATCCTTATAGTTTATCTTTAAACATCTAAAAGGACTACAGTGCTATACTAGAGCCATAAGCCTAAAAAAGCTCTAAGTATAAAGTAAAATTTTACCTGTAAGTATGTCCTATTAAACAAAATGGTGTTTAAGTATGAAACTTAAAGGTGTCTCCCAACCCAGCAAACGTTATTGAGAATGAACACACACGGCAAGCAACTGTAGCTGGAAAATCCTTGTTCACAATATTATTGTTAAAGAATCTGTAGAAAACACGACGATGAATAAAACTTAATTCAAGGAAGTCAAGTACAATGCAGCCTTCCTCACTTCTTTTTGGCTGCATGCTGCTTCATTGTGTTGGTGTAATAAAAGATCTGGCAAGTGGGAAGTTTTAATGCATTCACACGGGGCAATGCTGTAGCAGTTTCCCCGGGGGATAAACATGCTCTCTAGCACAAAGGACCATTCTAAGTAGGTCAAAGCTTCCCAAACAGTATTTAGATCACCAAAACCTTCATAAAAGACTTTAATGCTCTGTCACTTCACCCAGAAAGGAAGAAAAATACAAAGAATCACAAGATACATTGTTAGAAACAGGGACATTGAGGATTTTTTAAAGAGCAACTATTAAAAGAGATTTTCTGAGATTCTAAAATTGGCGTCTAGTCAATCTATTTACCAACAAAATACTTGGTCAAAAGCATTCTATTATCCTGTTGAAATAAATAAAAGAAAGTAAAACAAAACTACTAGAGATACAAATAGAAATAAAAAATTGCTGAAAACAATCATTTGATATGCACTCAGAAGCTGGAATCTATCACGTTGATACTGTTCTATAAACATTAGTGCTTTAAAAAAAATATTTAAGGCTTATAAAAGACTAGTGATTAATGAAAGGCAAAATCAAGGGTTCTATCTGACAAGTGAAAAATTGTGAGGTATTCTAAATTAAATTACAGTAGGCGAGAGAGTGAAAAAAGCGTGGTTAGCCTTTAGTAGTAGTAGCTAGGGGCTACTAACAAGACTGTTCACATTCCCGAGGGTATGTTTGAACTTTGAATTAACTTCTACAACTACGTAAAAGAGAGAATGGCCAGGTATCATCAAATCCCAGGAGCCTCCACTTCTAGTTTACACATTAACTTTCCAAACAGTTGCCCACACTAATCCAAATGAATAAATACTTCTTCCTTACAGACTCTGCACCTATCCCAGCACTAGCTGTGCTTCACCTGCTCCCACCCACTTTGATCTATGGCCAATATAAATTCTTTCAAAACAACTTGCATCTTCCTAGTTCTTACCTGATGTACCAAGAACAGTCACCAACTCCAGGATGGTGGACATTTTGCCTTACACACGTGGCACTGCTGATGGTGGTTTCGATTTCATTCCCCCAGACCTGGTTTTTTTCTTGCTAGCAAAGGCCCAGCAAACTCTTCCTTTTAAAAGACTTTCAGCCATGGAAGCTAAAAATTTAGTTTAACGTATCTAATAACAACCAGAACATATAAGAGTATCTTGTGGAGGATGCTTGAAAAGCAAATAGTACATTTACAAAACCTTATTATTTTCTGGACTCTAAAACCTCATTTCTTCAATTTCTGGCTGCCTAGGCACACTAGATGATGAGAAAGGGAACTAACCTTAAAAGCTATCAAGTCTTTTTCCTTCATGACTCAACAGAAACCCAAGGTCTTAAAGTTCACCAAGAAAACATGAATAGCCTAGAAATGCTAAGTCCTCACAATTTACTTTTATTCTTTGTTCTTATGTCTAGATGGGACAACCTCAGCATAATTATTTACATAAAAATAAGGAAGAAAATTTGGATTGTGTGTGTGTGTGTGTGTGTGTGTGTGTGTGTGTGTGTGAAGTACCAAGAATAGTGGTAGATTAAAAAGAGAGAAATTTATTCTAAAGATGGAATGGTTTCTCGCAGAATCCAAATGCAAGGCTGCCTCTCAGTCTCAGGAAATAAGAGAACCAGAAATTAGAAGACCATGGGAAATCAAGAGAGCACCTGCTTCTGGCCTCTTTCTCATTTTATTAACTATTCTTTTTCTCATAATCTTTTGTTATTCAATCTCCATGGCCTACCACACTACTGGGAAAATTTCCTGGGGCAGAGAGACCAGAGGAGGGGTTGACAACTCTATGATTACACTGAATATATTAAGGCCACTAACGTACAGTGTGCCCTGGGCTGCAGAAAGACATCATGGATACACTCTGCAGGCTCTAAGAGGTTATGTAGGGCAGGGCAGTACAACAGGAGTACTGGGCCTTGACCTGCCCCAGATAAGGAGAAACCAGCCTGTCACACTTGCTTGGGCAGGACAACAGCCCGTTCCAAGAAGAACCAGCACAAACCAGCACACTGTAGGCACAGGGGAAGGGTCAGACAGTCTCTGAGGGGATTTAGGACAGAGGTCCCCAACCCTTTTGGCACCAGAGACCAGCACTCCTGAGAATCTAGTGCCTGATGATCTGAGGTGGAGCTGAGTGCTGCTAGGACTGGGGAGCAGCTGCAAATACAAATGAAGCTTTGCTGGTTCACCTGGGGTTCCTTACAGGCTAAGACTGGGATCAGTTCTCAGCTCGGGGGTTGGGGACCCCTGATTCAGGGGAAGCAATCTCTGTTCTGCCCTGGATCTAGCTAGCAGGTCCAGCAATGCTCAGGCAATGGTCACATCATGGAATAGTCTTTCCTTCACACACACACACACACACACACACACACACTCACTCACTCCCCAATTTCACATATTAATTTTTCTCAGTCCAAAATCCACATTCCTAGAAGGATATTTTGATTGGCCCAGCTAAGGTCTGCTCATTAAATCATTGGTGCCCAAACAAACAGGGTGCCTGAAAGCCCATACATTTAGTGATGAATTCTTTTGGCTCTGTTCATCTGAAAACAGCTAAAATGTCTTTATTTCACTTTAAGATTTTAAAACTTTTCATTTTAGTTCACATATAGTATTATATTAGTTTCAAGTGTATAACAGAGGGATTCAACACTTACATACCTTATGAAGTGATCTCAGGAAGTCTAGTAACCATCAGACGCCATACATTACAATATTGACTATTCCATATGCTGTACATTAAATTCCCATGACTTATTTTATAACTTGAAGTCTGTACTTCTTAATCCTCTTCCTTTTTTCTGCCCATCCCTTGAGCCCCACCTCGTCTCAATTTTATTTTTGAAAGATACTTTTGAAACGGTCCAGGAGCCTCGATGGCCACACTGCCTGCTTCTCGTCCACCTCCTACTGGAGCCCTAACACCTGAAACCAGTTCAAGGAATGTGAGAAGCAAACCCCTGGGCTGCCAGGTACTGAGCTGGGTCGGGATTTGCGAGCCAGGCTGGTCTCCAGCCCTGAAAGCTTGGAATGTGCCAGAGTGACTCTGGCTCCACAGCGGCCACCGCAGGCCCAGATGCCACACACTCAGATCCGACTTTGCTGCGTGCCCAGAAGATGACTCTGGCCTCGGCGCGCATTCAGCTCCCACCCCTGCCACCTGGACAGCAAGTGACCCATGCCACGCAGGACCTAGACACAGACCTCGGAGCCCACGCCCGGATTGTGGCGGAAGAGCTTGTCCAAAACATTCTCCAAGGAGCCTGACTCCTGTTTGCACTTGCGTCAATAGAGCACTAACACGTCCAGCAGCCACCTGGGGCCCAGCACGTCTGCTCACACTCGTCACCAGTGTCCTGCAGCTGGACACCGGTGCGGGTGCTGTGGGTAGCCCCGTGCAGCAGTGCGCACACAGCCACCAGCAGTCACAGTACCAGGTGACCGATGAGCTGCTGCTGCACCTGGGCTAGGAGATGACCTTCATGGCCACTAGCCAGAGGTATTTCCTCAGAAAAATATTACATGGCAAGACCTAGGAAGGCACTGAATCAGCCCCTGAAGCATATGGACCTCCACTCTGCTGCCACTTCCACACCAGAACCCCAGAGGTCCATGGCAGTGTCTTAGCCAAATCTCACGATGAATCACCAATACCAGCAGCAAATGGCACCAAGTACCCTGAGCCAGGAACAAATGATGACCTAGGAACTTTGGAATCTGAAGATCTGATCCCCCTCGTCAATGATGTAGAGCCTGCTCTGAACAAAAGTGAGCCCTTCCTAACCCGGCTGTAATCAATACCACTGTTATTTGTGTGCAGCTTTTACCTGACATTTCCTGGGCCTCTTGGAAAAATGGATGTTGCTGAGCAAGTCTGCAGGTGTACCACTTTCTGCCCCCATGACTCATGCTCCCTCCTTCCTTTGTGGCCAGATTAATCATTGCCTAGATTTAAGTGACAGTAACTTCAGCTAAACATAAATAAATATTCTATTTTCATTTTACACAAACCTGCATTCCTGTGGTGGGTTATGCAGAACTGCTTCTCTGTTTTTCTCTCTGCAACCCCATAACTATGCTTTATGGGTGTTAATTGAAATTTATACTTCAATTGATTACGTATCATAAAAAGCTGACCATAGGCAGCGACTTCTGACAGGTGGTTTGGTCCAAAAAATGTACACAAAATCAAACCTGATTTATAGTTTCAAGATACTGATAACAGTAATACCAAAAGCTTTAAATGTTTGACCTGAGCTTTAAAACCCATTGTATGAATAGTAAAATTCTGCTGTATGCAATGCAACGTGGTTTTTAATCACACTAGATTTGATGTTTCTTGTTGCCCTGTATTTACAAAGGCACACAGGATCCTATTGTAGTTTGTCCTCCATCGTTTTATGGCATAGCATCTAGACAATTTGTCCTCCTAGCAGGAAGGTAGCAGCAGCATTAGTAACAGTCCCTACAACTTCAGACCTTCTGAAAGAGATCAGTATGGTACTAATTCTGAGCATTCATTAAGCAAAGCTTTTAAAAATAGCAAGTTGAAATTTTTAAAGTGCAGGTTAGAATTTGATGCTTATTTTATAAAGTACTAAAATTTTGTAGCTGATGACAAAGGGCAGCCAAATGTTTTTGATGAATCAGTGGCAACTGTATTTTTATCTTTTTGAAACTTCTGAAATCAGGACAACATAGCTTTCAACCTGATGGCACACACAGTAAGCTGTTGCTTTTTAAATTCTGAAGCCTTGACAGTTTAGCTTTCAAGATTTCAAGTGTTTAAAATTGTCTTGTCTATGAAACTGAAAGATAAGCAGATTTCTGACTGATATGTAAAAAAATGCCCTCTGAGAATGTATAGTGGAAAAATACATTTCTGAATTCAGTAAAATTGATTCCTAAGTATATTATCCTAACTTTATTTGCTACAGTTGGTATAAAAGGCATGAAATATGTACTCAATCCCTCTTATGTAACCAAAAATATTTTTATTAGCTTTTAGAACTGAGAGAGAACACTGGGTTCACCTGGCATGCACTCTGCCTGCTTTGCCAATGAAGTCTTCAACTATTTAATGTTTTCAACTGACACTATTTATAATCTATGAATTTAATATTTTTAAAACGCCATTAATAATTCAGTTCTCTGAAAGGAAACTTTCAATTTCCAAGGGGGCTTGCTTATTCGGGATCTTAAAGATCCTTTTCAATCTACCAGAATATAGATGGGCAGGACGCATTTTATCTTGTTGGAAAGGAGTCAAGTGAAAAGGTCAGAGATGAAGTAGTAAAACTATGGAATATAGTAGAAAGGATACTAGTTGTGAAATGGACATAGACAAGTTATAGTACCCCAAAGCAAGACAACCGGGAGATATGGGAGGTACCCCAAAGGAACAAAACTATTTTCTATTATAATCTTTTTATAAAAAGACTATCATAGAAGAAAAGGCTTTGGTGCACTTTATGAAGGAGAAAGGACAGAGATGGTGTTGCCTTGTCCATGCTGACACTGAGTAGAGGCCGGCTTGTTGCTTCCAACACAATGAAGCGATTTCTTTTTCCTGAAGGATCCATAGTTTATGTTGTTCTGATTGCTTCTCTTTAAGCACTCTGAGATAGGGGTGATGTTTATGCTGCTACTAAACTGAAGGGAGCACTATTTCTTTTTCTCTTTTGTTAACATTAATTGCAAAAAGAGTTGTTCTTTCTAACAGAAAAGAAGGTGTGGGGGGCGGTTAACAAAACTGATTGTGTTAATGCATTTTTAAAAAATATTTTATAGATTCATTTTCAGGTTGTTTAACATAAAAGAAACAGATGCCCCTCTTTTTTTTTAAGTAGTTAAAACTTCAATGACCTGTATTATAAATTTTTAGAAGTAATTTCCTAAAATACTAAATGTTTTTAGTGAAATTAGTTGAAACATTTATTAATAAACATAAAATATTTTTTTCCAGAATCAAATATAGACCCTGACTAGTACTAATACATAAGGCCAGACGTAATGTTTTTGTTTGTTTTTAAGGCCACAAAATATGGTCTTTGTTAAAGAACACTAAAGCTAGAAATCTAAGAACAACCTTTTAAAGGCTATTTCCTATTATTGTAAGTGTTAAAACCCCTGCAGAATCATGATAAGATGCTATTTATACTGTTTTTATTATTACAAAACAACTGCCAGGATATCTAGGCTTTTTAGACCTACATCAATGGAATAAATTTCAACCTTTCATCCAACAGTTTTGCCATAGAAAAGGCGTATTAAAAATGGAAATTAAATAATTTCAGAGACTTTTCTTTTAAGGTGTTTTTTTCCTGATAAAATATATTTTCTTAAATACATCATCGAAACCTATTTGCTATGAAACCTAAACTCTATGAAACCTAAATAATTCTTAGTGTTTCACCATACTACTTAGGATGTGAAATGTCATCCCTTTTTCACTGATTATACACTGTATGAGAAGCACACAGAACAGTGTGGTGGAGGTGCTATTCCCCAGCAAAGTAGAAAAGCTCTATGCAGAAGATAATTTGGAGACAGAGAAGTATTGTTAATTACCGGTTGTATCCTCATGACATAATTAAAAAGTAACTTCTAAAGTACTTTTATGAAAAAAAAAAGTTTTTTTAAAAAAGGAAATTGTTTATAAATTTAATTGGGAAAATGGACCGCTGACTATTTCCCAAACACACATCATTTATGTGTGTGCTAGTACTCGAACTTTTTTAAAAATCTACCTCTACATTTTGTGATATGACATTTGTGTCCTTATTCTTAATTTAGAATGCTATGTGTTCAGAAAGTATGCAGCCAAATCAATCTGATCGAGCCATTTTACCTGCAGTTGGTATTGATTTTTACTACTCTGATTCAGTATAAAAAAAATAAATATTTCAATTAAATTTCAAAAAAAAAAAAAAGGAAAACATTTTTAGTGAGTATAGAATTCTAGGTTTATAGTTTCTTTGAGTACTTTGAAGATGTTGCTCTTTTCTTTTCTCAATTGCTTTGGTTCATAGGAGAAATCAGCTGCCAAACATCCTTATCTTTATTCCTCTAATTGTTATTAATCTCTTTTTCTCCGGCTATTCTGATGATTTTTCAATTTTTAGTTTCATTTTTTAAGATTTTTATGATTTTTATCACTGGTTTTAAGCAATCTGATCATGATTAATCTGTGTAATTGTCTTAGTATTTTTTGTGCTGCAATTTACTTTGAGCTTCTTGGATATATGGATTTACTATTTTCAACAAATTTGTAATTTTTTTCTAGCTATTTCTTCAATTTCTTTCCTGTCCCCCATCCCTTTCTTCTATCCTTCAGGGATTACAAGTGCACTTATCAGGCTGCCTAACATTGTCCACAGCTCACTTATTCTCTTAATTTTTTTTCCTCATTCTCCCTTTTCCCAGGGATTCATTTTAGATCATTTCAATCATGCCTATAATTTCAGTAATCTTTTTTCTATGATGTCTAATCTGCCATTAATTCCATCTGGTGTATGTTTCATCTCAGATACTATAGTTTCCAACTTTAGTTCGATATGGGTCTTTTTTTTAACATCTCCCATATCTATATTTAATTCTTTATCAACAAGTGATACAGTTATAATAACCTGTTTTAATGACCTTCTATGATAATTATAAAATCTTTGTTAGTTCTGGGTTGGTTTCAATTGATAATTCTTCTCATTAAGGGTTGTGTTTTCCTGTTCTCTTGCATGCCTAGTAATCTTTGATTGGATGTCAAATATAAATTTCACTTTCCTGCATGTTGACTATTTTTGTATTTCTATAAATATTCTTAATTTTTCTCCCTCAAGATGCAGTTAGAAATTACTTGGAACAGTTTGTGCCTTTCAGGTCTTGTTTTTATGACTTGTTAGGCAGGTCCAAGGCATTGGTTGATCTAGGGCTAATTACTCCACACTATCCTCCCCATCCTGAGTATTCTACCCAAGACAGCTTTTGGAAAATATTACTTGTTATAAGTTGAAAAAATGAGCTCAAATCAGGCTCTTTCCAAGAAAACTGAGCAGGTTCATTAAGTCTAAACACCACTTTGTTTCTCTGTAGGATTAAGATAATTTATCAGTCAAAGTAGGACACACCTAGGACCAAAACTAAACAAGATGACACGCCAATAAAAAAAAAAGAAGAAGGAATCCCGAGAAACTAGTATTATACAGAAAAAGCAGATGACAATATCTACCTCTTAAGGTTATTATTGAATTATAAACAATATTTTAAAAGATCTAACAGAGTTTGTCATAGAAGAAGACATCTATTTTATTATAATTGGATATGGTTCTATACTTTCCAGAGATCTGGAATATATTCTTTGCAACTCCCATCCCACCTTTCCTATTTTAAATTTTACCAATCCTTAAAATTAAGCTCAAACATATTTGGGGGTATTCATTTCACGAAGTCTTCTGTGATCATCCAACCCTAACAGACAATTGTCAAATAAGTAATATGATCTAAAATACCAGACTCTAGAATGAGCTGATCAGAGAGGGGAGAACAGAAAATTTTAAATGAAGTAAAATAGAATTAAGTACTTGTTCCACAGGACCCAATCTGTACTATAGTGGGAAAATACTGTGCTCCTCAAAAAGTTCTCTGTGAAGAGAATTCTAGAAATATGGAAGAGTAGGAAGCACCAGGAATCTGTCTCCCCACCTAAACAACAATTGCATTGTCAGAATCTGTCTGATGTAACTATTTTTGGAACTCTGGAGTCTCCTGAAGGCTTGCAACTTCCAGAGGAAGACTAGTATGGTAAACTGTGGCTAATACAGGTCCATTTCAGCTCTTAGTACAGTACCAGTAACCCATTCCCCACCCCCAGACACTTGGCAGGCAGCTGCGCACATGTTTCTGGAGCAGCTGCACACAGCTTATGAGAATCAGGGTGGGCAAAAAGGACACTGTTCTCCAAACAATGGAGAACTGTGCTTTCATTGCTGATTGCTGCTTCTAATCACAGAGGGGCAGACAAAAAGGTAAGCAGCCATTGTTGTTAAACCTTTCGACATTGCCCTCCCCACCAGCTGAAGTGATTCCAGGGGATTTAAGATTTTGCAGCTCTCTTTTCCCACTTTATTTTTCTTTATTTATTTTTTTTTTTTACCCTTCAAGAGCCAGACATTAAAGAATAGAACACTGAAAAACTAATACACATCCAGGAAAATTAGAAACTGACCTGGCCTCTGGCCACAGAAACACTCAGAGAAGACCTGAGAAGACATTAAGTTTATACCCTACACTGATCCTCAGCACAGAGACAGCCTCTGACAACAACAATAACAACAACAATTAAAGTCAATAACAAAGCAATCATAAAACACATAAAAAAATTCTGGGAAAGTGAAGAATGTGATTTCCTGAGTTACCAATTATTAGATGTCCAGTGTTCATCGATGACAACAAAATCACAAGGCATACAAACAGGAAAGTATAACCCATTCAAACAAACAAAAAATAACAGAAATTGTCCCTAAAAAGACCCAAGTGTCATTGGAATTTTAATAGGGATTGCACTGAATCTGTAGATTGCTTTGGGAAGTACTGACATTTTAACATTTAAGTCTTTCAATCCAAGTATATAAGATATGTTTCATGTCTTTTTAACTTTCAGCAATGTTTTGGGGTTTTCATTGTACAAGTCTTTCACCTTCTTGGTTAAGTTAATTCCTAAGTATTTTATTCTTTTTGATGCTATTGTAAATGTAATTATTTTCATAATTTCTTTTTCAGTTTGTTCCCTGTGTATAGAAATGCAACTGAGTTTTACATGTGGACTTTGTATCCTACTTTGCTGAATTCATTTTTTTTTTGTATGTAAAATCTTAGGGTTTTCTACAGAGAAGTTCATATCATCTGCAAACAGATAGTTTCACTTCTTCCTTTCCAATTTGGATACCTTTTATCTTGAAAAAGAATAAAACTGGACAACTCACATGTACTGATAAACTTACTGCAAAGCTACAGTAATCAAAACAATGTGATACAGGCATAAAGAGAGACATATGGACTAATGGAACAGAAATTAACCCTTATATATGTGATCAAATGATGTTTGACAAGGGTGCCAATAGGAAATGGATAGTCTTTCAATCAATGATGCTGGGAAAACTGGATATTCACATGCAAAAGAATAAAGTTGGACCTTTACCCAACAACATAAGTAAAAATTAATTAGAAATAAATCAAGAACCTAAATAAAAGACCTAAAAACAATAAAACTCTTAGAATAAAACATAGGACAAAAGATTCATGACATTGCATTTGGCAATAATTTTTTGGATAAGACACAAAAGGCACAGTAGCAAAAGAAAAAGACAAATGGAACTTCATGGAATTTTAAATTTTTTGTGCATTGAAAGACACTATGAAAGGAGTAAAAAGGCTACTCACATAATGGGAGAAAATATTTGCAAATCTGATAAGGAATTAATACCCAGAATATATAGAGAACTCCTAAAATAACAATAAAAATTACCTAATTCAAAAAAAAAAAAGCAAAGGGCTTGAATAGACACTTCTTCAAAGAAAGTATAACAATGGTCAATGAGCACACAAAAAAATCCTGAACATCACTAATCATCAAGAAAGTTTAAATCAAAACTACAGTGAGACTGCACCTCAAAACCATTGAGATGACTATAGTCAAAAAGACAGAAAATGAGTGTTAGTGAAGATCTCAAGAAATTGGAACCCTTGCACACATTTAATGGGAATATGAAATGGTACAGCCACCAAATTAAACAGCATGGTGGTTCCTTAAAATTTTTTAAAAAAACTACCACATGATCCAGCAATTCCATTTCTGGGAATACACACAAAAGCAGGGTCTTGAAGAGATATTTGTACAACATATTCTTGACAGCTTTATTCACAATAGCTAAAACATGGCAGCAACTCAAGTGTCCACTGATGAATAAGCAAAATGCCATATACATGCAGTGGAATA
The DNA here is from genome assembly GCA_030015415.1 of Cynopterus sphinx. NCBI lineage: Eukaryota > Metazoa > Chordata > Mammalia > Chiroptera > Pteropodidae > Cynopterus > Cynopterus sphinx. The sequence continues at coordinate 138,312,864 of CM057380.1, forward strand.
TTATTCAACCTTAAAAAGAAAATTCTGCAATATGCCACGAAATGGATAAAATTTCAGGACATTATGCTAAGTGAAATAAGCCAGTCACACCAAAAAACCCAAAAAACAAATACTGTATGATGCCTCTTATATGAGGTACTTAAGAGTAGTCAAAATCATAGAGACAGAAAGTATACTGGTGGTTGCCATAGGGCTGGGGGAAGGGGAAAATGGGGAGTTACTATTTAATGAACACAGTTTCAGTTTCACCAGATGAAAAGAGTTATGGAAATGGATGGTTCTGATGACTGTACAACAACATGACTGTATTTAATACCACAAAACCATACACTTAAAAATAATAAGGACAGTAAAATTTGTTGTGTATTTTACCACGACAAAAAAAAAAAGTGGGGGGGAAGTTCTCTGCGGATGGCCTTGAACTCTTTTAATTCATTCAGGTATCTAACAATGATCGGTGCAATAAAGTTTTTGTTTTACTTTCTGTTGGTCAGATCTATGGGAAGGTTTTTTCCAGAAAGTAATCCTAATGATTTCACGAAACAAAGGGGGAAAGGAAGTAAAGAGTATCCAAGGCAATGATGAACTGGAATCCAAGAGAAATTCCTCATTTGTCATGTGATAGACAAGGTTCACACATGAATAATTGATTTACATATAAATTATTTTCAGTCTAGGAACATAGCAGACTAAAAGTTACAAATAAGTCCCATTTCATTAAAAGTATTCAAAGGGTCTTTTAAAAATCTTTATAACTTAAAATTATTGGGCCATATGTTAATAATTGTCAAAGCAATGGAGCTGGAGCTCATATTCTTCTTTACTTTGCATAAATAAAATTTTCCATAATAAAAAGTTAAATAAAATTGTTTAATTAGTGCATGCTTTACCACAAGGTTTTAAATCACTTTTGGTTATTAAGAATCACATGGTTCCACAGGACAAAAATGAACTAGAATGGAAAGCAAGGAGAATGCTCAAATAAAATTATTCACCTACAATGTGCTCACTGAAGCTCTCTTTTTGGTTCAGAATTCAACCTCCAAAGAATAGTAAATCTAATCAATCCAGCCAGTTGTATTACTTTACAGTGTGACTATATCTCACAAATTGATTTACCTATATTTGTACTGATAACTTCTTTCGTACTTCTCACTTGTTTCACCAAAATTACATTCTTAGACAAGTGGATGCATTTGTTTACTTTTGAGTAAAGTTATCTACCCACCCATGAATGCAACAGAAATCGCTAGATTAGTTGCAAAAATATATATGTGTGTGTGTGTGTGTGTGTGTGTGTGTGTGTGTGTGTGTGTGTGTATCTGAATATCTGGTACATATTGACACTCTGAATTCCACAAAAATTACCATGTACCACAGGCACAGATATAAACCCTTTTCCTATAAAACTGTTCTCCAAATCACTGAAGAAAATAGTGCAATAGGAACTTCCCGAAAGTGTTATTTCAGGACAAACTTAACAAGGGAAAATATAAAGAAGAAAAAAACTAAAAGAACTTTAAAGTCAGCAGGCTTTTTAATCAATCAGAACTTTGGCAATAGTCAACTATTCAAAGTGCCCACATTTACACAGCTTCCTCCAAAATATGTAAGTGCACATAAGATAGGAAAGTCCAGGAAAGTATTTTCCAGCAAACTGGCTTGTTTGTGAAGAAGGATGTCCAAAAGAATGTAGTTCAGGAAGGTAAGAAACCCTTGTATTATTATCTTTATAATATCAGTGTGACCTTGTAATCAGTAACTTTCTCCTAATACATATGTGGTGGTGGTGGGGGGACACATTTTTCTAAGAAATAACACAAATACTAAAAAAAACTAAAACACCAATGGTAATGTCCTTATATAATTTTAAAATCAGAGAATCACAAATTAATGTAATATTCTAATTTATATTGTAACCCATGGCAATGAGAATTACAGGTAGATATGTGGGATTTTTTAAGCCAGTCCTAATCTTTGCATTTTATGCTGCTCTACAAATTTATGGCTTTACTACTTATGCCTAAAACATATCATCATATAGAGAGCATTTATGTAAGATACCACAACCTGTCCAATAGTGATGTATTTAAGTATTTATTGATACAAGAATCAAAACATCCACACATAAATATATTTATCGCTATTGTAGATGAGGACAAAACAGACAAAAAGATACCCAATTAGATAAAAAAAATAAAAAAAACTCAACAGAAATACAATTTAAGATTAAGAGAGTACAGGAAAGATACTAGTTATCCCATTCAAAGTTTTACTCAAAGTATAAGAGAAGTAACCAAATCTTTCATACTTGCCACACTTAAAAACCAAGCACAAGTTGAGTCAGGAGGATGTCTGCCTATGGGTCAACCTGACACCAACTTGACTGGTGGTGTGAGGACACCTGCACAGAGGGAGATGCAGGCAGCAGAAATGGGAAATTGTTATGTATAGCGAGATTGATGAGACAGGTAAATATATTAAGAATAATAGGAGGCAGATTTCTCACTTTTGGGAAAGGAAATCATAAATACTGCAAGAGAAAAACCAGAATGAATTCTGTGGTGTTAGATTAGGACTGGATATATCTGTATGAACAACTCATGATTTTAGATAGAGTGTAAATGTATATATGTATGTATATAAGTGCATATATTCCCTAGCTGAGAAGACAGTAACACCCCAATAGACATCATCATATCTAGCACCCAGGTCTTGGTTTCTAAATACCATTCTCCACTAAAAAAAAACCCTGGACTTCTTGGAGAAATGGCTGATCCCAGGACCAAGGTAGGAAAAAGCAAGATGACCCTAGAACATTTTATGCCAGCCACAAGTGCTCAAAGAATTGTGAGAACTTGACAAAAAGGTAACAGAAGCCAACTAGAAAGGAAAGTAACAGATTATAACGTATTAAGAAATGATGAATACACACAGCTATAAAAGAATAAATTTAAAGTTTAGTGAGAAATGAGATTTTAAAGTCTCAAAGTACTTCCCCACAGAAATTTTGAATTACAAAGGAAGAAATTTTACAGTAGACAAGCCTGGCAGACACCACCTTAGTCAAGTGATCAAAGCGAACAGTATCAGTAATGGGGAAAAGAGAACGTATGAGTCATCTCATGATTGATACAAAGCAATTAGAACAGAGAATTTTGTGACATTCCTGTCAAAGATGTCTAACCTAACTCTAATCCATGAGGAAACCTCAGGCAAACCAAATGTAAGGCCGTTCTACAAAACAGCTGTACTTTTAATCTTTGGAGGTGTCAAAGTCATGAAAGTCAAGGAAAGACTAAGGATCTGTTCCAGACTTTGGAAGACTAGATAAATAGGACAACAAAAAGTAATGGGTAATTCTGAATAGGTCTTTTGCCATAAAGGACATTATTGGAGCCATTTGTGAAACTTGAATAGGACTTGAGAATTAAATAGTATAGTCAATGCTACACCCTGATTTTGATGGCAGTATTGGCAGTGTCACACTCTTCCTTTCAATTCCCTCCATTTCCTTCTTTTCCCTTCCCCTTGCTCAGTGTAAATTCACATTTCAAGACCAAGCTCAAGTACCCCTGTTTCTTTGAGCCCATATAACTCTGCTCCATCTGCTCAGATATAATGGCTACTTTATATGCATTCCCACTATACCTTCTACATACTTTCATCATAATATCTCTAACATCATATAGCATTGTGATCTGCTTCTATTCATTTCTCTGCTACAGTGATGGCCTACTTGATGGCATGAACCTAAATTCATCTTATGCTTATACCAGGGCTTGACACCTACTAGATGCTCAATAAATTGGTTCTGAATGAATGAGTCTACCAAAGTGAATGAGCACATGAGGTCAAAAAGGAGCCAAGGTTACAACTTGAGGCATCTGAATTTTGGGAAGCAAATCTGGCAGGCATTCACTTCTAACTTTTTCTGAACATTTCATGGTCTTACAGCTGTGCCCTTTCCCACTTAATGTTTTTTTTTTTTCACACTCTCATAAAAATTAACAATGAAAACATACCTTCAACATCCCCTAACACCACAGAAGAAAATAGATTTCTCTTCTACACTGATATCACCCAACAAATATTTTGAGTGCCTGCTACACATGAGGCACCATACCAGCAGTCCAAGGTGAACAAATCAAATACTGTGTACTGCGGGAAGGGGGCAGCATTTTTGTTTGTGTTTCAAACCTTTCCCTATCAAATATTTAACCAGGTTACTCTTCTCTATTAAACAGGAGAAAAACAAAGCACATCATTCAAGTGATTTGCTCTGTCACTGAGCAAATTAGTGGATGACCCAGGACCACAATGCTAAGCCTTTCAGTTATACTTTAATTCTTAGTTGTGTCAGATTATCTCTCAGATTTTAAATGAACAGTCTCATTTAACACAACACAATAGTGTAAATATAATGATGTCACCTTAAATTAGAAATCGAATGCTTATAGGGAAGGGCAATAAACTTTAACTATGGGAAGGTAAAAGAATAACTAGCCTTTACTTGAGTCATCCAACCACAAACAAGAAACTACTCACTGAGAATTATAAAGGTGGCTCTGAATATGAAAATCTAGTGAAGGTAAAACAAAATTTAAGGCACTGAAGACTTAAGTTCTTCCAGTATTGAACCAATCTTCTTAACTTGAAAGATGTGCAAGGTTTTTATTTTGAAAAATGGGTGACTCCCCCAGATGAAAAGTGGGTGACTATAGAAAAGAACTCCACTATACAGAAAAGTTGTTAAGGGTCAACAATCTGGTTGGCCAAGGGGGTCCCATCTTAAAGCTGATTTTCCTTATTTTTAAATTTTCATATCTTCTGACCTACACTATATGATTTATATGGGGAGGTTTTGGGGTCCAGGGCTCACACAGATTATGTTAAGAGTTTTGCTTTGTCCTCTACTTGGAATATCTCCACAGCCCAAGGTTGATAGCACACTGAACTAATTGCTATTCACAATAACCAGCCTGAGCTTCCCCCTCTGGGAAGAATGTACACCCCTCACCCACCCACCTCCAAATCTCACCTTTGGGGCCCAGATCAGTGTCTCTTCCTCCGTGGGCTATACTCTGTTCCCTCCACTGCAGGCCCTTGGCAACTCCATGCACCCTAGGCCTAGCTTGTGTAACAGGTACCAATGTCTCTCCTCTCAACTGAAGGCAGAATCATGACCCATACCACAGAGGCTGGAGATTCACATGGACACACAGCCAGCCCATAGGCATGGTTTGCTGGGTCCACAAAACAACATAACATTTTAAATTACTTGCAACTATTAAGACATTTTTCATAAAATTCCCATCTTTAGGCATTTTGAGAAAAATTAGAAGTTCTACAGGCAGGAGAATCTAAAATCCAAATACAGGTCTTCTTCACAACTCCCAGTATAACCTAACTTCCAGTATCAATTTACACTTTTTTCTCAAAATGATTGTTTACATGAGATGTGTTAGTTCAGTTCCCAAAAACCAATGCATAAATAACTATTGAGGAAGTGCGACAAATATATTTTCTGACTGCCACTTTCAGCACCCATAGAAACAATACATTGTATTCAATAACGCTATCATGAACTGTTTTCCTTCAGCCCTTACACATATAAAAAGCCATTGTAGTAGAGGCAAACTCCAATTTGCAACCTAATCATTCCTAAGCAATGGTCAAAGGCTAAGATAAGGCAGAGTCAAATTTCCTAAATTCCTATTCTATTCCACAGAAATAGCAAACTAAAAAGAAAATTTTGACTCGGGCTTTTACATATATTAAGCATATAAAAAAAGACTTAACTATAAAGAGCCATATTATAAACATTGTATGTCTTTTTAAATGTTTTGTTTTCCTTCCTATAAAGACTAGATGGACTGAGATTTCACCAAAAACTTCACTGGTTACCAACTTCTTTTTTTAACAAATCTCATTATGGCAAGTATGTACTTTTCTATCTCTTGAAGGACCTTTGAACCATTTTCACACTTTATTGGTCTCACTTTTTTTTCCAACGCCAATTCACAAACACACCCAAAAGTCTTCAACTGGTATTAGAGGAAGGTACATATTTGCAAGGGAACCTACTCATCAGAGACCCTTTTCTTCTACCTCAAGTTGCTAATAAGCTTCCATGAAAGATAGTCCTGTAAGTCAACTATACCTATTTACATTATCAATCGCCATTTCAAATATATGTAACACAATTTGGTAGAAAGCATTTAAACGGTTACAAATTTAGGGAGGAACAAGTCTTCTTAAAGGTTGCCAAAAACTTTCTGCTGAATTCTGAAGAAATGCCACCTCACCTCAGGTCTTGCTACATACAATTAAGCAGTTTTGAAGTGAGAAAATTCCTCTGTCACAAATGTTTGCTTAATTCAGAGTTTTATAGAACGGTATAGAAACAGTCCAAAGTTTTCCCACCTCAGAAATCAGCCTGTTCACTTTTCATGGGTTAATTGTATGGTATCTGAACTATATGTCACTGAAGTTTTTGTTTTGTTTTTTAAATCATCTGTCAATTTTTAAAATCATTATTTATTACTTTAGTTTGGTGTTAAGTCCTTTCAAATACTGTTCCTTTTTCAAAACTGTCTTTCTTCACAATCAAATGAAAAACACTGAACTTGAATTGAAGGTCATATCATTCATTTCTTTCTGGCCTTTTGATGGCTATCAGTACTACACTCTCCCAGAATAACATATTTTATTGACCTGAAAGTCTATTCTTCACAAACCTTTTCTTGGCCATAACAACAAGCAAACACTTTGAGGAATGTAACAGCTTACACACAAGGACAGAGCTCTGAAGATAAAACTTTTGCTTGAGGAATAGCTGGGGACAGGATTAAGCTGAGCCACTGTGACCACATCTCTGAGCTGATGGTTCAATGGACTTTGCCTAACTAGGAGGGACAGAGAATTCATTTATCATAAAACACACCATAAAACCAGACAGCTACTATCCAAGTACTAGAAAATCTGAATCCCTTAAAATAATTCTCTAAGAAAATAACTGATCCAGAGGTTTTATTTATGTAGATGTCAGTGGGCAGGAACAATAGTTTGAGATACGTGTGGGTGGTTTATACATTTATCTTACCATAAAACAACAGTTTCAGTGTTTGTAATCTCCTCCCTACCCTTAGAAATATTTACCTAAAAAAAAAACTCTACTAAACATCTACATAGACTAACTGAAACCAGGAAGCCAGGTGCACACACCCAAGGAAGACAGAAAGAAAGAAGTCATGCTGCTAGAAGACATGAACTCACTCACATGGGCAAGGAGCACTATTTCTCCTCTTCCCCCAGTCCAAAGTACTTCAGTTCCTTTTTGTTTAATCCAGATAAAAGATAAGTTTCTACTGTTTTATTTATCTAAATCTCATAAACTGGAAATGTAATTTCTAACAGCATATTAACTGAATAAAAAATGTGGTGGTTAAGACTGTGGGCTTTAGACCTGTACCAGACTCAATGTGTCTTGATTCTACTATTTTATATGAGACTGAGGGCAAGTCGGCGACTTTTCAGAGGCCTTGGTTTCCTGTATAAAATAAGTGTAATAGTACACACCTCAGCAAAATGATGCGGGAATTAAATAAAGCTGTATATTTAAAGCTTAGGGCCTGGCATGGAGAAGGCCCTAAAACACTACAAATAAAGTGTCCACTCCACCATCTCCTAAAATGCCCTCTGCTCTCTGAAGCACTTAACACTCTGCATTCATTCCTGGGTCAGTTTAAACTCTCCCTCAAGCATTCCCCACAACCCTAGCTTCCTATGGTTCTTCTGCCCACCCCCTTTTTCCAGTTCATGCCCCTACAAAACCAATATGGAAATGAAAGAATTATTGATGGAATGAGGAGGAAAGGAGAAATGAGAAAAGCAAAGCTTTCAGCACCCTCTTTGGCCAAGGGAGCAAAGGCTGGCCATATTCATCTCATTGATAGATTCTCTGGTACTCTGCCCTACCGTATACACGCAGCTCAGCATACCACAGAGATTGGTTTCGAGAGTACCAGCCATTTTAGAACACCAGGTACAAATTAGGCAAGTTGCACATATTCTCTCCCACCAGCACGTGGCACTCTAACAATTATATGACCCACCAAAAAGTCTAGAAGTTACCTGTAATGTGAAACTAAACAGTGATGTATACTTTCCTGTGAGTCATAAAAATCTTTCCCAGTACATTAAAATCACAATAAAAAACAAGAAGCAAGAAGCAATTCCAAACACAGGTAGTTCTCTTCTCCGTTCCAAAAAAAAAAAATTAGAACATAAGGTACCCAAAATGACCAAGCAGAGATGATGGCAACTGGAGGTCCTGCATAGCTAAAACGACATTAGCGATCCACATGGTTTTAAGTCCATAGCTAATTCACATATACTTACCCTAACCCAGCGGTTCTCAGCCTAGGCAATTTTCACTCTCAAGGAATATTTGGCAATGTCTGGAGATGCTGGTATCTAGGGAGGAGAGGTTAGGGGGCTGCTAAACATCCTACAATGCCTAGGATAGCCCACACGACAAAGAATTATCCAGCTTGAAATGCCAATATGAAAAATCCTACACTAGCTAAATACCTTGTTGATGGTCATCTTAATCATCATAATCAGTGTTGACAAGGAAAATCCTTTGTGTATCAACCACTGTTTCTTTTGATCCCAGGAAGACATGAGGTGAGCCAATGGAATCCATAGGAGAAAAAAGAAGCCTAGTGGTGATTTAATGACCAGAATGCATTTTTATTATGTTATGCTATATACCTACTCTGGTACGTGAAGTTATAATTGAAAAATATTTTGGTTGACATTTCTGAGAAATTATATACTATCTTGCTGTCTACAGTTATAAGTATTAAACTTTTTTGATAAAAAAAATTGTAAATATTCATTATTGCAATGTATGGTACTGTTGGAAATATTTTCTATTCATCATGTCAGACTCTCAGACAATTTGTCGCAACATCTCAAAGCATACTGTTGTAGCTACTTCCCTCCAGAGCCACTCTATTCCTCTCCTTATCTGTGACTTTTCATCCACTGTGAAAAACTAAATTGAAAAACTAAAAAGAAGCTTATTAAAGAAATTACTGAGTGAAGGCTAACATGAATAAAGTTCAGAGTTTTCAACAATATTTTAAGAGCAGATAATTTTTTCTTTTTCAGCTTGGGCTAAAGTCCTAGTGGATACTATTGTTATCCCAAGTCTGACCTATGTAAATACAGTGTTATTAGATGTTATATGTTTCCAAACCATTTCTATAAAAGATATGAGAATTTAATGTTTTCTAAGATGAGAAGAAATGGTTCAAGGATCATTCCTGCATACTTCTACCTCCATCACTGAAATCAATAACATTCCGAAAAAAGTTTTTCATGATGATAAAAAATGTACCATGAAAAATGTATGTGTGATATGTAGGATGACACAGTGAAATAATGTACAATAGTAGGATTGTGTGTCTGGAAAAGATTTCACTTTCTCTGAAAATGAAAGGACACTGGTCAAATATAAAACATCCAAAAGAAGAAGAGGGAATTCATATGACATGTTAATATCAGCTCACTCTCTAAGATTTTAGGAGCAAATACAAACATCTGTGAATGTGAAATCTGCTGGTTACTCAAATAAATACCACGGGAACCTGTCTACCACTTTTGCTACATTACATTTATCAGATATCCTCAGAAGGGCCCAGACCAATTCCAAACATCAATTAAAATATACAAAAACACCATATACATATATAAATAAAATCTGTAGCTAACATTTATTGAGTATCGAATATGTAAGGGTATTGAGCTTTTTATACACCAGTTAATCATTTGAAACCTTACCAAATATTTTCATTATCCTGATTTTGTAAAGAAACAGCTTTAGGAAGGTTACGCAACTGCCCAAAGCTGTAAAACATAAGAGGCAGGATTTGACCTCAGGCCTGACTGATTACTGAGCCAGCTCACACAACTGGTTTTATCATACTTTTAAGAAACGAAGCTACTCCCCTAAGAACAGAAATTCTTTTTCATTCACCACTATATTTGATTTTTAAAAATCTTACTCGCTTCTCCATGACTTATATGCAGTACAGACAAAATTCAGTCAGAATACCACATGGTGCCTTACCACATTGTACAGATTTTAAAATTAGAATAAATTTGAACCTTGTTCACAAGTTACTCATATTATAAATGTCAACATCTTCAGAAGTTTCAAGTAGTTCCCATTTTCTTAACATAAAGCACCGGAAAGCAATTAAGTTAATTATACCCATAAAGACACCAGAGTAGGCCCAGATGCTCTGAAATACTAATTTACATAAAGGAAATGACCTTCCTGAAAAAGACAGTGTGATTAAAGCTTTCTTCTTTGAAAAGGCCATACTATTTCAAAGTAGCTAAGAAATGGATTTGGCATAAGAATTTAAAATTATTCTCATTGGCATGAAATTTACCAGGAAGGGAACCAACTTTTCTGTAGTTAAGGAAGATCTTAATGCAAGCTAGCACAGGAGGAACAAATTACAGCGAAGTTCTCCATTTTAAAAGTGTAGATAGAAAGTTTTAGAATGTGCTATTAATGAAAAAAGCTGAAAAGGGATGAAGTGTGTGAGAAACCTTAGAAAAACAAGGGGAAAGGCTCAGCTTATTACCTAGTTCAGGTTAATTATAGTATCAGATAGCAAATCCCTTTGCTTTACCAAAGGATTGTTTCCTTGTGCCCCACCCACCAATCATGATAGAGATTTTGAATGATGTAACTTTGTCTCAAAGAAACAACAGTAGCACAATTTCAATAGCTATAATTAAAGGATACTTTGTTACATAAAACAGGGAGATTTTTGAAAGTTATAGTTAAAAGCACTTTTAAATTGAATCATGTATCAAAGTACCAAGGAAATGTATTTAAAGGAATACTATTTTAGGGGAAAAAAATGAGGGAAGAAAAAAATGAAGGAGGTAAGATGGTGAAAAAGCTTACATATTAGCCGTAGGATGTTCAGCAGCACCTTAACCTCTCCTCCCTAGATACCAGTAGCTCCAGACATTGCCAAATATTTCTTGAGAGTCAAAATTTCCCAGGCTGAGAACCACTGGTTTAGTATATTTATATTAGGCATTGGGCTGGCATAAAATGTGCACTTTGAAAATGTAGCACTCAACATAATATTTCATTAACTCATTCACTCAATTAGAATTTCACAAACACCTAGTAAGAGCCAGGAACTCTTCTAGGTGTCGAGAAACAGTAAGGAACAAGACAGGTATAATCCTCGCTCTCATGATGCTAACAGAAAGGTTTGTCTTCATGTCAAAGTGATCCAAAAAATTACTAAAAGAGATGATGAAGAAAGCTGCTTTTCAGACACAGCTCTCAACCTGATGAACCGTAGACCTCATGCCAACTCTTTGCTCTACCTTATCCTTAATTAAATTAGTTTGATCTCATGCTCAGCGTTCACCTGTTCCTGTCAAGACAGCAGCCCATGGTGTCCCAATTGTTATGGCCGCTGATGCTTTGGTGCAAAAGGCCTGGCACCCTACTTATAAGGTCTGTGCCTACGTTCACCACCCAACCCAAACACACATCCCACCCCCTACTCTCCTGTCTCACAGACAAGCTACTGAGAAGGAGTCCTCAGGGCTAAGCTCAGTGGTCTCCATACTAGGAATCCTGACTGCATCCTGCTTTTAAAAAAGAGACTGTAGTCTACAGCCATACCATCCTGAACAAGCCCAATCCTGTCTGATCATATAAGCTAAGCAGGGTCGGGCCTGGTTAGTACCTGGATGGGAGACCACCTTGGAAGACCAGGTGCTGTAGGCATAAAATTGTTTAAAAAATATAAGGGATTGTAAGATGACAAGGTCCTTGCAATCTGTGAGGTCAACCACTCATTGCCTCACGTAGAAAATAATTAATAAATAAATAAATAAATAAATAAATAAATAATGAAATAATGAAATAATGAAATGAAAAAGAAACTGCAACAAACAAAGCCCCTGCTCTCATGGGGTTTTATGTGTGTACTATGGAGGAGGATGGGGGCAGAAAATAAGATTTCAGAAATACAGAGTCAGATAGTAACTGTTGTAGAGAGAAAAATAAAACAAGGTAAGGAGTATGGGAGTGGAGCTTCTCATTTTAAATAAGACAGCCAAAGAAAGGCCTCAACTAAAAGGTGAATTTAAGTAAAGATGTGAAGTGTATCAACTCAATACTTTTAAACACTAAAAGTAAGGTTTCAAGTGACTGAAATTTCATATTAGTCAAGGCTTTCAAGCCTACAATAAAAAGTATTGTCACTTAACACATAAGCAAATAGGAAATATTAGAAGAAAAAATAACAAAGGAAAATTATTTTCTTCATCTATTCTTGGGGGTGTAATTTTCAGATAAAAGAAAATAAGCAAATGTAAACTATTAAACTTTTCCAAAAGTCCATCACAAACCCTATTTTTTGAATGAGCCACTATAAAATGTGCAGAAACTAACTGTAAGAAATTGGCTTTGGGACCCAAAACAAAAAATAAAAATAAAAATCCTTTTTCACATGAAAAAGTATAAATTGTAGTGGGATCCATGAATCTCAACCAGAAATAAACAATTAGCAAAAGGGCTGTGAGAATAAATATCCTGAAATAAAAAGGCTTTCAGTATATCACTGATATACGGAATTGACAGAAAAATTTGCCTTACGTTTACAGAAATAAGCCACCATCATGACCACGGGGACAGAAGCACCAACTCCAGCCTGAAGGCTCATTGGAGAGCTTTCATAACGTCAAATGATGTCAGCTGTCCACTGACAGTGGGGCTTACGTGCATATCTTTTAATTCTTTATTTTTTTTTCTACCTTCTCAGTGCCCACAATGTGGTTAAAGCAACTCTCCCAGGTTAACAAAAACATACAAGTTGTTCATTCAGTTCCAAAACATGGAAACTGGCATGAGTTCCCAGTGAAAATGAGCTCAAACTGGGCACCACACTGACTTCAGAACAATGACTACCATCATTCGCAGTTTCCTCCCTGCTTCCCCCTGAATCCTTCTCTTCCCTTCTTTTCACTGTTTTCATAACCAGAACTATAGAGGAGCTCTAATTAGCACTCTACTCAGTTCCCTAGTTCTCATGCAGTGGACAGCATTTTTAAGAATGACTGCTCATACCCCCTTTTTATATTTTATTAAAATTAGTGAGGTGACATTGGTTAATAAATAACACCCAATTTTTTATTACACCAAAATTTTAAAAGAATGGGGGGAAAGCTATGCACAATCCTCTTAGGAAAATTAAAGTGGTTTGCCAACATATACCGGTTGGATCATGATATTGATATATTAGTATTATATATACACATGTATGTGTGTATTTATATAGACATGTTCTATTACATAGCCATTTATTATAGTTCTTTTGTTTTAATGGGGTAAAAAGAAGAAATGCAGTTTTTGCAGAACATCTAAAATTAACGGGATTCCTGAAAATTATCATTTACATAACTTCAAAGTTTAATAGGCAACTATCACCCTGCCAATGAGATATGACATGTAATGTAGTCAAACAAGTTCCTAGAAAGAAAGCAGCAGAGGGCCTGATTAGGTTTTCCCAAGAATTCTGGTTGCACCACAAAGATCAGGAAGATTCCCTTATTTCCATTTCCCAAATCTTTTCTAAGAATATGTATTTCTTTCTCCTTGAAAAGTTTTTTTTTCCCTCAATCGCTAGGTACAGTTGATTAGAGAATTGCTTCTACATTTATAACTCTGGATAAACTGGATAAAAATATCAGAGAAAAGTATTTTCTCCATTACTAAAGATCAGCAATTAGCACCTTTATGTTTAGAGATGTTAAAAACTGACAGAACAAAAAAGTTATGAGAGATAAAAAATGCAGGGATTAAGAACATGAGTTTAAATCCTGGCTCCTCCAGCCACGTGAACTTGGACAAATTATTTGATCTCTCTGGGCTTCTGATTCCAATTCTGTACAATGGGGTAATGGGTCCTATTTGTGATGATTGAGTTCATGCACATAAAGCACTTAGGACAGTGTCTGACCAACAAAGTAAATGCTTAATAAATGATAGCTATTATTATTATTGTGACTCTTAGGATTATTATTAAAAGAGCTAAAGAAGCAAGCAGAGATATAAAAAGGACAGCCACATATAGCATGTTTTGGGTTTAGAGGAGGAGAGGGAGAAATATGTTAGTCAATATTTTCAGTTATAAAATCTTGGAATATATTTCATAATCTTTACTATTATCCAGAGGCAATAGATGTTGTGAAAGTATATTTTAAAATTTAGGCCAGTCTACATGTCAATTTTCAAAATGCCATTAATTGAAAAAAGCATCATAATTTCAGAGATATTAAAAGTGTGAAAAAGTGTACATTTTAGGTTTGATAAAATACATTAAGAGATGGAAAACAATAGTGATATTTCAGGTGTCAAATATTCTACAGTCTTTTTTCTATAAGAGCTGGAAGCAAAAATATAGCTTCTGATCATTCCTAGTTACCGCTTATCAGCTTATTTTTTAAGGCAAGCCCATTAAAGATGAGCAGAAAATAGAAAGACTTTTGTTAGTTTTGACCTTAAAAGCCAAGTCCTGTTAGAGGAAAACAGTAGGCAAAGAAAAAGGCTATGAAAGAAGAAAAAGAGACAGCAGGAACAGGAACAGATAAAGCTATAAGATCAACTCCTGACAACATAACAAAGCATTCCAGATTGTTTCAGTAAAGGAGCAACCCAGATTCTACAAATCTCAATACACTCTTGAACCAAACATATTACAGCATCAGAAAGGATGCCAGAAATAATCGGAACAGTTAAACTAAAAGGGATATCTAGTCCATGAATTCTCAAAGAGAATGAAGTATGCTATGTCATGTCTTTCTTAATACACCCCTGTACAAAAATTGCTAAATATTCCTGAAAGAAACATCTGAATGGTGTAGACACAGAAGGAAGGCCAAGAATTACTGATGTTAGAAGGCTGAGTTTGTAAACTGGGATTACTGATCAGAAAGTGTTACATCTGCCATTCTGTCTCTATAGTACAGCAATTAAGTCATCTTGTCTATCTTTGAGTACTCTCATTAATAAGTAATGCAGGACTACCAAAGGAACACAATTTCATTTTCTGACAGTGTTGTCAGAAAATTCTTGTGTCAAAGCAAGATGTGTCAAGCCAGTTTGGGGTTCTTCTGTTTACTCGATATCTATTGAGCTCTTGAATGGACCTTGAGAAGCAACAGATGACTTGAGTTGGTGACTGGAGGGGCAGGAGCAGTAGAAAACCAAGAACTTTAGTGAAGAAATAGAGGTAGGGGTGGCTCCACAGTGTAGTGGTTAGCATGTCTGCTTTACATGCAGAAGGTCGTGGGTTTGTGTTCCAGGTAGAGCCACAGACATATACCCCAGGTGTGCCTGGCTCCGCAGGAACACCAGGCCCTGGGTGGGCGTGCCAGGTTCCCCAAATGAGCTGGGGATGCCAGGCCCCAAGTGCGCTGGGGGTGCCTGGCCCCAAGTGTACCTGGTCACTGGTGCACGTCGCAAGCGTGTGAAAGGAGACACCCCACCTTCAGAGATCCAGTTCTTACGGGGAAACGGCAACATCCATAGGTCAGGGGTGGAAGTGTGTGTGAGGGGGGAGGAATTAAAGAGGGAATAAAAACAGAAATGGAGGTAGCTGGCAAGACTGAATGCAGAAGGATTTTTTTTTCTGAGGATAGAAGACAAATAGATAAAGCTAACAGAGTTGACCTCACGTCCTGACCTTAAGCTGTGTGGAACATAAAAATGATCAGTTGCCACTTGAGTCACCAGAGAATCAGTGTTAAGAAGTTATCCAGTCAAGATGGCGGAGCAAGTAAACACTGTGCTTGCCTCCTCTCATGACATCAAAACTACAAAACTATCATTGAGAATCACCTGAAGTCTAGCTGAACAGAAGTCTCACAACTAAGGACACACAGAAGCCGTGCTGAGACTGGTAGGAAGGGCGGAGATGTGGAAAGGGCTAGTCCCATAACCACATGTGGCAATTAAAAATCGGGAAAGATACCTTGACTATGGAAGTTCCCTGGGAAGAGCAAAAGGGCAGCCCCATACCGGCCTCCCCGGTTAAGGGTTATAGTGCCTGGGAGAGAAGTTCCCACAACTTCTGGCTGTGAAAACCAGCAGACTGTGGCTGAGCGAGATGAGGGCTGATGGAGTCCCCAAGCCTTCCCCGTTAAAGGGCCCCAGAATGGACTTACTTGCTGATGGACTCACTCGCTCTGAGCTCCAGTGCTGGGGAAGCAGCTGTCTAGGTGTCAGGGACATATAGAGGGAAACTGAACTGTCTGGCTTCAGGGTGAGGGCTGGAAGAGCAGCTTTTTTTCTGACAGAAGAGCTGGACGAAGCCATTGTTCCTTTGTCCAGCTCTCCCCCACCCTGAGGACTGCAGGCAAGCAGGTCATACAGCATCATATCTGAGTCTCCATCAGCCTGCCTAACACTATTGGCTCTACCCTGGTGAGTCCCTGAGGCCCTGCCCCACCTAACCTGCAGGCCCACCCAAGCCCCTTCCAGTGGCTTTTCCTTGCAAATGGCTTGTCTTGGCTCATGCTGCCGACTTTCCTAAAATCTCTCAAAGGTTCACAAACCCTAAACAAGTAGTATCTGGTCTCACCTTGCCCCAAACCTCTTGCTAAGTAGCCCCAAGCCCAGGACTAGTGGCAGCAGTCCTCAGTTTTCAGCTTAGCCTCTCCCAGGCACCTCCAAGCCCAGCACAAATGGCAACCATCTGCAGATCATTCTACCCAGCAAAGCTATCATTTAGAATCAAAGGGCATATAAAGAGCTTCCCAGACAAGAAAAAGATAAAGGAGTTCACCACCACCAAGCCAGTATTATAAGAACTGTTAAAGGGATTTCTTTAAGGAAAAGAAGGTAAAAAAAAAAAAAAAAAATATATATATATATATATATACACACACACACACACACACACACACACACACACACAAATGTATATATGTATATATGTATATATATATGTATATATATGTACATGTATATATATGAATGAAATGGCAATAATTACATATCAACAGTTACTTTAAACATAAATAAACACTTCAATCAAAAGACACAGGGTGGCTGAATGGATAAAAAAAAAAAGACCCTTACACATGCTGCCTACAAGAGACTCAGTTCAGATGGAAAGATACACAGACTTAAAGTAAATAAATAAAAAGACATTTCATGAAAATGATGAAAAAAAGAAAAAGAAAAAGGCTAGGGTAGCAATACTAGACAAAAACAGACTTTAAAACAAAGGCTATAACAAGAAACAAAGAAGGACCCAATAATCCCACCTCTGGGCATTTATCCCAACAAACCCAAAACACTACTTCAAAGGGACATGCAAATCCATATGTTCATTGCAGCATTATTCATAAAGCCAAGATATGGAGGCAACCTGTGTGTCTCTCAGCGAATGAATGGAATAAGAAGTGGTACATATATACAATGTAATGTTACTCAGCCATTAAAAAAAAAATCTTGCCATCTGAAATAACATGAATGAATTTTCTAGAGGGTATTGTGCTGAGTGCAGTAAGTCAAACAAGGACAACTGCTATATGATTTCACTTATACTTGGAATCTAAAGAACAAAATAATTTAAAAAAACAAAACAGAAACAAACTCATAAATATAGAGAAATTTTGATGTTTGCCAGATGGAAGAGGGCTTGGAGGGAAGCATAAAAAAAGGGAACGGATTAAGAAGTACAAATTGGTAATTACAAAATAGTCGTGGAAATGTAAAGTTCAGCATAGGAAATTATATATAGTCAATAATACTGTAATAACTATGTATGATGTCAATGGGTATTAGATTTATTGAGGTGATCACTTCCTAAGTTATATAAATGTCTGATCACTATGTCGTACACCTGAAAATAATATAATATTGCATGTAAAAAATTAAAAAACTATAAAACAAAAATAACAAAAACTACAGCAGTGCTGAGAGCGTAAACAAATTTTGTTATTTGAAAAAAGAAGAAAGCTAGGTTTCATTCAGGAAACCGAGAAAGAAGATGGTGGTTCTGTGATGCAATTCAGGCTTTAAGAAAGGTTGACATAAATAGGGGTGTGGCTCAAGACAGCACAGAAGGAATGACTGAATGAAGAGAGAGGCCAGCAATGAAAGGGAGTTTGGCAGGGACAAAGGGAGAGGGCTAAGCATAAAGCTTTATGAAATGGGATGAGAAGACAAGTGCCTAGAAGAGCTTGTACCTTGGGCAGTAAGTAGCACTCAGTAGGTACAACTATAAACAACCAATCACAATCTAGTGAGACAGTGTGAGATTTAGAGATACACATGAAGTCAAAAGAAACCAGACTGTGAAGATAATGTATGTGTCAATCCTAACAAAATTCCTAAAAGATTATTATTTGAGCATTTCCCAAGCACTATTCTAAGCCCTTTAAGAATATTAACTGTTTTTTCTTCTAATAACTCCATATTCCCATTTTACAGATGAGGAAACTGAATTAAGAGAAAGAGCCATAAATCACCCAGATAATGACAAGAGAAAAATTCAAATCCAGGCAGTCTCCAGAGCCAACACTGGAGTTACAATCACAGGATATTTTTTTCACCTTGATCTCTAGGCCTGAAAACAATATCTGGTCCATAGTAACCATTCAAATATTCGTTGAAAGGCTGGGGAATCCCTAGCTTTATTGGGATTATAGGAGGCAAACTTTGGAGGCTTTAGGGCTTTGATAAGAGAACACAGATACTGGTGGAATTAATAGGCCTCTGAATAGAACTTGGGGGAAAAATTATTTTTCCAACCTGGTATAGAATTCCAGATAGTCAGGAGGATGCAGCTCCAAGCCGATGCATAAACCAGCAGACATAGGCTCACAGGTGACCCTGAAGGTCCAAGTCAGTTGTGTAGTCTTCCCCAAAGCTGGATGCAGCAGAGTTCAAGTGAGCCTTCCTCTGAATTACAACCACTCTAATCACTGCTCTTTCATTCAACGCTGCCTTTTATATCCTGATTCTTCATTATATATCACATTCCCTCTTCTAGGCTAAAATTACTTAAGGTCAAGGCATTTATCTTATTCATCTTTGGATTCCCAGTACCAATGATCATATTGTAAGTCAACAATCAAACAGCATTAAGGAAGCATGTTTTAGGAAAAACATGTTACACATTAGTCAACTTTCTGAAGATGAAATTCAGATTACTTTGTTTAAAAGTTCTATTTTTCTATAGAAGGGTCTACGTAATTATTTTTAACCAAATATGGCTATAATTTGATAACGTCATATACATTATTCTGCATTGCACTTGAAATTATAAGCAATAATCCCTCAGTATTCTTCAGTTGGTATATCTTACAATTTATTTGGTTCTACACACTGACTTTACATCTTCTAAATGTACTTATTAGCATATATTTTAAAAATACAAATAACCTTATTGGAAAGGCATTTGCACTTTTTAAGGCTATAATCAATGTGTCCTAACACAAAATCCTGCCTGCCAGAGGCCCCAGGGAACAGCCTAAACTTGTGTGCAGCAGGCTGGACATTTAGCTCAGTGAAGTCCCCAGAAAAGTGTGGCTGCAGGTGGTGAAAATGAACAGTTTAATCCTGGTGAATGGGTGAAGAGAAATTTTCCACTCGAATAGCTAACCTTGTAATCCGTCTCCTGTTCTGCTTCTGTAAAACATGCTTGCTTGCTGTAATCAGCTCCTTGTCCTGTTTCTGTAAACATGCAGACCCATTCTCCCCTTAGGAATGCTTTGTGTAGGTAACAGATGTATTGCCTAAATATCTGTATCCCATAGCAACTCTCAGCATCTAAAAATCAGCCCATGTCAACTGTAACAACGTGGGTATAGAAGTGAAATCACCCCTAAGCTTGAGGCCCAGATTTTCAGAGCACTAGTTCTTCTGGGACCACCAGCGTAATAAAACTGAATTCCCCCAAACCTCCAGGTGCTGCTTGATTTCTTGCTTATCTGAGTTTTGCAATTTTTCTGCAACAAGGGTATGTACGTGCATGAAGGGGACCCAGCAGCTGGGTTTGTCTTCCATCTATTCCTGCATAAGTGAGCAATCATACAAAACTGACAGTGGGCTCCCAGAATACTTGTTGGTGCTAATGTCCACTCTGTCAACTGCACTCCAAGAACAGATGACTAGTTCTACACAATGCTCTGCAAATGATGCCCAATTTATTTCTAAAAACACATACAATTCATAAAGTGTAATCAATGCATAAGCAGTCCAGCTTTTAGTAGGTCAAGTAAGATTAAATATTTGTATGAATTTAAAAGGTCCATCTCTATCCTGAGGAATTACTGGTAAAGGTTTAACCAACAGTCACCAAGTGATTATTTTAAGATATAGAATATCCCATTACAGACATCAGCAACAGCAATTGGAGAACTATACAAGGCTTTTGGCCCATGGGAAGGATGTGATCAATGCCCATATTTAAGAAAATTAGTTTGGGTGGGGAGTGGGTTGTAGACTGGATAGCAACACTGCTAGTGAGAGAAGTGGGCCTGAAATAACAAAGGTATCACCATGAAAAGAAAGGGAACCAAAAAGAACTGGTGGCTGACTGAGTGGCAAGTAGATGAGGGGGAAGGGCAGATTTAAAATAAACTTTAAAGCCTAACAAAGGCAAGGTTGGTTTATACCTCCATGGAATGTCAGGAGGAAGGGCTGGATTGCATCAGAAAAAAAGTTGTTATTTGGCTGCCTTAGGACATTAACATTTCTTAAGCAGTTGCTTGAAAATACTGAGTAGAGCTGACCTAGAGAAGCCCAGAGAATAGAAGTGGCAGGAAATAGTTTGGAGGGAAGAAAGGAGAAAAATGGACTAGCCAGAGGTAGAAGCTTGAAGATTCTGTGAAATAGAAAAATCAGGAGATCTCGCGTAATCCAGAACAACAGAAAAAAATGAAGAAAAGAAGAAAGAAGAAGAGGCGGATGAGGAAAAGAAAGAGGAGGAAGAGGAGGAGGAGGAGGAGGAAGAAAAAAGTAAAAAAAGAGCTTAAAAAAGAAGCAAATGCAAATAAAAATTAAGAATAAGGACTGAAAACAGGCTATTAGGTTAAACACTTGGGAATTCACTGCTGACGTAGAGCACTAGATCCAGTGTTAGGAACAGAAGCCAGCAGAGAAGGAAGTAGGGAGAAAGAAAAAAGTGGGTGGCAGAAAGGAAAGCAGATATGGTAGTTCAAGGAAGAAAGCTGTTGTGCAGTAAGTAGCTCCAGAGACTACTAGAATTTAAACTTCCTCCAAATGAGGAAGACCTCATTTTGAGGGAAGAGAGGAAGAGGAGGGAATGAAAGGGGGTCAACTGAGCTCACACCAGATATTCCTTTGGATATAAATTGTGTATCAATATAAAGTCTACTCCAACAGTGACATGGTGGGGTTGAGAAACAAGAGCAAAGTAGAAAAGAAAGATGCAAAAAAATGAAATTAGGAATCAACCAGAAATGGTCAAAAAGTTTTCCAAAAAATACAGAGGACCCAGATGATGTGTTGGCTAAGGGATAATCTATACCATTCTTTGCCTTGCACATACAAACCCTGGTTGCCTGTGCTCAGGACCAAAGGTGGAGTTTACCCATGTTTGGGAATGCACGGTAGTTTATACACCTGGGTGCATTCAGAATCATCAGGAGCACTTGTTAAAAATTTAGCTTCTCTAATCCTACCCCTGGAGATTCTGACTCACATCTAGGGTACAGCTGAGAATTTTCAATTAGCACTCCAAGTAATTCGGATGCAGCCAGCAGGATGGCATTTAGAAACCAAGCAAATCATCAGAATTATATGACATACTTTTCAAGCTCCAGTGGCACAACTGGTTAGTATGAGGTACTTACATACTTTTAAAAAACAGATACATGAGCTTCTGTCCAAACCTAGTGAATCTTACTACACTCACATCCATAGAATTAAATGTATTATGTTTGAGTCCTTACATGCAGAAAAGAATCTCAGTACAAACCCAACCACACCAGGATTGAATCCAAGTACCATGAAAATCCAGAGTAGTGACTGGGGCAGACCCCTAGTGAATGGCTATTCATTAAGAGATGACTGACTGACTACTCTTTAAACTGCTCTTGAAAGGAAATCTAAGAAAGAAAAAAAACTCTTCCTGATTCTTGTTCCTCTGAAGGACTTTCCAGTTTCAAAGTCCATCTTTAAGCAGCTTCTAAGAAACTAACAATATTGATGTCCATCATCATTTTATCATAAATCTTTAGAAAAATTACTTGTTTAGACCACTGTTTTAAATATAACATACATTCATTCATGTTATAAATAATATTAGCCCTAACATATGTAAACATATATGACATAATTGTTATTTCATTGTACTTTGCCTTTCAAAGCCCTGAGACATCTTAAAAATGAGTGTTATAAGCATGTGAGAACTGAAGCCAGAGAGACCTGGTTTAAATACTGTCTCTGAAACTTAGGCTGGTTATATAGCATTACAGGTAAGATTTTCTGAAACTTGCATTTTTCTCTTCTCTTAAATGATGACATTATCATTTATCTTGCTGGGCTGTCATAAGAATAAGAATTGTAAATAAAACACATAACAGTCTTGATCCAGAGCCAGCATTCAATGAATAGTAATTATTCTTACTGCTCTTACCCAGATCTCCATCTCTTCCCCCACCCCCAATCAAAGGTAAAATTAGTCCTCTAAAGTGCTCAGGATATTCAAATAAATGTTGAAAACCCAAGTATTCCAGCCATGGTGAGAACTATAAAAAGAAACTCTACTTATAGAAAGCTTATATGTCATATGATGTAAAGAGTCCTTCACCACAAAGTATCCAGGTGCTCAATAAAGAACAAAAGATATACTTTTAAGTGTAGTGCTGAGATCATAAGAAAAAAGTTACTAAGGACAAGAGAAAAAAAGAAAAAGAACTATAAATCTAAAACTTTAGTGGCAAATAATTTGTAAGCCTATGCTGCCCTGGGGGCAACCATTCCCTTCCAGGAACTTAGATAGAAGCCAGGACCTGAGGGCCTTGCAGGTGATGATGGGGAGACTTGACCTTGAGCTTGTGAAATGGGAAAGGACTGAATCTGAGACCTGACACCAGTGTTCCATACTGAAGGAGCTACACCTTGGATAAAAAAGTAGCCTAGGAAAAATCTGCCTTTCAGCTATGCAAACTGATGACCTACACCAAGACTAAATTAATTAATGAAGATTATGATGCTGATCTCCCCTAAGTAAGCCTGAACTCAAATTTATACCATTTTCAAGTCAAGGAAAATCCTGGCTAATGAAAGTGGTCTTGGGTTGCAAGTAGAAAAAAACATTTTCTACAGAAAGACATCTTCAATACAGACCCTTTAGGATTCCCATAAAACTAAGGAATAATTAAGGAAACATGCTACTTTGAATAATAGCAGGAAAAACATTCAATAGGTACTTTCCCCCACTACCAAGGGCTTCAGATACTCAGATTGTAGAAAAAGGGAAAGCAGAGGAAGAGTTGAACCAAAAAAAAAAGCACAAAATAAAAAAAATATTTCATCCTACTGTGTGTGTATATATAATAGAATTTTGAGCTATATGTTATGTGTGGTAAGAGTCTATTGCCTTTGATGCCAAGCACACTTGAACTTGAATTCTGATTAACCAAGTACCAGTTTGATTCCAAGAAAGTTAGTAAATTTCTGTGCCTCAACTTCTTCAGCTGCAAAATGGGCATAATGCTGTACTACCTACCTACTAAGATTGTTGTGACAAACTCATATACATACATATTCATAGCAGAGATCTTAGTATAGAAATACATTCAATAAATAGTAGCTATTATGAACATTCACAGTGTGTCTCCTATGCACCAGTCCTAGTGTCAGACTCTTTGGGACACTGAGATGGATAATGATTCCTTGTTAGGATACTATCTGGCACACTTGTCCTGTGCCAGAATTCACCTATATAATTGTACTTAATCCTCCCAACAACCTTACAAAGTAATCTTATTTCCATTGTCCAGATGAAGAAACTAAAAAATTAGTTAAGAGACTTGATTCAATTCTCATAACTAGTAATGGAGGAACTAGAACTTGGGTGCTATATGACTCCATAACCTGTCTTAATTACCTCACCTCTCTGCTTCCCCTAGATGAGAAGATGCAGTTAGTAGAACTTTTTTTTTTTTTGCTATAAAGCAGAGAACTCTAAAAATTGTGGGTTTCACAATCATAGAAAAGAACACAATACCCCTAAACTGAATTTTCTAATAAGTTTTTGAGCTTTCAGTTTTTGTTCCTTCTTCAAAAGGGAAAGTAACAATTGGATTAAGAGTAGCATCCATTCTGTATGTAGTGAGTCTGTTATAATTTTCATATATAAATATTTTTCTAGGTATTATAGAGTAGATTGGCACTTTTTTAAACCTAACTTTTGCTGAGGAGAGGATTCTACGATAGATAGATTAAACTTAATAGGCAGATTTGATTTGAAGAAGGAAGTACTTTCTAAAATGTTCTTGCCCCATAAAATTGAATAAGATGTTATTCAATTGTATAAGACTACCTGTCAAAAACACCAGCTCATTCTTCAATAGATACTATAGATTATAGTAAAGAGAAACAATTGTATCTAGAAAGATACAGTAATTACTTTTCAACCCAGGAAAATAATAAGAGCAAATACTTTGATTTCTTCTCAGTAAACAATACTGAGATAATGTAACAGACCTAGAAAAGTTATTGTAGGTTCTCTAACTTATGAAAAAAAACAAGTGTTCTGTGTTTTCTCTAAATAAAAAAATAGACTCAAAAGGAAAAAAAGGGCTTCTATAAGTACTGCTGCCTTGTAGAAAATGATTTATAGACTGCTATGACTCTACTACTATGAGGGCACATTTATCTTTTTTTGCTTACCTGCTCAGAGTTTGAAACTTAAAGCTGATGATTTTAAGTGAAATGATATAAAAAAAAAAACTTGGATCTTATTATCCTCAAATTGAAAACAGCTGATGATTAAGACATAGGCTAGCTCAAATTGAAAAATTAATTCATAAATAACTTTAACACAGTGCATTTTCACTTTAAAAGGAAGAAACACTCTGCCATTCATTTTAGAATGAATCACAGCTAAATCTGAAAGATTTTAAGAGATTACATCACCAGTGTCTTCATTTTGCAGATGAAGAAATTGAGACCTAAAGCACTGTAATTCGGTTACTAGTTTACATTTTTTTCTTACATCATTATTTATGCCCTTATACTGTGGCTATAAATTCATCATAATTGTTACTCATCTCATATTTTTCTGCCCTATGACTGCTACAGCTTCAGGACAAGGACTAGACAAAAAAATTTAAAACCTCCAATATTCATCACTTTTAAACCATTATAATAACAGTTTTGATAAACCAGAACTAAATGAGTGAAAGTGAATCGAAGAATTTGTATTTCTGCTGCCTAAATAAGAGTTTTGCCTCATAACTGGTCTACAAACAAGACATCTCTGGCTATAGCAAAATAGGAGCACCAAAAAGGAGGGTTTTTTTTTTTTTAAAGGAAAGTTTCATAAATCAAGAAAAATATCTCCAGTCTGTTCTACATAGTTACAAGCTTGCCTTGGGAGAAAGAAATGCCTTTGAAGAGCAAAGGAAAAGATGGGCTTGAATAGATCTTGAGGATTTCTTCCAACACGAAGATTCCACGAGAATTCAGAACTCAAAATACCTCATTACTGATACCTGAATTTATCACAGGAAAACAGCAATAAGAATTAAATTTCTTGATATCAGGGAAATGTTTTCTTATGAGAGGCTTGAAGCTTTCACACTTGAGGATAGAAGTCAAAGGTCTTTTTCAAAAGGGAAAACCGCAGCACTCCTAACTAGTCCGAGGTCATTCCACAGCTCGGCTACCGCAGCGGAATAAACATCAGCTTCCTCCCCCCCGCCCCCCACGCACTCGTCCTTCACCAGGACTTGCCCAAAGCAGAAATTTAGCAAAGAAGCTTCAATATTTAGAAAATTGGCGTTGTAACCAAACTTTTAAGAGTTATACCTTTACTTCCGGAATTCTCTGATAACTGACCTCTAAGGCAAGTTCAGCCCTACGCGGGTTCTTGCCCAAGCGAGGTCCTTCGAGGGAAAGGACAAAATAGGTAAGGAGAGCTGGCCAAGCGCAGCCCTCTGGGGAAATCTCCCCGCCTGGCTCCCTTTGCAGCCGGCAGACGCTGCGCACCTGCAGGGCGCTCCGCGCGTCCCTCACCTGCATCAACGCCCCTGCCCATCCTTTCCCTCCCGAGGCACTTACCTGGGGCGTCTCCCGGTACCTGACCCCTGAAGGTGGACGTCTCGGCCCAGCCCAGCTGCGACGAGGGCTTGCTCCAGGGTCTAGGGGTCCCAGGTGGCAGGTAGGAGAAGTTGAATTTCCGTCGGATCGCCACCCGCCTGAAGTTGTAGCCGCCCTCGCTGCTCATGGTGTCGGCTTCGCTCCCGGCTCTGCGCTCTCTCCAGCCCTGGTCTGGACGCAAGTGCGGGCTCGGCAGGCTCCTCTGGGACATCTGGACCCGGGAGGGTGTTGCCTGCATGCCTACGCTCCGCGCGACCGGAGAGGGGCGACGCCCGGGCCGCTCTGCGCCGGCACCCCTCGGCTCCAGCGTCTCGTCCGCAAACGCCTCCTCGTCCCTTCCTTCCCGGGACGCTCAGGGCGGCGCCAAGAGTCCGGCACTCGGTCGCTGCGACTCCCGCACTCACCTGACGCCGCGGTGGCCCGCCCGGGGCTGCCTCCACCCCGTCCGCTCTGGAGCCAATGGCTGGAGGTCCCCGGGGCGGGACGAGGAGAGCACAGACAATTCGGGCTGTTTGCGCTGCGAAGCCACGGCCGCGGCCTCTTCCCCCCACCCGGGAAGCTGCCAAGAACTGCCCGCGCCTAGTGGAGCGCCCTGGGCGCGGCCGCCGAGCCGATTCGCCACCGCCGGTCCCGCCCACCGCGCGGCTCCGAGCTCGCTCATTGGCCGAGAGGAACGGCGCGGCGCTCACCTGCGGCCGCACACCTGGGGCGCGCAGAAGGTCAGCCGCGCTCACCCGCGAACCACGTCTGGATTTGGGGGAGGGGAAGGAAGAGATGATTACAGCTCCTCTGGGCTCTGCCCGTAGGCGTGACATCTTCACAGACCCACACGCCAAGTGCGAAACAGATGCCGAGTCACATAGCACTACAGAGCTAGAATCCTTACCCAGGTCTCTGCACCAAGGTCTGTCCTTATCTCACGGAATTAAATCATCCTGCCAGGAGCATCAGGCCACAGAACGCCGAAGGGAGAGAGAAGAGGGAGCTAACAATCTACAGGTTCCAGAAGAGTATCAAACCCTCCATCATCATGAACTTTCAGGACTTTCTTAGTAATGCAATATAGAGTCCTTTTAATTTGTCAAGTGATTTTTTTAAACATTAGCTAAATACCTAATTGAAGAAAATACATTTTAAATTGGTTTGCTTAACTGAATTTTAAAATTCACTACTCTCTAATAGTAGAGGGTCCAAAACCACAGAGATAGGAGGGGGAAGGGCAGCATTCTACGTGCCCCAGCTCAAGCAGAAAGAATTCGCCAACCATCACTTCCACCTTGGAAGCCACTCGACATTTACTGAAATGGTCCTTCACCCAGGTAACATCTACAGTGTAGCAAAAAATATATGTATATGGATGTCTCAATTCTAGTTAAAATGTTTTAAACTAAGATTCCATTTTATTTTATCAACAAAATTAGTCTGATTGTTCTAGCCCCTAATAAATGAAATAAAACAAAACAAAAAAATACTCAGAAGAATATAATGTATCAATAAACTGCTTCAACTACTGATAGAACATCACTTCCCAAACTAGAATTTAATAGAAATCAACACTTTATAGCAGATTTACTCTTGTTTTAATCTCACTAGGAAAGAACTTAATCCACTTTAATAATAAATTGTTATTTTTTCATAAATGAATTATAAATGTATTAGTTATTTATTTTGGTGCTATCACTAGGTGGGAATTCATATAAATGTCATTAAAATATTAAAGGTCACTAAGTCATGAATCACACAGACTTTATGCAGTAGCATCAGGGGGCTGACATACAGAAGATAATAAATATCATGGAGACCTAATTGAGTAACAGGAACTTAGTAAACAGTATATTTTGAGTTGGTGAAGACTGAGATTTTGATAAAGTTTCATATATATGTGAAATCATATATATGCAGATTGTCTAATATCTGACATTATTTTCTGTGCATATTTTGACTGGGCATTATTGCATACATAATGACTTTTGTAAAGAAATATATATATATACACCTCTTAGAAGTTGCACAAATTTGAGGTGTCACCTGAAACTGTCATGGTACAAGTTTGACCTTGTATTTCAATTGACCACTATTGCTCTCTCAAAGGAAGTGGTCAATCAACATATTTTTAAATTCAATTGGAAACTGGAAAGAAAACGGTTACTTTCTAAATCACACAGTCTCTGGCATAACTAATCCCATAGTGAGATTAGGAGTGGGGCACACAACTTGAACCTGGCCTATCAGAAGATTCCTGAAGGAAGTCAGAATTAAGAAAGACTCAGGTGCATAGTAGGCCTGGCAAAGGGGATAAAGAGCTTCTCTAGTGGAAGGAACAGGACATATAAGGAAGAATGGGAGGGAGGGAGGGAAAGAGACAGAGGAGCAGAAAGACAAAGTGGTACTTCGGGGCATGGGAATTGAGAAATGAAGTTGGAGACAAAGTAAGGTCAGATTATTAGGGATCATGAACATCGTGGTAAAGAGTTAGGACTTTATCTGATGACAACAGAGTGATTTTTAAGTAAGAAGTGCTGTCAAGTTCGCATTTTAGTAATCACCTTAATTGTCCATATTCCTTATTATTAGGCCATTGGATTTTTAAAAAACTGATCAATCCTTAAATGTTTTATCTCAAAGGATACTACCTCTATGACTGACTGACTGACTAACTAACTAACTAAATGAATGAATAAAATATTTAGAAAATTTACTTAAATCGGGCACATAGAGGAAATTTTAGAAAATATTTTCTATGCCCTAGGGATAGATTTTCACATCTTTCTGCTGCCTACATCATGTTTTATTTTTGTTTATTTGGTTTTTGGTTAGTTCTTGTTGTAGTGGTTTTATGATTTGTTTTGTTACACATCTCATACATAAATGCTGCTGAACTATGTCACTGATTGCCAGGACAATTAGAGCATAGAATAATGGAATGCAATTCTGTATTACTACTTTCCTCTTTCCTGACCAAGAAACACAAGGCTAAGATTTTGAAGATCTATTCGAGCTTTCCAGATGTTATTGACTATTTTGGTTATTTAATTGGTAATAGGTATTGATATAAGACCACTGCATGCTTTCCATAGGTCAGCACTATGAAACAGTAACCCGTGAAGTGAGCAGGCCCAGAGTGTAAAGATAAATTTATTAGTCCCAGGGGCTGCTTTTATGGATTATCTAAATTCTCAAGCATAAATTCCATAAACTCCATCATCAGATCTAAAATGCCACCAATTGGTAGAACCACTAAGAAAGAAATTCTTCTAGTTTAAACCATGACAAATGTTTTAATTGACTATTCAGGAATCTTGCTACTGTGAAATTTCTTGTATCTATTTATAGGAATTTGGCAATTTCTTCAGCCTTCAATTATATTGCTTGGAATGTGATAGAAAAATGTTTAGCATATCTGGAGAAATAATACAGGTTTATGTACTTATAGGTACCTTATTTTCTTAAGTCCCATAAAGTACTTTTTTTTTTTCAAGAAAATATAGTAATATAGTCATTCCTCCAACAAATATTTGGTAATGTCGCATTTGCATTGTTGCTCTGTTTTTGTGCCTTTTTGTAAACACTCTTAAGGTTTTTTAAATTTAATTGTGTTAGTTTCAAGTATACACTACATTGATAAGACATTTATGTAGTTTATAAGAGGATCCTCCTAATCGCTCTTTCTCTCCTGTGGCTCTCCACTTTATAATGAAATCTCTTTGGAGACATTTTAAATACATTTAAACCTACCACATGAGATCTACAATGAACAAACTCAATGATCATGAGGTAGCTAAAGGAGTCAGACGCTTAGTTGGTAGGGGCTGGGGAAAAAAGCTCTAGAGTTTGTTGTATAATAATGTGCATATAGTTAACACTACTATAGTCTACACTTAAAATGGTTAAGATGGTAAACTTCACGTTATATCTTTTTACAATTAAAAAAAACCCTCAATGACCAAGTTTATACATGTACAATGATATACTTTACCAGGAGTTAGCTGGCCTTCAGCAATTATACAATGCCATTAATTATAAGCTGCAACCCAATTTCCAGATGTTAAAAAGTAAAAATAAAAATGGTCTCTTAAGATGCATTAAGTATACATATACTGTGTTTGTATATAAATTTATACTTTTATAAATTAGAATTACATTCTGACAGACTTTCTAAAACTTCCTATATATGCCTAATTTAAATAAATTTCCTTTTTCAAATATTTTATTTATGTACGTATTTAATTTATTTACTTACTGCCAGAAGAGATATGTTCTTTGAGCTGAAATATTCCAGGGTTGGCCAAGAATAAGTTAGTGTCAGAGCATAGACAGAAGTCATTAAATGTATCATGGAATTACAGAAGCCCCATATCTCTTTCAAAAAGTATAATTTTTTTCTGTTAAGCTGGTTTTATATACCTTAATATATCATTTCGTAAATTAAAAATTAAAAGAATGTGGCAAGTACTCTTGTCTATTCAACTGCCATCTCCACTTTTCTTTGTTAAGAAAACCCAATTTCATTCAGTTTAGTACAGTGTGATCAGATAAGTTGTGTTCCTTCATAGCACAACTGAATGGGGTCAGACAATCATGGTAATCCTATTTTCTTTGTCAGTTGTTGATTTAGTGGGAGAACATGACCTAGTTTGCTCAGTGGGTCTAGAGGAGAAATCTGATGTGGGCTTCTAGGAAGGATTTACCTTCTCGATAAGAGAAGACCCTATGAAAGGAACCCATTTCCTCCTACCCACCTGCTTTCTCTTCCCCTGCTTTTAGATGTGGTTTGGTAAGGATGCAAATGTAAGTCCTGAGCTGCGGTAGCCATCTTGTGACCAAAAGATGCTGTGTATCTCCTGAGGGTGGCAGAACAGAATGTTGGAAAGAGCCCAGGCTATTGCTGAGTTCAACATGCTACAGAACGAACCTGGAAACTTCCTACCTCTTAAATCCTTGATAAGGAACAAAATAAACTGTCCTTATTTTTAAGTCACTGTTAGACTTTTCTGTTACTTGTAGCCAAAAACATAGTGGTGCAGGGAAAATAATTTATCCAATTTTTAAGAAAAACACTTGAAATTGTGCAATTATAAAGCTCTGTATTTAATGTTTCATTATTACCGCTAAGCAATGTTTTAGATAAAGATTTATCCCTTTGTTGTTTTTGAATAAGATCATCTAGATAAGGGCTCAGCAAACTGTGACCTGTGGGCCAAATCCAGTTCACTGCATGTTATTTTAGTATAGCCCATGAACTAATAAAGAGTTTTTAATTTTTTAAATGGATGGCGGGATCAAAAGAATAACATTTTGTGACACATAAAAATTATGCAAAATACAGATTTCTAAGCCTATACATAAAATGTTATTGAACCCAGCCAGTAGTTTATGACTGCTCTCTTACTAACATCAGAATCGAGTAGCTGGGACTGAGCCCCAGTTGACAGCAAATCTGAAAATATTTACTATTTGGCCTTTTACAGAGAAAGTTTGTTGACCCCTGATGTTTGATTTTGAAAAATGATTATCAAAAACTATAATTTAAGCTCTGATACGTTATACCTTTGTATACTTCATAACAATATCAACAGAAGGTGACACATTGAGATTCTAAGACTGTAGTGCTAATCTAATTGTAAATTTCTCTTTCTCCAGTAACACGATTGCCTTGTTATAAGGCTCATACATCTATAGGCGTATGTGGTAGCCCACATAGCTCTGCATCATTAGAATATAAAATAACCATATTCAAAACACTTTGAAATCATTCTAAGTATAAACCGAAGTTAGTGATATTATTTATGCAATAACTTCAAAAGAGGCTTTTTTTCCCCAAAGTAGACACTGATATATGATAAACATTTTCATGAGGATATTGGCAATCAGAAATATTTTTAAAGCAGGGAATAAACATTTTCATGTTAATAGTTTTCAATTGGTCACAAGAAAACAGACTCTCAATTTTTGAGTGTCTAAAGCAAAAACCAAAAACTCTGTGGAATGTGTCACTTTCCACTCATATGCTATACTTATGTATACCTTTGTCTGATTTTCCTCTTCTAGATTGTAAGCTTCTGATGGCAAAGTCTGTCTAATTCATAGTTGTATTCTCTGTAGCATCTTGCACAGTAGCTTCCATTAGTAAAACACTCACTGAGATTGACTGAAGAAAAATGGATGAAAGAAAAAATATTCATGACCATTAACAGTATTCTTCCTGAAGGAATGGACCTTAAGTAAATTGTCAGAAATTTAGATAGTTTCTGTGTGAAATTTTAATGGCATCTTTACTTATAATAGCAGAAGTCTGGAAGCAATTTAATATCTAATAATAGGAGAACGTTTTCCTTTTGAAAAAAATTATAGTTCATTTCTCCAATAGAATATTATGCCAGCCTTAAGAATGAT
The DNA here is from genome assembly GCA_030015415.1 of Cynopterus sphinx. NCBI lineage: Eukaryota > Metazoa > Chordata > Mammalia > Chiroptera > Pteropodidae > Cynopterus > Cynopterus sphinx. The sequence goes on from CM057380.1 coordinate 138,345,682, forward strand.
GTAGTTAAAAACTTTTAATAACTTAGAAAAAATATTCATCATAAAATATTAAGTAAAAAAAGCAAGATTCAGAATCGTATATTCAGTATGATTCAAGAAAAGTTACCAAAATATTAATAATTTTCATTGTTAACATCTTCTAAATTTGCTACAATAAACATGTATTACATTTATGACTACGAGAAGAAAAACATTTGGGAAATAAATGAATGGAATTGACAGAACGTCATCTATGACTAATCTGCGGGAAAATAATATTTTAGGTGAAATGAATGTTTTTATCTTGAACTGAGCAGTCCCTCCCAAACTTCCTGGCTGTGGGGGAGAGATGAAACCTCCGCCCAAGGACAAAGAGAAGCTCTGCCAGGAACAAGAATAATGAGCAAGGCTGGACTGTGAATATGATCTTGAACTTAAAAAGCTGACACTGCCTCTGCAGCCTCACTGGTGTGATCTTCACTTACCTAGCCAATTATCACCCGTGTGTTTGCTGACCTAGAGGATATTTAAGAACACAATTCATTCTCGAATAATTTGTTCACTATCTTAGGCACAGTTTTTTAAATCCAAAAATAGAAACAGTTATAGGCTCTCTCTGCTTATTTTCAAGTTTTATTGGATATGTTCTGGTACATTCATATTAATTATATTATATTATTTTATTTATTAATTATATTATATATTATATTCATTTGTCCTAAATAATGAGACTGCTCTAGAAGAATCAATAATCTTTAGTAAAGGGCTGCAAGCACCAGGAGAATGCCAATACTTCAGCACATGTCCAGTTTTTCATGTTGGGTAGTTGGTACAATTTTGCTCAGTTGATCTTAGAGGAAATTTTGAGTTTCCATTGATTCATGGTCAATAAATGTTCATCTACTGACTGCCACAAGTGTTTTTAGTAGTAACTAAGTTGTTTATGTGAAAAAAACCCTGCAGTTTTAATGGTCATATGCAAAGTTATTATCAAGAGAACAGACTGATACCTACACTTTGAAATCACTGGAACTCATCTAGTCATCTAGTTTTTGTTCCAACAATAGAAAAAATACAAAGTTTTTCCATTTCCCTGATCTGACCTCACTTTTAGAGTTCTAATTGAGTGTCCTGAGCAAGGAAATATCCTCGAAATATTACATATATATCTTTAAAAATATGTAGAAGCTATATAGTAATATGCACCATATATTCAATTATGGACTTTGGAATATTCAACATTCAATAAGAATATGTTTCTAGAAAGTTATTTTTAAAAAATCTTCATATTCTCACTAATCATTAGATGTGTAAATCAAATGATATTACAGATAATTGTAGGCTGACATCATCCAGTCCAAAGAACAGCCATTTTCCTGATAAAGCACACCTTTAAAGGATAACCTTTGACTGGTTTGGTGTGTATAATTAACAGCCCATTATCATAATTATACCCGAATTCAAGACAGCTTTATTTTTGCATCTGCTGGAAAGAAGTGACATTAAAGAACTCTTCACAGGAGATAATTAAATAGACTTTTAATAGATGATATTTTCATCGGGTCGATTTTATTTTCATCTTTGTTTGGTATTAAATATGCATACTAACCTCAGCATATAATTTGATGAGACCATTGCCACATTACATAAATATATCTTGTAACACGGCCTTTATTTTTTAATAAAGTCACCCAGAATTAGGGCAACTATTCATGAGACTACAGAGAAGGCTGAGTTTTAAATATCTCTTATTTTTTGTCAATTCTACTAAAATAGCCAAGCTTGAAGACTGAATGTAAGAAAAATCATTATGCTCAGCAGCAAGGTAATGCAAAGTTTAGCAATGCGATATCTTTCTTAGCTTCGAATAAGGAAGAAAGTTTGTGAGCATGTGTATTAAAAGATGCCCTTCATTTTATAGAAAAATTGGATGAGAGGATCATTCAAGGAGGAGAGTTGGAATAAGGACTAGAAGAAGGCAGCTTAGTCTCTGACTATATATTGAAAACATTATGAGTTATCTTTGGGTTTAATTATACAGTTAATTATAAGTTCATTAGAATTGACAGTTATCAATAAAAATGTTGAATAAAATTATATTAAAATTTTCATTGGAGAAGCATAAATAGGTGTGTCCTAAAGCTTCAAGAAAGCATATCTGTTTGCAAAATATTGAGATTTTAAAGCAAAATTGTCATAAAGTAAAATATAAGCAAATTTTTTAATAGTTACTCCAAATTATTAGAATGTTTTAATAGAGTGGCATTGTGGTTTGATTTTTTTAGAGGGATAACTTCAAAAACTTTAAACATATGTAATTAAATAATTTTATAAACTGAAGCAATCACGATGTGGAACAGGATAATTTTTATCCTATTTTCTCCTTTTAATAAGGCTCAACCTGAATATCCCATTTAAAATGGTAATGTTTCACTTTCTCCCCACCCACTGAGCACAATCTCTGTTCTCTGTTCTACTTTTTTCTTTTTCCATAACAATTTCACTGTCTAATATACTTTGGTATTTACATATTTATTATGTTTACTAATTTTTAAATTTTCTTTCATTAATGCTGCATATATTATACAAGCTTGAAAAAGGCATGAACCTTCTTTGTTTTGTTTTCTGATGTATCTTAATCCCTTAGAACAATAATACAAAATAGGTTCTCAATAAATATTTGCTGTATTAATGCATGTATAAGTGCATGAACTTCATCCATATAGTCTAGGCACTGTTATTGGAAATATTAGTTATCAAAGGCTAGACACCATTTGACAGATGTTATGTATATTATTTCACTTAATCTTTGCAATAACTGCCAGGTTGGCATTTTTATCCTCATTTAAAAAATGAGGCAATAGAGGCTTGGAAAGATCAAGTATCTTGCTGTCGTCTCAGAGCTGATAAGTACAAGGGCTAAAATTTGCTAAAAACTCTACGCTTTTAAAAATACTTCTGTTGACATAGCCTACTTTAGAACGATTATTTCTTTAGAATTCATGATTTTTCTTTCTGACTTGACTGCAAAATTTTTATTTTATCTATTTATCTATATCTATCTCTACTAATTTTAATTAAGTTTATTGGGGTAACATTGGTTAATATAATTATATAATTTTAAGGTGTACATTATAATTTGACATCTATATATTCCTATTGTGTTTACCACCCAGTTTCCTTCATTACCACATATTTGATCCCTTTCACCCACTTCACCCTCCTCCTACTGCCCTATACCTGACCCTCTTTATCCCCACTCACACATCCCTCCTCCCCCACCCACTACCCTTTTGTAACCACTAGTCTATAGTCCAAGTCTATGAGTCTCTGTTTGTCCTGTTCATTTGTTGCTTTTAGATTTATATCCCGCATATAAGTGATACCATGTGATTTTCAATTTTTTCAGTCTGGCTTATTTCGCTTAGCATGATTATCTCGAGGTCCATCCATGTTGTCGCAAATGGCTGTATTTCATCTCTTCTTATGCCTGAGTAATATTCCATTGTATATATGGACCACAGCTTCTTTAGCCAGTCTTCTATTGTAGGACACTTTGGTTGCTTCTACATCATGGCCACTGTGAATAATGCGGCTATGAACATTGGTGTGCAAATATCTTTTCAAATATGAATTTTCAAGTCTTTGGGATACATAGCCAGTAGAGGGGTTGCTTGATCATATGGTAGGTCAATTCTTAGTTTTTTGAGAAACCTCCATACCTTTTTCCATAGTGGCCATACCAAATTGCAGTCCTACCAGCAGTGTATAAGGGTTCCTTTCTCCACATTCTCTGTAGCATTTGTTATTACTTGTCCTGTATATTATAACTATTCTAACAGGTGTGAGATAGTATCTCATTGCAGTTTTGATTCACATTTCCCTAATAGCTAGTGAAATTGAGCATCTTTTCAAATATTTGTTGGCTATTTGCATGTCTTCTAGAGAGAAGTGTCTGTTTAGATCCTCTGCCCGTTTTTTGATTGGATCATTTTTTGTTGTTGTTGTTGAGTCATATGAGTTCTTTATATATTTTGGATATTAGGCCTTTATTTGAGGCATTGCTTACAAATACAATTTTCTATTCGGATGGTTGTCTCTTTACCTTGTTGACAATTTCTTTTGCTGAATAGAAGGTTTTAGTTTGATGTAGTCCCATTCATTTATTTTTGCTTTTACTTCCCTTGCCTTTAAGGTCAAATTGATAAAATCCTCTTTAAGTGCAAGGTCCGGGAGTTTAGTTCCTATGTTTTTTTCTATACATTTTATTGTTTCAGGTCTTATATTTAGGTCCTTAATCCATTTTGAGTTAATTTTGGAGCATGGTGATAGACAGCAGTCTAGTTTCATTCTTTTGCAGGTGGCTTTCCAGTTTTCCCAGCATTATTTATTGAAAAGGCTTTCCTTTCTTTACTGTATGTTTTTGGCTTCTTCGTTGAAAATTATTTGTCCATATAAATATGGGTTTACTTCTGGACTCTTGATTCTGTTCCACTCATCCATGTTTCTGTTTTGCTGCCAACACCATGCTGTTTTGATTACTATCACTTTGTAGTATAATTTGAAGTTGGGCAGAGTGGTGACTCTGGCCTCATTCTTTTTTCACAGGATGGCTTTGACAATTTGGAGTCTTTTGTGCTTCCATACAAATCTGATGATTTTTTGTTCTATTTCTTTAAAAAGTATAGAGAATCATGACATCCACAAAATAGTGACAGTTTGACTTCGTTTTGTATTTGGATGCCTTGTATATCTTTCTCTTGTCTGACTGCACTCGCTAGGACCTCCAATGTTATGTTGAATAACAGTGACGATAGTGGAAAACTGCCTGTTCCTGATCTTAGAGGGAAGAATTTTAGTTTTCACCATTAAGTATAATGTTGGCTGAGGGTTTGTCATAGATGGCCTTTATTATGTTAAGGTACTTACTTTTATACCAATTTTGTTAAGTTTTTTAATCGTATTGAAAGGAGAGCTTAGCTGGATACATTATTCTAGGCTGGTAGTTCCTTTAATAGTTTAAACATGTGATTCCATTCCTTTCTGGTTTGTAAGATTTGTGCTGAGAAGTCCTATGATAACCTATTGGGTTTTCCTTTGTATGTGACCGTTTTCTTCTCCCTGGCTGCCTTGAAAATTCTATCTTTGTCTTCGATTTTTGATAGTTTTAATACAATGTATCTTGGTGAAGGCCTTTTTGGGTTGAGATAATTGGGTGTTCAGTTGACTTTTTAAATACCAAGCTCTAGCTCATTCCTTAGATTTGGGAAATTTTCATCCATTATTTGTATGAAAATGCTTTCTAGTCTCTGCTCTTTTTCCTCGCCTTCAATAATGTGCATTATTCTTATATTTCCTCTCCTGATGGTATAAGTTAGTTCTTGTATTTCTCTTTCATTATTTTTTATTCTTCAGTTTCTCTCTTCTTCCTTCTGATTTATCTCTAGATTTCTGTCTTTGATATCACTGATCCTTTCCTCTATTTGGTTGAGTCTATTTTCAAGCTTGCTATTTCATTTTTCAACTCTTGCAGGGTGTGTGTGTGTGTGTGTGTGTGTGTGTGTGTGTGTGTGTGAGTGTGTGTGTACCTCCAGAAAATCTATTCAGTTTTTTGAGTTTCAATCTCCTTGCTTCGCTCATCTAGTTGTTTTTCTAATTCCTGAAATTGTTAATATGACTCGTTTCAGAACTCACTGAGTTTTTTCAGAAGTACCGTCCTGAAGTCTCTGTCATTTATGTTGCACATTCCTATGTCTGTAAGATTAGTTTCTGGAGATTTGTCTCTTTCTTTTGAGATGCCTTGTCACTTTGGATGTTCCTGGTGTTTAATGGACTATTTCTCCTCCTGGGCATTGATGGAAGTGTACTCTGTTGTTTTTCCAGAAAGAAGATTTATTATATAAAGGTCTCTCTTTAGCTAGTTGCAAAGAAGGCACTTTTCTTTTGGTTTCCAGTAGGTGGTGTCTAAACCTCTTGGATCCCTGCTTTATATAGCCTTAAAATGCCCTTAAAATTTTTTTTGTAGATATTTAATCACACTCGCTACCCTAAGTTTCAGTCCCTGTCAGTGTTTGCTCAGATTCCCCTGGGGCTCTGCGATGATTGGTTTTGGAGAGTATGTGGGGAGGGGCTCTCTGAATTGGGGGTTCGGGGCTGTGGATCAGCCTCTGTTTTGCATCTGTGGCTGGTAAGAATCAACTGTTGTTTTTCTGTGGTTTTGTCCTGCTTCTCTACTTTCCACTCTGAAGACTGGGCCCTGCTGCAGGCCACATGGAGCTCACAACAATCCCAGGTAGGGTTGTTCAGGGAAGTCACTGCACCTTCTCCCCCTCCCCCTCCTGCTACAGAGAGCTCTGGCTGCACGAGGCAACTTCTTTATTCCTCCCAGTCCACCGCCCGACACCCAGGGTTCTGACCTGTGGCAGCTCTTATGTGCAGATCCCATGTTCAGACGTGCTGGTGTGCAGTTTGGGTGTTTTTTCTTGAGTTTCAGTTGTTCAGCTTACTGTTGTTTCAAGAGAAGAGATTTGGGTATGTCCCTCACTCTGCCATGTTTCTGCAAAGTCTCTGTGAAATTTTTGAGAGCCTATTTCTTTATATTTTCATTTTTGAATAGGTACTATATTTTCACGGTTGAAGTAGAAAAACAATATGAAAAGACATTCATTGATCTAGGGAGGAATCTGAACCCTCTCTCCATTCCCTCCCATCAATCCTTTACTCTCTTACAAATAACCATTTCTATAGTTTTCCACAGTTACTTATCAAAAAAGAAGAAAAAATATATTCTTATTTCCTCCTTTTTACATACTATGTAGCTTAATATAGCATGAGAACCCATATATTCAGTGTCAATGGATTTCAATAAGGTGAATAATTTGTTTCTCCTTTCATTTGTTTGGAGGAAAAGACATAATCACTTATTAATCTTGTGCTAATAGCTCTTTTAAATGATGCAAATCTTCCTGTAACATTTGATGACATTATTAATAATTTAAAACTTCAAAGAAAGTTAAGTTATGAAGGGATCAGTAGGGTTCTTAGTTTTACTTCAATATACAGTAATTATAATGCTTACTGCTGATATTTTGAATTTTTTTTGATTTTTATAATCTTTGTACAACTTGGTACATATGTGAGAGTTTAGAAATTTTGAATCAAAATGTATGGCTGTGTTGGAATACAAGCGTATTGAGAGATTCAAATTTATAACTCTTTGAAGTAATAGTATTTTTTTTCCCTACAGAACATAAACACATTGTTTTCTCTTCTAAGCACAAAAACGGAACAATTTATTCTGTTAAAAATAAAGTCCAGATTTTGCATAGCTACATCCAGTTTTGAGGTCCTGTATCATTATTTCAGCACATTTTGGGCAAGGCTGTCTTCATGGCCATGTGGACCTCTGTAGTCACACAGGGTCCTGTGCTTGAGACTCCCTGCTTGGTTTTTAATGCTCTACTGCCACTATCTTGAAATTCTTAATAAGTTTTGAACAATGAGGTACACATTTTCATTTTGCACTACGTCTCACAAATTATGCACAGTGGCAACATTTCTTTACTATTTTATAGGATGTCACTATATTTATTTATCTTTGTATTGCTTTCTACATTTAAATATTATAAATTGTTTACTTTTGACAATGGCCATATTTTTTCCAGTAAGATTTATCTTCCATGACAGTTACATTGTAGATTAATAATTTTGAGTTTCTTCTTAAAGTGTTTAAGTGATAGTTGCCTTACAAAATCTTTAAGGATTTCATTGTACACTCTAAGTCTCTTTCAAATACAATGTAAGCAATTTAGTTTTTAGTTTGACCAACAGATAATGAAAGGAATAACCATTTTCCCCATTTAGCTGGTATTTAGTGCCTGTTGATACTATAGTAGGTGATATAGGTTCTATAAACTCAATTTGAGATGTGTTATAAGAAAAGCTAGATGGCAAGAAACCTACTTTACTGAGTTCCTGCAATGTACTAGTCAATGCACATACAATCAAAACTAAGACAATTCCTTCTACAAATTCCCACCAATCCTGGCCTCCTTCTTACCTCCAGTGGCGTTGCAGGAACGGTCCACATTGCCCTCATGTATAGTGTTATCCAACTCCCCTGCAAAACTTAGGAATGAAAAGAAACTTTCTTGACACTCTTGGAGGCTGATCTAATTTTTTAACCTTTGAATGTAACAAACTATCAGCTTTATTGCATACGAAAAGATCGATTAAATATACGTCAAAGAAAAACAATAGCTTTCAGAAGAAAAAAAGAGATTTTAAGGAAAGTTTATGCTATTATTTCCAGTGTTGTATTTATACAACAGATAAGCAGGCAACATTATTTGGGATTGTTGCAGTACCCATGGTAAATTAATCTGATTCATTAAAATAACTATTGTAGTAGAGGTTTTAACTCATTAGAACCTCATATAAGTCTATCTTCTGTCCGGTTCTCTGCCTTCCCTGACTCTTGAAATAAAATCAAGTCAAAGCAGATGAATTCCAAAGTCACTGATTTGCTACAACATACACACACATTTGAAGAGGGAGCTAGTAAATTAAGCTTTCCCAAGGTTTTCAGACTCTGGAGTTCCTTCATAGTAGAGAACAAAGAATTATTTCTGAAAATAAGGCATATGAACTTCATCTTTTTTTCATTAAAATCATGTTTCTTTCATCAAAATCATGTTTTCCTTTTTTAGAACAGACATTTCTTTCATTTTTGTACATTTCTAGTCTAATTCATCTAATTGTACCCTCCTGCCAAAATAACCTCTTAAAAAGATTACAAGGAGGGCAGATGATAAATGGAGAAAATGTGAAAAGTGGATATATATTTCTTAATAATGTGTAGAAATGTCAAAGCAGAGCATTCAGTTGTTAGTTCAAATGAGTGTTCACTGCAAATATATATCTAAATCTTGTAGAAATTAATTTTCTTTCCTAGGTACAAACCAAAATAACATACAGAAAAATTGCTCAAACTGGTAAAAAAAAAAAAAAGGTAGCATAAATGAACAAAAGGTAACCAGTTTATTTACTAGAAAGAGTTATTCATTACACCATATTCAGTTGGTAACATAAACCAAGATAAGAATTAACATATTTGTTTCAGTTATTTTCTTAGCACTGGAGTACCTTTTCCAACCATTGAGTGCATGATCAGATTACACAAATGCCAGCACATAGATGGATTCTCCCATGAGATAATCACTTAGGAATGTCCACAAAAAATAATAATAATTTTTAAAGGACAAGCAATAATAAATTCATAAGGATTTTTTTAAATTTAAAATAAATGCATGTCTTTGAGAACATGTTTCTTTTGAAATTTGAATTTTAAAAAAATAATTAGCCACAAAAGAGTTTCTTAGGTCTTTAAGTCATGTTTTCATATGGTATTATCATTAGGTGGAAATGCTTTACATAATTTAACCCCCAAAAGCATAACAAAAGTGCAATTAAATATAGGAATAGCAGAATCTTTACAACGATAATCATACAGTGTACAAATCAGGGTTGGACACTCATTTCACAAATATTAATACTTGGAAGGAATGCAGTATCAGATTTATGTATGGTTCATCACATGTGCATAATCATGCAAATAAAAACACTGAGCAGGTTACAAAAAATGTCATAAAAGATTTCCAAAGAATTATTTAATCGACTCTAACAGTCAAACCATTGAGCTTAAAATTTTTGTGGCAATAATGTTAAAATCATTAGCTTCCTCTTAAGATTTGGTACACAGTCATACCATAAATCCAAATAACAAAATACTTCATTCTGTATCTCCATTATTATCAAATAATGATTTGTCAACAAAATGACTTTTCTCTTGATAGTTCTCTGATCTTTATTTTAAAATTACTTTTTAAAAAGAAAAACATAGTCATACTAAAATGCATCAAATTTTCTTCTCAGTGTTTTCATTAGAGAACCATAATGATTAGAGAATTCTGAAAGAAAAAAAAGTTAAAATGTGTTCTCAACCAATGTTATACAGCAATTAAACTCCAACCACAGAAATTACCTGGTTCAACAGTTTATCTAAATTTTACTTTAAATAGGACAAATTTTAAATAACTCCAGAGGAAGAGTATGAAAATACACTGAGGATTAGAGCCATGCATTTCAATATGGAAAGGAGATCAGATATAGGTACCAATCTCCTTACATTCCTAATGAAGAAATCACAGAAAAATAAGACTTCTATTGTGTTCATATTATGAATATGGGAAAGCTTACATGATGTGAAATATCTCATGCAAACATTTTACACAGCATCCTTTTATGCACTCACACCCTTATACTAAAGGCAGTTAATTGCTGCTCTTCTTCAAAAGTAGGGTATTATTTCTGGAAAACCCTCAATTGAGGAACCTATTTTAATAATGAATATCCATTTCTGTGATATTTTGAGTAGGATGAAAGAGAAGTCTAAATGAAATCTTTCAGATATTATTATAACAGAATCAGACTACAAATGCAATATACCAGGGTCAATGGCAGTTAGAATTTAAATAAATTTAATTACAGACACAACTCATCTGAGGGCATTATTACAATGGAAAAGATCACTCGGGAGGCTAGGTTGGTCTTGTTTGTCCATAGAAGTTGATTTTAAGGTAAAAATTATGCCAATAATAGCACTGATAGTATTACCTATCACAACTCCGGTTCAACAGCTTTTTGAAGAATTATGTTCCATTTATGTGAAAACATTCTTGTAAATTTTGCAATCTTAAATACAAGGACTATTTTCAAATCACTCTGGTTTATAAACAAACAAAAAGCTGGAGGGCAAATTTGTAAAATTGTAAACTTTATCCTAAGAGTTCCTTTTGAATCTGGTCCTACTTTATATCTATAATATTAATAATGCATTTGTGGCATCCTTCAGTTGAAACCAGCACAGTTGCTTACCAGAAATCAGTTTCCTCTGATTTGTCTTTCTAAGAGACAGATTATGTCTTTTGGCTGATTGATTATAACAATTATACAAATACATTAAGCTTGACATTCTAAACCTAGTAGAAAATATATTCCACTTCTTTTTCATCGTATGTAATTACCACTCAAGAATTACAGAGGATTTTATTTAATACAGAATACCAAGATATGTTCACAATTATAGTTTTCTTGACCTATGCTTCATGCTTGTTTAAAACAGAATGACTTAAGCTGTTCCAGAATATCTTCTAGAGCAAGAAAAAAAGCAAATAATTTAGATTAATAATTCTTTTAAGAAAACAAGGTTTAAGAGGCATTTACCCCTCTAAGGAATTGCATATCACCTATTTCTGAAGTATTCCTGAGGCTGTTGGTTTCTCTCTCACTGCTTAGACTCTGACAATTGAGGCTTTTTATAGTAAATTACTACAATCTGGACAGCTTCAAAGATATTATGAAATGTAGTTGCAAGAAAAAAATCATGTTTTGCTTTTTACCAAATATTTTGAAAAAAATAAGATTGTTATCCTCCATTCAAGTAATAAAATATTTTATGACTAAACAGAATAACTTTATTTTTAAATTTAAAATCATTGGATTATGAAATTTAGAATGGTAATACATTATTGTATCTTGCCACTTAATCCTTACTAAACAACCAATAACATTTAATTAAAAAATCAAATCTTCCTTATAATTATCCATTTTAATGATTAATTTTGCACTGCTAAGAATCTCTTTCCTAGAAATTAATATAAATCTTTCACACTGAAGACTTTGTTTTTCTTATTTGGGTCTTGTGCTGATACCTATAGCTGGCACTAACCATTTATTAAATTTTCTTGAGATCACTAGTGTACCTTTTTCCTTAGGCTAAAGTATAATCTTTCTACATAGATTTTTTCTTATTTAATACTTTATTTTCTCAAAGTTATCCAAATCGCTCTTATCAAGAAAAAACTGAATACATGAAAGAGATATGATGAATTAGGAGCCTGGGGAGTTTAATCTGAGGGTCCTGTGTGCCGCTGCACACTCAGATTAAAAACAGTGTACTGCTTTTTTTTATGTTCTAACAAAGAAAAATCCCCTGTGAGAAAGAGCACTTCTGCATGCTAATCTTTTCAGTTTGGTAATTGTGCTTACTTTTTAAAAACGACCTGGTGACCTTGCTAACCAGTCTTGCTAGTTACTTTTAATCTTTGCCCACTGTTTGCAGTAATTAGCCAGTGTTTTATTGTATTTCTGCAGTCCTTTTCGCCTCTCTATTCGTCTTCAGCTGGTCTTACTGAGGTTTGCTCTTTTTGATTTTCACTAGTTCTTCAGTTTTTCAGTTTCCTTTTGAATCCTCACGTTTCTTTGTGGGCATTGATGTTTATCAATGCTACACATATTCATTCATTTTAAATGCCTATAAATATAGATATGGCTCCATTTAAACTCTACTGAATGATGCCATAGTGTAAATGCATGGAATTCTCTCTCATTGCTTAGGGACTATTATCTAATTTTGTGCTGAAAATTAGACATTTATTTTCAAGTTTCTATATCTTCTTGTCAAAGTTTTGCTAAAATTAAAGTTTTCATAGAATTGGTATTCCTAAATGAAGATTTCCCACTCTGTTAACATAAAGAAACTGAAATAAAATTCATATATAATAGACTTCAAAAACTTTATTTTGGAAGAAATAAATGTGTTCTTTGTGATTTGGCCTTTCATCAGGTGATAAATACAGAGTATGGGAGCAAAAATGCAGTACTGTGCTGTCAGTAAGCATTACTGCCCTATAGTTACAGAGACAAACTTACTGCTCAATTCCCTATACTGCCAATGAAATTAATGAGGCAATATAGGAAATGTTCTGAGGTACTTTTAAAAAAGGCATATTTTCCCCTCAGGTACATTAAAAATCAACTTTGCAGCTATGCTACTTCTCAGGTCCAAACACATGATGCCTGAAGAAGAAATAACAAAAATAAAAAGGAAGGGAGGGAGGAATGGAGGGAGGTAGGGAGAGAAGGAGGAAGTGAGGAGGGAAGGAAAGGAGGAAGGAAGGAGAGAAGGAAGGAAGGAAGGAAGGAAGGAAGGAAGGAAGGAAGGAAGAAAGGAAGGAAAGAAGGAAGGAAGGAAGGAAAAAATAAAGCAGAGGTGTGTGTGTGTGGTGGGGGGGTAGTGTCCTTTAATTGAACTCTAATATAATCCACACTGTCTCATTAATACTGGTACTAGGCATATACAACACCAATAAAATTAAGATGTTAAAACAGCAAGGCAATGCAGGTAGGAAAGGACAGAATATTAGGCAGTTGTGACGAAGACTTTATGAAGATTTGTTTCTGTACTTTAACCTGAATCCCTATTGAAGGTGAAGATCTCCAAGTATTCCAAGTTGCATAATAAATGACATTGTTGAAAATAGCACTCATATACGAAACTCAAAACCTCTTGGTTGCTTTGGTAATAGTGAACACTAAACTAATAGGTGTATGACTGATGAAAGCTCCTGCACTGTGCTTTATGACTTTACTGACTGACTGCCATCTTTGATGAACCATTTCTTAATGTCCCTTCCTCCTCCACTCAGTAAGCTCAGTGGCTCTAACTAGATCTCCACTGTTAGAGCTCTGAATTGTTAACTTTCTTCTGTGTGAACAGTGAGGATTTTGTTTTAAAGAGAAGTTATAGATATCATTACATGAAAAGGTCAAACTGTTATGGTTTTAAATAAGTTAAGGCTACCTGACTAGACAAGGAATCAAGACTAGGAGCAATATTGTGGGCACCACTTGATAGTTAAGGAGCCCAAGAGTTTTAGACCTTTCAGCTCAGTTAGTTGTTTTCCTTGTTTGTCAGATTATGTGCAAAAGAAATTTTGCTATGAAAATCTACTGCCTTAAATCAAATCAAAAAAGTTACCTAGCAGAATATGTAAATTAACTAGGAATATGTATTAATCTCAATATGTATAATGATTGTAGGCACCTGAGTGTTTGTCAAAAGTAGACAATGAGCTAAGGTTTATTATCTATTGTTTGTTTTGGCAAGGAAAATTCATTATGAAAAAAACAACAACAAAACACATTTTTAATCAAAATTTGAACACTTTCTGGGTAAATTCATTAACTGAAGGCTGACTTACATCTATCTACCTATCTACTTTTTCCATTTATACTTGGTATCTTTTAGCAGGAAAGACTCATAATAAGACCCTGAATTTGGGAGAAGTAAAAAAAAAAAGTTCTGGTCAGTAAATAAACACACCATTTTCCTTCATGTTATTTAGCGTTCTTTAACGTTATCTCTCACACACACACACACACACACACACACACACACACACACACACACACAATGGAGCAGCACCAGTGCATCTACTTGTCTGCAATTTTTAAAAATTAAAGATGCCGTCAAAAGTTGAATAAGTCAATGACATAACATAGTCTCTTTCTTAGATTTACTTAATGTCCAGTGAAGAATTCTAGAAAAAAGGAAAAAAAGCCAGTAGTTTATGAGCTATTGATTAGAAAATAAGTGCATAAACAATGTAAGTGTAGCAGCAAAATAGTTATTGTTAACATTCTGATGCACCTCATTTATCATTTTGTGCAAGAAAAATGACCAGTTTGGCCAATTCCAGGTTTCAAACTAAATTAGAACTCATAATTAATGGAGCAAATTATGCTTATTTAAAAATAAATGAATAAGTTCACCTCTCACAGAAATGAATTTTGTAGACATAAATCATGTGGCAAATAAAATACAAAATAAATATCAATGATGAAAAAATATTGGAATCAACTTCTATAGCTGAATGTGAAATATGAGAAAAGATGATTTTACAGTCTATGTATTTTACATTGTCTTAGGTCTCTCTTATGCTATAGAGGTAAAGCCAGCCATTTGAGATACATGTGTCCTGTTTTGTTTTGTTTTGTTTACAGAAACTGGAGTCATTTGACAGAACTGTAGCCATTTGATTGCAGTAGTTTATCTGTGACTTAGAGAAACCAAAAAACATTTCATCACACTGGAGTCTGTGCGTTGTGTTATTCTTCTCAACTTCCTTTCGTCTTCCAAAATGATGGGCACTAATCCCAATATACATCTAACAAGTGAGAAGAAAACACCCGCTGGATCGTGGGCAGTATCCTGGGTGTGGCTACGAAATGTTCACCCCAGATGTTCGTCGACAGGAGATGAAGACTAGGGGTATGGAGGCTTGGAGAGACAGTGGAGAGGGGAGCACTGTGAGCTGGAATGTGGCTGCTCATCAGGGAGAGCTCTGTCAGGACTGAAAATGAGAAACAAGCATGTCAACAAGAAACTCATTTACAAGGGGCCAGGCACACGTGTAGGGTTAGACAGAAACATTATTTTCACAGAAATTAAAAAAAAAAAGACAGAAAATTTGCATGGAAAATGATTTAAATCTAAAGCATTCCAGTTCTCTCCTCTGAGCATGCTTTGAAAAAAAAAATTAAAAAAAAAAATGAAAGCATGCCAAGAGAACTGTGGTTTTTCAAAACCACACACAAAAAGGAAAAGTAAGACCCATTAGAGAAATGACATGTAAACTCCTCCTTGGAATTGCTTTTTTCAATATTCGCACACCGTCTTCTTCCCTTAGGTGTCTGGGTTAGTTACAAGGATTTTTAGATCAATTCTTCTCAAACTTTAATGTGTATATCAATCACCTGGGGTGCTTGGTAAAATGCAGGTTATTGCTCCATAAATCTGAGGTGGGCCCTGAGAATCTGCATTTCTAACAAGCTCCTAGTACTGGGCTAAGGCTTTAGAGGATTCTAAATTAGTTCTCTGGTAGATCGGAATTCAATAGTATAAGTAATTTGCCAGGTGAATCCTAATATGCTTTATCTTGGTAGTTTAAATAAGACTGAAGAGTTAAGACATTCTATTTGTTAAGTAGACCTCTGAGAGCCTCTGTTTTAAATAAACACAAAACACTTAGCCTCATCAACTGGTGAGAAATAATCCCGATGAATAAGAAAGCAAATTTATTGACTTTCCTAAACTAAAATTGCAAATCCCAGTTGGGTTTAGACCTTTTGAAATCTAACAGGAGAGAAATCCCACTGTGTGGATTTTTGTTTTATTGAAAGAGATTGGCGTTTTCCTAACACTCTGCTTTCCATTCTTCTATCACGAATTCAGTACTACGGAATTCATTTCTGCCAAAGGTAGTGTTTGAGAAAACTATTCAAAGTTTATTATTATTATTTATTTATATAAACATAGTTTCATGGGTTGATGGGTTTTTTTGCTAACATTACCAACAAACTCATTTAAAATTAGCATTAAAATTTTAATCTTCGATACTGAAATTATCCTTTATGTATATCTCTTGAATTTTGATACAAAAATCATAATTATGTAAAATATCGATATGCTTGAGGTCTCTCTTCCCAAAGTCTTTGAACCGCTATAAATTTAGTTTAAAAGAAGACATGCTCTTCTGTACTAGTTAGAATAATCAGTGATAAAAATTTTTCTTATCTATTTTTAAAACACGGTAGGTAAACATGAGAGACCTGGAGCTTTAACAAAAGGACCGAGAAAATACTGCATGGCAAGATTCTTCTACCCTCCAGCCAGGGTCAGATGGTCCAGGATACAGCAGCAGACAGACCTTCCCACAGACCCAGCAGGAATTCTTCCCATTAAATATTTATAATCTAGAATCAGTTTCCTTTCAGGGGATTAAACATGTTATTCAACATAAGTTATGGCAAGAAGCATAAGAAGAATAAGTTTTTGAACACTGGGTGTAGTTCAATACTCATTGATGAAAGAAGACAAGGAGCAACAGCTGAAACACAGGGTAGGGTTCACTTGGCCCATTACCTTGACATGATGCATTCATAATAATTAAAAGTTTCTTTCAAGGTGGGAGGATCAAAAAGTACAAATTGGCAGCTACAAAATCGTCAAGGGAATGTAAAGTACAGCATAGGGAATATAACCAGTAGTATGGTAATACTTAAGTATGGTGTCAAGTGGGTTAGGCTTATCGGGGGGATCGCTTCATAGGTTATATAAATGTCTAACCACTATGTGTCATACTTGCAACCAATATAATATCTAATGTCAACTGTATTTGAAAAATAATTTTTTTCATTATTTCAGATTTCTTATGTAAAGTGAAAGTATAAATATTTTATATTATAGTATTACTTTTTAAATTTGCACAAAATGTAATCACACTGTATATTATATGAGAGAAGCATATTTCTGGCTTAAAAATTAAGAAATTATATGTTTTAATTTCAGATATAGGATGAATTCAGTTTCAGGTCTGATTCCTAAATACCTTTAAGAGCTCTTTTATCATTCAACCTATATCATTCAAGAGGTTACTTTATGTAGGTAAAACCATGTTGTGAACAGTAGGCCTAGGAACTATTATGATATAAAATGGGTATATATTCAGAATGTTTTTACCCCTAAGCAAGCAAGTTGTTGAGAAGTACTAAATACCAGACCTCTCTGTATATTTAATTTTTACATCCAAGGCTGCAACACCTTGGGCATCCCTTTCACCTCATTTCTATTATCTATAAACAATTGGTCTGTATAAAGCACATATGAGTTGATATTTTTAAATATGAGAAAATGCTTTTATTCAAAACCATATACCTAAAATATTATTTGAATATATGTATAAATTGTAGGAAGTAAAACCATTTTTAGAGTGAGAAACAGAGGTAGAACACCTGATCTGAAATCACTCAACATTCTTAACACGTTTTATTTCTCATTAAACAAACATTTCTTTTTGATTTGGAAATAAAGTGCCAACATAGATTATTTAAATACTCTTCTGACTTTGCTATTCACAGCATAACTAAAGAACAGGGTGCTGCATATTTGCTGGTGGTTAGAATGGGTGCCAGGGTCAATGGGCTCAGTTACTTTCAGGATGGGTGACTGTGGACAAGTCACGTTACCTCCCCAAACCATGGTTTCCTCATTTTAAAATGGCTGTAATAACTGTGCTTACCTTCTGGGAGTTGTGATGACTAACAAGTGTAAAGAATTTAGGTTGTATACAATAAGAATTCAAAGGGTGGCTATGTGTAAACTTTTCTGCCAGAAAGAAGTGAAAAGGGCAAGGAGAACATTAAAATCAATCCATCTGGCAGTGGGATGGGTGGGAAGGAAGCCACTCATAATCCCAGTGACTCTGAAGAGGACAGCCTTTTCAGCTCTGCGTGCTTTTTATTACTTCTCTGTGCGGACCACAAGGGGAGACCGTAGAAACCTGCTTTGGACCATGCTATATTCATGAGGGTGGAAACCAGAAACAGTTGTAATTCATTAACTTGCTTTTCTTTCAAGTAAATCATCTATGTGGAGGTAGCAAGCAACCTAAAATCAGTTTACAGAAGATATGAAACTGGGGCAGGTAACTTTCGTCAAACTGATTCTTTAATAAAAGAAAGGTGAAATGAAGTTAAAAATATTCTCCACCAGCGTTTCTACTCTTTGCCCAAGCAAATGAGAAAGGCTACAAAGGAGCCAGTGGGTCTTTGTCCTGAGGAAAGGTTAATAGCCATAACAGGTATCAAAAGCACACTATGGGGCCAGGTCTGTGCCTCATTCCCTGCCTTACTTCATAAGTGAAAAAATGCAATTTCAGCCAGCAAAAGCAACTTTCTAAGATTACACAACTGGTATGTGTTAGAGGTAGAATTCAAACCCAAGCAGTCTGACTTCTGAGCTCCTTCACTCATTCCTGGAAACAGTTCTGAACACCAGTCATGTGCCTGTTGCCATCCCAGGCCCTGAGGGGTGTTTGATGGAGAACAGACCATAGGTTAAGAGTCTACGTTCTTCACCACTTCACACACAGAATCCCAATGAGATGGGTTGAAACACTTATAGTTTTATTTAGTTACTTAGTTAATTGAAATTACTCTATAGCTGGCTACTGTTATAAAATGGCATTTTTATGTTTTTAAATAACTTTCCCAAAGCAAAAACCCTGTTGCCAGAATGATGGAAATGGCAGGCTGAGACACTGATCAGGGGATACTGGCTTGGGGCCTATTTAATCAGGTACTTTTCCTGCTAACTCACTGTCCCACATAAGACAGCTGGCTATATAACAGCCTCAGAGACCAAGTCACACAGGGGCTTTGGCTGCTGCTGTGTTTCTGGGCAGCACTGTGGCTCCATAGATCTCCAGCTAACCCATGACCCCATGCAGTCTACAACTGACATCCATTCCTCAGACACACATGGAAATAGTTTTGGGTCTTCCCCTACTCAAAAGAAGCCCTTGCCCTGGTAGGAGAACAACAGATACATCAAAATGAGGAAAGAACGATAAGCAGATATAAAAGCCACACCAGATGTTAAAACTTGGGATCATCGGAAGCCAGTTAACTGGAGATGAAGTATTACAGGAAAATGATGAGGTCCTGATGGGGTGCCCTGATAATGTGTGGAAATTCATCCAAGATGGAGAGTGATTTCATGATGGATTTGCAAAGCTTTCATTGGAATATAAATTGTCAGTGAACTCTCTAGTTTAGTGTCCGGGAAGTATGTAAACCTGCCTTTAAAATTTTTCCAGTTACTTTCACACAGAGGGCTCTATCACTGCATATATTCTTTTTCTTAATGCCAATTATAAATTTTCCCCACCTTTCAACTTCAGTTCTAATGAGGGTCATTGAATAGACAGAAAACATAAACACTTTCATAAAGTTGTCTTAATAGACATTACATGTGCTTTAGATCCTTCCTGATTGTTTGCCTGAGAATGATATTCTAAGGACAAAATACAAACAAGTGAAAACATAAGCCAAACATCCTAACGATTCCAGGTTTTCTATTTTGGAAGGTAAGGAGACACTGAACTAATCCCAATATTTACTACACCAGTGAGTAAGCCTTTAGTCTGCCCAATAGCAGCTAGGAAAATAAATTCTTAACTCTCTTGACTTCCATGAGCACATATGAACCTCAAGCATCCAATGTGTGTTTGTGTCACCCATCCTTCAAATAAAATGTAGCAAATACAGTTATGTTTGGAAAGGAGAGCGTGGGGTCTATGGATCTGACATGCATCTGGGTGCAGAGGGAAAAGACGTCTGAATTTACCTGACAGTAGGACAGTCTTGCCTCCCGGCTAGTTGTGAGCACTGTGGCGGTACGGAGGCAGCAGGCTGCTGACAATCTATAAGAAACTGATAAATTAGACATGTATACAAAGAGACGACAGAGCATTGTGTTAGTAATGGTAACTAAAGCAGTTGCCTGAGAGATTTAGTGAGGAATGTGCATTCACACAAAACATCTGAATTAAACCTTTCTCCCCACACCGAATCATGCCCATGGAAAAGACAAGACTTCTTTTCTCAAATTCAGTATTAAAAAATTAGTGACAAAATTAGTCGTGAGATTTCTCAAGTATATTAGGACATAAGTGGCCATTCGTATTTCATACTTGGATACATCTAAAAATAAAGTGTCTATTAATACAATCAAAAATCTTCAAGTCCTGAACTTGAACAGGATGATAGTTACTTGCTTAGCACTTAGATCTGCTATTCTAACGTGGAATATATATACACTAATTGACTTTTTCAAGACACACAGCCATATCATCAGTCCCATAGGGGCACACTGAGAAAAGCATGCGATATAATCTTTTACATGATTAATAGAAGGATATTGGAGAAGAAAATCATCTTTATAGTTTTCTGAAAATAGATTTTATTTATCAAAAGCAAGAATTGATAGCAGAAATCTTAGAATGTTTATTATATAGTAATTGTTAGTAACTTGGACTGATGGAGAAAGCTAACCTAAATGGGAAAGCTACTTTCGTTTTATTTTGGCCATTTTAAAGTGACATAATATAACTCACACTAGGTTGACAAAGTGCTAGCTAGTAAAAGTCTATGCTATAGCTGATCAGTTATGTTAATCATCTATGCCAAGAAAGACCATGTGCTGGGTGTTCTAAAATAATCAGAGAACAGTCTGTTTACTGGTACCAGGCAGACCATTCTAGAATCACCAGGGAGGCTGGTTACAATGCATGGATTATATTTCTGCAAAAAGATTTTGCAAAAACAGTTAAAATTCGAGTTAGATTTAAAAATTCAATTATTCTTAAATACTTGCAGCATATGCTCTTGCTAACTGCTTAGCCTATGTATATGCTTATTAGCATACCTCTTTCCCTATACATTATGTAGATAATATTTAAGCCAAATTGTCACAAATTCTGGATTTATAGCCTTGAATTAATGAGGCTATAGTTATTGTTGAAGAGTAATTTATCAATTATTGCTTATTAATAGGAATATCTGATCCTCATTTAGTATCCGGTATTCAGATTACACACTCAGTAAACTTCCTTCAAGTGTCACAAATATTTCCTTTTTGAGGCTGTGGGGAATTTTTTCTTCTTTGTTTTTCCACTTTGCAGCATGATTAGCTCATTGATTTCCTTTTGTAGAAACTCAGAGTCTTAAAGGATGAATTCCTTCATGCTCCTTTTTCTCTTTTCCAATAGTTTTCATACCTAGGTGGTAATTTTGGAACATCTTAGACTAATTTAGGTAACGATTTTGATAAGGTCATGAGACACACAATTCTAAGTTAACCAGGTGTGTGCTGCCCTCCTAAGGTGTACTTGGGTAAATGCAATGGATGCAAATGAACACGAACTGTTGGAAAAGCATCTAGAATCTGACTTTATGTCGTACATTGCCCAGGAAGTGTAAAATGAAGCTCTTCTATAGCAAAGTTTCGGCCTCTGTGGAATGGCAAGCCCTAGAATTAGACTAGAGTATTTAAATGCTTTTCATATCTCACGTATATTAGAAATATACTTTTGCCAATGCAATCACAGATTATTACTCATTTAAAATATGCTTTGTGATAAAATATAGAAGGCAGGGGAGCAGGGTCATTATAGAATGCACTCCCTTAATGAATTGTTTAATATGTGATGGATATTCCTTACATTTGTAGTAAATATCAGTTTTTCCTTATTTAGAAGTAATACCAATTCTGGCTAATTATTATTATTTATTTGCATTTATTATTTATTTGTACTTAGCTAAGTGTTATCCTTAAAGCAAATAAATAATATGATGCCAGATAAAAAATGAAATCTGAAAAATAACGCTATTGCTCCAACTCAACTGTCTTCTAAATTCTTCTACTTGGGTCTGCAGCCCTCCAATCACGTGCATGTCTAACCTAGCTGAACAGCCAGTAGGTATCAGCCCATAGTTTGTATTAGCTCTAAGATGCTGTGGCTTTACATGATCATTTACATGATCTCCTGCTCATCTCATTGCTTGTGAGGGCATAACAGATGAAAATTAAGTGTTTTAAGGAGAAGCCGTTGTAGAACCCCAGCACCCACTGCTGTCATCTGAGCCATCAAAATTCATCTCAACCATTCAACAATTGAGTTACTAGACTCTTATTATGTGTCTGAAACTATGTTAGGAGGTGGGGATAAAAGGAAGACAGAAGATATGGTCCTCAGTCAATTGAGAAAGACAAGCATATCAACAAGCAATTACAGTGAAGATGGTGATGATGATGATGATGATGATGATGATGATAGATCCTCACACTTACTGATGGCTCACCAGGTGCCCGGCACTGTGCAGGCACTCCATACGCAAGCTTTCCTTTAACTCTGTTTTATTAATCCTAATTTGTGGATGAGGGAGGGAAATTAGGTTA
The DNA here is from genome assembly GCA_030015415.1 of Cynopterus sphinx. NCBI lineage: Eukaryota > Metazoa > Chordata > Mammalia > Chiroptera > Pteropodidae > Cynopterus > Cynopterus sphinx. The sequence continues at coordinate 138,368,363 of CM057380.1, forward strand.
AGTGACTTGCCAAAATCCACTAAGATATAAAGCTGAAAAATGTCATAGCACACTCAAGAGACTGTTGGTGCTTCAAGGGCAGAAACGAATAAGAGATATTACTGCTTAAAGCACCTACAGGTCTGTCTTGATTACACACAGAGTACCCTATTATCATATTCCTCTATAAACAAAGGCCTCAAGTAGAAAGGAAGATCTAAAAGACAAGGAGAACTAAGGAAGGAAATTATTTGCTGAATCAACATAATGTACTTTCTCCTAGGAACTTTAGTCTGTCTTAGCAACACTATGGAGTTCTTATTTTCAATATTCCTACCATGAGAAAAAATAAGTATTTTTGATTTATGAGATTAGATAAAAATCTCATGTCTTGAAACTATTTTTTTCTTTAACATTTCTCATAATCTTTCCTACCAGAAACAAATACAGAGCTCAGCAAACATTCACTGATTAAATTAATCACCATTTATATTAACTTGCCCAAGGTCATGTAGCTAGAGAGTGGCAGAGCAAGGATTTAAATTTAAACTTTTCTGGTGCTAAGGCCCATTTTCTACTCACTACTCTAGTTGCCTCTCAAACTGACACCAGCTACCTCTAGGAAATATTAGGGTCATAAAATCAAAGAAACATAAGAACTTTACCAGACAGTTGACATAATAATTTGAAGGCAACTCATTACCTTAAAAATGTAAAGCAAGATAAAAGGTGCAGGAATGGAGATAATAAGGTGGTTGAAATGAATGAATTTCATTGACAGGGAGAGAAAGTCTTCTCATATGATTTCTCCTCAGGCTTCCACTATTTTTAAACTTTTCAACGCAACTTAGAAAATCAATTTTCTAAAAGTCAATGCTTTAGGGAGTCCATGAGCCCACTGGTGGCTGTTTGAGATGGGAGGGAGAACCTCACATGGAAGGAGGCAGGGAACACCTTTGTGTTTTGGCTCCACACCTGGCTCAGATGACAGTGGTGGGAGTTGGTGAGGACAGTGTGGGTCAGTGCTGATCTGTGGAGACCATACCTGGCCAGGATGAGTAATGGTGCTGCAGGGATGGTGTCCTTGGCACCTGGATGCTTTGTGGAAGGCAGAGCAGCAGTTCTTTGTGGCCAACAGTCTCTTACAGACAGTTTGGACTCCAACCCCTGGTTTTCCTCACTTGAGAACTAATGCACCCCTACCATTTCACGAGACCTCATTTCCTGCTCTCATGACCATAAACCCCACCAGGTGCTATTAAACTTCCCCATGAAAATATTCTTTGTCCCCTGAATTTTCCTTTGGCAAATTTCTTGCTCATCAGACACTATTTCAACTTCTCTCACTCTCCTCTTTGCTCCCTGACCATGTTTCAGTTTGTGCACAACCTTCTAAAAATGAGGTGTTTAGAAAGGAACTCGTGTATGAGAAGATGTTATTGGTGGAGTGGAGTGGCAGAGCTTTGCCTCACCCGAGACACCCTGATTCTATTAAAAGAGCAGAAGCCAGTGTGGCATTCTTCTGGCAGCCATATCACACTGCTATTTCCCATGAGCTTACTTTATTTACAGATTGTGCTATCAAGTCATGCTTCCTCCATCCTTTATTTATGGTGTCTGGAATTCCAATGTTTTATTTTATATACTTTGAGTTTTATGTTCACCTCTAACAAGTTTCACCTTTTCCTAAATGAAACATCTTTTAGATCCTATTCTGTCTTCTAGCATATTAACTTCCTCTCCATTCTATTTCTCTTTCAAACCAAAAGATATGACATTGACCTTTATCTCTTCATCTTTAGTTAAAATTAGCAACTAATAATAAGGCCAGGTTAACTAGAGACAATATTTCATAAACATCAATCTATGAATTTGGACTCTTTGAACACGTCCTTTCGATTATGAATCCAAATAATTATCATCTAGAATTTCTCTATTTGTTTTAAAAATATAAAATACCTGGTTAGCTTTTTGCCAAAATTTAGATATATCATGTTACCACTTCCACTGGTCTTAAGAGATAATGAGGGTAAGTCTGAATATATGATGAAAGTCAATGACTTCCAAAAATTTTGCCTAGGATCAGCCTCAAGGTTGTTGGCCTACGGGTTCGATAGATTATTTTCTTTTTCATTGTATAAAAACTATATTTCCACATTTCTTTTTCTGAACCTAAGAATCCACCTTCTCACTTTCATATTCTATTTCTCCCTGGGACGTCTTCCCCTGTCTTTCATAAGGCCATCATTTTTTAGCATCTTTCCTTTAACAAGAAAAGTGAAAAGGAAAGGAATACATGCTTTCCTTTTTTCCTCTCTCATTTCAAAAATGGCAACCCACATACTCAAATACTGGCAGGAGAAATGGAAATTCATGATACAAAGAGCAAACATGCCTCTTGGTGAGACAGTTAATATCTTTGTTAACTGGATGTACTGTTTTCATGACTGTTAAAGAAAGATAGGTTTAATAATTAAATCTACCTATTTGAATCTACCTGCTGTCATAGAATATTACATGGCTGTTAATATCATTTTGAAATGAAAATCTTACCTACTTGGAGTAAATAGTCAGTATTCCTTAAGGACTTTTCAATAAGGACAGATAATTAACAGTAAGAAAGCCAGAATGTTTAATTATGAGAGCTGTTAGGTTAAGAATTGACAGAGACAGTTATGGATTGTTGTTAGATAACTCACAGCTAATGATCACAGCATAGAGACCTCCTGTTTTATGTCTATCAGATATCTCTTGTCCTTTCTGTAAACCTGGCCATGTTCTTCCAAACTATTCCATAATTGGGATTTGGGCAATGACAGAAAAGGAAGAGCATGCAGAAGGAATGTAAAAGGAAGAGGAAAGATGAAAAAGAATAGTAACACGTAATATTTATTAAGTGCTGTATATATGCAGACACTATACTAAAAACTCTGCATGGAACAGCTCTTTAACCCTCATAAAAACTCATAGGTTTTATTTTTATTTAGAAATAAGAAACTGAGGACTAGGGAGGTTAAAAAGTTTATGCACGGTAAATTTCTGTATGGGTTTTACAGTCAACAAAAGCTTTTTAGTACTTAGAATACTTAACTGAGCTTGGCTGTCACAATCCCCATTTTACAGATTAGAACACTGAGAATCCAAAAAATTAAATGATTTTCTGAGGGCCCATGGAAAGAGGAACATTGAGAACCTGAACTCAGATTTCTGACTGGTCACACCATGCTTTTTCAGTAAAATGCTCCAATGGAGGCTGTTAGAGACTGAATGTGTCTCCCAAAATTCATATGTTGAAACACTAATCCAGTATCTTAGGATATGACTATATTTAGAGACAGAATTTTTAAAGATGTAATTAAGTCAGGGTGAGCCCTAATCCAATCTGACTGATGTCTTTATAAACTGAGAGGATTAGGAGATTTAAGACACACTTAGAGACCCAGGAATACTTTCACACAGATAAAAGGCTATGTGAGGGCACAATGAGAAGGCAGCCATCTGCAAGTCAAGGAGAGAAGCCTCAGGAGACTTCTAGCCTGCAGAACTGTAAGAAAATAAATGTTTGTTGTTTAAACTCCTCGGTCTAACTGATCCAGAACCTTTTCACTTGCTGCAAAATGAAAGCAGTTATCACTTCTTCTTACTCTGCCAAGAGTACTTTAGTCTTAATAAACCAAGAATAGCTAAACTTTTCTTGAATTCTTCTAAAATCTAAGCAGTCTAAGGGTTGAAACAAACAAACAAACAAACAAACAAACAAACAAGTTTTAATTCAAGAAAACTCAAAGGCAAAGACAGATACAAAAGGCTAAAAGCACAAATTTTAAATGAAAAGCTGCACTTTAATTTCAGTTTGAAGCATTTTAAAGAAATGTAGAAACTGTCAAACCAGTAGTATTGGAGAAAACTAAATCAGTGATAGAATGTAAAATCTGAGTAATTATGTCAGTAGAAAATATAAATTGCTCTGCATTTGGACACTGAAGTAGACAGAAAACTTGCATAATTATTTTTTTAAAAGCCTCCCAATATTTGAATATTTGTGAATAATAGCACAAAGGTGATTCCCATAGTTAATGAAATACTTCTGCATATGCTCAGGTCTCAAGTGAGGGTTTTATACAACAACGTATAGGAATGGATAATGCCTATGTCACAATAATTGCCTTCCATTTGCCAATGATACTTCTGCAGTGATTTTCTATGGTCTCTTTGCCTTCCTCTTTTTCTCTCTCCTCTGTGCTCCCAACTTTTTTCCAGTTCAGCTTGAGATTTAGAATCCATCAGAGAAAATTTTCTCTTCAGATTCCTGCTCCACCATCCAGTAGCTGAGAGACACTGAGGAAGGGACTTAACTGTCTGAGTCTCAGTTTTGCTGTCTGTTAAGTGAGAACATTAAATGCCAATCTTGTAGATCAGGTGAAAGGATGTTTATGACAGAATGCAGCCCAGGGTCCATTCACAGGAACTGGTCATTGTTTAGACATGAGGGACCAAAGGGAGGAGTCAGATGACCTTGAAGTTTTCAGCTTCCAGAAACAAAAGTAGGTGCCATTAATAACAATGAAATTTAAAAGGGCCAACACACTCTACCTGATAAAATCATTTCGACAAGCCTTTGCTCCTATCATTACATTAATCTGAAATGCTCTCTCTTCTCTTGGATTATGCAAAACTAACAAGTTTCAGTCTTTATTCCTGACACACACAAAAGGAAGCATTTGCTTCCTCTAACCTCTAGCACTTATCTCATCATCTCCTTCAGCATTTCTTGTATAAAGTTTTTGACTACTGCCTTCCAAGCAATGTATCTAATTTCCTCAGTCAGGCTATACGGCTGAGAGCAGAAAGAATTTTGCCTTATAATTCTTAAAATTCTTTGTTTCCCCACAGTAGTTTGCTTGAGGCATTTGCATGTGGTGCAAAATACTTGCTGATATACTGACTTTACCTTCCTGAAAGGACCCTTACTAAGTTAGGGATATCAGCTGATTATTATTCTTTGATAATTTTAAGACTTTCATGTATGCATCTTGAAAATAATTTGTAAATTGCGATTATTTAAAGTGTGCCAAATGACATCAATACTAAATTATTCCTCACTAAATCTATGAAATGATTAAGAGTGTGTTAGTGAATTAACAGAAAAGTTAATGAAAAGAAGCATCAAAATACATTCTCCTAGTAGGAATAACTTGAACACTTAAGTAGTCCTATCGACGCCTACACACGTAAACTGAAAAAACAGACAGAGTATAGAATTTAGGAAAAATAAAAAAGATTTAAGGCAGAAACATTACATAAAGAAAAATAATGAGAGCATGAGATAGAAACATTTGCATAAATATAAACAGTAGTTAGAGAAAGTTGAAATATTTTTTAAAATCTAATGATGCATTTAATGGTGCATTGACTAGTAAAAATGGATAGCTGTGACCATTTTTAGCATTTTTATAGTCAAACACATAGAGTTAGCTATCTCATCCCTTTTTGCCAAACATATCATATATCCTGTAAGTACATTAGTTTCTTAGAAAGTACCCAGAGATAAGACAATATCATAATTTCCACCTACTCGGGTGTGATCTGCTAATTTATGTCATCAGACTCTTCAGCCTTAAATTTATGTCAGGTGTTTAACACAACAAATCCCATTATATGTTTTATACCCTTGAGAGTAGCATATTATTCATTAAAAATTTCCAGAAATAGAATTGTTGAAACAAAAAAATTTCAGTATACACAATGAAAAATATAACTTGGTGAAAGATCTTTAGAAACATCTGGCTCTGCCTTTATATAATGATAACTACATATGGTTTATATACTTTGGTGACAAGCATTAAATTTTTCTCCAGCAATGTAGAATCAGAGCATGACTTGTTAAGGAAAAGGAGCATTTTAAGACTTCAGTGATGATAGATTAGACAGAAACTTTCACCCAGCTTTCCATTTCTGTCCTGATGAATATCACACAACTAGCTGATAAAACAAAGCAATACTCATAATCTATTTTTTATTTCAAATCTTGCAAAAAGGAAACATAAAAACGCCCTGCAGTATAGTCAACTTTGTGCTTATGAACACCTTACAATTAAACCATGAGCATGTGTGTAATCAACAGCCTATGGTAGGAAAGCATGGAAGCTAAAGGTGGAGATGGTAATTAAATACAGTGGCACCAAGAGGTAAAAGTACATTTTGCTACCAGATTCTTAAACCAATTAAACACCTTTTAAAAATAACCTTTTGTTCAGAAGTGACCTACCCAAGAACAATGTCAGCTGGCACAGAGTTAACTAAGGTGGTAAAATAGTTTGTTCTCATTAAACAAAGTCAATAATAGCATGTATCAAATAAAGACCAGCTAAACCTTTGAAATGTCAGAATTCATCATCAAAAAGAAACAAAAGAGAATTAAGTTAAATAAACTACACCAAAAACTCACTAAAAAGATCAATTGTAAAAACAAGAAAAATTTATGAGACACCACTCAGTAAAATGTGCTGATTTTCTTATTTAATATTCTTTTCATTTTCAAAAAAAAATCAACCCTAAAAAATATTCTGAGAGGTTCAGGGCATCCTCTTCTATAAAGCGATGGATCTGAAAATTATAAGCTTTCATCAATGTCAGTTGTTTCTCAGCCTTTTTTTTTTTAAAGGAAAGAAGAAATACTTATGTTACCCACATTTTTGGGGGGGAAACAATTCAGAAACCCCAAAACTAAACCAAATGTTTCAAAATGCACTTTGTCTTCATAAGCAAATTAAACCATAAGTATGACTCAATAAAGGAAAAGCAGCATGTTTAAATATTAAATATTTTTCAAAATCCAAGTTTACAGAAGGTGCTTATTCATTTTTCAAAGTAAAGAATAAGATTTACAATGACAAGCTTCCTAATGTAAAAGTATTTGATTCATAGTAATTTAATTGAAGTGATGCTATTAGGAATAAATCTATTAAAGAAAATAGGATTCACCTACAGGTTAATTAGCCAACTTACCTCTTTTTGCTTTTGATGTCAAGTAGTGCATAAAAAGAGAAAAAAATTTATGTTTAACTGATTCTACTGTCATCACATAATGGCTTATTATATAAATATCTACTCAGACTAAATGACTATAACACAGTTGTTTTTTTTAAGGATCCTATAAGTAGAGGTGGAGCTGAGAATGCCTAGAAAGCCAGAAATAGATATTTAAGAGGAACTAAGCAACATCCTCATTGGGATGTCTGTGCCAGAAACCTGGGAACCACGTGGCCAGAGCAAATGGTAATCCTTCCTACTCTAAACTTCTAACTTCAGTTCTTCTGATCAAAACTGATCTTGGACTGATTTTTTACTTTTAATAAGACACGATCTTAAGTGCAATGAAGAACTGGGAAGTGAGGCTCAGTTAGAAACAAAAAATGGACTAGATGAACAGCATCAGAGAAGCAACAAAGTTCTTAACTAAAAAAAGTACCAATTTTATATCTACTCAAAGTAGGTTAAGTTAAGATGACAATTCTGCTCTAAATTGCTATCCTGCAAAATAAGTATACATATTTTCATGTAAACCTTTAAATGCAAATACCTGAAATTACAGAAGTTGTTTCTTTTAAATTATTCTAAGAGTAATAATCTAACCTAGTCTACCTCTCAAGAACATTCACTGACTCATACAATTGTATGAGAGGTCAGCTGAAGAAGCTGTCCTTCTGAAAGAGATCTGATTTGTGGACTGGACACGCTGAAGTGACAAATGTAACTCATGCACCATAAAAGAGAAAAAAATCTTGGCTTTTGCATGTACAGTTCACAAAAGCTTTAAATTTGTGATATCAAGAGTTTACCAATGACTGTTTCTTTTGGCTTAAAAAAGAACAAAAGTAATGGTTGTATGACATCTTTACTTTACATATGGCAAGAATTCACGTGAACTCGGAACACTTGCTTTTCTGTGTCTTGCAGTTCATAACATAGAAATTTTAAATGTCGTTCAAAAAATGTTTGTTCCGTTTATTTTCAGACCTGATGGAAAGTATACTGCATGGTGCTAAGATACTTTAATATAGTTCTATTTAGAAACATGGATTGTATACAATAAATTCCAATCCGAATCATGGAGAGAATAATTTATATTCATTGAATCAGAGAGTCTCAGATTGGAGAAGGTTTTTCAGTATTTCTTCATTCTAGCTGTTCATATATCCTTACAAATGTAAAAGCGAGCTTACAGTTGTTAATTGGCTTCACTGAGTATCTGCTGTGGCTTTTTCTTACTATGTTTTTCTTAATGTTCTTTGTAGATAGAAGAACTTTTTTTCAAAGCTGCAGTTTAAATATAATGGCCCAGGAAATGCTTATAATCAGAGGATTATTTATAATAGAGGTTATTGTGTAGTTTCAGTGATGGCAAATAGTAGAACAATAGACTGGTGCCAGAAGATTGGACTAAATAATAGTCTGAGCATAGCATAGAAGATGCTAATGGCTATTTTCCCCTGAACTACAGTGAGACCCCAGCTGCCCACCAGAACTGAACACTAAAACTCTTCTTTGCATGGGGAGCTTTGGAATATGAAGGCAAGGCCTCTATCTTTAGCTATTTAAAAGCATGGGTAAGTAAGGTCTAGAACTGCACTGTCCAATATAGTAGCTACTAGCTAAATCTGGCTACTGGGCCCTAGAAATATGGCTTGTTCATATTGAAATATACTTTAAGTGTAAAATACATACTGAATTTCAAAGACCAAGCAAGAAAAACAGGACATAAAATATCTCATTTATAATTGCTTCCACTGACTGCATGTTATAATGATAATATTATGAATATATTGTGTTAAATAAAATATATTATTAAAATTAAGTTCACCTGTTTCTTTTTATCTTTTTCCTCACGTAGATACTAGAGTATGTAAAATTACATATATAATTATCACATTTTATTTCTATTGAATAGCTCTCATCTTGAAAGTAAAACTCTTAGAGTTGCTATTTTATTGTCTGGAAATAAATACTTCCACTCTACACATAGAAACATTTCAAGCTTTTTAAAAGGGTTCTCCATAACTTCAAGTTAAAAATAAAAAAAAAGATGAGTACTAATATAAAAAAAAGCTAAGCTATATTAAGTAAAAAAAATTCATAACAATGTGTTTTGTGTTTGTGTCAATGTTACTATTAATACATATATAAAAATACATATCTGTAAATATATGTGTATAGAATTATATAAATTTGCTAGCATATGTAGAGAATGTTTCTGAGAGGATATATAAGGTTGGCTGGGCATGGTGTGGCAGAGAGCACTCTTCTGCTTATATTCTCTTTTATACCTTTTGAATTTTGAACCATCATTATCTAGTGAAAAATATACTTAAAAACTAGAAAGACATAAAAAAGAATAAGAGAAAATAAAACAAGAAAAGCCAATCTACTTATATGTAAACTTTTACTGCACTACATGAATTGATAAATTTTGCCCTCTAAAATGGATATTTTCTTATAATTGTCTTGGTTTAAAACAACCAAACAAAAAAACTTCAAAATGATATATATGCTTCCTGGATTAAGTAATAAGAAAAGTGAACAACTGACTTGAGAAATTTTCAAGTGCAATTGTTATGTAGATTTTATTGTATTACCTACATTAAACCATAATCTGAAACACACTATTTATAATTCTATATAACAGAGAACTACATCTATAGATGATAAACCACAAGAAAGCCATATATTGTGAGATATTGTGGAAAATTAGGACCGAATACCACTTATCCAACAAACTGACAACTTCCTGTGTGTGAGGTACAGGGCGATATCCAAGGGATTAAAAGACCCAAGGGGTCAGGGTTCCTGCCCAAAAGGAGCTTACAAACCTATAGAGGAATCTGATTTTAAGACAAACTGTGACTTTGCTGTCTGTCATGGGGCATAGAGAAGGAAGTGGCTAATTCTGCCTAGGAGACAAGAAAGATCAGAAAAGTCTTCATAATTTTGGTACACTTATATACATAATGGTAAAATTGGTATATATGATATATACAGCTTAACTCTGAAATAGAAAATAAGGAGAAAGATCTTAAAATTCTAACGTATTTTTGTATGAAACTAGTTACCTGAATGAAAATCAAAACATTCAGCAATACTTAAGGATATCTGGTATGTACCTAAATGAAGCAAATATAGAGCTATTTGGGAAGAGGTTAGATAAATTACTGATTGTCATTTCCAATTTGGTATCTGTCCATTACAGAAATGGACAGACTCTAATGAAGAGACACATCTCTCAGATGATGTTTTTAACATTGCACATTCGATTCAAGGTCATTCTATACTAAAAGATTTCCTGTAAAAATGAAATTGCTACTTGAACAAATACTGAAATAAAAAATTTTGAGGGTATTGCATGTTTCCACTGTAAAATAAATCATGACTAACCCAGAACAAGATAAAAAAATACTCTTGCAGCACCTGATTCACTCAAATTTAAAGTTCTGATGCAATTTCTAATTGCATATTACATTGGGGCAAGATAGAAAAATGTATTTTTCAACATGTGGATGGCAATTTTGTGAATTAACATCTTTGAATTAACTCTTATCTTGGCAGATTCCAAACTCAGGGCAACATGCTCTAGCATAAGGAACTAACACCCAAGTAAGAACTTTATGGAAGCTATGTTAAAAGAAAATATAAGCCTGAAAAATGACAGGTTTCAACAGAATATTATTCACTCCTTCTATTTCAAGAATTAAATCTGATGGAAAAACAAAGTACAATGATATGGAGAAATGGAATATACATAATGTTTCTTCCTCTATAGGAAAAAAATATACTTTAGAGGGGGAAAACCCTCCTCTGAGGCCATCAGTTCAAAAAGTAAGTTTAAAGAACACTGACTGAGTTCCTTCCATGTACAAACCACAGGAGGACAAAGGAGCAAAGGCTGTTAGAATAGACAGTGTGTACATGGGACATGCTGGCTTCCACATACAGTTGGATTTCTCTAACTTCAGACACGTGTAAATTTTCATATTCCTCACAGTTTTGACTCCGACTTTCTACCAGCTCTCCTCTGCATATTTCATTAGTCTCCATATATGCTGTCAGGGTGACTGTATGATGAAAATCTGGTCTTATTCTTACAACTGTTAACTATGCCCACAGAATAAAGTCTGCTCTCACTAAACTGGTTCTCTGTTTTCAGATCCCTGCCCACCTTTCCATTCTCATTTCCCATCATTCCCAAATCCTGCCCCAGTTCATAGCCTCTAGCTCATGGTCTTTGCACAAGTTGGCCTGCTTTCAAATAAGCGTTTCTTTTTCATGACCCACACCTGGACCTCTTCCTTCTGTCTGTTAAGGTCTAGTCACCTTTCCCAACCAATGCTCACATCTCTTCTGTGAGGATGTTTCTAACCACCTTAACTCTTCAATTTATCCCAGGAACGTGTATTAACATCATTACTTATTTGCCTATCTACCTCCCATACCAGATTATGAGTTACTTGAAGAACACGAGTGGAGTTGTATTTCAATGTCATTATATCAAGAGCCAAGAAAAGTGCCTGATACATGCTCAATACATTTTGTTAAATTTTGATGAATGAGTGAATGAGCAAATGGGTTAATGAAAAAACAAACAAACAAGTTTTGGCATATGCCTAAGAACATAGCTTTATAATGTAACATAATATAATATAAATGTCTACTTATTTGAATGCAGTGAAAGGTAAAGGAAATTTCAGTAATGAACATGTTTGTGTCTACTGCTGACTATATATCTAAAGGGGTGATTATGTAACTAAGGTTAATACTTTGGTTAGCTGTTTTAAAAATCAGTAAAATCTAAAATATTATAGAAACTTTTCAGATTTCAAAACAATACCATCCTTTCATACTACTTTAGTAATGGTGTCTGACACTTTCTCTGGAATGAGAGCAGTAGGAAGAGAGAGAAGTAGGAAGGGACAGAAGGAATTGAAATGATACAGTGAACCAAAACATACAAGAGGAATGCTCCTACGTTGTGTGAGGAGCAAATTGCTTAGGCTATTTCTTCATGAAGAGAATTCAATTTGCTTGTGCAAGTTTGAGATTTCTTGTTTATCCTGTACAAATGATGCAGTTAGGTCTTTACTACAAAGTAATATCTCTTGCCTATGAATTACACAGATTTCTTTTATATATTCTGGTAGCCTAACTTTAATGCTGATTAAATGTAAGATTTTACTATTATTATATAAGTGTAGGTAGTTAAGATATCAAGTTTAAAGGTTGGCTACAAAACAACCGATGATTTTGGGAAGGTATACTATCTGCTACCTGATTGCAAACTCATTGATAATAATAGGGTTCCTTTTGATTCAAGTTCATCAAAGTTGTTAGGCAGAAGTGGGAAGGACACTGGAGTTTGTATGCCAGGATAAGGATAAAGTTGAAAACAAGCAAGTCAACAAGCCATGTCCAGAACCAGAATTTAAGGGGTTGAGGTAGCAGAGACTAAGCCAAAGTGATAGGCAAGGGCCAATATTTTCCTCCACAAGGTTACAAATCAATTAGTACAACATAGTACTTAATTAGTACAAAATATTCTACTAATTTTGAAAATCAATGCCCCACCCAAGACTTGATTGCCCAGAAACTGAGAAATTGGCCTTGAAGAAGATGGGATTTTCTGTGGATCACCTCATAGAAATAAAATTTATTTGAAAATATCTCCTATATGGTAAATCATATTTTATGTTCTGCGTCTTAAAATTTAAAATAAGATTTATCAATTCCTCAACCAAAGGACCCAAATGAAATTAAACTAATTTCATTTTATTGATTTAATTACTTTAATGATCCTCAAAAGAAAGATCCCTATATCTGCTTATTAGAATAAAGCATAATCTTACTAAGATATATTAAAATATATTTTATAAAACATGGTCATCAAAAAGTATTCTTATAAATTAGCAGTGAATTGTCCTTTAACAATATATGTTGCTATTAGCTGTTACAATTTTATAATAACCAATAACACAAATTCGTGAATAAAAAATACTCATAAAAATCTATTATTTCCCATGGGTTGAAGATATTTCTTAAATAGAACCTAGGATTGGATATATATGGCATATTTTTCTTTTCTGAGATAAATGAAAACATTTTATATAGTAAAATGATCATAATGTTTGATGTCTTACCCAATATAGCTCAGCTTAGGAAAAATAATATATAGTCAATAATGCAAATGTTTTTAGAAGCTAAAATTTGTTTGGCTTCTAACAAACAAATTGATTGGTCAGTTTCTATAATAATTTATTTAACTGCAATCTTTAAAAAAATGCTGCTGAATTGATCTAAGAATTTATTAAGGCTTAATCTGGTTGATTTCATGATATACAACTGAAATTCCTTGGGATATAATAACAGCTTTTACTATTTTAATTTCAAAGAAATGGTTAAAATAAGATTTATCAATATACTAAGTTGTCATTAAGTGACTTTCTGGCCTACTGATGATTCTGAATTCCACATAATTTATATCTCTAATCTTTTGTACAGTAACCATATCTAAGGCTAATGAAATTTTTTGGTTATTCAAAACTAAAGAATTTAAGACAACATAATAGTACTTTCATTCTTATGTGTTAACTAGCATTAGAGTTGAAAGATGAGTACAGTTTATAAATAAAGTAGTAAAAAGATTTAGAATGCATGAAAATATTTTGCGGGGCTTTTAGTACATTGATATATCTTTTCTGACAGCAACATTGAAATGGAGCAAAAACATAAAGATGTTCCTACTTTTAACTCAATGATCTCACTCTTGAGAAGAAATTAAATGGATGAGAAGTTGAATGCATGAGGATATTCTCATTAGCATTCTAATATAACAAATAATGGGAAACTATTCCATTAGTTAACAAGAGAAGTAGTGATCATGTGATAACAATGTCTGAAATAAAATTTATAATTTAATTTTTAAAAATAAGGCTAAGTAGCAACATAGAAAGGTTTATGATATAATGTTAATGATTTCTTCAATGTAATAACAATAATGTAAAATTTATGTTCATGAAAACAATAGTAAATGTCATATACAAATGAAATTATTATTCATATTATTAATATTTAATCATATTGGTATGACTCATTTAAAATTAAAATACTAGGGTTACTTATTAATCATACAGTTTCTTTTCTAAATTCTAGTACATAGTTCTACTAAATCTATTTGGAACACTGAAAAAGCTTGTAAGTTTTATTCAAATGAGGTGTCCCAATGAATCATCACCACATTGGCAATTCACAAATACTGCAAGGTACCCTCCAATGGGGTCTACAACAATAAATTGAGCTATGAAAATAGAAATACCCAGCAGAGTTGTTACTTTTTTTTTTTTTTTAGATGTACATTTTGGCTGTTAGGCTCTTCTGACTCATTGTCACTACCAATTTCCTCAAACATTCTTAGAATATTGAACATGTGATGTAAATTTCCACACATTTTTTAATTCCAATCAGTAGGCTGATTCATGAATCAGATAAGAAAAGTATCAGAGAGCCAAAGGCTGAGGTTTCCAAAAAGGAATTAAGGTAAAATGGAAGTAAATTAGGTGGGAGGTAAAACTGAAGTAAATTAGAAGAAAAAAAGATCTGTGGCAAAGGTGACAAACTCAAAGGCTACAACAACAAGGGTCAAAAGATAACAAAATTGAGTGTAGCAGGCTGGATATAAGTAATAGGGAGGGGGGGCTGTGGCCAACTGCAAAGTTTGCCCTGTTTACAAGCAGCAATCACTACATAGCTCCAACAGATTGTTGACATGCATGAATGCAGACGTAGGCCTGCCAGATATTCAGAATCATTCGAGAGAGGCCAGAAATGTAGATCATCGTGTGAAATCGCTGAGGTTCACGCTGTTGACGATTAACTGGAATTATTTTTAATTTTTCATTCCCTGTGATAGCCAAATAATTGTGCCTTTGAGTTTATTTTGTTTCATGGGATTCCTTTTGGTGTGCTACCTCTGATCTATAGTTAACATGTAGGGACTTCTTGAAAGGATGATCTTTATTTGCCAGAGGTTACATTTGCAAGTGAGGCCTTTCATAGAAAAAAAAAAATAATAAAAATGCAAAACAGTAAAGCTAAAGTAAATTGTGAACACATCAGTAAGTGTAAATCAAAAAGGGCCTGCAACCTACAAGAATGTTATAATAAGACCTATGTGTACCTGAAGAGCAAAACCTTAGAGGATTTTACTTTTATTTCTCTATAAGGTTTGCGGAGACATTCTGAGTAACTACAAAAGGAGATTGGGCCAAAAGGCTTTTTATAAAGATGGCTCCCTCTACTGAAATTACATTTAAAATGATCAGAACAAAATGCCAAAATTTGACCAAGATGGAATCACTATGAGCTACCAAATTGCAAATAGGATCCAGGTGTACGTCTGTTGCTAGTTTCCTTTCTCTACCGCATTTCTTCCAATTCTCATTTTCCATCCTTGGCTGTTGTTAAAAGAAAGTCCCTGGAGACTCCTAAGGAATGATGGTCTGGCTGAGTAAAGGAGGAAACAGGATGCTAAGTGTAAAGGCGTTTTTACTTGAGCTGTAGGAATTTGCCCATCATCAAAGTTAGACTCTGTGAATGGGTAGGCATGAGTGTTGGAAGGAAGCGGGGAGCTGTCTATTCAACTAATCATTTGCATCACATGCACCCAAGGAAAAAATGTTTACCTGGTGGAGCCACGGTTAACCTTTTTTCCTTGCTGAGCCGGTGCCCTTGGATGAATTCACTCATAGAAGGGGGGCCCTTCAGAAGAAATGATTCTGTGGAGGTGGGATCAGGGGGAACTCTTAATAAATTCTGTAGGTAGGAAGCCCCTGAAGTCCTGGGACGGCTCTGATCACAAAGGGAAGGTGAAAATTGTCTTGCAGGAGATCCAAGAAAATACATATAGGAAACAAAAAAGTTTTACTTTAATTACCTTTCAAAGCCTCACCAGTGACAACATTATTTATATTGGCATTTAATTTTTTTAACATGTCAATCAAGATTTTGCTAATTGTTTAGTTTCCACACCAGGATACAACCCTATTTGGAAACTGTATTGGATACTGAAAAAGAGATTTATTATAGTTAGTCAGTTTGAACCACATTAGAAAATACTTATATTATTTGATTCCTTACTGAAAACTCCTAAAAAAAAATTGTACCATTAACTGAAAATACAGGGTAAGTAATTCAACATTGAAGACTCTGGAAAATGGTCAGAAAATCAAGCCACTAAAAACTTTACAAATGATTTCTTTGAGCAATATTCATATACCAAATGAAAAAGCACAAAAACCTGAAAAGATTATACATATTTCATTCCCTTCTACCTAAATATAGACATCTTATCAGTTTTGGTAACATGGACAAAATTTCCCCTAAGACAACATGTTCATATCCTCGTCTCATAGAAAAGAAGCTGGTAAATAGCACCATTACTAGAAGTACAATGACTTTAAAATTATTATCCATGTAAAATATAGCTTTGTTCTTAATATCTATTTTTTATCTACTAACTTTTAGGGTGGAGGTAAGGGAGAGGCACATTTATGCATACAAGGAACAGCAAAAATGTTAACAAGACACTTGAAAGTTATATTATGGTTAATCAAGAGATGGAGTGTGGATGACAGAAAGGAGTAAATAAACACAATTATCAAAAAAATTTTGATTTGAAAAAACCAAGGCCCATTTATACACCCACTCCCAGTTTTTCTCTTCCTTCCCTTCCTCCATCCTCTATAATAAGAACACATTAATTTTTGCAGTTAACTAAAATCTGGCCACTGCACCATACTATGAAAATTTCTGCATGCATACCTTTTCCTCTGAGTGCCACTGCTGACCCGAATGTTGGGTGTCTGTGGGCCCTGACTATGCAGGAGGTAAGTGTCTATGGTGGGCACGGTGACTGATGCCTCCCCACTTACTTTAGGGCTGCCGATCTTGCTCTTTCCAAATTTGCCTTTGCTGCGTCGGGACTGCTCATGGTCAAACTCTAAGTCCTCCAGCCGCTGGGTCAGGGCGAGTTTTTGCTGGATAGCCATTCGTAACAAAGTATTTAGAGTCTTCTTCTCATCCTCTGCGGCTGCTAACTGTCTCTGCATTTCACCCAATTGCGTGACATATTCATCACATCTGGAACCAAAACAAAAAAGTCAGGAAAATGTTTTGGTGAAACTGAATTTAGAATTTCGGTTGAAAAGTAGTAAATTTTATTTATTTATTTATTGGAATTTAGATATTTAGAACACTATCTGCCTAGAGGAGAATCAAGGTAACCTACTACAATAGAAAACTGGAAATAATAGAGCAGATTAGTAACTGATGGCGTATCTATACAATGGAGTACACATGGGAACATTAAGAGTTGTTGTGGGGTTGCTCCATGGTGGCAGAAGAATAAACAGTAAAACATCTCAGGTAGTGTTCACAGCGTCTTACATATGTTCCGATGTATTTTTCTACTGTGCTCTTTGGAAGAATGTGACAAGTTTGTTATAGGCTATGCCTATAGCATGCAAAAAAATAATGTTTATAAAAAATTTTTCTTCTTTATCTATATTTATAGGTTTTATTTTAATTGAGTACAGACTGCAGCTGCCACTGCTTTCAATATGGCAGATTTGCCTTAATTAGAAACCTGAATATATTCAATGATTTCTCAATCAACCAGAAGACAAAGCAATAGAGGTCAAAGAAAATTCAGATTTACATAGAATTTGATACAGACAAAGGAGGCTGTCAGACATCCTCATTCAGGTTTGAAACCTGTGCTGCAGCAGGAAGACAAGCTCAGTGATCTATTTTTCCCACCAAAGGTAAAAGCTAAGTACATATGTATTTTGAAGGAAAAATTATTTACACAATTAGTCAGTTTTCTGAATTTACCCACTAAAATAATAATAACAAATACTCTTCCTGCTCCAGCAAATAGTTAATGACTGTGGACTTATCCAAAATGTATTGTATAAACTTTAAAAGCAGCACATTTTTGTGGCATTTTTTAAAAAATAATAAACCCTGTCGTGAAAGAACTTATCTGAGTAGGTCCCCATCTCAGGTTGAGTGTCAAGAAGGAATTAATAAAAAAATTGGGGCTTAGTAAAATACAATGTGAATTTTAGGACCTGCATTTATTTTAATTGGTCAGATAGCAATGTTAAAAAAAATACTATGGAGTAAGGCAATTACTATACCTGAAAAAACAAATTTCTGTGAAAATGCACTATTTGAGGGTAACAATTCTTATCTAACCAGATTAAGAGTTTAAATGTCCCTTTAAAAAGTTTTGATTTCTTTTTCAAAGAAAATTTACATTTTTTTGATTCTATATGTAATTTTGACTGATTTCTTTCATTAGTGAGGAGTATGTGCACCATCCTCATTCTCTGTCCTGTCTTCCCTGCTCCACCACAGTGGCCAGAGGCATATATATTCTACTCCTTGAACTCTTGCCATCCTTGGAGACCCAGAAATCAGTTATGTTCAGCTACCCCACACCCATGTGGTCCCTCGGGCACTCAGCCTTCTCACCACCATCTCCAAGAGTCAATCTCAAACTGTAAACTTAAGTCTTTCTCTCCTAAAACCCAAAGAAATCTAGACAGATTCCTAAGCTCCTATAAAACCCAGGATTTTCTTTTACACGTATATCAGCTACATGAAAATTTTTTACTGAATGTGCAAATAAATCTATAGTTATGCTATATGAACTCTGTACCGAGTTTGCATCATATAAGACATATAACTATTTTGTTTTAGTTCTGAATTATGGTAGCAAAAAAAGTTACTTTTTGAGAACCTCAGGATTTTGACTGTTTTGAATCAATGCATTCTTAAGAATCACTTGAAGTTTAAAAACACAATATAGTGATACTTCATAATGAAACTGATGGGGGTATTACTAATATTTGTCTAATTAATTAGTTGGGCAATGTGAAAAATTTGGTGATACATAATTACATTTTAGAGGTTTTATTTAAATCTCAGTGATTAACATCTAAGTAAGTAGCTGATATGATGATGAATATTAATCTTCATTATGATGGAATCTTATACAATATCAATGATAAGCACTTTTATGTACTTTAGTCAAAAAGATAAATTTCCATGATGATAATATTCAGCTATTTTGGCAAGTTGGGTTTTTTCAAATTGGAGACTTTTAAAAAAAATCTAATTCTTTTGGCCACATAAGCTCTAGAAAAAAATATCTATTGTATCGATTTAAAATAATTCTATGTAAAGGAGTTGCTTGATCCAGGGCATCCAGTAGAGGGCTCTCAAAAATAGCAGAAAATGTTTTATCATAGATTTGTCAGAGTGGAGTCTCATATTTTCTTCACATCTTACTCTTTTAAATGGCATACCAAATACACTGAAGATGCAAGAAGATACATGCTTATGAGTTTTAAAGTCTTTTGCCCATGTACCACACCTAACCTTGAAAGAAAAAATGATTACCTTGTTGCAAACATTGCTCTCAGGGATGAGAAAGTTGCTGCGTCTTCTTTCAAAGCCTTCAGTTCATTTCTAAGTTTCGTCATAGTTTCAGTCACCATTGCTTTCTCATTTTCATATTTGTTCTTGAGATTAGCTAGTGCCACCTCAGCTGTCTAAAGCAAAAAAAATCACAATGCTTACAATTTTCATATCAGGAAAATCAATCATACAGATTTCTTTATGTTGGGTCTATTACTTTCTTCCATAAAGAGAAAACAAAATTGATTTGGTTAAATTTTATATCAACATATATATGTACTTTGGTCATAAGGCCATTTTTCTTTGATGTCAAAATGTGCTGTGAATCCATAATGTGGTAAAATTGCCTCAGAAGCCAATTGTGAGCAAGAATCAGTACCAGGAGCTAAGGCAATTATAGTATTTCATTAAAAATTTAATGTTGATTGCTGAGAGCATGGAATTTTCAGATATGAAGGGAGCCCAAATGAAACTTTATATAAGAAGAATTTTATCAAGAAGTTAGTGAAGAAGCACAGCTTCTGAATGAAATATAATAGAACTCAAAAATTCTTGTGGCACCTGTGCTCTGTGGGCCTGACATAAATAGAACAAAAGATATAGGCCTCTGCAATTTATGACATAAATATATGATAAACTACCAATCCATATTTTATGTTTAAGGAAGGAAAAGAATTAACAAAGAGCCAATTATTTTCTTTGCGTACAATTTCTTCAAAACAATGAATTATTGTCAAATTTAATAATCGAAATTTAAGTCAAATTTAATTCTTCACAATCGCCATAAAAGCAAAGATTCCGAAATGTTGAATGAATTGAAATATTTATTTAAATCTGGGATTTGGGCATGTCTGAAATTCTTGGAATTAATAGTTTCAAATTGAGAACACAGCACATGATACAATTATTAAAGCCAAATTGGTAACACACCATTTTTAAAAACTGTTAAGCACAGCTTGTCAGACTGTGTAAAAATATTTAATACTATTGAAAAAGTCTATTACTAATGAGAAAAATCCATTACTAATGGGATTTCTCAGGAAAAGAATGTTAGTCTTTAACATTTCTTTTTGTGGCTAAAATGGAAAGCTTCGACTTTCTTATGAAAGTTCCAAATTCTATAGAGATAAAAATAATCTTTTTCAACCAAAACAACATTGGAATGGGTTAGTTTGTTCCAGATTTGATCCCAAAATGGTTTCTTATTAGTTTTGATTTAATTTAAATTCAAATTCAAATGAGAAGTTACCCATAAAAGAGTTCAATGTGTTCTGTAGTGTGTTAACTCAGTAGAACCTTTAGAAATACTATACATTCAGAAAATTATCCAGAATCCAGAAGCAGACCACGGGAAAACTGGCTATTTTTTAAAAAATTGAATTTAGATACATATTCATTTAGAATAAATGGGTGAATTTAAGTGAAAATGTAGGTGTAACGAAGCCACATGGTCAGATACCTAAGGGGAACATAGTGGGGGGGGGGACAGAAGAGTAAGATATGAAATAAAAGTACAAAATTATTTATTATTTGTGAGAAATGCCCTCCAAAGGACTCAGCTTTGTTTGTAGATTTGTTTGTCCACAGACTGTACAGAACTTTTTCAGACTTAAGTAATTTTTAGTATCTATAACCTGTTAGATTTACTGATCTCTGCATTTGCCACATTCTCCACACACTCTCCAAGTTAACTTTCTAAATAAAAAATTGTTTCCAGCCACAGAGATCTTCAAAATTATTTTCTGAATATATCATCCTATTCTGCACCTCTCTACCGACTGTTCTTACTGTCTGGAATTATTTCCTCCTCTTCTAGAAAGCAACTTCTTATCCTTCAAGAACAAATTCAAGTAAAATTGCTTCTGTGAAGTTTTTTCCAACTTTTCTGAGATGTTAGTTACTTCCTCTGCAATGTTCCCATTACTTCGATTATAGCATGTATATCAAACTCTAATTATCTCTTTCTATTCTGACATCCCCACTAGTCTGCGAGTCCTCTTCTGGAGAGCAGGGACCATGGATGAGTCTTCTTTGAATCTTTAGCATCTAGCACAGTTTAGTATACAGATGGCACTTCATAAATATTTGCTTATTTCATCAGGAGATACTGTGCCTACAAAACAAAAATCCTAAAGTATATTAAAAATTACGTAGAGAATGCAGAATGCCTATTTTAACATTGAAGATTCCCCTTTTTTCCTATACCACAGAATTCTCACCTCAGCCCTTATAATTAACATTCTACCATGTCTAAATATAATGGATATCATCTATAGATACTTGAAGCTATTTGTGGCACATAAACATCACAAAAATAGGCCCCACATCATTAAATTTAAATGCATGGCTAGAAATGTGTTTTTATTTAGTTTATTAAGCCCATAAGGGTTATGATTCTAACAAAATATAAATGGTAACTGAAACCACTGTGAAAATGAAAATTCTGCCAGGAATGCTTTGTTCTGCTCTGAATTTCTATGGCGCTGTTTATATCATTCTAAAGTGCTTGATATGTCCCATCTTGTAAACAGTTATAGGCATGTGTTGAACTCCTACTAGATTACTAGTCGCTTATTTTTGCATCCCTACTCACTACCAGCTATAAAATATGTAATCAGTGAATGCTTGTTCATCAGTCTCTCTTGGCTGATCAGCCATGCTTACTTATATATCTGTGTCAGTTATTTATCTTGACATTTTTATAAATCTAAGTTTTTATGTTTTCAATTGCAACCTTCAGGAAGAAGTTGGAGAAGTTATCTAAATGGCTTGGCCAAGAATGACCAAGATATTACGTTCTTGATAAAAGTTGTCTAAGTCTACCTTAATGTGGTATTGCTTATTAATAACCACTTTTCATCACTTGGTCTTTGGATTATAGTAGTGTTTATGGTGATAAATTCCTACCACAATGTCTTTTTTTTTTTTGCTTTATTTCCCTGGTGTAAGCTGCCATGCCCATCTATTCTGCCAGTCCTCCACTTCCTGTTTTCACACTCAGTGATTGCTATAATCCAGCTAAGTACCTCATGAACTGCCTTTCAGTATCTGCATGGATCTTCTCCTTTGTTCCTGCTTTAACTTCCTCACCTCTACCTCTACCTCTACTCTCCTATTTCAACCATTCATTCACTTAAAAATACTTCTTACATTCTGATCTAGCACTGGGACATAGTTTGTTTTATTTCTCTGCTGACCAGGAATCTGAACGTTCATCCTGACAATAGTAGACACTCAAAGATATTAAGGAATAAACTAGTTAAGAAAGCATTAACTAGCATGAGTTGTCAGTAGAATGAGATCACCTGCTTGTTGGCTTTCAAAACTGCCCTCAGCGTTGCGATCTGCTCCCGTTTGGTGCTCAGCAGGGATTTGAGCTTGAGAATCTCTTCCATTAAGGCTTCCTTGTCTTTATCAATCATGGGTGCCAGCTCCCGTGCAGCTGCTCTTTGGCGAGACAATTGTAAGGACCGGTCCACAGCTTTCTGCAGATGCTTGATTTGGTCCCGGATTATGGCATTAAGGTTGTAGATGTTCATTGGCTCTTTGCGGATGTCACTTGTATCTAATACTGGAGATGATGGTGGGGCAGTAATAACAGGAGAGATTGTGGGGGTCTTGGTTGGACTTGGTTCTTTGCTGGTCTCTGTGTTTTCTTTTGTAACTGGTTCAGAGGAGGTCTTTGTTTCTACTGGGGATGACACACCCCGCCTGGCTATCCGTGGAGACAAAAGTCCCCTGGGATCATCGGGGCCTTTCAGGCTGCCACTACGGGTGACTCTGCTTTGCCTATAGTAGTCCAGCATGACTCTGTTGGGGGTTTCATTATTACACAGGCATACGTGGTGGTAAAGCTGAGCTAGCTCCTCACTAAAGGTCACCAACTCATCCTGGGCCGTATTAAGGGTATTGTGATTTTCGTTGGCTATGCTGGTCATCTTTTGCAACTCCTTCTCCATGTGGGCCATCTTCTCTCCACTCTCCTTGGTAGTCTTCTCAAGGCTAGTCACCTGCTCATCGTACATTTGGATCTTACTCTCATACTTGGTCTTCTCTTCGGTATAGTTTTCTACAGATTTATTATATTTCTCCTTTAAGGCTTTGATTTCAGCTTTCAAATCGATCACCTCAGTTACTGCCACCCTGTATTTGCACTCAAGGATCTCTAAGCCATTGATGTCCACCTCGTAGTCATGGGCCTCCTCCCCCGAGTCCCGGCCCTTCTCCCCGTCCATCTCAGCTTTAAGCTCCTTACTGTTCTGCAGGCCTCTCATGGCGTTAACGTGTTCCGTGAGCCGGTGCACACGTTCGTGCTGCTCCGTCAGTGCCCCCTTTGTATGTTCCAGTTGTGTCTGTGACTCCTGGAGATTAGCCAGAAGGATGGCCTTTTCCCGCTCTACCTGCAACGGCAAAAGAAAGTCTCTGAATGACTTCGATGCAATGCCATTGATGAAACGAATCCATTCACAGTTGGGGCGTGAATACATTTAAAATAACTGCAGCAGAGCCAATGTTCCCATTATTTCAAATTAAATTGGAGCGTGTTTACTTACTTCAGCAGTTCTGTTAAGTCAATCGGTCTAAAAGTAAATCATTCTAAAAGAACGACGCTATGTATATTTACCCATCCAAATCTCATGCATTATACACATACGCTCATGAAAACTGAATGTTACTCAAACAACTTTATTTTTATCTTTTAACATTTTGAAGAAAACATAAAATGACTTCTGGAGATAGTGTCTGGTATTGTCTTTATCTGCGCCTTAATTCATGTGGGATAAGTTCCTATGAATCATTTTTTCCTTCCCAGAGCAACCTGAGATTTAAATTTACTAAATACTGATGAGAACCCTAACACTCCACTTAAAAATAAGCATTTAAACCCCCAAATAGACATATAGTAAATATGATAGCTTTTAACATAAAAATAGGAGAATACAGAGATTGCTCACTGTATCTATTATTCAGTTCACTGACAGACAGCAAAGTATGTAATTGTACTGTCTTCTTGTCTCCCAGTGAGAAACCCACATGACGTTTTACAAAGATGGAAAATCCAAAAAGAGAATTGGCAAGGGAAAGAGAAAGGAAGAGAGGGAGGACAGCAAAGTGAAAATGTTGGAAGTGAAATTTTAATTAAACATAAATGGAGTTATAGCATCAATAGTTGCATGTGGGAATGTGGACACTGATGCGATTTGAAGGACTTTCGATACAAGGCCAAAGCAACTTGGTAAGGAATAATGTATCGACATAAAGGAAAAAAGTAGTTGTTACAAAAAGGATGAAAAATGTCCTAAAGGAAGTGGTACCAGCACACTAAAGATACTCTCAGAGATAATTTCAGACATCGAAGGTACAAAGGATAAAATGTTGGCAGCTGATCCAAATTTAGATAGGAATATACCAACTTCCCAAAGCATAGAAAAAATTCTCACTCAGTATCATGAGTTATATTATGAGAGGAGGGCACATTCAAACTACTGTTAATATTTCTGTTTTTTTTTCCTTGGGGGGCGTTAATTTTTATTTCAAAGGTAAGTTTTTTACAAAGAAAACTTTATATTTCTATTTTTAGGTTCAGTGTACTAAGTAGTTTTATGACCTTTTCATTTCTCTATACATGTATAACCAACAGTGAGAGTTTTTAATGTTTTGACAAAAAATTTTTAAAGCTCACAGAAGAACAGTTACAGTTTTCTCCACTAATTATTAAGTTTGTTTTGCATGGCTTCAGCTTGCACAATCATATTTAAGGACCCACAATACCATGCAAAGCAAGAATTGCCTGTATACTATGGTCATGAGTATTAGAACTTAAAATATAGTTTTGTTATCTTAAATTATTATTTAGAGGCTCCTAAATTGTGGCTTTGATTTCCTGACACAGTACCTTCCTGTATCTACAACAGGAACACAATCTGTTGCTACAGAAACTAAAATTTTCCAAAATAATAGTGTTATAGGTTAAAAACAGAACAAAACAAAACAAAATCCCCCAAAACAAAAAAACTGAGGCTGCATCATCGGAGAACTTGAGTCAAAGTTTGGCACCAACATTTACTTAGCTATGTGACTCGGCAAGCTTTAGTTTCATAATCTAAAAAGGAGCACAATAATGCCTGCCTCATAAGGACATTTTCACGAAAAAGCAAGATAGTGAATTTAATGCTCAAGGTAATATAACATTAGCTGTTAATACTGGCCCAATTTCATGACCAAAATGAAGCTACATGGCAAACGCAGCTATTTTCATAAATTTGTCTATGTGTATGCAAAAGCAACTCTTTCAGCGTCAAGGTATATTTAAATACAAATCCATTTAGCTAGGTTTCACTAGATATAAAAGGTTATATCTCCATAACTAAAGATGAATTGACTTATCCAGACAACTGGGCAATAATTTTAAGTGAAAACCTAGATAATTATGTAATACGGTATTTGATGAAAAGCAAGTCATTTGAATTTTTGTTAAAGAAAATGAAAAATCGCAATATTCTATTATTGGTATTATATACGATCTCAATGAAAATAGATTATTCTGGGAGTTTTATTGTTTTTTCTTTTTCTTTTGAAAATTAAGTGAATTTGCTCTGAAAAATCTAAACATCATTTGATTAGTATATGTGACAACTATAAAGTTACTTCAAAAACAGTCTTTAATAGGAAAAGCCTTAAAATAAAATAAAAATAAAAATTAGACTGGAGCAAAATGTACTCAATGTGTCTCAAGCTTATTTAAGAGGAAAAAATGTTATGATGAATGAGGTAATGCCTTTAGGAAGTTTCGATCTGTATTCTATCAATTCAGATTGAACATAAGCATTTTCTAAATCTAAAAGGGTAAGTCTATCAATCTCTTCATGATAGTACCTCCATATTACATCAAATAGAACATTGTCTCTTTTGTGTGTGTATGCTCTGCATACAGTGCTAATTTCCACACTCAATACATTTCTGGTGGAATCACCCGATACAGAATGGTATCCAAATTTTACACACACACACACACACACACACACACACACACACACACACATATTTGTTTCAGACACTTAAGGTTAGTCTTACCTAAAAAAAATTACTAAATTATAAAATTTTAAGTGTACTATTTTAGTCTCCATTTATGAAGAACCTATCCAAGAGAGACTTGCTGAGTTAATTATAATCATCTATAGCGACTAAGAATAGTTGCCTTATTTCTCATTCTACAATCTGAGAATTTTAGTTTTCATGGTAGAATGATTGTTTTGCCAGAAAACCTAAATGCTGAATTTGTAAACTGTTTAGTCCAGTGTAAGTATATGATATTTCCTAACAATTATTGTTGTTACTATTATATCACATAGAAATTATTTTTAATTTCATGGAATGTTTACCTTTCCAATAAATAGATTTATGCATATTGAGAGTCGATAGAGTCTTTTGTGAAGGACTAAAAAAAAATATACCCAGAATTTGCATATTCACGTTAGGACTTCTATAGGAAAAGAAATCGAAGCTGTTTTATAAGCTATTAATCTCCACAGTCTTTATTTGGTCATTTGACTCTCAATTTGACTTGAAATGACTGATGTGATTCTTGTAATAGTGTGTGTGTGTGTGTGTGTGTGTGTGTGTGTAGTATCAATATACATAAATAATTTATTCTTCTCTGCTTGAAGTGAAGTAACTCTGGCAATGCCTATCTGTGCCCTGACAAAAAAGAACCATGGAAACACTCATCAGAGAACTAAGAAACACTAGGTGAGGCAATCCAGTGGTTGGAAGAGAGTATACTTTGGAGAGTAAGGTGAAAAGAAACTCTCCTTTATTTTCTGATGTACAAGCACATACACAGAAATCAATCAGCTGGAAAAGACTCAGAAAAAAACCAGAAGGGAAGGGACGCTTTTCAACTTATTCTATCACACCAGTATTACTCTGACACCAAAACAATAAAAAGACACCATCACAAGGAAAGAAACTAGAGACCAATATCTGTTAGGAATATAATAAATACAAAAATCCTCAACAAACTAGCAAACTGAATCCAAGAACATATAAAAGGGATTTGAAAATTTGGAATTTATCCTAGGAATGCAATGTTTCTTTAATATCCAAAAATCGATAAATTTAACACACTGTATTAACAGACTATAAGACAAAATCCACATGATCATCTCAATATATATAGAAAAAGCATTTGACGAAATTCAATACCCCTTCAGAAGCAAAACAGCCAATAATCTAGAGATAGAAGAGAACTTCCTTAACCTAATACAGGGTATCTATGACACTCCCACTGAGAACATACTAAATGGTGAATGTATTTCTCCTAAGATCAGGAACAAGACAAAGATAAATACTCCTGCTACTTTTATTCAACATTATACTAGATGTTCTAGCCAGAGCAATAAGGCTGCAATCAAAAGGCAAATTAGTGAGAATGTGGACAAATCAAAATCCTCATACACTGGCAGTAGAGATGTAGAATGGTGCAGCTGCTTTGGAAAACAGTCTGGTAGTTTCTCAGGTGAAACACAGGATTATCAGATGGCCCAGCAATTCTACTAGGTACATACCCAAGACAATCAAAACATATGTGCACACAAAAACTTGTATATGAAGGTTCATAGCAGCATTATTCATGATAGCCAAAAAGCTGAAACTACTCAAATGTCCATCGCTGATAAATGAATTAATAAAATGTGGTATATCCCTGCAATGGAATATTATTTGGCAATAAAAAGGAATGAGGTACTAATACATGTTACAACAGGGATGAACCTCAATCATGAAATGCTAAGTGAAAAAAGTCACGCACAAAAGATATCATATATAATTCCATTTATAGAAAATGTTTAGAATAGACAAATCTACCAAGAAAGAAGATAAATTAGTGGTTACCTAGGATAGTGGGTTCTGAGAAATGAGGAGTGGCTGCTAATGGGTACATTGTTTCTTTTTGGGGTGGTGAAAATATTCTAAAATTGATTGTGGTGATGGTTGCATAGCTCTGTGAATATACTAAAAACCACTGGATTATACCCTTTAAATAGGTGGGTTGTGTGGTATATGTCTCCAAAAAGCTCTTAAGAAAATCTATATAGGCTCTTCCCTTGATTGTTGTGATTACAGATATTCTTTTTAGGTTTACTGATATATAGTAGAAAAGTAAGGCTTCTTAGAAACATTTTGCCTATTGAACTTTTACAAAGGTAATCTTTGGCTATAAAGCCCAACATATTTTTACTACTTAAGTTATCTACTTTATACTAGGAAAATTATATTTGACACTTTAAGTTTTAAAAACCAGGAACTGACCAATATTGTATTAATTAATTTTACTCCATAAATATTCTGAGTCTTTGTTAAGAAGAGATAATATTTGAATTATTTGACTCTTTCTGTATAGCCAGTCCACTTACTAGGTTTTTGTCTTCGAGTAAATTATATAACATATTTGTGCCTCAGTTTGCCTATCTGTAAAATGAGGATAATACTACTATTTACCACATACAGTTGCTATAATCATCAACCAATTAAGCAAATATATATAAATAAATTGATTTGAACTCTTAGGATCATATAGCGAATTTGACCACTTACTATCGTCAGAGGAAAAATCAAAATTGTCTTTAGTAGAGTAGATTTAAACACAATATGAATAGTTATTCCACATTCAGGAGCATACAACAATAGACATCAATTTCAGCTTTATAGAAACATTACTATTTCTCACATTAACATTTCTCACATTACATGTGAAATTATGTATCTATTGTGATACTGAAAAAAATCCAAAGACTTCTGCTTAGGTTGACTCTGTGATGTGAAGTTAAACAGAGCTATTTATCAAAGGCAAAAATTTTGGCACAAGCATAGAGATTTCTTTAAATAGATTAAGTAACTTAGTTTTTATAGACAGGATCTACGTCTTTTCATTCTAATAAAACTGATTAAGGTACTTGACTGTCACTGGAAAATGTCAATTATAATCTATTGAAAATAACTAAGTCTTGAGGGCACCAAAAAGCCAAAATAATTTCTCCAACAATACCTTGAAAATTTCTTAGTGAATAAAGAAAGACATTAATTGAGCTGTTCACTATCAAAGTCTATTGTCAAGTTTATAGAAACTCTTAGATGAAGAAAATGTTTGCTTATATGTATTTTTCATATATATATCTTAATTTATATGTATCTGTGTTAGTGAAAGTTAGCATAATTGGCTAAATTTAAAATATTTCTATAATTTATTTCATACCCTAGAAAGAAATACAGTTCAGTAAAATACTTTGATTTGTTCTGGGAAAAAAAAGCACACCCTAATTTAGGTACAGGCTTACTGTCCTTTGCCTTTTCCTCTACTTTCTATGCTTTATGTATTGACTGTTTATATAAAGTTAAAGTGGTAATGACACCTCAAAAAACTAATGGCAATTTCTAATACAATAATAATAACATAAAATTTTGTGACTTACACATGTTTTCATATTGACCATCCCATTCAGTCATCACAACTCTACAAAAGAAGTATGGGATTCTCACCAGAGCTACGATGCAATTATCTGCAGGTTGTATACCATACAATGCTAAGGGGCACCATTTAAGTTAAAGTTGTACATTTTTATATTTATTATTACCACTTCCCAGCAGGTGGCAGTACGATAACTTAAGAAAGGGACCTGCTTTTTTTCTAATTTCAAAAAAGGCACTGTAGAGACTAGTAATGGGGCTAATTTATGACGTTCCCTTTTATGAATGCATCTCAGATGGAAGCAACTCACTCAACATTCCTGAAACCCAAGGCAGAAACATAGATTCTTTTTTTCTTTTGTAACTACACAAAAACTTCATTTTTTAGTACGACTTTTTCTTTAATTCAAGTCAGCTTTGTTCAGTCTAACAGAACTTTGACTCACTTGCTTTCTTCCACAGACCCTTCCACCTTTGCATATAATCCACCATCCACTTCCTTAATCATTAAGCCCTTAGGACATTAGGTTCTGGTCAGCATCAAACTCTCTTAAGTATAAAGCCTCAGGGCTATCGACCATGACAAAGATAACAATAACCAGACCCCAATCTAGAACAAAGTTTCAGTCAAACTGAAGATAATATCTTGACCTCAGTTTCAGTCCTGGATGCATCAAAGCGGAATGACCCCATTGACCACATCCTCAGGAAACCAGACAGATCGACGCCATGGCTGAATCAGCACCTGATTCAATGATCAACTAACTACCTCTTACCTTAGCCTGACGAATCAGCAGAGCCCATGACCCCAACTCCCTCAGCTACCATGACTAATGATTTTCTCCTATATATTCTATCCCGAAGAGGCCATTGAGGAGCCAAGTCTTTGAATACTAGCTCAGCTCACCTGTGCCTCTGGGCTTAGTGCCAATCCCCTAAATAAACCTTACCTTTCTTAACTTCAAATTCCTATTCCTGTCTCATTTGGCTTTGATGTGCAGAGGCAAACAAATTCCTTTAGTTCAGTAACACTTTTCACAACCAGATTAAGTAAATACCCATAGAAGAAACAACATATTTACTTGCATAGACAGAGCCTTATAAGACAAGAAAAGGCTTTGGCCTGGGTATGCTGTCTTCAAAAGGTTTCTTTAATACTAAGGAAGAGAACCTTAAAAATTGCATATTCATGGTATAGGGTGTTACATTCCTGCCTGTACTCCTTGACATCTTTACAAACTCAAGATTAACTAAGCCCATTGATTTGAAGGCAGCTTTTTCCCAAATGCAGTCCTTTGCACCCTGGCCAAATGAAATCCTAAGAGAAAAGAGAACTATAAGAATACAAACTCTCATGTTCAAAGTATGCTGATGTCATAAGCTGAAGTACAAAAAACTGAGAGTTGCCTCATAGTATAGCAATTGCTATACTAATGACAGCCACAATCTCAAACTCTAAAGTGGCTTTCAAAAAAGTTTTATCATAACTTATTTGGTGGCAATATTCAGACAGCCCTCAACTCTCTGAGCAGCAAAAACTGTACCTAAGTGATGTGAGGCCTTTCATGGTCCTCATTTTTTCTTCTTAGTGTGACTACTCACATGTTCTGGTACATAAATGTGCATATTATTTAATAATTCAGTGCTGCACCTGGGGGAGAAGAGTTTGCCACTCCAAAATATGCATTTTTTAGAATATTAATTATTTTAAGCTGGTTATTTTTAGGAAACAAAACAAGAGCCTTTTACATCCCACTTGCCTGCCTAAAGGAATTCAGGTAGAAAAATCAGCTCCAGGAAGAGAGCTACCACCTTAGCAAAGCCTGTTTGACAATCCTCTGTGTCCCATTATTTGTTTACCACATATTTGCTCTTTCTCATCTATTTGTGAAATGCCTACTTCCTCTTGGAAATCCCTGACTCTTTCCTCTCTTTCCTTATTCCAGAATGGCACATAAGCCTAAACTGCCCCATTTTTCCTTGGGTCTCATATTCTTGTGGAACCTCCATATGAACACATGTAGTAAAGTTATACATTTGTTTTTTTCTCCTGTTAATCTGTCTAGGTCAATTTAATCCTTAGGTCAGTCAGAAAAACTAAGAAGGAAAAGAGGATATTTCTCCTTGTCCTACACTATCAACCTACTTATATTAATGCAAACCAAGCAAAAAGACTAGGAAAATATTATCTATTCAGAACCGTACTTTGCAGTCAGGTAAAAGTCTAGATGTAATTCATTTTCTCCCAGTGGCCATGCCCTCTTATCTTGATTCAAATTAAATATGGTGAAAACATTATTCTCTTTTAGCAGCCAAAAGCACTGGGCAGGTGAAGTGCAGGATATGCTGACTCTTGATGTACTATTAAAAGTAAATCTCATAATAAATTAACTTCATTGGTTTTATTGGTCTATTATTTATTTATGCTAATTTCCTTTTTTATTCATCATTTCTGTAGAGGTAGAAATAGCAGTTTGCTATAAAAATGACTGTCAGAGTCTTAATAGCCTCTATCAGCTATATTCAAAGAACCTTGAAGATTAAGTCTCAAAATCAGCCATCTAATAAGTTTGTTGAACCAGATTCCTGGATCAGTAGATTTGTGTGGAGCCCAATAATTTTTAGGTCTATGAAGTTCCCAGGTAATGGTGATGGTGATGATACTGTTGCTCAGACAAGATTTCAATTAGCACTGGACTAATGTACTGCAGAGGGGCAAGACTCTAAAAAGCCATTTCACAATGAGATAAGCTTAAACATGGGACCTTTCACAAGACATTTGATTTGATAATACCAAATTTTAAGGCCTAGTTTATGTTGGAATAAGACTACTTGGTTTCAGATTTATACCTGTGCTGTATTTTTAATTATATGGTAACCTGGCTAGTTAGCATATACAAAGTCCTTCATATTTTTTAAAGCTTACGTATTGCTGTAAAGTGTAACCATTATTCCTGAAGTTACACATACAGTTGCTTGTCATGAAAACGTTCAATTTCTGTCATTTCACTTGCATATAAAATTTTTGAATTCTTTTGTTAGACATGCATCAAGATGCTTGCTGTCTCTTCTCCCTTCACACATGACTGCAATCTAATTTGTGGCTCTAAGAGATAAATTTCTTAAAGCAATGCAAATGGAAGATTTCTCTTCAACACCTCTTCTGTTGTGTCTCTCTATATTATTGTACTTTCAAAGTTGCTAGTTGAAGAAGCAATATTTCAAAAAAAATAATCTGAAGCTAAAATGTGAGAATAAGAAATCCCACAACATGCTACATGTAATCTGAGAAATTCACTCAAATAGTTGTAACCAAAATTCTTACCTGCATAAGTTGCTGCTTCAATTTCTGTATTTCTGAAATGTTCAACTCACTGAATAAGTCAGAAACAGGGTTTAGAGACTCTCCTTTCCTTAAAGTGGGAGTCCGATAGTCTCCATTCAGTTTCACAAGGGGCCCATGGACATGCCCATTCATCTTGTCATCATTGTTTGGTTCACTTCCGTCCTCAGCAAACTTGAGTCCATCTACTGAGATGCTGATATGGTTATCATTGAGGGTGATATACTGGGAGAGCTCCTTCCGCAGGTTATTCTTTTGTTCTCTTTCATTTTTCAAGGTCTCAAGAGCTTCTTCCAATTGGTGCTCAGCAATCTCTTTCAACCGGATAGCATCCTCCAGCTGGCTATTCAGTAGCACTGTCTCCTCCTCAAATCGCTTAATCTCATGCTTTAAGCCCTCGTATTCAACCTGAATCAGAGAGGATAGAGAAGATTCGTAAAACTAAAATTTGGGTCTTATAAAACTACTATTGGACATTCTAGTGCTGCAATCCCCAACCTTTTAGGCACCAGAGACCAGTGCTCCAAAGAGACTCTAATGCATGATGATCTGAGGAGGAGCTGAGGAGGTGATGCTAGCACTTGGGAGTGACTGCAAATACAGTTAAAGCTTCACTCGTCTGCTGCTCATCTCCTGTTATGCAGCCTTATTCCTAACAGATCATTGACCGGTACCAGTCTGCGGCCCGGAATCAGGGACCTCTGCTCTAGTGGACCCAATCATTTAAAAAAAGAAATCAAAACATTAGTCCACAAAAGTATCTTTAAAAGCACATTGTGTATACACTGTGAAAGTAACACGAGATGATTTCTTTAGAAATATATATATGTGTGTATATATATATATATATATATATACACACATATATATATAAATAAATTCAATTTTTAGCAGAGTGAAAAAGGTACCTATTTTAAGATTTCTTTAATGGGGTTCAATGGTCAAAAGGGAGCACTGTTAGCCTAATAAATCAAGAATTTTTATCTTTTATAATTGTTTATGAGACTATTCATAACCGAGATTTTATTAATAATGAGGAAATTTTAATACCCAGAGACAAATTAGTTAAAATAAGATATATTCTCAATGAAATATGTTCAAGAGTAAGATGAAGAAGCAAAGAAACATTTATGTGCTAAGGGTAAAATCTGAAAAAACTGTACCAATTATCCAATAACAATTATACTTATATTATGATCAATATAATCTTTTGAATTATATCGAAAAAGAGCCTGCTCAAACATTTTCTTGATCATGAAAGCCACAGATAAAAGAGATACCTATTCTAAACCAACATGCCTTCTTTGGGGCCTTTCCCAAGGCACCTATCACCTTTCACTTTTCAGTAAAAATTCCATGTCCACAACTATACTGCAATCTCCTTAGAAAGAAGAAATCCTTTTTATGCATCTAGGTGTCATCCAATGTTTCTTCATAGTGCTTCCTCAGACTTCTACTCAGCAGTAAGCATTTTCTGAATAAACTAGTGTGAATGATAAATAAACTAGAAAAAGTAAGTCATTATATCAGATACTAATATAAATGTGTTTAGTTGTAATTTATTTTAGTATTTCAAAAAAGATCTTAAAATCTAAAAAATAGGGATCATAGACCATTATCATTTTCACATATTTCTATTTCTCCTTACCCCCACCCCTCTTCTTCGCATAATCTCAAAGCAAAGGTTTGTCTTGCTTGGCTGATTAAACAGAGCCCTAAACAAGAGTGATTTAGTTGAGATAGAAGTTTGTTTCTCTCTCTCATGTAACAGTATGTTCCAGAGGTCATCCAGAAACTAGGAACCTTCTACCTTATTGCCTCCTATTCTGGTCCACAAGGTCCAAGGGTGCTTGCCATTTTAATCATCTTCCAAGAAGTGGGACAAAGTAAGGGGTATACCCTTTCCCTTTAAGGGCATGTCTCAAAGGTTGCCCATATCACTTTTCCTCATATCCCACTGGCCAGCACTAGTTACATAACACCAAGTTGAAAGGGAAGTAAAGACTACAGTCTTTATTCCAGGTAGCCTAATACTCAGTTAAAAAATGGGTAGCATGTTGGGAGAAGGGAACAATAGACACTGATGGACAACCAGCACTTGCTGCATACAAGGTCAGTGGAATTTCACAAATCCATGATAGAATCACTCAACAAAAGTCAAATTGTGGAAACTGCTTGGGATAACACTGTCTTGTGTCATGATTTCTTACAGGCCTGCTTATATACTATAAAGTCATCTTCTTCCTGACCTGCTCCTTTTCTTTCCCTGGACAACTCAGGACACCTGCCTGCCAACTTTTCTTAGTATTTCAACCAATCCTCTGACTGCCCCCAACTGTGTGATAGCTTACATTTGTAGACATTAATTTAGTTTGCATTGTAGGCCTTTTTTTCATTAAACCTTGTTAAACTAAAGGTTGAGACAGCGGTTGTCAAACATTATGGTGTCTTTTGGACCAAATCCAGCCTATCACCTATTTTTGTCAATTAGTTTTATTGGAAAACAGTTACACTCTTTTGTTCACATATAGTCTATGGCTGCTTTTCACACTACAACAAAGTAGGGTAGTTAGTTGCAAGAGAGACTATATGGCCTGCAAAATCTAATGTATTTACTATCTGGCTCTTAAAGAAAAAGTTTGCTGATTTCTAGGTTAGACTTGAAGATATAAATTTAGTTTGCCTTGGGATTTTTTAAAATTTGTGATATATAGTTAATTGATGGTAGATTTCCTATAAGACTTGATCTCTATCTTAGCAGCTCCACCCAATCCACTCACTGGTTCAAACTCGTACTATTCACCTAGGTGTTTTGTGTTTCTCTGCTTAGGCAAAGACTGACATCTGGAAAACACTCGTTCATCCTTCAAGACCCAAGTCAAGAATATGATCCTAACTCCGAAGTTTCTGTTGGCCCACTCAGGCAGACGAATCACTCCTTTCTGATGCCATCATTGTAAGATTGCATCAAGTAATTAGAGCCCCAGCAAACTGAATGCACCAAGAAACAGAATGAGAAGACACTTAAAATTTGGTGTCTTATATTTTAAAAATAGCATCAAAGTAGTCACCATGAGAAAAATCAGTACTTTGTTAGGATTTCTTATAGAAACTTCATAGTTTGTAGCTCTTTTTATTTTTAATTACATGAGGGTTGGGAATAGGTACCATAATATTTTCAGAGTTAGGTATTCTAAAGATTTTAAACTGGCCCTGAATTGCCAAACCTAATACAAAGCTTTAATATGCAATTACATGATGGCTATGAGTTTATTACCTGTCTTTCCTCCTAAGATTATAAGCTCTGTGAGCCAGTGACCACTTTTGTCTTTAAAAAAGTATATGGCCTCATAGAAAGAGACCCTTAAAATACTGGTTAAATGAAAGCAAACTGAATTGAATATGAATAGGTCTCTTATAATATTATGATTTGATATAGAAATACATCCTTGAAGGAAATTTTTTTCATAATATAAGTATAACTGAATTATTAATTTTAACAAGGGTTCCTAATGCTTAGATAAATATTTGAGTGCTTTATTTCTCCCCTCCTCTCATCATCACATCTCTAAAAATTGAAACTAACATAATTTCCTGCTCTATATTAAGTAATACTGGGACCAGGCAAATTTTCCTGTTCCTATGTTAACCAATACTGAAAACAAGCATAAAAAAAACATAGCTGCTTATAGGAAATACTTGCTCTTAGAAGATGATACCCAATTAAAGCAGCTTCATCAAGACTCATGTCAAGACTCTCACTTTGTTGTACTTCCCAACTCAAAACTATTATGTTATGAACTCAGTCTATACAAACCAGTTTCCCACTATGTAACACCCAGCCCAGATCCTAAAATCCTATGAACATACCCTTCCCCAAATTTCCAATTTTGAGACACCGCTAAGTTTCCATTGAGGTGGACTCAAGCTAGGGGTCTAATAAACAGCTTTACTTCATCAATGGGATTTTTTCTGGTGTCTGTTGGGGAACTGACAGTTGACTTGACTTCTCTTTGTGACTTCTGCTTCTTCCTACACTTCTTCCAGATATTGTTGTTTTAAAAAGCATAAAGGTGTAAAATGAACTTATAAGGTTGGACCTGATGTCATTTTGGACTCAGAACCAAATCAGCACACAGACGAATGTGGCTGAAGTTTTCAAAGTCAACTCTTTGATGTTCCCACATATTCCATATTTAGGACCACATATAAAAATTGGTTTCATTACTTATAATAATCTGAACTTTTAATTGCCTCTCTAAGTTAAAGAGTGAATGTAAAAGAAACTGAAAAAAAAATTTATTCATTCTTTCAACAAATATTTATTTAATGCCTTCTACTAAGCTCTCTACTAGGTGTTATATTCCACTGTGGGGAGACAGAAAATAAACAAACCAATATATAGAAACTATAAAAGGAGTAAGAAGTGATAGGTAAACAACAATTATTTAGAAAGTAATAAATAGCTTAAAGGAAAATGGAGCTTCAGAAGGAAAAGAGTCTTTTAGTTCTTTGAACTCAGCATTTTACAATGCTAGTAGATTTGCTATTTAGAGAAACATGAAATCAAGGTGGAGGAGAATATTTTGTACAGGGAGCTTCAGGAGAAAGTAACATCTAGATAAATTTTGTGATATAAAGGCAGTCATCATCATTTGATTGAAAAAATCTGTGGCATCTGTACATAAAATATTATACTTAATGCTTCATTAATTAGAAAGAGAATTTACAATAGATGCTAACTCCTATAAATAAAAGCCAACTGTGGCGGGGAGGGGGACAAACCAGCATTTTCTTAATTGAGAGAGACTACAGTGTGAATCTACAGTGCACCCATGTGTCAGGGAATAAGCTAGAATGGCCCTTTGTAAGGAAAATTATTTCAAATAAAGCAATTGGTAATTGTGAAAATTACCATATTGCATCTAGAAAATAAAAGAGATGTATACATTTTCCTGCCCCGCCCCCCCAAAAAAACCTTCTGAGTAAATTACTAGTGGAAGGGCATGGGTAAAGTGTAAACAGTAATCAGCCAGACTGATAGGACAAATTCCCACAGAAACAGCATCTGAGTTAATGAATACTCACAGGATACCTTGGCAGTCTTTCAGGGATACCTAATACTGGCCTAAATTAACCTCCTGAGTAAATTAGTCTATCACATGCCACGATGGGAGACTCCAGTGAGGCTATCTGGTTGCATTCCTGCCTATGAAGAGCGCAGTGAGGACTTTTAGGAATCAAGAGTAATTAATGCTTGAAATACCTGCACTTCAAGTAAAGTTGCTTCAAGTCCTCTATATTCTTCATCAGCAACCAAAACAAACAAACCACAAAAAATCCTCTTCTTATTTTAAGATGTTTCTGAGAAGTATATTTTTAAAAGTTTTTTCTACGTTTAATTTTCTCCACTGTGAGTTCACTGACCTTACTAGTCAAATCAAAACCTGGAATGTCAATGGTACTTAGAACCCTCAGCACGCACAATGATTCAGTGCTTAAAAGGGAGAGAATGAGGTAAAAACACATGTAGATATCTTGATAAACCTTTTATCGGTCTGAAACCACCCCCTGCAAGTTCCTAAAAGATATCTTGTTCCCCATCTTGTTCCTGCTACTCCCCATGAGGGGGAAGTGGCAATGGTCAGAATTCAAATTTTGATTGTATCAATACCTGGATTTTTTTTTCTTCTGGATTTTCTCTTTTCCCTCTTAACCCTTACATCTATCAAAACCAATAACAGTTTTGGACAGAGATACCAACTTGAGAAGGAAGTAGAAATAAAAGCATATATTTGGGCTGGTCTCTAGGTTTACTGAGGGCAAGAATCCTCCCCTATGCATTTTATGTCTTTCTAGCTTAGCACAGTGCCTGGCACATAGTGTGTTGAGTAGTTATAATAGCATTTAGACCACAATAGAGGTTGTGATTGAGGTGGCGCCTTGAAAATATTCTGAACATCCAAATCAGCTTTGCTTAACTACTTAACAGAATTATATTCATAAATAAAGTCTTCTAAAATTAAACTGAAGTTATAACTAATAACTATAACAAACCACAACACAAACAAATCAGAAAAATTAAGCAATTAAACAGCCTCACTACCAAAACAATTATTTAACTGTCGGGTTACAGCTGAAAAAAAAGAAATCGGGCTTTTTCTTTTTTTTTTTTTCAATTTTGTTCCTATTGATTTATATTTCATAATTGCTTTCTCTGTGTGATATAAAATAAATTTACAGAGGAGAGGGGAGATCTTAAGCTCATAGTCAAAACAAGTTTATAGATCAAGCCTTTTAATAAGTTGTCAAGTTTATTACAACATATTTGATTTACTCCTGAAAAAAATAACAGAGCTAAAGTGTAAACTAAAATTCTTATTCAATGAAGTTTTATTGTAAATTATACTACTTCTAGGTTTGCTTTCAAAATCTTAGCTGAAATAGGAGGGTCGGGCAATTTCAGCACATAAATACTGTAGGGAGATTAAGGTAAATTTTGACAGGTTCCTTCCTGAAAAATAAAGAGAAGATTTAACTTTAGTGGTCAGAAGATGTGGCCCATCTGGAGGGTAAAACTTCCTAAAGCTTACCTGGTTCTGCTTTAATGTGGACACAAGTTTCTGCAATGTGATATTTTCTTCTTCCAGTTCTGTATAGTCCTGAAGGAGGCGCGCCTCTCTAAATTTATATTCACGTATTTCATCCTTCATCCGTATTCTTTGTAGCTCCAACATCTCATTGTTCTGAAACAACAGAATAAACTGTCAACATACAACTTCCTTATTCTAGATTTTATAAAATATAGATAAAGTCTGCGTAGTTAAAAATAAAGTCAAGCACCACTTAATGATGGGGATATGTTCGGGTGACACATACGGACAAATGCATCATTTTGTGATTTTGTCATGCAAACATCACAGAGTGCACTTACACAGACTTAGATGGGTTAGCCTATTGCACACCTAGGCTGTATGTGACAGCCTACTGTTCCTAGGCTACAGGCATGTTACTGTACAAAACAAAATGAGGTTAATTAAAACAAGAGATAATGATACAATCAAGAGATGCAGTAAACACAAGATGTGTGAGGTTGCTGCTGGCTTAACACAGCATGTTGTTTTAAAGCAAACTTTTTATAAGTAGAAAGAGTACACTCTAAAATAATGATAATAGCAAATACATAAACTAGTGACATAGTTATTTACTATCATTACCAAGTATTACATACTGTGCATAACTGTATATGCTATATGACTGGCAGTGCAGCATCTCCACAAACACATGAGTAATGTGTTTTCCTACTGTGTTAGAATAGTTATGATGTCACGAGACGAGAGGAAATTTTTGGCTCTATTAGAACCTTATGGGACCACCGATGTATATATGATATGGTCTGTCACTGATGAAAATGTTGCTATACGGCAGGTGACTGGCCAAAATTTCAAAGCAATGGTATTTCAAAATACCTGTAAGAAATGAGATGTAGCAAGAAAATACACAAAGTAACAGGTGTTGATTATATTACTGAGGTTTGTTGCCTACATCCGAACGGAAGAAAATGCTAATTTTCAGTCTGGGTTTAGTGAAAACAGAAATGTAATTATTTTCCTATCCAAGTTTACAGGTCTTCCAAATTCTATCCAGAAACTCCCAGGACCCAGCTGGGAAGTTCTTCTGCTTCTACTTGTTCTTTAGGTCTCAGTTCAACTGTCCTCTCCTCAGAGAGGCCTTCCCTGAATAGCTAATATATATAATAGCTGCCCTTGCCCTTCGCTCTCCATCACTGATAAGCTTTATTTTATAGATCAGTATCTAGCATAGAGTGGGTGCTCAAAAAATAATCGTTGAAGGAATAGCACACTAATCATTACTTAAAACTGATTGTTTACTTACCTTTAAAACTTTTTACATTTATTAAATTTCCTTTTTCATCAGTATAATGAACTTTTTCTGTATTGTTCAATTGCCATGTGCCTAATTTCTGGCACATTTTAGGCCCTTATAACCATGGAATGAATAACAATAATATAACAAATAGTTAAACACAATAATTTTTAAAGAATATTATTGTATGGATGGTAGCTTTTTGGCTTATGTTGTTTTAGAGTGAAGAACACAGGAAGAATAACACACTTCAAAATAAAACATGGCTAAATCTGTGAGATTACTAGATATTATCATTCTTTACTACATAGTCTAGTGACTTGGAGGCAGAAACATTATTTCTTGCTTCTTGGACAATACTTTGAGCATAAGTGCTCTAAAAGTATAGAATTAAAAAAAAATTTCTTTAGAGTTTGGCTATAAAGCCAAATCACAATATTTCATTAAATTCTTTTATTTTCAGAAACATAAAAACTTGGTGTTTTTCTGCTTCTCGAAAGATCTACCATTAACTAGGTGATATTTATATATTTATTTAGTTTCTGTATTTATATGTATAAAGATATAAGAAAGCCTAATAGATTAGATGCCAATAATTTATATAAAATTATAAAGAAAATGCTAAGATATAAGGGATTTTGTAAAATGTGTATACATTGTAAAACATGTAATGACTAGAAGCCTAGATTGTATACACTGAAAATCAACTACAAAATATTACAGAATAAGATAGTAAATGTCAAGATAATTTAAAGACCATGTCAGTGGTAATGAGGATCACTAACAAAAAACTCACAAAATAGTTAATGAAAATTCTCAGTGCTAATAAAGGAAATGCTTTTCTGGGAAAGACCTGCTAGCAATAAAACAGACATAGGACCCAGAGGAAGAAAACTGGTCTTATTTATTTTACTAGAAATTCTTGTTTTGAATTGACAAAGATTAAATTCTATGGGCAATGTTCTTTGCTTCCATAATAAATTTAAAAGATTGCTGCTGTTGCTGCTGCTGCTATTGTTGTTGTTGTTGTTGTTGTTGTTGTTGTTGTTGTTTTGTACCATTCATCATACATTTATCTTCTTCAATTTTTTTCTTCCTGGGATAAGATGATGCTGAGCTCTACTAAAAACTTCCATCAAGAATAATAAGAGTGAGAAAAATAAAGCTTGAGAGAAAGGGATGAAAATGGAACAATCAGAGACCTCCTTAGCCTTTTACCCCCAGACAACCTAGCCCCAGCTTCATTCCTCATGATTTGGATTTCACCCGAGTATAGCAGCATTCTTAAAATTTAATTTTAAATAACATTAACAGGATTTCTTTATGTAGGACAATAAATTCTGTCTACCATTGTCAAGAAGAACATGAACACTTACTACTACATGAAGAGTAATGTATAAAAAAAATAATAATGCCTTCCAGTCATATGGCTCTTAGTCACTTATAAATTAATTATATTCATTGTCACATTAGATCTTAATAGCAGCCTGTGTGAGGCAAGTGACAGACCCTCCAGTTTACTCATCTGTAAAATGGGGATCCTAATACTTAATATTATGTGGTCATTGTAAGGATTTAATGATATAACATGGTGAAATGAGCAGGGATGCTGGACACACAGATAATTTATCATCATACAGCAGAGCAAGTGCTGTTGAAGAGTCTCACACCAAAAGGCTGAGCAATCACTACTGGGTGGGTCAGGGATAGCTTTATAAAGGAAGTTCCTTGTAAGCAGAACCCTGAAGGACAAGTAGAGTCAACTAAATGGATTAAGAGGAGGACAGACTTTCCAGACAGAGGTCAACTTTTGAACAAAAGCAGAATCATATCTGTGCTGAGGGCAGAGCTAAAACACTCACGAGTTAGGCTGGGCATTTCCTTAGGACATAAGGGAAGCTGGAGCACTCACAGAGAAGAAAAAGAGAGAGATTTAGAAAAATCTAGAAAACTGCTCTTTATTTTAAGCTTACGTCTAAGTTTGGTGTTGTTTCTTTCAATAAAATGTTAAATTACAGAGTGTTGGTGTTAACCTCTAAGACAGTGGAGGAACCAAAACGTTTTCAGTGCCTGGAACCCTTAGAGTTCTTAACTCAGTTGTGGTTTAGGAAACTGAAGTCTGATGTAGTTGTAACAAAGTCACTTGAGACCAATTTTGCAGGAAATTCTCTGTTAAAGGAATTTGGGGAACCAAGAAAGTCTTTAAAGCAAAGCAGCCATGTGATCAGACCTATGTTTTGGCAAGTGACTCTTTTGGAGAGGGGGAGGACTGTAAGGAGAAAAAGCTACAGAGAATAAGCCAGGCAGCTGCTCTAATAGCCCAAAGTGGAAGATGATGAAGAATGAGGAATAAACAGGACTTGGACATTGAACCAT
Source organism: Cynopterus sphinx (assembly GCA_030015415.1). Lineage (NCBI taxonomy): Eukaryota > Metazoa > Chordata > Mammalia > Chiroptera > Pteropodidae > Cynopterus > Cynopterus sphinx. The sequence continues at coordinate 138,411,939 of CM057380.1, forward strand.
GTGATAATAAATGAAAAAAAGGCAAAAGCATAGAGTGAAAAACAAGATAAAAATACCTGAATAGAGTTGCAAAGAAAAAAATTTACAGTGAAGTGAATACTACCAATAAATAGTATTAATTTGGATAGTCAAATCAGGAATTTTCGGATCTGTGGATAAAGGAAGACAGCTGCTTCGGTCTAAGTGGAGACAGCTGGAGAGGAGAAAGGCCAGGGAATGTGGTATCACTGTCTTTCTCACTTCTTTCCTAGAGAGTTGCCCCTGTTAGGGAGTTCTGACAGTTCAAGACCATAACATTTATTCTTCATTTGGCCAAAAATGAACTCTTCACTTGTTGAAGAGAGGAGTGGGTAATAATTCTCCTTGCCTTCCCCTCCTCCCCTCCACTCAGGAATTCTCTGCACTGGGGTCAGGAATGTTTGATCTTCTGTAGTTAACAAACTGATGGACACAGAGAAATATTCTTCCAATAGTCACAATAAGGCAAGACCGATTGCTCTATCGGGCAGTACTGTGGGCTTCAAAAGGCTTTAGGAGACCAACAATGAAGAAAACAAGATACCCAGAGCACCACACAGGCAGCCCCCCCAAATGCAATCCAGACGTGATAACTGGGCAACTGCTTGGAAAAACAAATAGGGCAAGTTTTAAAACAAACATGCTCACTCAGTAAGAAAGAGGAAATGTAAAGAGATTTGCCATGGCTGGGGACGAGTGACAAAGAAGCAGAGACTTATGACTTCAGGACAGCATTTTCCATAGTTGGTTCTGCAGTAGGCTGGTTCTGTGCAGAGTTAGAAGGAGTCACTCAAACATAAGTGTGGGAAATATTAGGTTAAATAAAGTTACATGCCTTCTTTGTTATTGTTCTTAGACACTTTAACATGCCAGTGTGCACTGAGACTACGAAAGAGTGAGCCGTGTGTGATAAATTTATTTGACCACAAGACCTTTGCCTTTTTAAAGGAGACTTTGAACAATCCACAGACAAAATCATTGGAAAATGTTACTCTGAGACAATAGAAAGCGATAGTATCTCTACAGTTGGGTGAGGTAAACCACCAGGGTGGTTCCTTACAGCCCAACTCGGGTTCCCTTTCAATTGCTGAGGGCTGAATGAACCATCAGATTTAAATAACGGTAAAAAATTAAAACTGAGGAGTGGCTGGATATAAAAAAAGGTGAGACAAGATGATCAGGCCCTGATTGGCCATTAGTGAATGACTATACAAGAATAATAAAGCTATAATGAAACCAAGATTCCATAATTCTCACTTTGAGGTATATGCAAATCTTGCACTGAAGAAGTGGCACCGTGGAGGGTTCACTATCCTAGACTGAATTTGAAGCATACAGGTAGGTGTCTTTCCCATGGGATAGCTGCCTCCAACAAGTCAAGCACCAGCTCATTTCACAAGCATTTCACATTTCAATGCCTCACTTTAAACATTTATCATAAGCAAAATCTTAACAGCCACATAAAATCTGTTCTTTTATTGTAAACATTAAAAATAAATGGCACAAAATAAATAATATATGACTGCTTTTCTTATATTGTAATTTATAGTTTTTTTTTCCTTCTTTTACTTGTACAAAGGACAGAATAAGAATATAGTTATTCTAAACAAAAAAACGAGCTTAATAAACATTTACACTGCATCTTAGTTGGGTGGAACATGTGTTTTATAGAAAGTTTTTTTGCGTAAGAATTTTTGTTATCAACCTTATTAAGCTATAATTCACATACTCACCCATTTAAAGTATACAAATCAATGTTTTTTAATATAGTCACAGAGTTGTGACCATCTGAATAATTAATTTAAGAGCATTTTTATTACCGCAAAAATAAATTTTGTACCCTTTAACTATTGCTCTTTTCCTCACACCCCTACCCTCCCCAGCCCTAGGCAACTACTAATCTACTTTCTACTTGCCTATATTGGACATTTCATGTAAATGAAATCTGATAATATGTGGTCTTTTGTGACTATTATTTTTATACAGTTTGGTTACTGCTGACAAAATATCTTTGTTTTTTGAAGTCTACAGACAGCTTTACTGCAGCACAAAATATACTTCACACTATATCAGCAAAGTACTGGATTGTGCTGGCATTTATCCAGCGTATGTCAGATACGGTAATCACAATATTATGTTTCACAAGGTAGCACCATCATTTAAAGTTCACTCAATGAGCTGAAAATTATTTTTTACTAATAAAAATGTGGCTTTGTGACCTGGGTACTATAACCTGAATAGGCTGATTTGTTTTGGAATGAACTTTTGCAGACATAAAATATTGAAATTTTTCTCTTTTCTATAATCAACCTTAAGTCAGAAAACCAAGATCATTTCCAAAAATAATCTAGTTAGCTCCTGCTTGACTTTCAATTTACTTGATTTTGCTCTTTAAAATTTCTCTTTTTAAAATTAAAGATGCAAAACACCATAATGAATGATGTTATAACAGTTTTTTTCTAATAGTACCTCCTTATAACTACAAATATACATATTGCTCTGTTTACACAATTACTATAATAATTTATTAAATGGAAAATGGAAAATGTAGGTAATACACTAAATAGATTTGATATATAGGTTGGGCAATAAACATGAAGGCTGAGTTCACAAATATTCTGGAAATAGTTCAATCTAGCAAATATCCTTTTACCTCAGCTTTACGGACATTATTGTGACTTTGCTACAAAGAATAATCTAACCCAAGAGATAAAAAGCATCAACAGTCTCAACAAGCATTGATTACATGTAATTTTAGTTCCCATCACCATGGGAACACACTAAATACTGATTTTATTGGGAAGAGGTATCGTAAAAGGAAAAAAAGTAAACAAAATGAAAGTAATGGTATATATTAAAGTGATTTTTTAATGGAAGTAAACATTAAAATAAAGAAAAAATTTAGAGCAATGAGAAAGGAAAAGGGGTTGAAGATAAAATGCAAGATGAGAATCATCAAGATGGAAAGGTTGAAAAGGAAAGGGAGTATTAATATAATTTATAACTTGATTTAAAAGGTACAAGTTAACCTCTCAAAAAACTTAAGGTTAATAGAGACACTATTTATGTTTATTCTTTAGATATAAACATTCATCTAGATTCTGAAGTTTGTACAGGATATCTGGCTGGGCTGACCTAGCTGCTTATTTTGCTTATTTTGTTTATTTTGTGTTGCTATAAAACACCTGCATTATTCAGGAAATGAAGTTTAGTTCAAATATTGGCAATAAGGGAGAAAGCTTAAAATAATACTAAGCATAGTTCTTAAATAAAGTCTTCAATATATGGAATAGCATCAAAAATAATAGATTCAGAGAGCCAACTGTTTTATAAAGAGGTGTGTGGTAGAGCAAAAATAGTTCTGGACATGGACCTGACTTCAAGTACTGGCTTACACCAGAAAATTTCTGTGACTTTCAGTAACTCACCTCTAAAAACACAAAAATAGTTTTGCTCAACTCCAGAGTTATCAGAAATAAATGAGAAAGTATTTCTAAAAGAACTCTGTAAATTGTAATAAGCTAGCATACATCTTTATTAATATGTGCGGTTTTTTTTACCCCTCCTATTATAGGTAGATTTTTAAATGTCACTTAAAAGCTTTTGCATGTTCCTTATCAGCAACCACTGGAAGATTCTTTGAAAAAATCATTTAAAATGTATATATAATTCTAACTCATTTCATGAACAACTTAAGATGATGGAATACTGATGCGAGACCCAGAAATTATACAAATATATAAGTGAGTAAAAATCTCAGTTCCATCTAGTCTCATATCAGCATAGTTTCCACTCCACCCCCAATCCACAATTCTTAGTATCCTGTGTATACTTCAATTCACTTATACTGATCAATTTCAAACTTTGCCTATAGAGCCAACTTATTCTCACATGAAAATGAACATGGTTAATGTAATTTCATAATGGACTAATCATTGTAAAGTAATTTAATTTATATATGTGTATGTATATGTATATTTATATACATATACCTCACATATCTAGTATATACGGATATACGTCACTAGAATCTGTATCTCATATAGCATTCTTCAATTCCAAGCCATAATTTTTTTAATTTAATAAGCATTTATTTAACATTTACAATGTGCCAAGACTGTTTTAAGCACTTAAGAAATATGAAATTCTTTTAACCTTTTAACCTTCATAACAACTCCATAAGCTGGATACCGTTATTAATCCCATTTTATACCTAGACTAACTGAGGCATGGGTTGGTTATGTAGTAATTTCTCCAAAGTTCAAGAATAAGTGGCAGAGTCAGGAGCCAATCTAGTTCTAGAACACATGTTCTAAACCACTATCCTTATTAAAGTGATTTGCTGCTCGAACCATCGGGAAGGCTCATACAAACCAGATTATTGTAACCTCTATCTGTAGGGTATAGTTTCCTTCTATGACATAATGAATAAACATAAATGTAAATGCTTCAGTAAATTTGCCCCAGTTTACAATGTGTTTGTGAGTGCTATTTCTGAAGAATAAATTATTTTATTATTTTCAAGATCACTGCCTGCAAAAATTCCTCAGAGCTGATTCTGGAGCTAATGGTATAAAGGCAGCAAAGGTGCTCACATTTTGAACACTGCCTATTAAATCAGTTTCATAGGTGAAATCTCTCATTGCTGAAGTCAGCCAATACCTCTAACCCTGATTGTTACAGGGTTTCCAGAATCATTCTTCTGTGAAGGATGTCAATATTCTGGCAATGTGAGTATATGGGCTAACTAATATAGAAATCAAGTTGTGCATGTGCTTATTAAAATATGTTACAAACTCTGAAGTGTTGATCTGTCTTGTGTTAACTGGCTTTCCAATTTTCAACAATTATATTAAAAGTCTAAGAAACTCAAAGATTTATCTTTTAAGTAATTATCAAAGGTAATCAAGTTTCTACTTCTTACAATCCACATTAAAGTTTCCAGAAGAACTCTCCTCACTAGGGTCTTCTTGGTATCAGCTTTTCCTTTTACTTTGAAATAAGTGGAAACTGAATTTTGAATCACCTAAAGAAAAGGAATTTTGGTATGGTAGGAGTGGTAAGTTGAAATATAGGGGGCGACTGAGGTAATGAAATTAAAAGTTATAAGGTCCTCATATTACCTAAAGCATTATAAAGATTTAATGCAATCCCCATCAAAATCTCATGGCATTTTTTTAAAGAAATAGAACAAAAAATCATCAGATTTGTATGGAAGCACAAAAGACTCCAAATTGCCAAAGCCATCCGGAGAAAAAAGAATGAGACTGGAGGCATCACTCTGCCCGACTTCAAATTATACTACAAAGCAACAATAATCAAAAAAGCATGGTATTGGTAGAAAAACAGACACATGGACCAGTGGAACAGAATCAAAAGTCCAGAAGTAAACCCATATTTACATGGGCAAATAATTTTCAACAAAAAAGCCAAAAACATATAGTGGAGAAAGGAAAGCCTCTTCAATAAGTGGTGATGGGAAAACTGGAAGGCCACCTGCAAAAGCATAAAACTAGACTGTTATCTATCACCACATACCAGAATTAACTCAAAATGGATTAAGGACCTGAATATAAGACCAGAATCAATAAAACTCATAGAAGAAAACATAAGAACTAAACGCAAGAACCTTGGACTTAAAGAAAATTTTATGAATTTGACCTCAAAAGCGAGGGAAGTAAAAGCAAAAATAAATGAAGGGGACTATATCAAACTAAAAAACTTCTGCTTAGTAAAATAAACCATTAACAAGGTAAAGAGATAACCATCTAAATGGGAAAATACATTTGCAAGCAACACCTCTGATAAGGGCCTAATATCCAAAATATACAAAGAACTCATACGACTCAATAACAGCAAAAAAAAAAAAAATCCAATCAAAAAATGGGCAGAGGACTTGAACAGACACTTCTCCCTTAAGGACATACAAATGGCCTACAAACATCTGAAAAGATGCTCAACATCGCTAGCTATTAGGAAAATGCAAATCAAAACTGCAATGAGATACCATCTGACACCTATTAGAATAGCTATAATCAACAGGACAAGTAATAACAAATGTTGGAGAGGATGTGGAGAAATAGGAACCCTCATACACTGCTGGTGGGACTGCAAATTGGTACAGACACTATGGAAAACAGTATTGTGGTTCCTCAAAAAACTAAGAATTTATCTACACTTGATCAAGCAATCCCTCTGCTGGGTATTTACCCCAAAGACTTGAAAACCCATATCTGAAAAGATATTTGCACACCAATGTTCATAGCTGCATTATTCACAGTGGCCATGATGTAGAAGCAACCAAAGTGTCCTACAATAGATGACTGGCTAAAGAAGCAGTGATACATACACACACACACACACACACACACACACACACACACACACACACACACACAATGGAATATTACTCAGGCATAAGAAGAGATGAAATACAGCCATTTGCGACAAAATGGATGGACCTCAAGATAATCATGCTAAGTGAAAAAAGTCAGACAGAAAAAGTTGAAAATCATATGATATCACTTACATGTGGGATATAAACCTAAAACCAATTAATGAGCAGGACAAACAAACAGAGACTCAGGGACATGGACAATGGACTAGTGGTTACCAGAAGGTAAGGGGTGGGGGAGGAGGATAGAGGTAGATGGCGTAAAGGGAGTCAAATATAGAGGTGTAGAGGAAGGGTAAAGTGGGTAAAGGAGATCAAATATATGGTAGCTGAAGGAAACTGGACTCTGGATGGTAATTACACAATAGAATATATAGATATTAAATTATAGCGTACACCTGAAAATTATATAATAGTATTAAGCAATGTTACCTCAGAAAACTTAATTAAAAATTTTTTTTAATTTCTAAAAAGCAAAAGAAGAAATGTTTTCTTTAAAAAAAAAGTTATAAGGTACAGATGAGAGGAAAACAATATTAGCCAAGGAGATGGACTATTATGTAAAGTTTGGGTTAACTTGTAAAGGAAGCTCTATGACCATCTCTAAGGACCCCTGGACAGCTGTGACTGACCCTGGACTAGGACAATGATGAAATGGACTAACTAGTGACTTACGTGCTATTAAAAGTTTGAATCTACGGCCATGCCACCCTGAACAAGCCCGATCCCATCTGATCTCAGAAGCTAAGCAGGGTTGGGTCTGGTTAGTACTTGGATGAGAGACCATCTAGGAAGACCAGTGCTGTAGGCATAAAAAATAATAAATAAGGGATTTTAAGCTGACAAGGTCCTTGCAATCTGTAAGGTCAACCAAGGGTTGCTTCACCTAAAAAAAAAAGTTTGAAACTCCCTTAACACAAACACTACTAGTTTGTCTATGTCATTTATAGAAAATGTACAGATTGATGATTGTTATTTGACTTCATCTCTTATATTGTCTAATTTTAGCTATATGAGCTGAGAGCATAGAAGACTTTTTTGTAAACTCAAGTCTTGTTTTCCCTAAAAACAGGCATCTTGCGTGTTCCTTGTGCTTCACAACCTGAACACAAAGCATATCCACTGAGATTAAAAAAGGGCCTTGGAGAGGCATCTGAAGTCTCAGACCTCTGTCTGTTAATCTGGTTTTCTTTCTCCTGCTGTATTATATCCTTTAGTTTGCCAAAGCTGAGGGGGAGCAGAATAAACTATTCCAATGTGTCCCTTCAGCATGTGGATTATTTCAAGAGGAAGACATTTGGGGCCCAGCAACCCAGGAAGAGGCTTTTATCTCCCCCTAAACCATGTAAAAGAATTTAAGTAGGGGTATTGTATCAATCTGGGAGCTGTTTCCAGAGATAACTTTTTATATGAGAAAGACTTACCTGCACACTATAGCAAACATCTGTTTACCAAACATTTGCTCTTCTCATCTTCCTGTGAACTGTTTTCCTTCCTTTCGAAGCTCCAGACCTTTAGCTCAGGATGGTACATCAGCCTTAATTACCTGACTTTCAGGGAGACTCATATTTTTTATGGGGCTTCCATATTAATGAAAATTTTTTCCTTTGGTTAATCTGTATGTCAATTTCATTATTAGATCAGCTGAGAATCTAGGAAGGAAGAAAAGTTTTCTGTGCTTATATAGCCTTATATGACTGTACCCTTTAGAATCTTGTGAGTCCTCTCAATGATCTGACCCTGTGTAGATGCTAAAATGTCAGTAAAAGCAAAGAAAAACAGAAACTGACGCTGCAAAAGCAGAGTGCATTCATTATGAATTCCAACCATCCAGGAAGACACTACACAGAAGACAAGAAGGCACAGCCTCTCTGCCTCACATCTTGCATACTCAGACGAGACTGACCTGCTCAGTCACCAGAAGGCAGATTATACACGCTAGCCCTGAAGTGCAACAGTGTCGAGGATACAAACTGCATCAGAAATTTTGTGCCTTCCTAAAAGAATTTTCTTCACATGCTCTGTAGCAGTAAAAAACACTTGGAATACAACATTTTTCTACAAACTGTATCTTTGCAGATAGAAGTCTAAAACCAAATAAAGTACTACTACAAGGCAAGATGAACAGGAAGAAATTCAGTTTACATTTTAAAGATACATATACATCTGTGTGTATATATAAGCACATTCAATAACATTTTTCCTTCTTGGCAGGTAAAGGTAAATAGATTCTAAGTCTGTGGTTTTCTCTTTTATTTAAAAACTGCTTATTTTCATTACTAATTTTATAATCACTCAAAGTGATTTTTCAAACAATTGCAGAGGTGTTTAAGAGTTTGGAAAAAACCTTGATTACTTAATGTTTTAATAAAAGTTATTTTAACCACATGCATATGACTTATCAGACATAGGAAAAAACATTCTCAGCAAGAAAGCATTATGACTCAACCATACATTAACTAATATGTATTAGTAGTTGCTAATTAAATATGTGTTTTAGTAGTTAAATAAAAAGAATTTGCACTTTATATTTTACTATAATAATGACATAACTGAGGCCCAGAGAGATTGAGGAAATTAGGGTAGGTCACAGAGGTAGGAAATAATAGCTCTAGATTTTCACCCAGTCCATCATCCCTAAATCTGAGTTACTATCATTAGAACACCCTGATTTAGACACCCCAGCAGAAAGCCAAAGAAAACAGACTGAAACGAAAAGAATAAAATATACAAGGAGAAAACGCAGACTTCTCTGCAAAATGAGTTCCTCATTTTCTGGGGCTTTAAGCTCAGGAGGAGGCAGGGAGTACTATAAAAACAGAGAACAAAGGGGTCATTGCCTAAAACTCTGAGTACAGTCTTATTTGGCTCAAAAGAAGCACACTAATTCAGAGGGAAAATGGAGTGTTTGGGAGATGAGAACATGCTTTACCTCCTTGGAGACTCAGAAACCTACATAGAAACTCAAAGGATAGCTCCCTTCCCCCAGCCCTGGGAAAGAATTTTGGAAAGCGTGAATGAGTGTCTTCTTTTGGCACCTGATGGTCAGGGGCTCACACAGCCCTACACTATTGAGAGAAAATGATGGCTTCTGGCTGGTGAGGGACTGGTGTCTATGTTGTCCTTGAAGACCCCACTGACCACACTTCACACATAAGGTCTCTCTCAGTTTGCAGAGAAAAGAAGCTTTTATACCAAACAAAGTCTAATAAGAAGGCCTTTCATAGATATACAAAGACCAGTGATGTAGTTTTCCCTGCCCTGAATTTCAATTAGTATCCTAGGCAATAAAATGACTAATTGAGAAATGTCTGCATTTAGTCTGGGGAGCCAAGGCCAAAGATATTATAAATAATATATATTAAAAATCACTACTAGCCAAAAGACCTCTCAGTGTGTGTGTGTGTGTGTGTGTGTGTGTGTGTGTGTGTGTGTGTGCGCGTGCGCGCGCATTTCATGAGTATCCTGTTGGAGTTTCAAAATCGTATCATAGTATTGCTTAATAATTCCTGAAAATTACCTTTTTGCTTTAACTATTTAACGTTTAGTAAGTTAAATATATTCCCATCTACCATTTAATTAATCAAAATATGTATGAGATTGCTTCAATTCTTTGGTGGTACCTCAATTATTTAACTGCACCTCTATCAAACTTGTATACTTTCAGTAAAGCTCTCACATTTTCCAGAAATAATTAGACTGACTGACATTTGAAACATGATTTTTTTAGTAAGCCAGAAATGCTTTTTGTAATGTTTCAGCCACAACACAAATATAGTATCAGTTGTATTAAGATATTCAAGATTTGTGTTATTTTATGACTGTTGTATTATTTTATTGTTATTAAAATCTTTTATTACTATTCATATATTAAAATATTTTATTCATCACTATTTTAATCTCTTCTATTAATGAATTGAGACTATAAATCTAAATAATGATATATAGATTAACCACAATTGTAAATTAACATATCTGGGGCTCAAGATATGACTGGCTTAAAGCAAGTCAATTTTAAGCAAACATAACATTAAATAGAATTTTTTTAAAAAAAAAATCAAAGTGAACACTCAGAATATGTTCCTAATTAGTTACTGACTCATGTCTCAGCCATAAGATTTATGGTGACATTAGAAGTCAAGTTCATAGTGTTACAAACCCAGAGAATTTAAAATTTCATCTATAAAACTGTTGCAAATACCAAAATGATGTACTAGATATCTACCTATCCTTGATAAAATATTCCTTTATAACTTTTTTCTTTCTTGATAAAATCAAATAAGTAAGCTATAATTTTAGACTAGTAAAAATGCTTTTTTGAATATAGAAAATAGCCCGTTAAGTTACTCATTTTACAGTTCCTATATAGTACTTAGGTCTGAAGAGGAATATGCTCCATGTTTTCACAGTCTTAGAAAATAACTTAAATTAGAAAAAAAGAATTCCTATTACCAAAATCTGGGAGAACAGCATTCATATTTACATTCCTTTAAAAAAAAATCATAGCTACATTTATCCAAGTCAAAAATATTCTGTATTTATAAACCTATTTCTATTATTATGTTTTAAATAACCCTGTCTTTCTAACATATACTACTTTAAATAACCCTGTCTTTCTAACATATACTACTATTTAAATCTAATGACATATTAATTCTAAGAGAAAAGAAATAAATAATGATGACTTGAAGTCATGAACAGATTATTGATAACAGAGGTTCTCAAAGTGTGGTACTAGAACCGGCAGCATCGACGGCACATGAAAATTTGTTAAAAATGCAAAGTCTCAAGCCCCACCCCGGACCTACTGAATCAGAAATGCCAGCAATCTGTATCTTAACAAGCTCTTTTGATACATGCTAAGTTTGACAACCACTGGTCCAAATAAGAAAAAATCAACTTACAACAGCTTAAGTCCATGCAGGAAACAGATGCTCACAGTAGGTTGATCTATGAGCTATTCAAAGACATCAACTGTCTAGTAATTACAAATAAATAAGTGGGACAGCCAAACAATGGGACAAACTAGAGAGCCTAGAAACCCTATTTATATTAAAACTTAATAAACATGTTTGTACCTCATAGGGAGCACCCCCCCCAAAAAAAAAAAAACTCCTAATAAACAACAGAGATGTCATTGCAGATTAGTGGGGAAAAGATAGGCTAGAAGAAATATGAAAATACATCTAAAACTTTGCAGCAGAATTTCTCAATAAGAAACAAAAGTGGCTTACCATGAGGAAAAGATGAACTTCTGTTCTATCTATTATAATTTACAATACAGCAAAATGAAAAGATAAGCCTCTAACGAGGAATAGATATTTCTCATACATATTGATGAAGACTCATATTTTGTATCTATTCATTCAACTATTCATTGAGTGCTTATAATGTGCAGACATTATTATAAATGCTAGGGATACAACAAGCAGCAACAAACTAAAGATCTCTGCCCTCTTTGCTTAACAATAGACCTAACCAATAAGTAAATTATGAAGTTCATTTATTTAAATTATAGGTAAATTATATACCTAGAGGGACAAAGTTTGGATTGCCCATAGAAGAGCTGAATGGATGTATTCTTGGTAGTGGTCATGTAGTGTGGAGATCTTTGTACTAAATATTAACACTTACCAGAGAGCGTCTACCCTGGAAAAGACACTAAACAACCAGGCAGACAGAATGACTTAGAGAGCTGACATCTGCCAGCCTCTGGCATCAGCCACCCTTGTGCTGACACGATGCAACCATGAAGGTATTAGGGGGCTTCTGTAGTGCACAATAGAATTCAAGTCTTAGGGCTGGGGTTCTTGGGGCAAGGCTCTAACTTCTGCGAAGTGATTGAGGTATTATTCATTAACTTCTTGTTCATTCTACATTCTATTTAATTTGTCATTATCTTGGGTTTTGGACCATAGAGGGTCCTAAAACGTCTTTTGGCTGATGTGGTTCAACTGCTATTCTGGCAGCTCACATGAAGGAGCTTTTAAGAGTCAAGTCATCATTAATGAGGAAGTGAATTTTTAGAATGTGGTCCTATTATCATCACAAGAGATAGTCACTATGCTGAAAGAAAATAATCTGTTATAAAATTTTAGTTAAAATTTGAACTATTTCAGGAGTGTCTCTCAGACAAAAAAATCCTCCAGTAGATATGACGCACTTCTTTGACGAAATGACTCTCATCCCAGGTCCCCACCATCACTGCAGGGTTCTATTAAAATAGACTGTTTATGTATGATAGAGCTATAGGGCCAAGACCTTGAAGGGAAGATGGCTGATTGCACATAAAAAAACCTAAGTAGAAATGGTCTCCCTGCTTAGATGAGGAAATTTGTATATGTCATCATTAAAAGTTTAAACCAATTTGTGAAAAGCAATGGAAGATCTTAACAGACTGTAGCTGTAAGAATGGATGCGCGCGCACACACACACACACACACACACACACACACACACACACAGAGATGACACACTCATTCACCACCCTCCTAATAAGCTATAGGATTCTTTATACTCTAGAATTCTATTCTCCATTCTAATTCACTTAAGCAGAAAGGGGTGATGGAAGAGTCTATTTCTCAAGTAAACTGCTGACTGGGACTGAAAATGTGCCCAACGGAGCCTCTTCAAAACTGAGTCATAGCAGTGTGATTGCGAATCAACCAAACAAACTTAAATGTCTTAGTTTATATTTACCTTACTTTTTTTCTCTTTTAACCAAGACACTTGCATGAGAACTTCTGTTTTTAGCCACAACGAAGTAACAAAGAAAGGACTTAAACCTTCATTATAAACAAAAAAATAGGACAAAATATATCATACAGCTGTTTTCAGACACTGAACAACAGGCCTGCAGGTCCCTGATCCTTAGAAGAAGGGAAACAGATGACGTGAGCAACATAAACACCCAACTTTCTGCCTGGAGGCAATCTATGGACTGCAGGTGTGGGGAGGGAAATGCAGAGAGCTCAGAAGCCCAACTGTGGTAAGGAGATGGAGTGCAGAGCTCAAGCTGAGGTGGCTGAAGTTGCAGGGCAGAATTCTGGAAAGGAGAGAGCCACATTTAAAAAAAGACCTCCATAAATCCCCATAAGGGTTTCCTTGAGTCTTTTTTGTGTGTGAGGCTGCACAACCCTATTCTATGAAAAGCGTGCAAAACACTGGAATTACAAAGAAATACAGGACAAGATCTTTGACTTCCAGGACTAACACATAGTGAAGAATTTCACATTGGTAGTGTTTTCCTTTTCTCCTCTTGGTTTTGTCTAGTTCTTTCACAATTTTAAAATTCTTTTAAATTTCTGAATAAATTTTTAATATAACACTAGAAATTTATTTTAAAAAAGAACTTTATCGATTCAGTATGTATTTGTTTTTTTTTAAAGAGAAGGTAAATATATAGTCATTCATTCTTTTTATTGGTTCAACTTATTGAATGCATACAATATGTAAGAAATCATGTAGGTTCTAATATTACAAAAAGCATAGGACCCTGCCTTAGCCTCAAAGAGTTTATCATTTAGTTAGGGAGATATGCTTAATTGCTGATAATATGTAACATTTACTAAATCCTGGTATGCAACAATTGTTCTAAGCTATGAGTACTCTAATGCAGTAATTCATTTACTCCCAACATTACGAGGTAGGTATATTATTATTATCCCCATTGTATAGATAAATAAATTGAGGCACAGAGAGTGTATATAATGCTTAATGATGTACATTCTGTAGGTTGCAGGGCTAGGATTTCAAGCCCTGTAGTAGGACTCCAGAATAGCTGCTACTAAGCATTATTGCATGGTACTTAAAAAATGAGCTATTCAATAAGTGTTTATGAGGGGGTGGCTACCATATGTAAAACACTTCACTAGGTAGTAAAATTTAAATACCTATATGATAATCCCTAGTTCCCAAGATATTTATATTCTATATATAATTAACATTAAAATGATTATTATTAATTAATTAATATCTGAAAATAGCTATACTATATAATATGACTCCTACAGGAAAAAAGGCATCATGAATGTGAATTAACTTTAGGAGCACTTTAGTGCCAGGCAAGAACTGGCTTGATAATATGCTAAAAATAATTTAGCAAGGATTATTTTATTTGTTGATAAATAAAAAATGTTTTCACAATCTTTTCTAGTATACTTTTATTATTTAAAAATGTTCACCAATTGTGAAATAAATGTTCCTGTGGTGCCGTGTTGTCTCCCGCTGTCTGAGTTTCCTAAAGCTGCCATAACAGATGACCACAAACTTGGTGGCTTAAACAAGAGAATTTATTCTCTCACAGTTACAGAAACCAGAAGTCTGACACGGAGGTGCTGTTTCTAGCTTCTGGTGGCCCTAGAGTTCCTTGTCTTGTAGCAACACAACTCCAATCTCTGTCTCCATCTTCACCGGGCCTTCTTCCCTGTGCCTCTCTCTTCTCCTTTTCTGTCTCCTATAAAGACACCTGTCATTGGATTTAGGGATCATTCTAAACCAGGATGATATTGTCTCAAGATCCTCACCTTAATTACATTTGCAAAGGCCCTTATTCTAAAAGAAATCACATTCTGAGGTAGCAGGGGTTGGCATATATTGAGCTGTGTGACATATATTTCGGGGCCACTAGTCAATCGACATATCCACCTGAATTATTCTTATTTTTTGTTTTGCTAATGTTAAGGGTGGCAGGAGGCTAAAGCGGGTGAATGGCTAGGACATGGGGAGGAACTTGCTAGTAACAAGGACATAGTTAAAGAAGGAAATGGGAGAATAAACAGGAAAAACAGGAGAAAACAGAAGATACAGGTAACAGAGCAGTCAAGGAAGGAACTAGGCTGAGATGCGTATACATAAAAGATCAAGAAGAGAGTAGGCAGAAAAGAAGACAAGAAAAAGAAAAAGAAAAAATGCTGAGGCAATGGGGAAGGTTTGGGAACAGTATTCAAGGATTCTTGGTAATGAGCTGCATGTGCACTGTTATAAAAGGGCACTGTAGGTAAAACACACACGTAGACAAGGATAAATAACTTCGTTATCTAAGACTAGGACTTAAACCAGGGTCACACTTAATCTTAATGACCCATATGTTACTGGCTCTTTACACTACAAGTGACTGCAATATCTCTAATGAACTTACTTCATTCTCAAAGCTATTTCTGAGAGTTTCCCTGAACTACTTTAATGGGCTCAGAAACATGGCATTAGCCATTTCCTTTCTCTCCAGCTCTGGTCCCTTCCAGCAATGCCCACTGCTTGGCCTCTGCTACCTTTCAACTAGTACGAAGGGAATCTCACTAGAACCTCTGATGGGTCCTTCCTGCCACATCCCATCAGGCCCTGCTGCCTGGTTATGCTGGGTCCACCAGGTGCCTGTACTACTTAGGTGGTCAAATCTCTTCCAGGAACCAAGATCACAGAGGTAACAGAATCCCCTCGGTATCAAAATGCAAAACTTCACTGAATACCATGAAAACATAAAGACACTGTTTCCCTTTCTTTTAGAATTATCCTTGGTTTTACAGCAATGCTGCTTGTGTCATGGAGCTTGACAGACTTTTACTTAGTGTCTCACCATCCCCAGATCCTCTCCCTACAACATACATACTCCTGTTCTACACACACACACACACACACACATAGTCATGAGAATCCATAAAGATCTAAGCAAGGAGACACATGTGAGTGACAAAGACTTAACCAGAATTGCCCTCTGACAACTTCTGGGTGAAGGGAAGAAAACAATAACAGGAAGAGATAAAACACAGAAATAAAAGATTATTACTACTTAAAATCTGTACATCTAGGAGACCTTTGTAGAAGTTTTGAATGAGCTGCTTAGCACAGAGCCTGGCACATAGGTAGTCAATAAATACTTGTTAAATTAATCCATGAGCTAGAACAGGGGTCCCCAAGCCTCAGGCTGGTACTGGTCTGTGGCTTGTTAGGAACCTCACTGCCCAGCAGGAGGTGAGCAGCAGGCAAACAGGCAAAGCTTCATCTGTATTTGCAGCTGCTCCCCAGCACTAGCATCACTGCCTTAGCCCCACTTCAGATCATCAGGCATTAGATTCTCATAGGAGCACTGGTCCCTGGTGCCAAAAAGGTTGGGGACCACTGAGCTAGAGGAACTGATCCTGTGGAAACCATGTGCTTGGGCCTCCCCAGGTAGTAAAGTCCCCATTCACAGCCCTCATCCTCCTATAATTGGCCTAAGTTACATTTGCATTACATATTCCCCAGCTGACTCAGGGAATTATAATATTTTGAATCAGAGGTCTATTTGCTTAAATGGTTATTTTGATTGAAATATAAAGACAGATAAGGAAAGGCTTTCCAGGGAAACTTCCAATAGAAGTTTTATTTAAGACCCTTAGGCAAAACAAGTAATTACAGGGTCTTAACTTAAAGCAGTTGCTGCTCCCCCACACAAGTGGTCCTAGGAATCTTAAAGTGCTTAGACAAAAATTTAGTCTAGAAACTAATCAGCAGCATTCAGAGGAGCAGCAGGCAAGTAACTTGATCAAGAGTAATGTTTTCAACATGTAGCCTGTGACCCACCAGTGCTTTGTGAAATCAATTTAGAGGGTTGATTCCAGCCTTTCAAAAATCTGAAATAATAGAATAGGGTAAAGTAAGATAGTGTGCACTGAGGACAGTAACAGTAAGCACCGTTTGCATGAAATGTTGCTTTGGAAATGTTTATGTATATGCATATCTACATGTACGTGTATACATGAATACGTACACACACATAAGCATGCACATGGGCTCCGGGTAAGTAGCAATGTGAAATAGATTGTTGATTGGGGCCTATGCAAGACATGTTTGAAAGGTACCACTGCAGAGAAGGCAGCCACAGACACAGTCACAAAGATGTGGAGAGTGCATAACCCCCAAAGAAGCGACAGAAAGATATGTTAATTGGTCACTCTCTTGTTCACAAAAATTTACTGACGCTCCTAGGAGCCCCTCCCTTGTAGAAGTCCGAGACTTGGGTCTCGGACATATGATTTGCTTTGGCCAATGGAATGTGAATGATGTGATGTGCTTGCCTCTTCTGAGCAGAAACTTTCAGAGACTGTGTATGATCCTCTCTTGTCTCTGCCTGGAGACCAGCAACACCCAATGTAGGGGCTGTCCCTTCAGTCAAGCTGTCAGAATGGTAGCAATTTGGACTGCAGACACTGACCACTGGAAACAGACAAGGAGCAAGAGCAATAGCTAAACATTGTTTTAAGCTACTGAGATTCTCAAGTCTTGTGTCACTATAGGATAACTTAGCCTCAACTCACTGATACAATGATTTACATAGGTATTTTGCAATCAATTTTATCATGTGATGTGAATGATCCTTTTATTAATAAATATCTAAAATAAATAGCATATCAGATGACCAAGAGACACAGTAAAAGGTCTTCAATTTTATTAGTCATAGTATAATACTACTATATACTTACTAGAGTAACTAAAGTAAAAAGGGAAGAAAATATCAAATATTGGTGAAGACATGGTATAACCAAACTCTCACATATTGAACATGTATAATCACTCTGGAAAATTGTTTGGCAGTCTCTGCTAAAGCTGAACAGGCATAATGCTATTCTACTCCTAGGCAGAGAAATACATATAAACATGCTCCAAAATACAAGAACAAGAATGTTCATAGAAGCTTTACTTCTAACAGCCAAATATCTCAAACAATTTGAATGTCAATTGACAATAGAATGGAAAGACAAACAGTGATATATATACTCATTCAATGAAATATATCTACATATGTATACATATATGTATTATTGTTATATATGTAACATACATATCAATGAGTACATATGGGTACATATATATCAGTGAGAGAGAACCAATGAACTTCAACCACATGCAACCACCTGAATAAATTGCCCAAATATGAGGTTTATTGGACTTTACTAAATTATTCATTTTACTGTACATGGACATTTGATCGTTTTTATTTTTCTCTATCACAAACAGTGCTGCTGTGAACATTGCTATATATGTCTCCTCGCTCAAAAGTGCACAGTTTCCTGGGGTACATACCTAGGGTTAGAAACATTAAGTCTTAGATCTATACATTTTTAGCTTTACTAAATAATGCCAATTTTTCAAGGTGGCTGTACCAAATTTCATGTCCACTCTCAATGTCCGAGAGTTCCTGTTGACTCCTATCTTCACTGACATTTAATATTATCCATATCTTTTTTATACCCTGGCATAGTCTTTGAAGAGATAGAGGGGCTCAACAAAATGCTACATAAATTTGTATGATCCTTGGATCTACAATGAGTAATACAGTTAACATTTTATATTCCAGAGCAAATAAAATGATTTTATGTGTACATAATTATATAATTTCTACTTCTCTAACAAAGTATCTGTTCTTTTCTCCATAATGTTGACATTCCTATAAAATTTACATTTCTAATCCTATTGATTCTTAGAAAAGATTTTATACCCTTAAAAAGAAATTATAAATGCCTATTTGTGTTTGGTGTTGAAGTGCACAAAGTAATCAGATACCTGAATTTTGTTAATATTATTCAAGAAAAATCAAACAAACATTGAATGAGAATCTGTGTTTCTTATTTACATATCCTCTTAACTTCCTTTTTACAAATATAAAACAAAAGATAAGAGAAGCCTTTAATCTTCAGATACAGAGCCAATTGGTGGCTGGGTCAGAATTCAAATCCAGGCCTGTCTGATTAGAAAATAACTTTATCCTCATTAATCATAACTGCTTCTTTTTATAAGTTTCCTTGTGACCTATTATTTTTTGAGTTTTTCAAAATAAAAATATTTGGTCTAAAATTTTATTTATTATCAGCTAAAAGGAAATCTTACTGGATTTAAAATCTGAAGCCCAATGAAACCAAGTAAATCCTATCTCTACCACTTCCTCATTGGTGGCCTTTGCCAAGGGAGTTGACAGCTTTAAAATGCAGCTTTCTGATCAGACGTAAAGTGAGAATAATAATCATATGAGAGGATAGCTGTGTGAGGATTGAAATAGAGCAATAATAGTAAACCCTTGACATAGTGTTTCACAGTAGATGTTCAATACATGCTGGCTATTGTTAGTAACACAGACACAGGCCAGCATTTATTAAAGGTAACAGTTTAACGAGTCTGGCTTTTACTACTGATTTTTGTCTTCTTGAGATCCAGCAAAACATCTGGTGCAGATGAGCTGGCTCAAGGGATAACTGTGATTGGGTGTCAGAAATGTTTTATAAGGGATGACATATAGCTGAGACCTGAATGACAAGAATGGTCTGGCCATCTGGGGCAAAGCATGGCAGGGAAAGTGAACAGGAAGAACAAAGGCCCAAGGAAGAAAGTAGCAGCCAGGGAGCCAGGAGTCCAGCGTGCTGAAGTAGCATGGCTGAAGGAGAATGACACAGTACTTTGGGAGGTGAGAAGGTGCCTGATTATGGCCTTGTAGAAATATTGAATATTTTCTCCATTTCATTCCTTCATCATTATAAGATTTTTAAGCCAGTGAGTAATAGGGCACAAACAAGAAACATTTTATTGACTGAGAATTAAAAGGGTCAAATTAGCAATTCTACATCTATTGCTTCAAAAGGAGACAAGGCTTTGGTACGGCAAGAGCTTTTCAAATTATGTCTGGATGACTGGCACATTGTGACTGCTATGGACCAAACTGTGTCCCCCAATTCCATTTATATGGTTAAGCCCTAACCCCACAATGTGATGATATTTGGAGAAGCGGTCTTTGGGAGGTAACTGGAGTTAGATGATATCATGAGGGTGGGACCCTGCTCTGATGGGACAGTGCTCTTATAAGACAACAGAGACCCTGCTCTCTCTGCCTGCAAGAGCAAAGAGGAAAAGCCATGTGAGGATGCAGCAAGAGGGCAGCAATCTGCAAGCCAGGAAGAGGGTCCTCACCAGGAAGCAAAGCGGCTGGAACTTTGATCTTGGACTTCTCAATCTCTAGAACTGTAATTTCTGTTGTTTAAGCTTCCCAGTCTGTGATATTTTCTTACGGAAGCACAAGCAGACCAATCCAATCCAAGGAAAAAAAATGAGTCTCAATTAAAGCACTGAATTGCTCTTAATGCTTCTGCTGTGGGAGAAAAAAAAAATGCCTCTCAAAAAATAATAGAGAAGAAAACAGACTAATTAAACAAGGAGAATAAAAAAAAAGGAAATTCTTTTTAAGTGATGTCATCTATTGGTTCATTGCTCCATTCTAATTGCACCAGAAGGAAACTAAGTAATAGTATTCATTGAATCCTAGAAGACTTGGCCCAAATTTCATTAATCGAATTCAAAGGCTCAATTCAGCAAGAGACAGATGATGTGACTGCCCCCGATTGAATGAGATAGTGACATAAGCAAATGCATTGCTCTTGACAGCAGCAAGCAAATAAATGCACTGCCCTTGACAGCAGCATGGCGAACAGAGGAGCAAAGAGCATGGGGAAAGTCAAGGTTTTGTTTATTTGTTTGTGCTGCTTATGAATTTCCAAATAGATGTTACAAATGAGTATGACAAAATACAGTACCTGTTAAGCGGTTTAAGTTTCTTATTTTGTTTATTCAACAAATATTCTCCTAAACAAATATTCTTGAGCCTCTGTGAGGGCCAGGTACTATCCCGGATACTTAAGACAGAGCAATGAAGAAGACAGATATGGTCCCTGCCCACAGTGGGCAGCTGTATAGCAGGTAGAGAAAAATAGAAAATAAATGAAACAATACAAACCTAGAAAGGCTCACATAGTAAAAAACATTAAGAATAAAATAAAAAAGAAATACACTAGAAAGTGACCAGGGAACTGTTTCTGTCACTATTCACCTACAGCTTGTGATAAATAAATGTTAAATGACAGCTCAATATTCATTTCTGCTTATTATCCTTGAAAGAAGAAACATTCTAATCACTTTCAATCAAAAACAATAAAATAACAATCCATGGTCCCTCTTGGTCAATTATCATTCAGTTAAATTTGTATATATATATATTGAGTCCCTTCAAAAGAGAAAATGGCAAATGCTGCTGGATAAGTATAATGAGGCATTAAAGTCAAACAAATGAGTTTAGATTTAAAATGTAAACAGTTTGAAAAAGTAGGGGCCAGGTTTCCTCATCTCTACATCATGCATGGCAACTAGCATAATTCCTGGCATTATTAATAATGTGGTAAATCTAACAGGAAGAAAGGGCAAATATATGGAGAAGCAATTCAAAGAAAAAGGAACCCAAATGACTAATAAGCACAGTAAGATGCTAAAACTAATTCATAATGAAAAAAAAAATAAAGTGAAAGGCAAAGTGGCTTTCCCCCCGCAACATACCAGTTACAAAATTTAAAAACTTTTGTAAAAACTATCCTTAGAAAAAACCAGTGTTCACCATTATGTGTGTAGACACAAACCCTTAATCATCACTGGAAGGGAAGGTTAACTGACACAGTCTTTCAGGAAGGCAATTTGGAAAGAAATATCAAAAATGTAAATGAACATCCCTCTTGACCTGGAAATTACACTACAGACAACTTATCCCATGGATATATTTTTCAAAATGCATAAATATGAATCACAAAGATTTTATTTTGGGTATAGTTTATGTGATGAACATAAACCCACTGTCCATCGCATAGAGAATGGTTACATAATTTATGGTATATCCATACAGGATAGTATGTAGCTATTTTCTTTTAAAGGAAAGTTCTATAAAACACATAATTTAAGTGGAAAATAAAATCTAGGAGCCTTAAACATTTCTGAAACAATATATGTGTTAACAGTGTCATGGGAGGCAGAATAGCCCCCCAAAGATGCTCATGTCTTAATCCTGCACATATGTTAGGCGATAGGGCAAAAAGGAAATGAGATTGCAGATGAACTGAGATGCTAACTATGAAATAGGAAGATTATGGTGGATTATCCATGTGGGCTTGATGTAATCACAAGAGGCCTTAAAAGAAGAGAGAAGGCGGAGAAGGGAACCAGAGAAGTAGCAGCGTGAGAAGGATTCTGCTTGGTGCTGCAAACGTTAATGGACCGTGAGCTAAGGAATGCAGTGGCCTCTCAATGCTGAAAAGGTCAAGAAAAAAGAGTCTCATCTACAGACTCCAGAAAGGAACACAGAGCTCTACCAACACCTTGATTTAGCCCAGCGAGACGCGTTTCTGACTTCTGAACTAGTTCCCCCCAACTCCCATCCCACATCATCCCCATCCAACATGACCTAAGAGTTCTTAAAATCGGCACAAGAGTCTTTTATTTAAAGGTTTCCACCTTTACGTGTATCAGGAAAGCAGATCTAACTTGTTCAAGCAATTCTCTTTTGCAATTACCCCTCCTACCTTACCTCTCTCCATCATGAAGTCTCTTTCTTTGAGCATCATCAGTTTACAAACACACATCTCCCATTAGAATAAACCACCACCACAGTGAAAAATAACAACAAAACAACCAAAAATAATAATAATATCCCTATTCCTCTGCTGCCTTTCAGGGTAAAATCCTGAAATGAATTGTCTATCCTTGTCATCTCCATTTCTTCACATTCTCTGCAGCCCACTCTAGTCAGACTTGGTGTTCTCCAGACCCCAGCGAAATTTCTTGCCAAAATTATCAGCAACTTCCATCTTGCCAAATCTGATAATCAATCCTTAGCTCCATCTTATTCTCACAGTTCATTTCTTCCTTTTGGAAATACATTTATCTCTAGGATTCAGTCTTGTGTAATGGCTCCGCTTCCTTTTCCTCACTGACTTCTGTATTCTAGAGTTTCCAAGGTCAGATCCTTGCATATCTTCTCTTGTCACTCCATAGGTGATCACATCTGGAGCCATGGCTTTGAATGTCATCTATTCACTGATAACTCCCAAATTTCTTTCTCTAGCCTCAGCGTCTACCTTGAGCTCCAGACTGTGTATCTAATTACCTTCTTGTTGTCTTCTCTTCTTGAAGATCTCATAGGCTTCTCAAACCAAACAGGATCAAAACAGAACTCTTGATGTTGTCCTCCCCACCCCCACCCCTAATAAACCAACCCAGTCCCTGCATGAGAATTTCTCAATTTACAACAGGACAGAATATTATTATTACTTTTAATATTCATCTCATTCACACAAATATGTTTCACGAAAACAAAGATTTTGTCTTGTTTCTTGCTGTCTTTCCAGTACCTATACCAATATCTGGTAAACAGAAGAGGGTGTTCAAAAAATATTTGATGACCGAAGAATAGTGAGAGAAGAACAAAAAAAATAAACAATAGAAAACTTACAAATATTAAATAACTATAAAGAATCTTAATAGTTCTTCCTAATCAGTAGAAAAGTACCCAATTTTTCAATGCTTGGGTGTAAATCACTATATTATTATTACAGTATTATTTCTGGAGAAATAGATAATCAATTCTTTTCCTTTTTACTGACTAGTCTCTCCCATCATCCTCCTAGTTACCAGGTAATAACAAGGAGGAGAAATAATTATGAAGAGTCTCCCTAGACTCAAAGGTATTATTTATATCTTTACACTATTTACCAACAGGCAGTTGCTTTTCAGTATAAACATCTTTTCTATTCTACACTAGGAAGTCAACTTAGACAACATTTTGTAATTTTCCCTTCTGATTTAAAGATCAAATCAGACCATTGGATACTTTAAATATTCCTTTTCAGACTTCCCACTTACCCAGCAAAAGTCTAGATCTACAGGAGAGAGAAACAGAAGCAATGTTAGCTGCTCCTGGGTTGTCCTGATTCTAAGATTGGAGTCCAATGGTTACCATGCCCACCTCCAGCTTGAGAATTTGAAATTAGACTCTCTCAGAGAATTTAAATCAGGGCTTTGTGATATTCTTTAAATAATTCTTAAACTTTACAGGAGCCAGGTTAAAGTTATGTATTTTTTTTATCTACTGTTGTTCCTATTTCTTGATAAGAAAAGTTGGAAGCTTTTTCCTTCCAGATGTCAATCTTGCTTCAATCCAGTACTCAAATCCTAAAATGCCTGTGGAGCCAAGTTGTGATTTCATCCTTTTTCTTAAACTACTGTTTATTAGGCACTTATCTTCTTAACTATTCCAAGAGCTTTGCACTTTCTCATTTAATCCTCTAAGTAGCCCTATCTGACAATATTATGCTCATCTAACAGATTAAGAAATAGAGGCAGCGAGAGGTAGTAACTTGCTTAGGGGTCATGATTCAGATCCAGATCTCTTTGATTCCATATCCCATGCTTTAACCATGACACCACACGTACAGCCTCTTTTGCTTTTTTTGTCTCTGCTGGTGACTTAGATTATATTATCACGTGTGTTTTTATTATTTATTTATACCTTCTGCTTAAATGTTTGGAGGCCATTTATAATAAAATATGTACACATAATAAAGCAATTAAAATAAAACAGGTATTTTAGGGAGTAAAAAAAAGAAGCACATATCCTTGAAAAGTATGGCCACAAGCATTAACAAGATGTAGATGTTAGGACTAGGAACTGAGACCCCTTGTGTCAATATGACTTAGCTGTCTGTTCCAGGGAAATTTGGCCCACGGCAGATAAGAACAAACAGATAATTCAATTTACTGTTTGCTTTAGGAAAATGAATTGATCTTAGACAACAGACTTCTCACCCGGACAAAACACTCATATACCAAACAGCACTGTCCTGTCCAGGTCACAAGTAGTCACTTTAGTTGAGCTCTGAACAGAGCTCTCAGAACCCCAGCAAACAAGTGCAAAAGGTAATGCAGAGTCACACAATTGTAGTTACCTGATTTTTAAAAATACCCTTAGATAGTCAAGAAAAATACATTTCTTTGCTATTATTTTTGTCTCTGCTGTACAGAGGGGAAAATGGAGGCTTAGAAAGATTATGAGATTTACATAAGATTCCACTGACAGTAAGTGGTGGGGTCTGAATTTAAACTCAACTCTCATCTGACTTCTGAGCCCATATTTATAAATATCACATCATACTGCTGATAACACTGAGCATACAGCTTTCTAACACCTATGTCAAGAGAAGGCTAAAACTTGAGAAAAAATAAAACAGTTGGCGGTCTGCATGTCACTTGAGTTATAGCCCTTGAATATCTCTGTCAGTTGGGTTTTTGACAGAAATAGAATAACAAGTAGGCGACTGAAGGTAACCCTCTCTGATGACAACCTCTAAAGAGTATTCTGTGTTACAGACTGAAGGGAGATGCCTATGCTTCGGGTATCAGGCAAGCAGGTGGCAAGGCTGATATTTCATTTAAAATGATGAAAAGCATGCTGTGATGATTTGACTGGATGTAGGGGTCATCTTATTTGCATAGGGGCAAAGAGGGACACAAAGTCAAATGGTCCTTAAGACAAGTTCTGTCATATTGAGCGTCTATTAGCAGAACAAAAATTAGACTGGAAAATTCTATGAGTAGGTACTATTAGTTCTTTATTTCAAATACAAAAGAACCTTAGAATTGATTTTTACAATGTCTAGTTGTAAATATCATTAGTTTCCATATTTCATTTTCGAGAATATATATAACAGCTGATAAAAAAGGATTCTTCTTACTTGTGAACAACTGATTTCCTAAAGCCATTGCTAGAATACTAAATCAGCAGCTAAAATAAAAAATAAAAAAAGAAGCCTGTCTTCCAAATTGAGCTCCCAATCAAGAATACGAGTGTATTGATAATCTAAAAACTGAATTACTCCACCTAGATGGCAATTAAAAATGAAATGAAAGGGCCACAAAAATAATTGAAACAGAAGAAAAAATAAGAGGAAGATAGAACTAGTACACTTTGAACACACTGTTACATAGTAATAATTACAAAGTAAAAACCTGAAATAAGAGTAGGTGGCAAGAATAACAGAAGACAAAATAAAAATAAGACAGATAGGATAGAAAAACACAGTACAGTGAACACAGAAAAATGTAGGTGTTCTTGTGGAAAAGAAAATATAAGTGTCTTTGAGAAAGAAATCAATTTTAATTAAAGGGAAATTATGAAGAAAATAACTCAGATCAAAATAATCTTTATTCAGAAACTAGGTATAGAACTACCTTCTCAGACCTGATAAGAAAACCAAAGACTAAATATTTAGGGCGCAGGAAGTTAATCAAATCCTACTGCTAATCAATAAGACTGGGGGTGATAAAACTAAATTTGACTATATTCTTGTTTTTTTGACATCCAAAGTAAAAATAATGAGTCTGTCAACAGGATAGCCATAACCCAAGGACTTATACCAATCCTAAAAGATTGTAAATCATGTCTTTAAAAATTATATCAAATCATAAAAGTTGTATATTATAAAAAAACACTAATAATGTATTAAACATCCCTATATTTCTTCATTTGAATTGCAAATGGCTTTACTAACAATTCTTTCTTTTCCTTTCTTTTGTTCTCCAACATTATAAAAATATCCTAGTTTTTTGTTGGTAGGTTTTTTTTTGAAATGGTGAATGGTAGAAGAAGGGAGGGAAAAAATTCTATGTTTAAAACCACTAAAAGAAGACTCATAGGAAACAAGTAGCAGATTTAAAAATGGAATGGCCAAAACTTCACTGTGGCAAAAGTAAATAATCAAAATACGAATAATCAACTGGAGGAGATAATCATAGCAAATGATTAAGAAAAATCAACTATTTCTTGCAGCACACATAAATAACAGAAACACTAAAATCTAATAAATAAATGTGCAAAAATATGAAATATAAACTATTTTTAATGAATTTATTAATAGATTAATAAATTAATGAAAGTGGCAAATTTATCATTTGTTCTTTATCTTTTGAGTGTCTATTATATGCCAAGGTCTGTCCTAGGATATATTAGTGAACAAAACAAATCATGTTCCTACCCCTCAATGACTTCATCAATTAATATCAAAATGCCATGATTCACCTACTAAATAAGCAACCTAAAAAAGTTATAAAGTTTAATGTCTGCCAGGGCTCAGTGAGACAAGAATTCTTTGCTGTTACTAATGGGAGCATAAATTGCTTTAATACTTTAAGAAAAGCAACATAGCTAACATAAGTATCTGTATAAACTTAAAAAAAATAATAACCTTATACCATCTAATCCAGTGATTCTACTTCCAGAATACTATCCTCAAGAAACACTTCTAAATACATTTAAAAATATATATGCAAACAGCAATGAAATAATACAATAGCTAACACTGATTCAGTGCTATGTGCAAGGTGCTCTTTCAAGTGTGTCCCGTGTAAGGAATCATTTTATCCAGGAGGTAGGTATTAATATTCTTTCCACTTAATAAATAACAATATTGAGAACCAGAGAATATAATTTATATGCGTAAGGTTACTCAGCTAATATGTGCATAACTAGTGGTAGACTCCAGCAAATAAGGGGATGGCAAATATACCTGCAAAATCTGCACTTACCTCTCAAAATGAAATCCAAAGCTTCTAACTTTGTGTTTACAAAGTGTTAAGTAAAAAATTTGTATGAGATTTTACCTATTATAATTTTTCTTTTGTCTATCTGCTTTATACAACATAAAATATTACACTGCTGGGCTTTAATAAAATTTTCTGGCAATCCAGTTAAAAAAAAAAAAGATTAAGATGCCCAGGTTCTATTACTCAAGAATAACAACTGTTTTTAGCCTGTAATTTGATAGAATGTGTAGGGGAAAGTCTGTTCCACAAACACTTTCACAGTCTATAACCTTGACCCGACACCTCATTTCAGATAGAAATACAACTCACAGATTATTAATAGAGAATGGATCAATTTCAAGATACCCATTACAATAAACAAAAAGAAACCTGGCCTTAAGTTTTTAATAATATTTCTCTTAGGCTGGAGAACCAATGGCACCCACCAGATGTTTTCCAGGGGGCACTGATCAGGCAGGTATTTCCTGCTTTAATTCAGGCCACTATCCTGACAAGAACAGCCCAAGGGGAGAAAAGCATCTCTCAGTACTAGAATTAATTACATATTCATTGTATCCCCTGAACAGCTGGCATTGCCTTACACATGCAGTATTTCCAGCAGTGTTTGGCACAGCCTTTGCACCTAGTAGGTGCTTCACAGAATGGTCATTCCTGAAGGAGAAATTTTGTAGCAAATTAAAATACAGCACAGAATTTCCATTTCTCTTTGCCACACATTCTGAAAATTGTGGTTACATATGACTATCTGCACATACACATCAAAAGCATTTGCCAACTCAATGATATTTCTCTCAATCTGAAGCTTAATGGTGGATTTGCCCATTACAATAAGAGTTAGGTAGTAACACTGTCTGACCTTGGAGTGACTCATGGCCCTTCTCTGCTGTCTGGCCTCAGGAGAAAGGGTGATGCAAAACGAATGGGCAAGTACATGGCAATAAGATGTGCATCACCGACTCTACTCTTCATTTTAAACACATCTTCTCTAATTCTGTTCTAATGGCAAATGCCCCAAATAATTTAAGATACAATAAAAAATTGATTTCTAACCAAAGTTGTATATTTATGACCTTTATTC
Organism: Cynopterus sphinx; assembly: GCA_030015415.1. Lineage (NCBI taxonomy): Eukaryota > Metazoa > Chordata > Mammalia > Chiroptera > Pteropodidae > Cynopterus > Cynopterus sphinx. Next base: position 138,440,864 of record CM057380.1, read on the forward strand.
TTCTTTCTTTATTAACAGTGTAGAATATGCATTCCTATGGGATAAAGGACCCCAAAGACATTCAGGTCCTAAACCCTGGAACCAGTGAATGTTACTTTATACAGTAACAAAGGCTTTACAGATGTTATTAGGGATTTTCAGATGGACAGATTACCCTGGATTATCTGAGTAGACTCTAAGTATAATTAGTGTCCTTATAAAAGGGAAGCGGAACATGATTTGACACAGAAGAAGGCAATGTAATGCTGAAACAAGATACTATACTGCTGGCTTTGAAAGACAGGGGAGGGACCATGAGCCAATGAATACAAGAAATGCACTTCCAGAAGCTAGGAAAGGGTGAAAGCTGGAAGAGGAAACAGACACTACTTTAGCGCCTCCAGAAGGAGGATGGCCCTGCCAACACCTTGGCCTTAGCCCAGAGATCTGCTGACTTCTGGCCTCCAAAATCATAAGAGAATAAATATGAGTTGTTTTAAGCCACCAAATATGAAGTACATTGTTACAGCAGCCATTAGAAAATTAATACAGTCGCCAAGGGGTTGAAAACTGTTCCTTGGGCAAGTGAAAAAATCTTATATATTACAATGGTTTGTGATTTTCCCAAGCTCAACCTTACCTACAAAATCTTATTCCTCAGTTTTTAATTTTGTGGCAATTAAGAAAAATGTCTTAAAAAGCTCCTTAAGAAGACAATAAGGAAAAACAAGTTTATAAAACAATATTTCATTGGCAAGTACTGCAAATAATAATGCAGGATTTTTATTACCCTCAAGGCCCAGTTTCATTATAACATTTGAGAGCAAGACAGGTGTCTTTATTCTGAAAGATTCTTTTTATAACCTTCATTCTAACAATGAATTTTTTACCATCTAGAAAAAAGGTTGCTGGCCTTTCTTTTGTACAGGTAGCCAAATCTTACCTCATCGTTTAAAAACAATTGCGGGACTATTATTGCATGACAAAGTCCAACAGGAAATACATTTTGATATTCTAGATTTCTTTAATGTAATGTAGGCAGTGAGGTTTTTGTATATTGTGCTAGAGTCAGAAAAGATGTTTGGTTATAATTCTGCTTTTTTTAAAAAATGTTTTCCTGAAACCAAAACTCTAGCAGACTACTATTCCTAATCTAAATATTTTTAATATAATTGAACAAGTGATAATGAGGAAATTAAGAAGGTAATCAGATAGTCTTCCTAAAGGATGCAAAGCATTCTACTTTAATTCTAACTGAAAGTTCAAGTTTGGGTTTATTAATTGATCTAGTGTGATTAGTCCACAATACTTATTTTTAAAAATATCTTTGTTGATTATGCATTAAAAAGTATAATTCAAAATGTATATCAGAGTTCATTATATCACTAAACGAATTCATTAATTTGCTCTCCCTTCCTTGCTCACGTGTGTTTCTTATAACCTTCAAGAAATGAAGTTCTTAGTTCATTGAAGTATCCCTGATTGTTAGAATAAGCTATAAATTTCCTTAGGAGAATTAAATGCCTGAACAGAATTTTAAACAGGCTAGACCTGCAAAACAGAATGTTCTTTGGAAATAGAGGTCAAGATGTAAAAAAAAAATTAAAATTGGCCACTAAGCATTCCAGCTGAAATGCTGATCATGCATCACTTTTCTTTCTACATAGTCTGCACAGGGAGCCAAACCTGAGCTTGAGGTGGGAAAAAAAGTTTGAGACTGAATTAAGCTATTTTTAGTTTGAGAATACAAAATGAAATGTGCGCAGATTTTTATTCTCATATTCCAAGATGCAGAAAACTGGTCTTTGACCCTATTCACAAGATGAGAAAGAGAAGAGAGGGAGGAGAGGTAGAGGCGGGATGAAGGAAGGGTGAGAAGAGAGAAACGAAATCCATATGCATATTAATATATATTATATATAATATCAATGTATATAATATATATAATCCACATATGTATGTGCATATATACTCTAAGTTTATACTATACCAATTTTACATAAAAATCTAGGCTGCTTTCACTGTTTATTATTTTTAAACCATGAAAGATAATAGATAAAAACTTAATTACCCTTAAAAAAGTAGAGATTATACAAGATAACTTTAAAAACAAACTTTTTCTTTTACTAATGTCAGCTTCAGAGCTGCCATTTCTACAGCATGCCCCCAAGCAATGTTTTCTCACCATTTCTAACTTTAGCTTGACCTTCCCTGCAGTTTCCCACTTAATCCTCCATTTGTCATTGGTTTAATGACTGGCTATCACACTGGAAGTTGATGTCACTATCATATCAGGCCAGAAGTTTGTGCCCCTTCTCAATGTCTAATGTAGAAAGAAAAGAGTCATAAACAAAAATGGTACTATTTTGAAGCTGTGTTCAAATGATGTCCAACATTTGAATGTTGAAAATATTTTTGAAGTTTCTCCCCAAATGTTTGGAATTAAGGTGATGCAGGTCCTTATTACCTCCTCCAAAATAACCTCAAAAAAGCTAAAGATATTTTTGAATAAAGATCAACTGACATCATTTTGAGAACTACTCAAAAGCTGTTGTATTATTTCTCATTGACAAATATAATAACGTAACTTTCCAAATCATGGGGAAGAATATTTCCAGTCATTAAAAAGAGAAATGAAATGTATCAGCTCCTTATTACAATGTATGCATTTTAATCAATAACCACTGACTATGAGCATATGGGATGACTGCAGGCATCAAGATGATTTCACAGATGTGTATAATGTACATCCTCCATGCTTTAATGGAAATCTGACCCTCCCTTGAGCACATTGCTTCCATGGTAATTCTCTCAAGGGCTCACATGGAAGTGGGGTGAGTGCCCCTGTTGCAGCACACGGCTGCTCTCAGAGCATTCCCCCCTATTCTCTTAAAACTCCTCTGCTTTAAATCCCGTGTCGTCTGTAAGATCTTGTTAAAGCTGGCAAGTGTAAATTTTTTAAAAAACAAATTAATAGTAGCTTCCACTGGGACAAGGTAGTGGCAGCAGGGTAGGCATAGACACTGTACACCGTTCACTACCAGCATTGTTACTGTCACCTACCAAATATCGACTCATTCCCCCACAGCTGTCTAAGGCTTTAGCTCCTGGCTCATTGTCAATCTGTCCAGAACTTCTGGTCTTGATTCCTGGGTTCTCAATATGCACATAGATGATCTTGATTCCTGGAATTCCTCCTCTTGAGGGACTTTCTCTTCCTGCTTCACTGACTCAGTCTCATGCTCATATCTTAGTGACTCACTCTTCTAAGTGGCCATCTCACCACTTCTCTCTCCTCAAATCCCCAACACCCCCGTCTTCCCTCTCAAGGGCTGACCTTGCTTCCTGATTCAGTGAGGAAACTGAAGCAGCCTAAAGAGAACTTTCAAAGACTCTTCATTCATACATGCTGATGTACTGACATTTGCATATTTTGCCAGGCATTACTATAAATGAAACTTCCCTTGCTCCTTTCTAAAGGCAATCTGTCCATTTTTGCACCGATCCCATTCCTCTCTTCCTCATTCAAGGATCCTCCTAAATCAAGGAAATCAATTGCTCTAGGCATTCTCCCCTCTTTCCACTTTAAGTTTCCCTCTCCACTGATCACACCCATCAGCATTCACAGATGCTATTATTTCTTCCATCTTAAAAAAAAAAAACAAAAAAACCCCAAACCACAAAATTTTCTTGAGCTTATTCTCCCCCTAGCTACCTCCCATTTCTTTGGTCTTCTTTGTAAACAAAACAACTCCTGAAAAAGTTGCCTCCACCCTCTGTCTCCAATTTTTGTCCTTTTATTCTTAAACCCAATCAGGCTTTTGCTTCCACACTGCTCCACAGAAACATCCCTCACTGAGGTGACCAATAACATCGTCTTGCTAAATACGATGGTCAATTCAGTTTCCTCATCTTTCGTCATCTTGCTTATAATCAGGATCTGCATTATTGATCACTTACTTCATAGATATCAGTTTCTTCAATTGGCTTCTGGGAACCATTCTCTCTTTATTCTCTTTCTTCCTACTATTATTTGGACTCTCCTCTCTTGTCCCCAACATCTCAGTGCTATGGTCGCTCAGTGCTTGGGCCCCTACTCTTTTCTTACTATAGTTCCTATCTTGGTTATCTCACTGATAAGCCTTAAATGGCATCTATCTGCTGATAATTTCAAATTTTATATTTCTATCCCTAGACCACTTTACCAAACTCTAGGCCTTCATCTCCCATTCTCACTACTCATTCAACATGTACATTTGGAAACCTAACTGAAATTTAAAACTTAAAATGTCTAAAACTTAACTTCTAATCTTCTCTCCTAAAATCTATTTCACCTGAAGCCTTTCTCATCTCGATTGATGATAATTTCATTTTTCAAGTTCAAGCTAAACACCTTAAACTGGCATGATCTTTTCTCCTTCTTATCTCTTATTCTTCCTCTCCTTCTTCTCTCTTATTCTCTGTTCCAATCCTTTAGAAAGTCATGTTGGCTCCATTCTTAAAATATATTCAGAATCTGACCTCTTTTCACTACCTCCACCTGTCATCCTGGCCCAAACTACCACCTCTGCATATCCGGATGACTGCACCAACCTCATTAAAGTCATGTCACTCCTTTGCTCAACAGCTTCCAATAGTTACCATTATATTCAATGTTTCAAAGGTCTATAAGGCCCGATGTGACTTGGTTCCCTGTTACTCTTTGGCATTGGCAAAGGGAGAGACACATAGATCAACAGAACAGAATGGAAAGTCTAGAAGTATACTCAAAAATATGTGGTCAATTGGTTTTGACAAAGGTGCAAAGGCATTTCAATGAAGAAAGAATAGTCTTCTCAATAAAAGATGGTGGGACAATCGAACATTTACACGCCAAAAAGAAAATCAAACAAAAAACTTCAACTTAAACCTCACACCTTATACAAAAATTAACTCAAATGGATCATAGGAGGAGGAGGAGGAGGAGGAGGAGGAGGAAGAGGAGGAGGAGGAGAAGGAGAAGGAGGCTCTGATACCACAAAGGGTAAGCAAGCGACCGCCCAAACTTGCCACATATAGGCGCATCAGATAAAGAACTGGAGAGCAGCTTTGTCACCCGTTTGCAGTGACGAGAAGTGAGGCAGGACATTTTGAAAACTGTCTCATGTTCTTCATATTACTTAGTACTTAGAGTCTTAGTACTAAAAATGTTGACTTCCACTTGTTTGGCTCCTTTCTCTCTCCACAAGTCATACTACTATACCTGGGCACATCCAAAGATGATGAAAAGGTAAAGGAGAGACCTCACTGAAGATATCCTTTTAGTTCATTGTAACTTGGACATGTCTAAGTATAAATTATTGATGAAATTCCAAAAAATTTTGGACAACATGTCTCATAATAATGAAACCCTATTTGTAATATGTCATTCATTTCCAGAAAGGTATCAGTGGATTACTTCCGTTATATTTCACAACATTGAAAAATTTTTTCATCCTACCTTTTTCTATTACTCTAACAGTCCATTAATAACCCCAGTTAGTAGTGGACCTGGTACCTGTTCATCAATCTCCTGTTTGTCTACTGCACTCATGTAGAGATTAGAGGACACCTGCACCTCTTTTGCAGCTTTCATATCAAAAAATAGAGTAGATGGTCTAATACAAAGTTTCCAAAAATGTTCTTTAAAGGCTTTGGTGGATAAAGCTGCTTTTGGCTACCCATGTCCCCAGCATCACTGGCAGACTGACTACCAGCCTGAATATGATCAGCCCATGATGCTGCTATGGGAAAGCTGAAGAGAAACAGTGATAGAAACAGGGACTGAGGAAGGAAGGCTCTCCAACCTAATTCACAGCAGCTGCAATTTGCTACCTTCTCTACAACCTGAAAAAGAGTTTATGGCTCTGCATCACCAGGCTCTAAGACCCCTCAAAACACTCCCCCAGGTCCCATTCCTCAGGGAGAAGAGTCCTGTCATTTTGAATTAGTGCTGACACAGAGTATTACCATCAACGTTCTTCTCCACAATGTATTGAAACAGGAAAAGGGGAGGAAGTGCTAAGGTCATTATATTTTTAAAATTCTTTTGCAGAGCAATAAGCCCAATTCCCAAACAATAAACTAAAGACTTTAATTCTTAACAGATAATAAAAGAAGAAAGCTCATCTCGGAACAAGCTGCCATTTCACTAAAAAAGCAAAAAAAGTGCTAGCATTAGTATATGCTTTTTTGATTAATACAGCTCCTCTGATTAAAAAAAAAAAAAGGTTTATTCCTCTCTCCTTGAGAGAACTTTATCCTTTTTCTCCCTCCCACCAACCTCTCATAAGGAATTTGTTTACCTCCTTCAGATCCTGCACAACAGCTGTGAGCCTCTCATTTTCTGCCTGTACGTTAGTGACCACAGCCCGGCTCTGCTTCAGTTCGTTCTGCATCTCCAAGATCTTCCCCAGGTAGTAAGCTTCCTTTGATGCTGACTCCTGCAGAAGCGTTTCCTCCCGAGTCTCTCCATCCTCAGCAACTTTACGATGGATGGAGAAGGACTGCCCAAAGGCCTGCAGAAGATTTGAAAAGAAAATGTGCACAATGAAATGCACCATAATGGCACTATTAAACAGACTTGGGAAAATGTTTTGTTTTGCCTTGTTTGTAAGACGAGCTATTCTGCAAGACCTCTAAAAACAAAAAATACGTATTTTATGTAAGTCTAGAGCAGCTCTTACTGATGCTTTAAATTAATTAATAAGGAGAAATAAATTTTTAAATATCTTGCTAAATATATATATGTATAACAACACTTGAAAAACATTGCTGCTTGCTTTATGTTACCATTTTATTTTTAAAAATCGTATTAAAGAATCAACAATACAGTGCTAATGAGCCCAACAAAATTCATGTTCTAATTTTCATTCTAGGAAAGAAATCTCTAAAGTAATTTTGAAGAAAGAAAATAAGACTTTCATTCGTTTTCTAATATATTAGCAGTAAGGATACACCAATTATGACTACTACCCTTAAGAGACAAAATAATCAAACAGCGTTTAAATTGCCCAGTACCAAAGACATTAAAATGTAGTCACCATAGAACATATATGTATTTATTTGTGCCAAAAGAAATACAGAATAATAAAACAGAAACTAATTAAATTGGTTGTTTTCAGAAGGTAAGTGAGAATGAGATGAAAAGAATGGGAAATGAAATGTGATACAAGGGATGAGGCAAGGAGTAGTACGCCTTTTTCATATAGTTCTAACTCTCAGAGCTACAGTAATATTTCACATACCTCCCAAATAAATGATAATTAAAGTCAACCTCTATGTGTCAAGGGAACCCAAACGCAATACAAACAACAGATGAACCTAGCTGTGTTACAAATGAACAACATACTACATTGAAAGAGTGGAGAAAACAAGGTCTAACCTGAATAGTTTTGGAAACCAGTATTTTTGCTATATACTATAGAGCTAAAGACAAAAGGAATTGTACCCAAACACTACTGTCTAGTTAGTAAATTTGTTTCTCATAGGGATTATGGGATCACAATTCTAAAGCTTCTTTATATATATACTACACTTGAGCAAATAAATAAATATATTACAATGAAAGTCAGGTTTCTCACCATTGGAGAAAGGGATTATAAAAAAGGAAGGGAAGAAGTCTAGAAGAAAACTAGTAGTATTGGTAATTAGAAGTATTAGAATGAACTTATAATCTTTATTAGATAGGTAAATATTCAGATAGACAGACAGAAGAGAGGGGTTTATGTTTCTGTATGCACATATACATATTTCCTAGCTCTGTCAGCTGAGCGGGCCTAGAAGTAATGGCATAACAGTAGCAATGAGCATACCTTGCACGGGAATTTCATTTCTAAATATCAATCTCCAATCACAAGAACTAGGGGTCTTTGGAGAAATGACCAATTCTTGGGCTGGAGCAAAATTAACTTGGTACATCTTGTGGTACCAAAGAATAAGTAATAAAATGCTTTAAAAAAATGGGATTCCCCAACTGAAGGAACTCCCAGTGACTAAATCTGGGATAATTTGGACAACAATAATTATAGTAGTGAATTATAATCCACAGAATAAAATAAATATTCATGCATCTGCATTGATATAACTGATTAAATGAGGGAAGAAATAGCTCTCATATAGTAGAACTCTAATAAATGTAGAAGAAATGATGAAAATAAAATATATCAGCATTTGACAAACACCAATTAATAATTGCTGCAGGTTAGAAGTATCAGTGGAACATAAAATTAATAGACGAAAAGTATGAATAGACGAAAAGTATGAGAAACAGAATATTTGTATAGTCTCAAAGTATCTCCTCCCAAGATTCTTATTAATTCTAATGGGAAGAATAGTAATTTCGTAGTGAAGAGATCTGGTAGATCTTAACTAAGTGACAAAAGTTACATCAGCATCAAGGAGACATATCAACATCATGTACCATCTGACATAATACACTGAGAGAAACACAGCATCACTTCTGTGGCAGTCTTGCCAAAAGAATAAGCCGATTTTTATCATAAAAATAAAAACCCAAACTGAGAGACATTCTACAAAATTATTGACAAAGACTCTTCAAAAGTATTAAAGTTAGGAAAAGTAGAGAAAGACTCCTCCAGACTAGATGAGACTAATGAAACATGGCAGTTAAATGCCCTGTGGGATCCTGCACTGGATCCTGGACCTAAAAAAAAAGGCATTAATAGGACAACTGGCAAATTGGGATAAATTCTTTACATTGGTCAATATTATTATAACAATTTCTGTTTTTCATAATTGTAATATGATTATGTAAGATGTTAACATTTGGGAAACTGTATAATAAGGTACATGAAATTCACTATAGTATTTTTGCAAGTCTTTTCTATGACTAGAGTTATTTCAAAATAAAAAGTTAAGTAAGTATAGTCTATATTCTAAAGGAGTTGATAGATCTAGTAAAATACTGGCACATAGAGTTATAAAGAATGTATGTGCTCAAACACTAAAGGGATAATATAGTCAATTAAAAGTACTATAGCTTTATGATGTACTTTGTGATATTATTGTTTTGAAATTTAAAATGCCATTAAAGTCCATGAAGAAATAAGGCTGGAATTAACCTGTAAAATTCCGTTTCACACTTCTTTTTTTTTTTTTAACAAAACTAGATGCAGAAAAGGTATATGTTAATTATTATAAGGGACATGGCAAAATTAAGAAGGAAAAGCATGATTTACTGATTTACTCTTCTTTAAATTAAACTCATAGAATCATAAATTTAAAAAATACTAATATGGAGACCCATGTCTCAATAAACTATCTTAAAATCTTGACATGGATCAAAATCAAAATATGGTTCCTAAGCATCAACTGAAAAAGATGGATTTCAGTATCAGTGCTCATTTGTACAGAGCAAACTATTCCTGGCACTTGGCCTGTTCGGGCACTGGACAGAAAGAAATTCTTATTTGAGTAGCCAAATTTCTACATTTAGTAAAAAAGCATACAGACTCATAAATAAACGAAAAATTATTTTTGGTGATGATGTTTACTTTGCTTTTCTATCAATAGTGGTCAGAGTCTATGAAGTCAATTCTGAATTCACTACCCATTAAAATGCTTTTAGGTATACTTGATACCTGTATAAAACCTTATTAAGCAACATCACCCCCAATACATTTAATAAATTTTTTTAAAGCCTTTGGATGGTTCGTTTCTGGATTTTGGCACCCAAAAAAAAAAAAAAAAAAAAAAAAGCCTTTGGAAAGGAAAGGTCTGGAGAGGTGTGGCAGCATATCTCCCCAAGTGACCTGATGAAGTCTTTGGCAGATTTGAACCCTGGCAAAGGTATCCTGACTCTATAGTCAAGTATTAGTACAATTTAAAATTAGCATGAACTGTGTGTCAAGTACCTCAGCTAGCTTCTTTTTCACAACTACTTTCCCACTTCTATGTAATAGAAAACTTCCACGGAGCCATTTTCTTTACTCTGCTTTAGTAGAATCAATAGACTTAAGCTGTCTATGGCTTTCATATGATTCCCATCACTTAGGCAATGTTCTCCTGCCATAAAACCCAAAGTCTTAATAGCAAATGAATTTATCTTTCCATCTTGATGTAAAGTTTTAACAAATTGTACTCTGGATCCAGTACCAAAGAATATTAAAAAATTTCAGATATCTACATGGAAAGAATTTTCAAAAAAGAATTAAGAATTGAAATTGCTATTACAAAAATTTCGATGAATCCTTAATACATACTTATTGCATCTTAGAAACCTTAACTGAACATATAGGTTTCCAAATATGTTATTATTTTTATGAAGAACTTGGTCCTTCACTGGACTTGATTTGAAAACCTTGTTTTCAAGGTATACAAGGTTATCCAAGGACATCTGTCCTTGAAATAGAAAAATAACACCAGTCCTGCATAGGCTACAGATGCCCAATGATCTGCATTTCCAAATCCACCAAGAACTAACATTACTCAGAAAATATCTGCACTTTAGAAAGGGAAGGTGAAGGAGAAAATACTCCTACTTTGCCTAATTCCTAATTGTCAGTAACTTAAATTGAGCATGACAGCCAACTGACATCTACCCATTGGCTAATTGTGAAAGTTGACTTACCAGACCTGTCTGGCTCTGCCAGCTACCTCCCGCCTCCACCACCATTCCAAGTATATCCTGACAAAGTGGGGCCCAAGAGGAGACACAATCATCCTTGGCAGAGATCACAGAACTAGCTTCAGTGTCTATTTATAGGCAATTCTAGGGTAGTCATGCTTGTAGTTCTATTTTATCCAGATAACAAATTCCTTTTAGGCAGTGCAATCATTTCATGAATAATTTTTATTTGAAATTAGTTGGGGTAAACTGACATTTCTATACAATTTTAGAATGTACTATGATTTCTCATTATGTATGTAACTATAATCGCAAAATATTACCTTTAATATATTCCTTTGCAATATTTTGGTTGCTTTAAATTACATACCAGAGAAAGTCCAATTAGCTATATAATAAGTCCCTTGTTTTCTCATTCTACTGACATTTTTAACCCAAAGAAAATTGGTTGGTAGTTTTTACCTTCATATTCAATATGTTAGCTGTTAAGCAGAATTACTGTTACTGTGAACAGAATTTTTGTACTTATTATTCTTTCATGATACGAAAGATACAAGAAATAAAAGTTTGGCTAGTATATTTAATATCATCTTTAAAATATGTATCCTTGGTTACAGAATTTTCATTCTTTCATCCTAAAAATTATGGCAGAACAGTGTACTAGGTCACCCAAGGACATTAAACAAAATATTTTCTTAATTCAAAACACTAAAATTCATTTGTTCACATATCTGTTCATTCATTCAACAAGTATCTACAGAGAACTGTAACAGGCACTGCTTTAGGCACTTGAGGATTCAATAATGTTCTAGAAAAAAAAATTCTGCTATTCATAGCACACATTCTAGTGAAAGATAAAGAATTCAATAAGTGCATGACAAAATGTTGGGAAAGTTCCAAAAAGAAAATGAAAGCCAGGGGAGGAGCATAAAATAGCACTGTCCAATAGAACTTTCTGCGATGATGTATCTGTGTTGTCTAATATTGTAACCACTAGCCACAAGAGGCTAATGAGCTGCTGAAATGTGATTAGTGTGACCAAAGAACTGAATTTTTTATTTTTTGTAACTTTAATTGCCACATATGGCTAATGGCTGCCAGGTTGGACAGTGCAAGGATAGAAAGTAAGGCAGGTTGTAGAGAGAGGAAGCCTCATTTAGAGAGGAGAGATGATACCTCTGACCAGATACCTACTCTGAGCAGATACCTGAAGAAAGTAGGGAGTGAGCAAGAATCTGACCTTTCCCCAAAGGAAAAAGCCTAAATGTAAGCATTGCTAAGCAAGAATTACAGCATTGCCATGGTGTCTCTTTAAAGACTACAGTGGCAGTTCCTTAAAGTCCCTACTACTGCACTTTACTATCTGAGAGCTCTGGGGACTATTTAGACATGATTTACCTTGTAGAAAGGAAAGGGCTGGCAACTGGCTTGTCACTGAAACCTATCTTCCCCTATGTATGACTTTACCATCTTTGAACATATAATAAACATTATTTGACCAATTCTATTTCTCTGTTGCCTCAGCCACTAGGAAATTCAGCATTAAATGCTCTGTAGCAATTTAAGTTTCTGGTATAACTATCTCCTGTTTTCTCTATAGCTTTGAGTTTTTATTATTTTTACCCTATCGTATTGTTTTAATTTAATCTACTTCAAATACTTTGGGAGTATAAAGGATACATGTTATAATCCAATAAAATTATTTAAATAATGTTTAATTACCATCTGCTTTACATTAAGTCTTAAGAAAAGTCCATTAAAAGAATGGAGCTTGAGAATATAATAGAACTGAAATTTCTATAAAGGACTCATTTTTATTCTGTGGAGAACAATGAGCCCAAAAGATATCATAAAGTACATAAAAATAGAAATAAGCTAGTTAACTTGTTAGAGCTGGCTATAAAACATTTCCCAAACCACTGTATTCTAGCAGCAAAGTGTCTTACAGGGTATGACCCAATTAGAATAGAAGGGACCACTGGAGGTGAGACAGCCCAAAAGTATCCAGCTGGGAGAAACCTGTTTCCACGACTCATATGGTTCAAACATTATTAGAAGTCAAAGGCTTCTCTGACAATTAGAATCAAGCCTGATCCTTGAAAGGGTATATGTACTCATGAGAAGCAAAAGAAGTTAAAAGCACGCACTCCTCAACTGAATCAACTCTGCCACTTACTAATTATATGACATTGACCAAGTAGCTTAACATTATGTACCTCAGTTTTCTCATCAGTAAAATGGGGATAATAATTTCTATGACATAGTGTTGTTTTGAGGCTTGAAAGATAAAATCTATGCATCACTTGGAATAATTCATGGTACAAATATATTTAAGTGCTCAATAATTATTGGCTATTATTATTAGTAGAAAGATGATGTGCTTTGGATTCACATGCATTTGTGTTTAAATCTGCTTCCCCTGAAATCTTTGGCAAGATCATTGAATTTCTATGTCTCAGTTACATCTTGTGTAAAATGAGAGTAAAAACATGTACCTTAATGGTAAGCACAGACTAGCCCTAAAAGGTAAGGATATCAGGTAAGAGGTATAAACTCTACAGCAAAATGCCTTGGATGCAGTAAATGCTTATTAAATATCAGTTCCCACCCTCTCTCTACAGCCTTTGGAAGTCTCAGATCTGTCTCTGGCAGGCTGTCACCTTCTCTGGTGTAAAAGTTTTCCTTGGACTTACTTGTACATGACTCAGGAAGCCGTTCATCTCTTTACAGAGAGCAGACCCCTATTTCTGAAACACTGAACCTCTTACTAGAAAAGAGAGCTCTGATGTATCTCTTTTCTTATTAAGCCATTAAATATGTAAAAAAAAAAACTAGATACAGAAATTTCTCAAGGCATAGGCTTTCAGGTTTAACAAAGAATTCTGTTTTATCTTCTTTCAGTGAGAACTGTCAACTTGTTCTTAACTTCCCCCATCTTTTCCGGCTTTTAAGTTAATTTATACCCAATTATAAATTCTACCCATCTGGAAAATACAGGATATTTAATTACCAATTTTTGATTCTCATTTTGCATTTTTAAAGCCATTTTGAATTAATCAAAAAATACAAAATACGCATTTTAACTTGATGATATCAATTATATATATATTTATTTTATTTTTTTAATGCCTATAGCACCCAGTCTTCCTAGGTAGTCTCCCATCCAAGTACTAACCAGGCCCAACCCTGCTTAGCTTCTGAGATCAGATGGGATCGGGCTTGTTAGGGTGACATGGCCATAGACCCAATTATATTTTTGAAAACAATCTATGACCCATCCTTAAATGATTTAATCATTATGTTATGTGGCTACAGGGCATCATTCTCTAATGAACTTCATACCATGTTTATATACTTCTTAACAAAATATTCTATGATAACTTGGTCTAATGCCCAATTTTCTCAAACATAATACCTAACAGCCTATCATTCAGATATGTATTTACTTAAAGTCTAGATTTTTTTCTATCCTTGATAGTTTGTAATTGGTACTTTCTGTCTTACTTAACTCCCTGTTCAACTGTTCAGAGATTTTTCTAAATTTTGTTGTCATGTGTTGAATATACACAGAAGTAAATATATAGCAAAATATAAACACACACACAAAAACATAAAAATGGATTTCTGTAGTTTGAGAAATAGACCAGGACCCATTAGCTTCAATGCTTCTGTCTGCCCTTCCTTGGTCCTTTCTCCCTCATTGTACCCTAACTCCTCCCCCTCAAGCACTATCCTAAATTTTATATTTATAATTTTCTTGCTTTTCTTCATACTTTACCATATGTTCGTATGTGTAATACTCTTTAATCTTATTTTTAAAAAATTCATCTATATGCATCATTCTTTTGCAAGTTGCTGTTTTAAACTCAACTTTAAATCCTACAATTTATTTTGATTAGTGTAGCTGTAATTTATCTATTTCTATTGTTATAGTCTTCTGAATAAATATGTACCTCATTTTAACACAGTCATGTACCACATAACATGGTCAACAACAAACCACATATACAATAGTGGTCCCATAATATTATAAAGGAGCTGAAAAGTTCCTATCACCTAATGACATTGAAGCTGTCATAACATTGCGGCCCAAGATACATCTCACATGTCTGCAGAGATGCTGTTATAAACAAATCCACTGCACCGCCAGTATATGAAAGTAGAGCATAATTACAGTAGTAGGCTATATCACCAAGGTTTGTGTAACTAGACTCTATGATGTTTATATAATGATGAAATCTCCTAACTACACATTTTTCAGAACATATTCCCATCATTAAGCAGTGTATGACTATAATCTAATCTCCTAACAATGGATGATCAGATTGCTTGCAGTTATTTGCTATTACAATGTAGCTATGAACATTCTTGTACATATCTCCTAGGCTAGTGTCTCTTAAAATACATTTGCTGAAGGGACACTTTTATTTTTAATCCTTAGTAGACTGTTGCTTTTAGAAAATACAATAAAAATAAATTACTATAACTATATATATCTACCTTATGACCCAGCTATTCCACTCCTAGGTATTCATTTACCTAAGATAAATAAAAGCATGTGTCCACATAGATTTATATACAAATGATGATAGCAGCTTTATTTTAATAGCCAAAAACTGAAAACTGAAATGTCCATTAATAGGCGAATGGATAAACAAAATGTGGTATATCCATATGATGGAATAATACTCAGCAATAAAAAGAACTACTAATACATGGAATGACATAATTGAATTGCAAAATAATTATGCTAAGCAAAAGGAGCTGGATACAACAAGAATACAAACTGCAAGATTCCAATTATATGAAATTCTAAGGAATCTGAACTTAATTATAATGACAGAAAACAGAAGAATTGGTTGCCCTGGGGAAGGGGTGGGAAATGGAACTGAGGAAGTGGTGTGGAGGGGCAAAAGGGAAGATTACAATGGGGCACAAAAATATTCTGGGAACTGATAAACATGTTCATTTTCTTGGTTGTGGTGATGATTTCACGAGTGTATGCACATGTCAAAATTCAAAGTGTATATGTGGTTTGTTATATGACAATTACACCTTAATGCTGTGTAAGTAATAAATTACTAGAAAAAAATATGAGAAGAAAAGACACAAAATATAAGTTCCAATTAACTTTAAGGCTTTTTGTTTAGGTACACAGCAAAATTAAGAGGAAAGTACAGAAGTTTCCTATATACTTCCTGCCCCACACCAGCCCCACTAGAGAAGTGCATTTGTTAAAATCGATAAACCTACATTTATACATCATTATCATCCAAAGTCTACAGTTTACATTAGTGTTTGCTCTTGGTGTTTTTTATTCTGTGGGTTTGGAAAGGCCCACAATGACATGTATCCACCATTATAGTATCACAAACAGTAGTTTCTCTGCCCTAAAATCCCTCTGCCTCTACCTGTTCATCCCTACCTCCCAATTCCTGCCAACTACTGATCTCCCAAAGTTTTGCCTTTTCCAGAATGTCACATAGTTGGAATGATGTAGTTATGTAGCCTTCTCAGATTAGCCGGTTTTACTCAGTAACACACATTTAGGGTTCCTCCAGGTCTTTTCAATGGCTGGACAGCTCATTTCTTTTTAGTACTGAACAACATTCCATTGTTTGGATGGATGACAGTTTATGTCCATTCACCTTACTTAGTACATCCTCTTGCTTCCAAGTTCTGGAAATTATGAACAAAACTTCTGTAAACATCTGTGTGCAGGTTTTTGTGTGGAAATAAATTTTCAACCCCTTTGGGTAAATACCAACTATCATGATTATTGGATCATACGGTAAAAATGTTTACTTTTCTAAGACATCAACAAACTCTTCAAAAGTAGCTGCACCATTTTGCCTTCCCACTAGCAATGAATGAGCATTCGTGTTGTTCCATATCCTCATCAGTACTCAGTTATTTAATTTTTTATCATTAAATATAATGCATAAAATTATATTTCAATAAATTTTTTAAGAACAAATATAAGGGAAGAAAAGGATTACCAAAACTGTAGCATTATTCACTTATAGTGTGATTAATATAAATAATATTTATCTTGATGCAGACCTGTAGAAAATAATTTGAAAATCAGTGCTGGTCTCCAGATAATACTTTGAATAGCATTACACTAATACTCTGAATAGCATTCCATGTGTAAGTGTTTCTCCAGCAGTGTTTCTTAGCCCTAGCAGCCCATTAAAATCATCTGGGAGGCTTTTTAAAAAACAAAGACAAACAGACTATCTCCAAATATTTTTAGTTAACTGACTTGGGACAGAAATTCTCAAACATTCTTGGTTCAAGGTACAGTTGGTGTCTCAATAATTTGTGAAAAACACCCCTGAGGGCAGAAGAAATACTGAATGACTCTAAACTTTGTAAGTCTATCGCCTAACAACACAGTTTCTATTTGAAAAATGAATGCTGATAAATAGAAAGAAAAGTATTTTAATTTCATTCTTAAATAACCATGATTACTTACTAATGGGAAATGTGCACTTGTTGGGCACTGCACAACTTCTCAACCCTGGAATCAGATTGAGCCCTGCTACCTTCATTTCCTGTTCCACATTGATTTTCATGTGGTAACTGGTTTTTATGAGAGCAACTACTGAAATCTAGCTTTGCAAAATATTGCATGATAGAAAAAAAATGCAGCAAATCTAACATTGAAACTGAGCTGATCTTGAGATAATAGTTCACACAATGTCAACAGACTCTAAGTATCACTGTATTCCCCTCGAACATGTAAAATATCCCAGGGTCCTCTGTGAGTTTGTGAGTTTGTGAGCTTGTAGCGGTGCCCCTGGAACATCTAGGCACACAATCTGGTAACCACAGGTCTGGGGTGACGCCTGGCTTAAGTATTTTCTATATGTTCATTTGGAGATTCAATATAAGAGAAGTTGAGAACCACTGCTCTAGGTTGTGAGCCAAGAGGTGAATGACTGGGTTGTAACTTGCTCACAGCTTCAACTATTCCTGACAAGACTGCAGGGTTCTCCAAAGTTGCTGAACTAATTCCCACTGCCACCAACAGTGTCTAGTAGTTCCTGTGGCTCCATATCCTTACTGTCAACTTTTAGACTTTTAAAGTTCTCGCTATCCCAGGCAGTGTAAAACAGTATTACCAAGTGGTTTTAATTTGCATTTCCCAGATTACTAATAAAGTTAAACATTTCATATTTTTATTTACCATTTACATTTCTCTTCAGTGTAGTTTCTATTCAAGGATTTTCCTACAGAATTATTTTTTTCTTTATTAATCTGTCATTTATATGCATGGCAAATATCTTCCCCTAGAATTTATAGCATTTTTTTTTTACTGATTTCACAGTGTCTTTGATGAAGTGAGGTCTCATTTTCTAAAGAACAGGTGGGTACCTGTTTATTATTTGTCCATTATGTGCATGGCAACTATTTTCTCCCAGTTTGTGGCTTCTCCCCACAATTCTTTTAGAGATGTCTTTTGATGAATTAATGTCCTTGATCTTAAGGTAGTCCAACAACCAATCCCTTCTTCTGGCTAGCACTTTTTGTGTATCATTTAAGATCCTTCCCTCCTTCAAGATCATAAAGCTATTCTTTACTTCCAAAAGTTTTAAAGTTTTGCCTTTTATATTTATGTCCCTTAATTCACCTTCAATTGATTTTTGTGGATGAAATAAGTATAGATCTATTTTAATTATTTTTATATGAATAATCAATATCCCTAGCACCATTTAATGAATTGCCCCTCCTTTCCCACTGATGTTGAGTGCCAAGTCGACCATAAATCATATTGACATAAGTGTGCCCATTCCTAGGCTAGTCCATAGTGCTCCACTGATGATCAAAATATTAAAATGAGGAGCAGGCAGAGGGACCTCACTTCAATTCCTCTGAATAAGAGGGATCCCTCAAAGGAAAATATTTTAGTTCAGAAAAGGAAAGCCTTGCTTCAGAAGAAAATACCATAGAAAAAAGGTTTTTATTCAAAAAAAAAAAAAAGATCTTATAATCTATTCCTGAGGAACAAATACACTAGGCTTTTTGAAACCTAAAGAAAGTAATGAGAAAATATTCTTGAACTTGCAGTTATTAGCAAAAAACAGTAGTAAATGGAATTATGAATATGACGTAGATCTTCTTAAAACTCAGTTTTGACTAGGATGTAAGAGAATATATAATTAATTTTCTGTCTCAAATTTATTTTTGTCAATGTTTTTAAATAATTTAAAAAATTTTTTCAATTACAGTTGACATCAATATTATTTTATATTAGTTTCAGGTGTACAGCATAGTGGTTAGATATTTATATGATTATGAAGTACCCCCCTGATAAATCTAGTACCCATTTAGCAGCATACATAATTATTTACAATATTAATGACTATTGACTATATTTCCTATGCTGTAGTTTACATCCCTATGACCATTTTATAACAATTTGTACTTAATGCCTTCACCTTTTTCATCCATCCCCCTAACTCTTTTCCAACCTGCCAACCATCAGGTTGTGCTGTATCTATGAGTCTGTTTATGGGGGGTTTTTTTGGTTATCCGTTTATTTTGTTCTTTAGATTCCACATATAAATGAAATCATATGGTATTTGTCTTTCTCTGTTTGACTTATTCCACTTAGTATAATACTTTCCAGGTCCACCCATGTTGTTCCAAATGGCAAAATTTCTACCTTTTTTATTACTGTGTAATATTCCATTGTGGATATGTATCACATCTTCTTTATCCAATTGTCTATGTATGGGCACTTAGGTTGCTTCCATATCTTGACTATCATTAAGTAATGCTGCAATAAACATAGGGATATGTATTTCTTTTTAAATTAGTATTTTAGATTTCTTCAGATAAAATACCCTGAAGTGGAACTGCTGGTTCTATTTTTAATTTTTTGAGGAACCCCTATTTTGTTTTCCACAGTATTTGTACCAATTTTCAACCCACCAACAGTGCACAAGGATTCTCTTTTCTACACATCCTCTCCAACACTTGTTTGTTGATTTATTGATGATGGCCATTCTGACAGGTGAGATGATAGCTCATTGTGGTTTTAATTTGCATTTCTCTGGTAATTAGTCATCTTGAGTGTCTTTTTATATGTCTATTGGCCATCTGTATTTCCTCTTCGGAGAAATATCTATTCAGGTCTTCTGCCCATTTTTTAATTGAATTGTTAGTTTTTTGGGGTGTTAAGTCTCATGAGTTGTTTATAGATTTTGGATATTAACCCCTTATCAGATGTATCACTGGTGAATATCTTCTCCCATTCAGTAGACTGCATTTCTTTTGTTTTTTCTTTCTTTTTCTTTATCTTTCTTTCTTTCTTTTCTTTTCTTTTTTCTTTTCTTTTTTTTTTTTTTTGGATGGTTGCCTTTTCTGTGCAAAAACTCTTTAGTTTGATAGAGTCCCATTTACTTAATTTTTTTTTTGTTTCCTTTGGCAAAGAAAATGTATCAGAACAAATATTACTAAGAGCAATATCAGAGAGCTTACTGCCTATGTTTTCTTCTAGGAGTTTTATGGTTTCAGGCCTTACATTTAAGATTTTAATCCATTTTGAGTTTATTTTTGTATATGGTATAAGAAGGTGGCCTGGTTTCATTTTGTTGCATGTATCTATCCAGTTTTCTCAACACTGTTTACTGAACAGACTGTCTTACCTCACTGTACATTCTTGCCTTTGTTATAGACGAATTGGCCCTGTAGGCATGGGTTTATTGCTGGGCTCTCTATTTGTTCCATTGAAATTCTTGTGTCTGATTTTAGTCTAGTACCATGCTGTTTTGATTACTATAGCATAATATAGTTTGATATCAGGTAGTGTGATACTTCTTTGTCCTTCTTCCTTAAGATTACTATAGAGAATAGATCAAGGGACTTCTTCTATTATTAATCAAGTAAGAAAAAATATTTTTTAGACATATTCCTTTTTCTCTGTATGTAGGCATTTATGTTCTTACTGGTTAACACAGTGAATGAACCGTATGTTTTAAGTGTGTCTTCTTGTCCTCATTTGAAGTAATCTGATCTTTCATTTGAATTCTTTAAAATTGCCTCAGTCAAAAAAACATTATTTATAATAGCAAATAACATCACTCCCTGTTTTGCATATAAATGTCAGTAACCTGTCAAAGTCACCAGCTGGTAAGTGGCATGGCTAGAATTCCAATTCCAGAGCCTGTGCATCAACTATCCCATACTGTGTACAGTAGAACTTCAGCAAAAAATTAGATATGAAAAACCTAACAAGAACCATTAATAAGATAATAAGAAACTTTTGCTGTGAACTTATAGGTAGTTAGGAGATACCAAAGTAGTTTAAGCAGAAAAAGATATGAGATTGTTCAGGCTAAACTAGGGTAAAACCATCGTCTAATTAGCTCTTCCCTAGTTTGCTGTCTTGGAAAGGACTGTGAGTTGCCCACACAGAGTCAACTCTAAAAATGTTGATGTTATTTGGGGTGGTAATGTCTTCAGCTTAAAAAGAACTTTTCCTAAATTCCTTGGCTTCTAGGGGTATTCAAGGAATTAAAAGCAGACGTTATGAAGATGAAAGCTAGGGAAGATCTTTCAAAGGATGCCGATTTAGTTGAGAGATATCCACTTTTGCCATTCTATTTTCTCTCAACTTGAGACTTGGATAGGGTGACTGAACTACTAGTAGCATCTTGTTACTATGAGGAGACCTTTGGCATCTAAACCAGCATAAGGATAGCAGGAAAGAATGTGAGAAGGAGCCTGGGCCCCTTGTAGCCATGGAACTGCTGTACCAACTCTGAATAACTTACCCCTGGAATTCTTTTATGTTTAAGCCACATCCATTAGTTTTCTGTAAAATTCGGTTGAATCCTAATCCTAAGTGATACAGTATCATAATTCTTTAACTTAGAATTATCCTCAACACTTTCTTGCCAGAAATTTATAAGAACTCTTAACAAATTTTGTTCTAATTCACAATAATTTCCCTTCTGCCTCACATTTATTCCTCTCTGCAACTCATCCCTACTCTGCTGACCTTTTGTTGAGTTTTAGCATATAGTATTAACAGAAAAAAAAATTAGAATATCAATAAGGGTAGAAATAAACAATAGATACAAAAGTCAAGAGCTTGGCCTGCGATGTCAAAAGGACAGAGATTTAGAGAAATTAAAGTTAAGAACCTTGTCTATAATCACAGGTCCAGTAATCACTGAAACCTGGGCTCAAACCTAAAGACTGCTTTGTGATGTTGGTCTTAAAGGAAACCACTGATAGTGAACTGGCAAGAAGGAGGTGGAAGAAACTTCCAATTGAGGGTGACAGGTACAGCAAAGGTCTTGGAGGGAGGAGGAAGGAGATGGACAGTTCTTACCGACAGAGAGACAATCAGAGAAGCCATAAGAGCAGGGGGCCATTTTAAGAAAAGCAAACCTTGGTACAGAGAGAAGAACTAAAGGGGAAGTGTGAGATAATGAAATAAGTAGGCTTAGACGGACCTCCCACCACCAGCGTGGGGAGGATGGAGGTGAGAAAATGCACTAACAAGTAGGAGTACCCAGCTATAAAACAGGCTGTTCGGACAGTCCCGACAAAGTCCACAGTTGCTGTTTTTGTTGTTACTAAATAACTCATCATTCAACCATGACCTTGTTCCTGACCATGGAAGACTTTCAGTCTCCTCATTATTTTTTTTTTCAGCATTTTTGGAACATTTATCAATATATATGACCCTTATAACACCCCCCCCCAAAAAAAGTATTAAAAAGTCTATGAGAACTTTAAGGATATTTGGTCCTCTCTTCAAAATCATCATTATAAAGGACTGAAAAAAAAAGAAAAAGGATACATGCTTGTTACTCAGAGATTTATGTTAGAGTCACTCACAGACAGATGATACATGTAACAACTAGTCACAATACGTAGGACTTGGAAATACTAAGACTATAAATCCTAATCAATACTGGATGAAGGCCCTTTCCTGTCTTACTTAGGGCTGGTCTGTATCTTGTCATTATAAAAGTGTCCTAACTGGTTTGTAACAAGTTATTATGAGGCATCCAGACTTCAGAAGGTTAATCCTAGCTCTTGGGGAACACAGACATGGACTTTGAAGCTATACATACTAACCGGCTGTCAAGGAAGCTGTCTTCTTTCCTCTACGTGTAACATCCTTGGCAAAGTACTTAAATTCTTTTGTCAGTAAGAAAATGTTAAGACTTTTTGGTTTCCTTCTTTGGGCCTGATTGCAATAATCTGATAGCCACAGGCAGTTTTTTTTATTCGAAGCCAGTACTAATATGAATTTTTTTTCCCATAAGCCCAAACATTTCCAGCCAGACCTCTTGCTTCATCAATGCCTTTAACTTTTAGGGAGAAACAAGAGAAGTGGAATTTGGGATGAAGACCTGAAGATAAAAGTAAAATCTCAGAAAGCAGATGTTTTCCTTTGATGTCTGATGGCTTTTCCAGAGATGAGCAAGTATGGCTGGTAAACTTCTGTCTAGTTAGTTATTTGTGGTTGGCCTGCCAGATGTTAATTCAATCCTCAACCCATCTTACATGTCTCTTTGCTTTTATGCTTCACCACATCTCTGATCTGCCATTATAGCCAATATCAACCAGGCAGGGGTGAGGAGAAAAGGAAAATAAGAGGGGAGGAGGGGAAAGAAAGTACAACAGCCTGGTCAATAGTGGGGTGAGGCTCAGAGGGCGAGGTTGTTTGCTTTGCACATTATTTGGTAATTTATTTTAACTGAAAACCCAAATGTCTTTTTCAGGCTACATCAAATGCCAACATCAAAATAGCTATGTCAAAGCAATAAAATGTAAATGTCACAGGACTCTTTTTCAAGGTTATTCCTTCTTAAAGGCGCACTCTAAGCTCTAACTCCATAGCCTAAACAAGCCATTCTCAGATCTGTGACTGAATTTCCTGAGGTAAAACTAAGGACCTAAGGACAAAGCTTTTCCTGTCAGGCTTCATGAAAAAATAAAAATTATAAACTTGAGAATACATTAATTCAGCCTTTAAAGAGAGAACTCAGGCAACAGAAGTACTCAGTGAAAAACTTCAGGAAAAGATAACTTTGGTGCGGGTTACTCAAGGTGTAGGTCAAAAATATGATGAGCTACAAAGTACTTTCACAATTGGTGGTCTTAGGAACATCTTGAACAAGGAACACGTAAGCAACAGGCACAAATTTCTGCTTTAAGTTTAAATTTGCAGATGCTCTGTCTCTGGTCAAACTAGTAAGTAGCTCTTTTTAAATTATCATTTATTAAATTTTATATTAGTTCAGGTATACAGTACATTGGTTGGATATTTATATAGTTTCTAAAGTGATTCCCCCAGCTACTCTATCACTCAGCTGACTCTACACATAGCCATTACAGTACAACTGACTACATTCCCTATACTGTATTCTACATCCCATGACTCATTTGCACTTCAATCCTTCACCTTTTCTCCCAGCCCCACAACCCCCCTACCCTCTGGCAGTCAGTCATCAGATTGTCCTCTGAATCTGTGGGCCTGTTTTCTTTTAGTTTGTTCCTTTTGTTCCTTGGTTCCACATATAAGTGAAATCATATGGTACTTATTTTTCTTTGTCTGACTTATTTCACTCAGCATAATAACCTCTAGGTCCATCCCTGTCATTGCAAATGGTATAAATAGCTCTTAAATGTTAGGTAAGCAATGTCAGGAAACCTCTGTGGTGTGCAATTTCAAACTGCAAAGGCTTTAGCCTGTAACCTTAAGTCTATGTATGTTTGTTATAGAAAACCAAATTTCTTAGAATGTACAGTATAAACAAATGATTGTTTACATTAGGTTGTAAACTATATTTGACTTAGAAAGTTGATTTTGCTCACCTACCTTGTTATAATTAACCCAATGGTTATGAACTCACTGATCTTGTTATAATTACCTCACCCATATACAAACTATGTAGAGTCTCATGTTAGAAAAATAAGGTATTCTTCCTTCAGTTAAATAGTAAAATAAAATAGCATTTACAGCAGATTCACTTTGAAAACCATAATGCATAATGTCATTCTTCCACATACTTGTCAAGCAGTTTGTCCAGGTGAACAGTATAATTGTTCTAATAAGAGAAAGCTGTCTGGCCAGGTGAGCAAACTGTTTGTCCTAATAAATTGATTTGCAAGTATTTCCTAAAGCAAACAGTGAAGTTATTTGTTACTTTACTGGGCAAGAATTTGCTGAAGCAAAAAGCTAAGTCATGTTGACACAGACGGTTCAGTTCTAATATCTCCTAACTCACACGCGAATCAAAAACGATTAAAGAGGAAAAAAAAGTGACTGAAAGTAAGGAATATTCAACTATAGAATTTTAGAGGTTGGCAAGTAATCTAAGTTCATAAATTCACTGTAGAAGACATTGAAACCCAGAGAGTTTAAATAATCTGTCCAAATTCATGTATCTAGTTAGTGAGAGCAGATAACATAATCTAGATATTTATCTTCAAATCCAATGTTCTTTCCATTATGCGACTCAGCTGCTGCTTTGAAACAGTCCTTTAAACATAAAGAAACATAGTCTTTTATAACACCTGTGAATGATTCCCAGGCTCATAAGCATCTCCACGATTGTAATACAGAGATTTAATAAAGGCAGAACGGTTTTAAAGTCGTCGACTCTAATATATCTCACATACTTCACAATGAAAATTCAGAAATGAACATTAAGTCATTCATTTTACATTTATTTTATATCATTAAAGACCCCACTTATATTTTGGCAAAAATGTCCGGTCTACCTTTTGCTCTTTTCTACTCTATATTTAGAAGCTATTAACATGAACCCTTCTGTCAACTTGTACTAGTAGAGAACTCTGACTAGTACACCAATGTCACAACCATCACAAAGAAAATATTATATAAAGATGTGATTACTTTCTCTTGCTCATTTTTATGGCTCTTAGTCATCCATAAAGTGTCTGACTTAGGCAGTGAAACCGAGGGTCCTTATGACTCATTAAATTTAGTTTTAAATCTTAGCTCTGTAATTTCTCTCTCTCTCCTTCAGAGACCTAGCCTTTCTTCAGGTCATCAGCAACCCCCTGAGGCAGCATAATACAAAAGCCCAGACCTAACTAATGGTCACAAGGTCTGGACCTCTGGCAGGCTACAGATAATATCTTGACCTTAGCTATATTTCAGCTTCTGAGCCCTAGGGTAGAACCACCTCCTAGCTACTTCCTCATGAGACCAGACAGAGTGACACCAGAACTATCCTCAAGACCTGAAGAAATGATTTATTCCCCTTACCTCGCCTCTGACCAATCAGCTCTCAGCACAACCCTGAACCCCTTAACTCACAGTGTCTCTTGATTTTACCCTATATAATCTCTAACCCACATGCCATCAGGGAGTTGGGTCTTTAGCATTATCTCCTTATCTCCAGATTAGCCAATTCAATATTAAACTGTCTTTCTTTCTGTACTGCAAGCTCATGCATTTCTTTGGGCCAGTGTGTACAGGCACACAGACTCAAACACACTGGGGTCCTGGTAACAACATCATTTTGTTTTTATATTTAGATTGCTGAAATAGTAGAAAGCTGTGATCTAATAAGATAGCCACTAGCCACATGTGGCCATTTAAATTTAAATTAATTAAGATTAAATAAAATTGAAAATACTTTTTTTCAGTCACATATTTATATTTCTACAGCAGAAATGTATTTGTGCTTGCAGCAGTTTTTAGGGGTATGTTGTATTTGTCCACTTTGCTACAAAATGTCACCACTAGTAAATGTGCATCATTAAATAAACCAGAAAGCAAGGATATATTGGTCAGGAAAGGGTGACAGAAAGAAGGAACCACAAAATCTCAGTATCTTAACACAATAAAGGTTCATTTGTTCCAACCCACAGTTCAAAGTAGATGTTCCTGGACAGGCAGTTCTGGATACACCCCCTCTGAGCTGAGATTTTGAGAGGTGAGCTCCTCTGTATTCACCTCAATAATGATGGGAGGGGAGGGGAGGGGCAGGGTGAGAATACAAAAGGAGGGTTTTGCCATGATGTTTGGGAGCTAGGTCTAGAAGTGCTTCTCCCCATACTCCACTGGTCATAGTCTCCTGGCCCCAAACAGATGGAAAAGGGGTTGAGAAAGGCTACCTTCCTACAAGCCCAGAAAGAAAATGAAATGGTGGGGTGAGTATAAAGAGCTGTCTCTGCCACAGAAATCAGCCGACATTCAGACTTCATCACATAACAGATGAGCATCTGTTTACAGCAAGTCTCGAGATTTTATAACTGTACTAGACAGAACATTATTCAAAAGTGTTCCTTGTCTCTCACCATGGAAGGATTATACATTCCTCCCACAGTGATGCCAGACTTGGCTGCACAGCTTGTGGTGCCCCACTCTGCAGAACCATACATCCCTCAGTGGCCATCTGACTTGGTTTGTAGGATGTATATGGCATGACATGTGCCACTTTCAAGCAGAAGCTTTAAGATCCATTGTATGTTTCCACTGTGGGTTTTTTTACACTCTGCTAAGAGACTAGTAAAACCTCAAAGAAGGACTGCTCCTTCAGCTCATGTCTAGAATGGCAATGACATTGAAGAGAGTCTTGGTTACCTGAAATAGACATGTAAGATGAGTCCCTGAAATTCTGGGGGTTGTTTGTTTCCACAGCATAACTTAGCCTATGCAACTAATATGGTTATCAAAATCATAGCAGAGGATGTGGCTCTCAGAGGCATTATAAATCATGAATGGGAATTGCTAATGATTTGCAATTAACAATAAAACATTCCAAATGTGACTGGTAGAGAACGTGACAAAGGCAATAATGTAAGTTAGGCACTACATTGACCTTGGACTTCTTTACCTGCAAATTACTTCCATGTCTTGGGGCAGGGGTATATCAGGGGCTTGAGGTGGTGGAGGCTTTGGAAGGAGTGGTGTTCCTGAGGGTGGTTCTGCTCCTGTGTTCTCTGGCACTGTTAATTCAGGCACATAAAAGGGCAAAGAGACTTCCATCTGGACAGAATGTACACATAACATGTTCTTAACCACTAATTTACAAATAAACTTTTGGAATTCAACAAATCATACTGAAAACCACGAAGTTTGTTCTGCAGGAATGTAGTTAATAGAAATAGAAAGGTTTAAATCAAAAGCTGAAAGACAAAATTGAGCTATCTAATTTATTTACTATTTCAAAGTTTCAAGCAAACAAAGTCCTATAGCAAATGAATTTCTATCATCTTGTTTGCTTTTCTGAAGTCTAAGTTCCTTTGTTATCATTTTAAGCAAATTCTCTTTAAGCCTTCACCTACAATGGAAAACAATCATCTTTCAAATAACATTTGTTAGTCAATTACTGACTATTTAAGGCTATAAAGAAGCAAGAAATCAGTGTACCATAAAAGAAGATCAATAAATCCTCTTTTTTCCTTGCAGAAGGTACTGCATTAGATAACATGATAGACTATTTAAACACTTTACAGTCACCAAAAATGTCAGCTTTCTTCAATGGTTCTGATTATGAGCATCAATTGCCATTTTTAAATGAATAGCAAAATGGCCTAACGGCTTGTAAAAACACAGAGAAATAAGAAAATTAACACATTTTTCTAACCCATTGGACAAAAAAAGCTCTGTAATATTCACCAAATGTAACAATACATTATAATAACACTTTTAACTCCTTCATTTCCAGCCCTTTGATTTTCTCAAAACAATTTCTAAAACTTTTATGAATAGAAATACCATAAATCTTCTCATGTCAGTGAAGATTTCTATGCACAGCGCCAGACACAGGGGACTACAAAGTGCCTTCTCGTCAGAAAGCAGGATTTTCCTCCTTCCCATAAAATCAAAAGGATACATTCAGATGTTTACCACCACTATTCTGTACTTGACTAATAATGAGCCATGCCATGTTCTATACTGATATTCTTTAAATTCTCCTTTATTTGGAATGAAATAAATTTAACTAGATCCAACAAGCATACACTGGCAGTTTTTCATTTGTACCAGCTAATTAAAAACAGCTGCAACACTAGTATTTGTAAACAGAATGCATTTTAAAGCAATTACCATCATAATTCTGCCAGACACCAGGGTCTTACAGTGGGAAGAGATCAGCAAATTACTTGTTCCCCAGCAATCTGCTGTGCAGGAACTTCTAGTTTTGCTTTTGCTGAACTGATGAAGTTCATATAGATGTAAAAAGAAAAATCTAATTATACTAAAACCATATAGGTCAGTGTTTTTCTCTGTTAAGAATTACAAAAAGTAAATTTCAATTATAAAAGAAAGTTGCTAAGAAAACAGAATTATGTTCCAACAGTCAGTAAGAAATGCCATTTTCCAATAGAATCCCTAACTTAGCTGAATTCGAAAATGTACTAAATTAAAATCCTTCTTATAGTACATAAGACAACAAGCTGTCTTGTTGCATTTATATGCACAAAATGAAGGGCTCCCAATAGAAACTTTAAATGATTTCAAATGTTAATTAGGAAAAAAAAATCAAGTCTAAAAATAACAGTTTTCATTTCATAGCCAAAATTACTTTACAACCTGTATTCAATACAACAAATTAGTAAAAAGTGAAATTTTTTATAAGCAATTTTTTAGCTCTTTTATGTATCTCTCCCAATGACAAAAATATTCCTAAATTAATTTCTGATTCTCCAATAAAAAGTGATATTCTATCTTCTGAGTAAACATGGATTGAAACATTTATTTTTACTCCCTTCTGCAACTCCTCTAAAGCTATAGCAGAATACATTTTTAAATGTATATATATCTACCTATATCATACTTCTCCACAACTTCCCCTCAAAACTAAAATTAGCATAAAAATACTCTTTTAATGGTTTCTTCAGGTCTTCATTTCCTCATAAAGGCTCCCGTGTCACATCAAAATAAATTTGTATGCTTTTCTCCTGTTAATATCTGCCTTTGTCAATTTACCCTTCAGACCCAGCCAGGGACCCTAAGAGGGTTGAGGAAAACTTTTTTCTCCCCTACATTGTCCCATTATTAGATTTTAAGCCCTGGCTAGCACAAATAAGAAGAAAAACTGCTTTCCTCAAAATGTGTTTTATCTATTTTAAGAGTCGATCGATATTTTTGTCAGGTTCAACTTTAGCTAATATAGATTGATAAATATACCGATAATACGAAATTTCTACTTTGTAAAGTATAGTTCACCTAGAAATTGATTTTATCATTTATTTAAAACATAAGTACATTCTTGGAATTGTTTCTGGTAGGAACTGTATCCGGAATCTGGTGCAAAAGGGTTTCTCCAGAGAACTGCTTCATCACTTGAGCTGTGGCCTACGGTTTCCTATGGAGGCCCAAATAGACTACTTTACACAGAAAACTGCAAAGCAGGGTTTCTTCATTATGCGGAATGACCCCTCTTAAAGAACGGCTTCTTGAGGATTTATTTCCATCTCAGTGGCTTCTTAAAAGAACTATGAGGTATATCATGTTCTTTGTTCTTTTTGGTTAATATTTTACATGCTCCAAACCCATGTCTCCCATATGTGAAAAAAAAAGTGGCTGCTCTCTGTCAAAAGTGGAGCACTCTTTTAACTAAGAGCTATTTTCCCTAAGTGAAGTGTGAACCCCTTAAGTGAAAACGTATTACAAAAAGCTTCACTCACCAGAGCTTGAAGGCACTGAATTGAGTGACCCCCAGATGGCAGCCTGCAATAGCAGAGTAACTCCCTACAGCAGCAGCATGAGCTGTCATTTTTTACCTACCCGGCCTGTTGCCAGTCTTTTGTACAAATTTAGAGACTCCTCAGAACCAAGTGGCTACCTGTCTGACTTAATATTCCTAAGTCATAGGATTCTTGTTCCCACGATCCATCCATCAGAGAGGATATCAGAAGTAGAAACTCCAGCATCAATCAAACTAAGTTAATCAAACC
The DNA here is from genome assembly GCA_030015415.1 of Cynopterus sphinx. Classification (NCBI taxonomy): domain Eukaryota; kingdom Metazoa; phylum Chordata; class Mammalia; order Chiroptera; family Pteropodidae; genus Cynopterus; species Cynopterus sphinx. The sequence continues at coordinate 138,471,360 of CM057380.1, forward strand.
TGAATCATGTCCATTCCTAAATATTGTTCTGTAAATCAGGAACTAATCTACTGACCAAGCAAACTGATCAGTCCTCTTTAACACCAGTCCTACCCTATCTGACCTTTCTATTCTTTTCCTAGAAACTTTAGCTTAAGTCCCAGCAAGAGCTGGGGTCAAGCCTGTGTCTTTACAGCAGGCAGACACCAACACTGCAGTTAAGTGAGAATAGTTTGATCACACCTGCTCTTTTTAAAGGCTTGTGCTCTAACTTCAGTGGTGCTGAGCCTACTCGCTCATATGGGTTGTGATCAAAGGTAGTCTCTTGATATGAATCAGAATTACTCTGAGTTCTGAGGGTGACACATAGTATCTTAAGTGATTCCTACCCTCAATCAGCACACTGTCTAATTAAAGACACAACTAAATCCCATGAAATTACAGCTATCACAGGAAGAGTATAATTCAGAAAATACAGACTGTAAGCCCCTTTAGCTAATTCATACTTCTAGAAATAACTTCTTTTACCCTAAAATATTAAAAAAAAAAATCACCCATCATCACGTGGTCACACTACAACAAAGTAGACAGTCATCGGATGCACACTCTTTTGCAATCTGAATTTTTATTTAGTACACATTCTAAACACAGGTATATCACTATTTTTAAAAGCTGCGAATAATTTCCTTAAGCTAATCATTTAGACTGTTTCCAAGTTTTTATCATTACAAGTTTTTGTAATAATATTTTACAAACGTACTTAAACTCTTTTAAAATCATTTACCATTTTATTTTCAAAATAATATATTTTTATTCCTGCGTCTTTTGTTTTTGTTTTGTTCTTTTTCATACCAACTCTTTCCACTTCTCCTTGGCCATTCCTACTCCTCCACCCAGTAAACCAGGGTTAGAATCCCAGAAATTCCTTCAGATCAATAAAGAACTCATTCTTTTGATTTATCTGTATAAATTCCACCATGTGAATACATAATACGAAATTTATCTAACTATTCCACTACTGATGGGCTTCAGATTTTTTTAGTTCTTGCCATTATACAAATAATATAAAATCATCTTTGTCTACATACACTTGAGTCCTGGTGATTTTATTTCTTTAGGATATATTCTATCCTTTAAGTGTAAAAATATTTTATTGGGGAAAATAAGATTTGGCATGAGTTTGAATCCAAACATTATGCTACTATTACTGAATACATTAAGTTGTCTAAATAAATAAAAATTGAAAGGGTTCAGAACAGATTTCACAAAATGTGCCACTTTGGCATGTGGATTATTTTGAGCCAAAGGCAATCAAGACCCTGCAGGATCACAAGAAACTTTTACTTCTTCCTTCCTGAAACAATTTAAATTAGGACATTGCCCATAGTAAGACTTATCACCAGAAATAAAGTTTTATGACCTCTCTTTAGGGCCGGGCAAACATCTAATTACTAAACATCTGCTTTTATTGTCCAGCCCTTGTAATATCTTTCTGTCTTTGAACCTTTCATGTATGTGGGTTCTCCGACTCTCTAATGTATGTGGGGGTTACCATACATATAACTAAATTTGGTTATTTTCTCTTCTTAATTTATCTCATGTCTATTTAATTATTAGACCAGCCAAAATAACCTATAAGGGGGGGAAGAGAAATATTTCCTCTTCTGCCCACCCCCAAAATCTTATATGTTAGAGGGAAAAAAATACACATTTTGAAAAAAATATGTACAATTAAAAAAATAATAATAATAATGGAAAATAGAGAACACATGCTATCTTTAAGTTATTCTAGTTAAAATATGAAAACAAAGCATTTTCTTTTCTTCCCTATTGTAAAATATTATTAACAGAAGCTATAAACTTGCAATACAAGAAACCCTTCATGGACATGTAGTAAACTTTACAATTTTAATGTTATAAATGTTAGTGATTGCTTCATAAAACAAATTTCCCATTAACCCTTGAATCTGTCCATTTTAGAAGAGCATGTGATTTCTACTATAAATTTCTTAAAGAATGAAACATTTTAATACTTATATCACTCATATTCCTTACTCTTTATTATTACATACAGTTCTGGTATTTATTATACCACTAAGATAATGACCTGATAATTAGAATTTTATAATAATGTTACTTCAAATGGATCAAAAGTCTGATCTATGTACTGTCATTTTATATACTAATCAAGGGTAACATTAACTACTCAGTGTTCTAACTCTTATATGGCATGAAATTTATGAAAAATATTATAAAGCTACCATAATATAAAGCAATATTATGCATTATTAGTTTTAATATATTTGCTAGATAGCTTTCCCAAAAGGCTAAATTCACATTCCCTCCATTAAATAAGAGTGTGTTCTTAATTCTTACCAACATGAGGTATCATGATCCTTTTTTGCTAATCTGATAAACAGTAGTATATCAATTTTACTTTAATACACATTTTCCTGACTAAAATTAAAGTTGAGTCTCTTTACATGTTTGTTCGCAATTTAGACATCCTTTTCTATAAGATCCAATTCCTATCGTTTGTCTTCTGTAAGATTTACTTTGGGAATGCTAAAATAGTTCATCTTCAGAAAATTTATAAACATAATTTATTTTAGCAACAAAGAAAGAAGGAGAAGCAAGGGAAGACCATGAGAAATTCCTATAATGTATTTGATAAAATTCAGCAGCTAAGTAAAATAGGGAAAGCTTAAAGCAATTTAAATAGGATAAAAACTATTTACCAAATGCAATCATACCAAATGGTGATGCAACAAAATTACTTCCATTAAAATAAAAAACAAGAGTACCAAATATCCCAATTATTACTGAATATTTCAGAGGTTCTATACAAGAAAATTAAATAACCAGTAAAATATCATAAAAGACACAATTATACACACTGGCAAATTGTACAACTATTTAGAATATCAAAGACACGACATCTTAAAACTGCAATTCTTACAGAATTTTGCAAGATGATTTAATATCAAGTACAAATCAGTAGATAACATATCTTATGACCTAGCAACTACATTCTTGGCTATTTCTACAAGAACAATGAAAGCATGCCCACGAAAACACTTGCACAAGAATGTTCAATAGTAACTTTGTTCCTAATAGCAATAAACTAAAAATGACTCAAATGTCCATCAAAAGGTAAATGTATAAGCAAAATGTAGTACATGCATACATTAAAATACTCTCAGCAATAAAAAAGAGCTATTAAGATAAACACAAAAACACTGATAAAACTCAAATCCTTATGTTGTGAAGTCAACAGAAAAGAGTACATCTGTATGAGTTGATTTATATGAAATTCTAAAACATATTATACTCATCTACAATGATAAAAAGTTGCCTCTGGAGGGTGAGAGACAAGGGGAGTTGCTGCAGTGGTAGAAATATTCCATACCTTGACCGATGTAATGGTTGGCTACACACATGTATACATTTGTCAAAACTCATTGAACTATATACTTTAAACCTTAGTATTTTACCCTGTGTGAATTATTCTTCAATGTAAACTACATCTCAATCATACATCAATAAATTGGGAGAAAAGGTTGAAAAAAAAGAAATCAGAACCTTAATATATTGCTGTCAGATACATAAAATGGTATAGTCATTTTGGAAAAGAGTTTGGCATTTCTCAGAAATCATAAAATCAACCAGCAATTCCACTCCTAGGTACCTACCCAAGAGATATGTAAACATACGTCACACAAAAACCTGCATGTGAAGTTTAGGGCACCATTATTCATGAAAGCCAAAAAGTAGACCCAATGTCTAACAACTATGAATGGATAGACAAAATGTGATATATCCATATAAAAGAATATTATTTAGCAAAAAAAGAATGAAGTACTGATATATGTTACAATATGGATAAACCTTAGCAGCATTATTCTAAGTAAAAGAAGCCATTCACAAAAGGTCACATATCATATGGTCCCACTTATATAAAATGTCTAGAATAGACAAAAAGTATATTTGTGTTTGCCTGGGGCAGATTTTGGGATTGGGAACAGAGGCTAAACATATATGGGCATGATCGATCTTAGCAGGAGGATGAAAATGTTCTAAATCTGAATCATAGTGATGGTTGCACTTGCAAATTGGCTAAAAATCACTAAATTGGGCACTTGAAATGGGTGATTTTTATAATATATAAGGTATACTCCAATAAAGTTGTTTTTTAAGTTAAGGAAGAAATTGGAGAATATTTCCAATTTATTGAGACCAGGAATCCAAGGATGCCAAAAGTATGTGTTAGACACACTTTAAAAAGAGAAAAGGGAAAGTAGATTGTTAGTCTCCTCTTGAATTCCTTTTAAGAGAGAATACTCATTTATGCATTCAGACATTCATTAAACTTGTTTGAATGCTCAAAATAAAATAACAAGCAAGGTTAACATGATCTATTTTGTGCTTATATTCAAAAGAGAAAACAGACCCAAAAGGGCCAACTGATAAACACTTGCAAATAATAAAGGCTATTAAACAAAGAGATGACTAAAAAAATCAATAACTTTCCTCTGTTGCAATAATAACCAGGTGTAAAGGCAAATTTTTAAAATTCTCTTTACAAAAAAAAAACTGTAAAACATTTAGCAAAGCTACAAATCCTACAGAAAAAAAACTATAAAACTCATATTAAACAAGCAAAATATTTAAATAAATGAAAATACATTTCATGCTTGTGAGTCAGAAGATATAATGCAATTCCATTAGAATCCCAACAAGGTCTTGGAGCTAAATGATTTAAATGACTTATAATTACATATATTGAACAATAAAAACCTGGAAATAGCCAAGAAAATTATGAAAACAAGAACAATGACAGGACTATTATTTTTCAATTTCTGTTAATGACAATGTTTTCAAACAATATACTAACCTACCTATAAGAAGACAGATCTGTGGAACAGAACAAGAATTCTGGGAAAAGATGTGATTATAGACAGAGATGGCCATTCATTTCATAGGGCAGGACAGTTTAATAATGTTGACACAGTTGGTTACTCAAGCGGAAGAAAATAAATACAAAATAATTCCAGTGGATTTAAGCTTTCATTGTAAAAATGTAATTTTTAAATTGTAGAAGTTTAAGCGAATTTATAGAACCTAGGGATATAATACATTTTTTGTGTAAAATAGAAAAATTAAGAAACTAGAAAGCAAAAAATAAATACATTTGACTATGTAGACATCTTATACTTTTGTAGGGCAAAAGACACATAAATAAACTGAACAAGAGAAAGAGTAAAGAAGGAAAAACTATTTTCAAGACAGACAAGGTAATAACATTCATATAAGACAAAGAATACCTATGAATTCATAAGAGGAAAACAATGAACTACCCAAAAGAAAAATGGGATCATGCCTTTTTATTTCTACCACAAACAAGATTAAAATATGTTCGAGATCATGTAAAAGTTGTTTTAAAAATCTGTGGGAAGAAGCACACTGTTTTTTTTGTTTTGTTTTGTTTTTTTATTTAATACAAAAATTGTTTCTGAAAATCTTGTTAACAGATTACTTGTGGAATAAGCAATTCCTAAAGAATTCACATTCATTTATCCAAAGAATATTTACTAAATTCCAAATATGTGTACATTTCTTAGAGAAGTGTTTGACGAATGCCTTTGGTAACTGTACATAAGTTTAAGTGATTTTCAGGGAAAACCAAAGTAAAGTAAGTGGCTAGTAATTTTCAAAGAGTTGAGAAGAATCAGGGTTGGAGCAAGAAGAATCAGTTTTGCTGTCTTTGGGTATCTGATCTATCTTCGAGCTACTATGCTTTTAAGAGAAGAGGTGAAACTCAAAAGAAGTTAAAACTAGATGAGCATGACTCTAGCAGTCTCTATTTCCTCTCTCCCTCCACTTTTCCCTTCTTCTAGTCCCTACCTTCTCTCTTAGATGATCTCTTATGTCACTTCAAATCCTAAAATCCAATGCTCCACTAATTTACGTTCAAACCAATAAGACCCTTTGCCAAATTCTGGACATACAAACATGCCAGTCCAAAAGAGTGATAACTATAATCTGTAAAGTGACACATTCAAAGTAAGTCTTCACCCGTTGTAATACAGAATCTTGATCTATGAGCCTTCTGATGTGCAAACTAAAATTCTGTAACCTTCAAAGAGTAAAGTACAATATAGAGAGATATGCAAACAATATTCCTGTAGAAGGTAGGGAACCAAATCTTTTTATGTAAGTAATATTTAGGCTCTGTCCCAAAAAGCATTTTTGTTCTTAAGGTTCTTAAGTGGTTTAGACATATTTTATTTATTGAATTTATATCCTCTCCTATGAGGTAGTTTATATATATATATCTCATATATATCAAAAAATGGAAAGTAATAAAAATAGGGGGACTAGGTAAAGGACAAAAAGGAAACAATTATTATGATTATTTTTAAAAGTCAATATCATTTCTGTAATTGTGCATAAAAATAGCTCAGACTTTCAGAGTATCTAAAGAAAAGGAGGAAATAAAATCTTTATATAACTTGCATTGTTAGAGAACAGAAATTGTATTCATTCTCTAAATAAATAAGGCTTTTCTTAGGATTAAATTCAGAGATAAATTTCATGTGGGGCCTTATGTGGGGAACAGTTTCACAGAAAAAAAAGTTCTTATATGAACCTTAAATATAATTTTAAAAGCATAACTTTGAAACATGATTTTTAATGTGTTTCTTTGGGACGCCAAAGCAATATGGGTAGCTTTCCAATGACAGCTGTCCAGAGACCTAGGTGATCCAAAGATAAGACATCATTAGCCAATAGAAGTAGTTTTCAAAGTGTGGTTAGCAGAGAAACCTTTCCTTCAAAGAGAGCCTTCTGGAGAAGTCTGGTATCTAAAATGAATTGAGGCAAGGCTGCATCTTTCTCTCCTGCTCTCATACTGGGAAGGCCTTAAAGGCTGCTGTGGTAGAATTCAAAAGCCACTAACCTAGGGAATAAAACTTCAAATACCTAGAATGCATTCAATGATTCAACAATTATGTACTGTGCTCCTGCTAAGTATCAGAGAAAATGCTGTATATATTTTTTTTCTTTCATGAGAAAATTGACAGTTCTTGGTACAATTCCTCATCAGAACCAAAAGTACTGATTCAAGCCCAGATCTTTAAACTTAGAAGGGTTCATCATTGAGTCTCCTTCTGTTGCCTATAAAGATTAGCTTGTTTTATCACGGTTAGTGTTGTGTCTTTATTCTTTGCAGTAGATTAAAAAAATAGAAATTAAAAAATATATCCAACTTTTTATAACAAAAAGTACTTACACAGTCCCTATTATGAGCCAGGCATTGTTTACAGGAAGAGAGGGGATTACACACACACACACACACACACACACACGCATATATATGTGTATATGTATATACATATACACACATATACATATATGAGAGCAAGAGAGAGAGAAATGCCATCTCCTTTTAACCTTCGTATTTGTATAATAGTGTTCCAGCCTAGCACTAGAGGGGTTGCTGATCTTATGGTCTCGGTCAGACAGGCACACATCTATAATACCACCTTAAGCACTATGTTGGGTATAGGCTTAACAAATGAGGTGGGTTTTTATTTTTTCCCTTCTATCCTTTCGTTAAATTAAATGAAAGTTCTCTGGTTTATTTTAACTCAAGGTTTCTCAACTTTGGCAGTAATGACATCATTAGCCAAATGGTTCTTTTTTGTGGAGACTGTCCTGTGCAATGTAGGATGTTTGGGGATTTAGTAGCATCCATGGCCTCTATCCACTAGATGCCAGTCACATTCCCCTTGGCCCAGCAACCAAAAATGTCTCCAGACATTTGGAATGGGAGAACAGAAAAGCCCCCAATTGAGAATTACTGCAGTTTAATGAACTCTATAACAACCTCTGGAAACTCATAGTCCAATTAAATTAATCTGCTGCGATAGCTCTTTCTCATAGAAACAATTCAATAAAGATGATCAATAAATTTCCCTTTATAAAGAGCCCCTTCAGAATTCCTGACTTGGATCCACATGTGCTTCCCTGCATTATTTTTCTTGTTTTATTTTTGAAAAGTCGAATCCTTACAAATTTTTTAATCAGTTAAATTATAAATTAGCTTGAGGCTAATTGGAAAATATTCTTGACAAATGAATTTTGACAGAGCATCTCCACAAACACTATTATACAAATCTAAACAGTCAACTCTGTTCAGCTATATCTTCCGGCAATTCTAATCTTTCTTCTCATAATTTTATACTCATAATCCCAATTCACCTTCATTGTAATTCCTCTGAGCTCCGAGGAATGCTTTGTCTGACTTATCATGGTCTAGCATAGATCTTTCTCAAGCAGAGAGCTCCCTCTGGTTCACTTTAAAGCAGGGCAGTGTCAACTAATTACGCCCCTAAGACCCTAGATTTGCCATTTCACCTACCCTGTCAGGATGCATGGCTATCAGGGAGCTCATTAAAAATAATTCTGATGAAGAGCATAAATACTGACAATTAGCTCCTGTGACCTTCTAAAATCCATTTTACCTCTTGATTGTTTTTTCCTCCAGTAGTCAGACTGTTTTCTAGAGTGGTAATAGATTCACTTTTGTCCTTGAAGAATAATCTTTCTCTTTAACTATCCCTGTGTTACTAAAAGGACTTTCTGAATGCAGGCTGCAATGTTCCCCCTCTGACCCTCACAACCTAGAAACAGAGACAGAAAGACAGGTTATTTTTGGCTTTCTCGAATTACTTTAATTGCCTTTATAATAAATGCCATATAGTTCCTTTAACAACAGGGGTCTCCCCAATCAATTTACTTTCCTCCATGCAGTGAAAATTTTATAGTTTAAAACACTGACTGGTTCAATATGAGAGAGAGAGAGAGAGAGAGAGAGAGAGAGAGAGAGAGAGAGAGCGTGAGAGAGAGAAGAGACAGAAATAGATCACGTGGTAGTAAGCTTTCTTAAGTCTTAACGTTTCAAATCATATATTCTGATTTATTGTCAGTTTATATGGTGAGAATTGTGTTTTAAGTGTGCTAATTAGAATTGGTGCTTAATAGGATGGCCATTGAAACTGAAAAAAATATATGTAATAATAAATCAATACCATTGTAAACAAGATAAATTGTACAAATTACTACGATAGTATACAGAAGCTGCTATAACAGACAAATCTGTAAATTGTAAGCTCAACAAATGTTTACTTCTCACTCAGGTAAAGTCAAAACTAGATTGAGTAGCCCTCCTCTAGCCATGCCATCTGGAATATATCACCTCTAAGTTTATTTCAGCAGGGGAAGAAGGAGATAAAGGAAACACACTGGCTCTTAACTGCCTTGGCCTAGAAGTGACAAGAATAAATTCTGTTCACAAGTTATTGTCTAAAACTAGACTCAGGACCCCAATTCAACTAAAAGGGAAGCTAGGAAATATAAAGGGCACAATATTTAGTGAAAACTAGAAACCACATTCAAAAGGAATTACCACAATACTGAAAAACTGGAAATAGCAATTTTTATATTCCATATAATAAAAAACTATCAAGGCATTAAACTTTTTTCCAAGCTCCAAAAACTGTCTTGAGTGAACAAGCAGGATAAATATCCAGGAAAAAGATGAGAAAAATATTACTTTGTCACCAATGGTCTCTCTATATAATATTATTATAGGTAAGGTAATGTCATTCTCTATAGACTTCCTTATTGTCAAATTCTTTTCACAGTGAGCATGTATTAAGAATTTATATCAATCAAACAAAACTAGATATCGACTCACCTCAGTACCTTGTACATAATAAATCCTCAATTGCCATAGGAGGAAAAAGGAAGAAGTAAACAATGAGATGTGTTACACTGTTACATGAAAATCTATTATAATGGAAAATTCAGTTTTAATCAAAGAAACTCCATTTCCATTAGAAAACAAATTTTGATAAATGAGGCTTAGAATTATAATAGGTAAAATTTACTGTTCAGTTACCATTAGTCAGGCACTGTGCTAAGCATATCATATCTTTATCTCATTTATTCCTCAAACTCATATTTTGAAGCAAGATTATACCCATTTACAGATTTGTAAATTAGGTACAAACAGGAGAAAGAGAATTTGTCTTCAGATAGCATGAAGTCTCTGGAGCCCATACTCTTGTCTACTACCCTATATGTCAATTATCTTTTGGCACTGAAAATTTTTCCCCTAATTACGTTCTTCCAAAGATTGTTAATGGAATGTAAACTTTCAAAGAGGTAGCATAGATACAATAGGTTGGTACTTAACATCTGTTCTAACTTTTTTCTAATAAGCCTTCTTTCCAGAAAAGTTTGAAATATTACAAATTGCATTTTCCAGACTTCTCTGCAGCCAGGTTTCTGAGTGTGATTTAGGGTCCAGCACACACACACACTCATGTGACGATTTAGACTGGGAAATGAGGCTGGGTTATGGCTGTGTCTACTATTATGCCTGATTGGGGATTATTTTCCTTCTCTGTGACAGTGCTACCAGAGATCGCAGTGTCTGTTCCCACACTTCATGGGTAGTGAAGGCTATGGGGAGGGGCATCCATTTGCTGGTGCAAATTATAGCAGGCATACTATGGTTCTAGAACCAGCAACGGCATGTACATCTTCCTGATCAGGGCAGATTCTGTACTACAGCAGTAGTGGTACAACTCTGAGGCTGACAGATGCCCAATATTGAAAACTTGAACAAAAATCCATGCAAAGTTACAAATGCATTCAAAAAATATTCATCCATAGACTTCAATTTGCCAGACATTATTCTACACTAAGTGATGGGAATACAATGACAAGCAGAATATACATGCCCCTATACTTAGGAAGCTTACGGTTTAGCTGGGGGAGCAGAAATTAACAAAATAATTACACAAATAAATGTTTATTTACAAACTCTGATTACTCTTAAAGTTCTCTGCCTGCTTTCATTTCATCTTATTCCCTGAGCATAAAAAACACCAGGAATTTCTAGAATTCACATCAACTTCCTGAATGTTTAGTCCAGTTTATTGATCTCAACCTTTAAAGTAAATTACAATCGGTTTAGATATATCAAATAAAGACAAATTGAAACCAGTAATGATGACAATGCAAAACTTCCAAGACCTTCTTCTGGCAAATGGCTACAATTCAACAATTACAGTAAGCAAAACTATTCTCTCCTAAAGACAAAAAAAAAAAAAAAATACTATCATGATGTCAGTGCTGTGGAAAATAATTGGTCATATTGACATACCGTTAATGGAGTCTGTCTCTGGTTGAATAATATTGATTTTGCTAATGTTCTTTCTAGTGTCAGCTCCCTTTCATTTGTTATTCGGCATGCCATCTTTTAGCTTGGAAGAGTTACTGCTCAGCATTATGATGGGTAATGCTTTGACAAAGAATGTCTTCAGGCTCAAATCTTTTATCATATAGGGGGCTCAGTAATTGGTGTAAAAGGTTGGGTTTAGGTAAATCTGAAGACATGACATACAAATCATTTTTTTGTGGATCTGAACAGATTATAGGCAATATTTAGTATTATCATATCATTAAGTCTACCAGACAGAAGAAAAGATATTGCTTATAGAGTCATAGAGTTAACCTGTCCTGTCAAAACATTTTTGAAATAAATTATGTTAGATATTTATAAGGTTATGTCACAGTCTTGTTGCAAATAAAGCAAATTTTGATAGAACTTGAGTACTATTAAAATATCTACCTTCATTTGTTTTCATTTTAACTTAGGTAAGGGGAAAAAAATTAACACATATATGTATATGTGTATATGATATATAAAACTTATAGAAAAATGTTTCACCATTAACAAGGTATCTACTCATCTCATTATCTTGTACATAATAAACCATAAGTGGTTACATGAATGACTGAATATGACACAAAAGCAATTTTAAGTGGCACCACTGCATTTTAAGATGATTCAGATTTTCATACCAGATAATAAGTATTAAAACTAATTTGAGTCAGCTAGCTTTTATTACCCAGATAAACCTCAGTAAGAGTAGTTATTTTTATTTTAACCATATTTATAGAAGTATTTCTAGAGTGTACAACAGATTTTAAAATATAGCTTAGAATGCAATAGCTTAGCTCTTTAAAGATAAAACCTTAATAATGCAGGATATTATATAAACCTTGTCAAAAGGGGAAGTGTAGGGCATGTTGAGAGGGACTCTTCTTGCTTTGGGGTTCATCTCTAAAAGATTAGCCAAAAATGCCTGGTACAAGGAGGCTTGGTTCCAGAAGAGGCTCATATCCAGAGTGAGCTAATCCAGCAACTGGAACATGGCCATGGGAGGGACAGTACCATTTGTTGAACATAAAATACGTGCCAGAGTAAACCACATGCTGAGAAAGTGTTAGATGCCTTACATACATGTTATCTAAACTCGTAACAACTCGGCATTATTAAATTTAAGAAAAGATGAGGAAGAGGCTGATAAATACATAAAAAAATCCCAAAGGAGGTTTCTAGTTAGAGACGAAAATTTTAAGTAAAGGCAGCAATTAGTAATTATTCTATTTACCCTTCAGGAATCATAATAGCTAACATGTGTTAAACAGTTATTACCTACTGCACATGTATATTCTCATTTGGCCTCAAAACAATCCTCTAAAAGTATGATTATTATCCCCATTTTGCAGATGAAAATACTGCCACACAGGGAGGTTAAACTTGCCCTGGATCACATAGCCAGTCTGAGGCAGACAGAAGATAAGGCCCAGAGAGCTGGGCTCCAGGACACATGCTCTTAATCATGACACTGAAGTGAATACAGCAGTCCCTATTATCCATGGTGGACACCTTCCAAGACACCCAGTGGATGCCTGAAATCATGGATAGTAGCAAACTTTTCCTGAGACGGCTACTAAGTGACTCACAGGTGGGTAGTATATACAGTGAGGATACACTGAACAAAGGGGTAATTCACACCCTGGGCAGGACAAGGTCAGATGGCACAAATTTCATCATGCTACTCAGAACAGCGCACAATTTAAAACTTATGAATGGTTTTTTTCTGGCATTTTCTATTTAATATTTTGGGACTGTGGTTGATTGTGGGGAAATAAAGCCATGGAAAGCAAACCATGGATAAGGGGGAGGTACTGTATGTGAAAATGGTTTTTTAATGTGAACAGGTAAAAAGTACATTTTCCAGGTGAAATTCATTGAGCTGCGGCAAATGCAGACATAATAAAAAAAAGAAGGAAAAAGACTGAGAGAACACCTAGAAAATAAAATGTCATGATGAGAGAATAAAGAAGTGGCAAAGAGATTTGGGATCAGATGCCTCCTAGCACCACCACCCAAGAGGTTCCTTTATGCACCCAGGAATATTATTCCAAAAGCAGAAAAGATGGGGAGCACCCTCGATTTATCACTTTTAAGATTTAGACATAGAATATGTGGGATTCCATTTGTCCTCTTGTCCTAGACCCCCAAAATGTTTAGAGGTAGGTCAGAAAATCTGTTAATACTATCCAAAAATAATAATAAAACTCCCACATTTGCATGTAGTCAGAGGTCTATCCTACCAACATTTCATCCCCCTGAGAGAAGGTAAACTCCTTAGCATTCACATGAGTGGTTCTAGGTCCTTCATCTATGTTTCCATGTACACATGAAGGTTACTATAAAAAGGCATAAGCTTAATAAATGAAAGTCAAATTGACACAGAGACGGGGATGAACTACTTGAAATAATTATAATAGACAAGAGTGATTTCTAAAGCATTTCACCTGCTGCACCACTAATATTTTCAAAACATGTGCCAATTAACACCCAATGTTATCAGGTTTTAAACCTGTGAAAACCAGCCATTTGAATTATAATATATACCCACCAGTCATTATATTCCAGGCAACAGTTTAAAGTGTTTTACATTTATTAATTTATTTAGTATGTCTGCTCACTGGTCTGTTTCCCTCTCTGTTTGTCTCTGTCTCTCTCTCTCTCCACACACACACACACACACACACACACACACACACACACACACACACATGCATGGATTCAGATTGACAACAGTAGATTGCTACTAATCCTGAGATAACCAGTTTAGCACTACTGAAATTTTGAGTCAGATCATTCTTTGTTTTGGGGAGCTATCTTGTGCATTTACCAGCATCCAGACCTCAACGATAGATGCAGGTAGCAACTCCTAATTGTGACATGCTCCAGATATTTCCTAATGCCCCCCAGAAGAAAAGGAGAAAAAAGGGGAAATTACTCCAGTTACTCCAGTTATGAACCACTGTTAGATACCAACTCTTTCTGCATACGATTACACATGTAGGGATATGTGTGTATACGTTTCTAGAGAGAAAAAGAAAAATAATGTATAAATGTATATATAAAAACATATAGATAGACAAATACATAAAACCCTACAAGGTCGATACTATTGTTAATATATACATTTTACAAATGAACAAACTAAGGCACAAGGATGTTAAGTAACTTATCCAAGTTCACACAGCTTAGCAAAGAACAGATCCAGAATTAAATCCATATTTTTATGTTAAAAACTATGCTCTTAAACACGGAACTGCATTATGCTGTATAAACTACTTAAGGAATAAATAATTTAAAAGTCTAAACTAAAGCTCATTTCTCTCTTTCTTAGAAGTCAACATGGCACAAAAGATCACAGAATTCAATGTCTGAGAATGTAGAGTGGGTCCTGCCTCTAACTCCAGCTGCCTGTGTGCCCTTGAGCACATCATTTACAATTTTATAAACACAGAGATAACAATTATGCCACAAAATTATTATAAAATTAAATGATATACTGATTGGGCAAGTCAGAGAATTAGCTTGACTCCAAAAGTATCCCTCGATTTGTAAATATCAAAATTATTGTTTTTATAACATCCAGTAAAATTTACTCAGTATAAAATAGTACCATCATGTTTGGGAAATCGTTTTGAGAGTGAAAATTGGAGAATTTTTTGAGATTTATTCTAGGTCACAATGTTACAGTGTCAATACTGTCAAACTGGTAGTTATCTTAAGATACAGAAATATAACGACACACACATAAGTAAACAACACCTCACACATACATCATAAAACACTGTCGCATACTACATAACACTAAACAAACTATCTCATACAACACACACACACACACACACACACACACACACACACATACAATTTTACAGAATTTTCTGGTTGGAGAGGAGAATTAAAATAGTTGAAATTTTTCCTGAATACAAGTAATTTCAAATAATTTACTAAGGTTACAAAAGCAGCCTTGTTTGCTTCTAGGATCATGTCACAACCAGTTCTCCCGGTTGATCTAAACACACGTGTTCTGAATATACATACATCCCCTACATGTGGTAATGGTAAGATTAGGAATGTCATCACAGCACTATTTCAAAATGTAAACATGCGTTTGACAGGCAATTCACAGCTCTTTAGAAGAGAATTATAAGCATTTGGAGCCCAGAACACACACACACACACACACACACACACACACACACACACACACACACACAAATACTGAAATTTTAGAGGAAATGATCTAGGTCTCTGGCGCCAAATAGCTCTCAAAAAGCTGTTAACAGTGACCTCCCAGAGTGCCTCATCTTGAGCTGACATAACCCTGCTGCGCTCTCCTTCAATTACGCTAAGCATATCCTTAGATTTCAGCAATATGATAGGTGGGAACCTGAGCCCCAGCTAAAGCTGCCCTCAGCTGTATCTTTATTAATTCTTCCCAGAGCTGCGATTGAACAATGCTAAGGAACAGAGAAGGTGGCATTGTGTCCTCCCTGGCAAAGACAAGTGTAGGCACTTCACACACAGAGATACGCTTGTCCCACCATTCAAAAAGAGCCGTTTGCCTGCTGCCTGAACTGCAGTGTGCCTTCATAATGCATACAAAAAAATCCTTGGAGGAGCCATCATTTTTAAGTACAATTTTATCGCAGAAAGGCCTGAGTCAGCTGTTGTCTCTCTTTAGAAATGTCTGATAATCCACTCCTGTCACAGACTGACAGGAGCTGCTATTTTACTTCCATCCGTTGGGGCAGACCCCAGGAGAACAGTTATCTCTCGATGGGCCACAACAGCAGGGCTCTCCCAAGACCTCAGTACATTTTAAATGTGCTATTTGTCCACACAGACGTATAAATCACCATAGAATATCTTTTCTGATGTCCTGGTCTGTATAATTCCTAAATAATTCCAATTGAGCTGACATCACTGCGAGGGCTTAGTACAGCTAGCCAGACAGCTAACTTAAGTGACCCCTTCAAGGGGTTTACGTGTCATAATAAAGGTGGAGAAAATTTTCAAAGATTTTAAGACATTGTTATAAAAACCATTTAATATAATCAAGCACATCTTACCACCTCAACAAATGTTGCTCACAATAGTTTCTTTCATTTTGGTGCAGTTGAAACAGTAAAACAAAGCATTTTCTTTGGGGTTTTTGTTTTGTTTTTGTCTTTAACCTCTCAGGCATTTTGGAGTGCAAGCAAATGTATAAACATATGGTATTCTATAGCAACAGTAGCAATCCCCTTGCATTTTAGAAGACCTTTCTCTGTAGAGTTTGAATTTTTTACAATAAACACATGTTAAAGAAATACATTTAGATGTTCTTAGTGGAGAGGAGGACTATATTTCTCTCAGAGAATCTTAAAAACAAAGAGTTCTTGAACTAGATTCTCTAATAAAAAATTTTTTAGCTAAAATGCTCAGGCGGCTACAGGTTGAATTTTAATCTTCATAGCTGGACAGCTGAAATTTTCCTTTTTGCATATCAATTAGATTTAGTCGCTCATCATTCTACCTTATGGTGTAGCCATTCACAGATGGTTACTCCAAGGATGGATGCATTTCAGTAACAGTTTGAAATGCCCCTGGGTAATAAAGAGTGTAAATGATTGCTGTGTGCTTTTGAAATAATGCAATCACACTGTTAGTGGCTGATAGGGTACAGCTGTGGACAAACTCCATACTTGCTTTTAGGACCTTGTCTACACTATGGATTAAAGAAATTTTAAAATATGTTAATTAACTAAAGAAAATAAATTTCATTCGAGGTATTGAACTGTAAGAAAACTATAGCTCATTTGTTTAAAAAACTGCATTTCAAGTAAGAAAAGCAAAAAGGTTAATTTCACAGATGCTCATCTTTCTGCCTAATTGCAGAATCAACATGGGGTAAACTGCTTGAATTAGAGGAACACCTAAAATGAGATCATTTGAACTGGATACAGAATAAAATGGGAGATTTATCCGCAATTCATCAGTAGAGACATTATTTAGAGTATAATTAAGTTGATTTGGAGTACCAGGCTATACTCGACTGTGTACAAGATAGAAAAAACTTTCCTACTCTTGAGAAACTGAAAATCATGGTAGAAAAGATTACTTGCATACAAGACGGTACATAACCAAGTGTCAGGTTATAAACAATACAGATGATAAGACCGCAGGAATTTGGGGGAAGGAAAGAATAGGAGCTACATGCACTGGGGATACTTGGTGAAGAAGGTTAAGGAGCAAAGGAAGATCTACTTTAATAAGAACAGTAAAGTCATATATGGATGTGGCAGATAAAGGAAACACTAGCCACTCAGAGTTCAGGGCTCACATGGAGGAATAATGAGGGACAAATGCCCGACTAAGGAGCTGGACCTTGACCTAACAACAGGTGTTAAGGAGGCTGCTGACAAAGGAAGGATTTGAGTGTGTTTAAAGAACTGAGCTAACAGTGGTCACGAAGACGGACTGGAGGGATGGGCAGAGCAGTGATCCTGAACCCAGGCTCCACCTCAAAATCACCTGGGAACCTTTCTACACTTGACCTCAACGCTATTTTTCAAGATTTTCAGACCACTCCAGAGACTGTAATTTAACAAAGCTCAGAGAGTATATATTTTGAAAGTATTCTTCGAGTAATTCTGGTGTGTTTCCTGGCTATGAACCACTGGACCTGAACTTTAAAACAGAACAAAACAAAAGGCAAAATATACATATATTCTTAGGAGAATACTGATGATATCCTCTGGTGAAATTCTGGTCTGTGGTCATGGCGATGGAAATGGAAAATGTATTATTCCTGGAGTTACTGCAAAGGAAAACTCAACTGCACTTGGTAATGGTACTCAATAAAGGAAAGGTATCAATGACTTCATGACATGAAGCCTAGGTAAATGGGAGTATTTCCTTGCACTGACTAAATTATGGGATTTTAACAATTGTAAGACATGAAGCCACTGAGTTGTCATTCAATTGGCAACTGTCTACAAAGAAGTAATTATGTGAGAGATGAGGACTAGAAACATGCCTTCTCAGCACCAAGATATTGGAAAAACTTATGAAAATGAGTTTGACTTATGAAACTTATGAAAGGCCCAGGACTGAACCTGAGTCCCAATTCACAGAGTAGAGAAAGAGCAATAGGAAAACTTAGGAGGAATAGAGGTAAGAGGAGATTGAGGAGAACAGATATGAAAGCCCAGGAAAGGAGGAAGTAATTTTAAAATGTTGGGTCCAGAATATTCAACTCTGGAAAAAAATATTATTGACTTTGTTTAAAATAAGGTCCATAATGAACTTGAAGTTCACCAAAAATCTTAAGAGTTAAGTAAGTCTTAAACCTACCCTCTGATTTCAAGCAATGGGAATCTGATAAACCTGAATGGATTTAAGGTTTTTGAATGTTCTCTACTATCAGGTGGGCCCTTGCTGACTCATTTAATACAATCACTTTAACTACTGAAGCTTCTAGAATGTAACAGAACAATCCCTCATATCCAGGTGTCAGATGAGTGATCAAATTTAAGCAGATGTGGCTGTGCATTTCTTTGACTACATTATTACTATAGGAAGTAGGTTTGATTTCTTCAAAGAAAAAATAAATAAAAAGTTATAACATATGCCTACAGAAATAACTCCTTAAGTAGAACTTATTCTCATGTTGCTCAAATCTGTTTTCTTGGGGCTGGGTCCCTGTAGTCATGTTTATACACACAAATCTGCCTCCCTGGTTATAGCAGAGTGGACCAGCTAAGAACACCTGATCCCAGGTGGGTCAATCAATTTTGCTCTCCCTGGCAGCTACAACTGGATTTAAAAATACTAGTGTCTGCTGACGGCTTAAACTGTAGACACATAATCTCAGGAACTGTGGAGTGTCCATCTTCCACGTTGGCCACAGGAAAAGGCACACCAGAGACAGGGAAAAAAGAAGCAGATGTGCAGGGAGAGGCAGGAAACTCATCCACCTCAGAGTCTGTCCAGATATTCCTTACCCTGTAACTTAGTACACTTTGACTCGAATTTGTTCTTCTGCCTTCTGCTGCTTCTGCTGCCACCACTGGCATTTCTGCTCCTTTCTCCCTGTGTCTCACAAACTCCCAGAGGGAGGATCTGATTGCGTTTGGTTGGTCATCATCCAATGTGAAGTAACCATAAGGTACAGTTATAAGCCTGGGGATGCCTGGGAACGGGACCTTCCATTCCCCTGGCCTTAAATAAATACCATGCAATGTATAATGTATGGATTGTCATGTGCACGTCTCTATATTAATAAGAATGAAAAATGTAAGTGATTTAGCAAAGCTGTAATACAATTCAGTAATCATATTGTATATAAATAATTAGTGAGCTGCTGCTGGTAAGCAGGCAAGTATGCAGCCAGAAGTTCCAGAACCATCAGAAGAAGAACTGTCAGGGTACAAAGAGCACCTGAGAAAGAAGAAGGCAAGTGGCTGCCCACTAGTGGAACCTGTGTAGGTCCCAAGAGTAGAAGCTGCACTTCTGTAAGTCACATAAATCTCAGTATTCTTTTACATCAGGGAAACTTTATATCTTTAGGAAAACTGTCTGCTACCATCTTCTCAACAAGGCACCACCATCTGTTTAGATGCCTACACAGAAGACATAAGCTGGTGGATCTGGTGGATCTTTCTTTTTCTTTCTTTTTTTTTTTTGGTAGTATTTGCTTAAGTACAAAGATATCCCAGAACTGCTGAGAAGCATGAAACAATTTATATGAAGACAACAAGGAAAATCGATAATGAAATGACAGGGAAATGCTGAGATACAAGAGTCAGTGAACATACCATGTATCTTGTTTGCACCTATGAAAAGGGGTCTCCTCTTTAGACTACTATCTCTGGACAACAGTCAGCATATTCTTATCTATCTACTAAGATACTAGAGTACCTCTACCCTAGTGTGATATCAGAGTGTCATACACTTAGCACTGTTACAGACCAATCCAAGACCCCTGTGTCAAGCTGTGCAGACCTGCCCTGCAAAAATCAGGAGTGCCCTTTCCATCACTACTCCAGTCGAAGTTGTGTGACACAGCAGCCCTGGAAATTACCTATCTATGGCATGCAAAAGCAAGGATGTGAATTCAGAAACATTAATAAGCAATGCATTTTGTACAGCTAAAGAGAAGTATCTTATCTCTCTGCTTGACCCCCAAGCCCAGTTCTTCCAATCCCTACCTTCATCCACGTACCTAAAATTAACTGGGTGTCTCCTAGGATCTTTCTGTTCGTACAAGGCAAACCCACACTAGATTCTCAAAGTCAAGAAGAAAATTTGTGCTCTTTCTCTTATTTCCTTAGGTAAATCTTCAGACAAGTCAAAATAATCAACCAGGATTATCAGGGAACTCCAAACGGGTTACTTGCTCTTCTTAGGATCACATGACCAGAATTTTCTCAAGTCAGACAGGGTTGATGTTTTACTTTTGTTCTCATTTTGCATCCTTTAAACTCTGACACTTGTCTTTTTCTTCATTCACCTAAAACATTTAAAGCCCCAACTTTATTGCTTTACATGTCAGACCATTTTCTGGCAAGGCTTCTTTGACAAAGCACACAAATTTAGCAACATGAACCCGAATGTGTATTTCTTGACTTCAGAAAAATATCATTTCTCCTATAAAACATATAGAGACATAAAAGGCAGACGGAAATACTAAACTGTGTGACATATAACTTGTTACAAAGTTCTGTGTGTTGCATTATACATAACATACAAAAACATAAGGCTGTGTAATTGTGACATGATTACAAATGGCCAGTTATTCATGTCATGTTAGATAATGTTTCACATCTTTACAGTTACAGAATTAAGTCTTACTACATTAGTTTATCATTTTTAGAAAAATAACAGTAGCCTGTAAAAGCTTCCAGTGGAAAGCCTTATGGTGATAAGAAAGCGTTTCACCCGCAAAGCGACTACCTGCCTGTCTGAGACCTTCACAGAGCACATAACTTAGTGAATCTGACATGATTCAGGTCATAAGCCATGGACTAGGAAATTTTATCCCATTTCCAACTTAGTCAGGCTTGCAGATGCTCTCATATACGAATTAAACTCACAGGAGACTGATGCAGAAAACCAGAATAGACATTTATTTGCAATAAAAAAAATTATAATTGCCAAGAGGTCAGAGAAGGACATCAGTAGGAAAATCATTCTCTCTTCAGAGGTAAGCTCTCCAGCAACCAGTTAACCAGGCGCCAGTTGGGGCAGCACAGAAACAGAATTAACATGAGATTTGCCAGATTAGAATGTAACTGCATCAGGCCCTGGAAACCTAGGATGTCTGTCGCCACAGCAAAGGCCTATTAAGAGAAGTGACCACTATAGGGCACAGGCAGGGTGCTCACCCTGGCTCAATGCACATAGTCAGCATCTGCTTCTCAGATCCTCTTTGTTCTCTGCTTCCCTTTATAAACATCCCTACACTTGATTGCTGAAGACTTGAGATAGATATAGTTTTTTTTAAGATTGTAGTCAAATTTTGCTGACCTGGAGCCATTCTGTCTCTGCGATTTTTCCTTCTGTACTCTAGCCCTTAAGTGTTTATTTTATTTCTTATTGCCAAATTCATAGCAGGCACTTCATTGTCACACCCATGTACTTACTGCCCACACTCACTCAATTATTGTGTGCTTATTTATGTTTCTAGAAAACCTGAAAAGACTTTTTAAAAACTGTCATCATACAGACTCTAAAGACAGTAGCCTTGAAGTGGACTTTAAAAAACAAAACAAAGATACTGAGTGAGCAGTGAATAATTTTAACCACAAATCATTCATCCTTAAGTAGCACCGAAATCCTTCACGGTAAATCTTAACTACCATGAAGCAGGAGTTTAGCTGTCTGATCATTAACCAAAATATCCAAAATGGTGGCAAAAGAAAACAAACAAACAAAAACGCCACCGGGCCATCCTTACAGTAGAATGAGAACTGTAAATTTCAGAATCCAGAACTCTCTGCTCTTGTTCCCATGAACCTCCCAACCCGGCTGCTTTCCAGTGCTAATCTTGTCTGGCCTCTCTGCCATGTTGGTCTCTGGTTCTCGAAATATTTCCCCGCTGGCTTCCTTTCACAGGCTCCACTCTTCTGGACTTCCCCATAGCACTGCGCTTCTCTAGCTTTCACTGCATCCTCGTCCTCTGCCCCGAAGGACTGTGCCCCCCAGACTCCACCCATAACTCTTTCCTTCTTCCTCTACTTTCATCCTCTTCCACTACTGTGACTTCAAGAACAACTTATATACAGTGATTTGAAACTAAATATTGCATAACCAGAGCAAGACACGTTAATGGCTCCTCACTGTTAATTTTCTTACTTTTTCATCAGTCAGTCCTGAGGTTCAGAAGTGTATCTGTACCACCCCACCTCCACTCCGATGTCTATAGTTCCTCTAAATTCCACGTGTTCAAAACATTATTTTTAATTAGTCTCAAATCTTTCCTCCTATGTTCTCTATTTCAGTTCATGGCCTCTGCATCCACCCACTTTCTCAAGATGAAAATCTTGAAGCCATCATAGGTATGAAGCACTACTGGCCAATATGTAAGAGTAACTATCTGATAGAATTGTGAACAAAATTGTGCAAGAGAAAATTGCAGAATTGGTTGTTAAACAATCAAAGACAAATGACTGTTAACTAAAGCAGATGATATAATTAGGAAAAAGCGTAAAAGGGAAGATTATATGGGTTATAAAAGAGACTTTAATTTGTATGTATATCATTTGTAATTATAAATATAAAAAATTGATTAATTCCATTTTTCCCACTCAACTTCTATGAGTTCTATGAGGGCATGGTACATACCTGTTTTACTAATCTTTGTATGGCTAGCACCTAGTACACTGCTTCACATATAGTAATTTCTACTTTGATTTGTCTATCAAGATCAAAGAAGACTCACAGAATGCTAATCAATACACAATATCAGTCTAATACCACCATAAAAACTAAAAAATTTCTAGTGGGATGAATAAAACTTTTTCAGCATATCCTATGTTCAGTTTTTCATTCATCACTTAACCAGAAATTTCTGTTTTACTAGATTAAAGACCCTGAGTGCGATAGTGATTTCTACCTCAGCAAAACTAAACTGACCTTGAGAACCATTTATAATTTTCTAAAAACCCCTTCTAAAGATTAAACAAGTCTCAAAAATCTCTGCTATCAAATTTCCTGGGCATCATCAATTGATCAGGAAGGTATGAGAAAAGCAGAGAGGTCTAATGAAGACCCTTGAGCTAGAAAAAAAAAGAAGCAACAGAAAGAAACTTCTTTGAAAGCACTCCGCCCAAACACCAACTGAGGAAGAAACCGGCTCCTTATTCTCTATTACCAAAGCTGACGACTCCGAATGAGTAAACATAAATATCATGTGAATAATTTATGAACAAGGACGACTGTTGTGTTTATGAATGGTCATGATATATAAATATACAGAAAATAGAAATCTAGCACTTTTTCCTAAGCCCTCCTCCCTAAAACCAAGTATTTGTAGAAATAATATTCACTCCAGCCTTAAAACAAACAAACAAACAAAACAACTCCTTCTCCCTAACCCCTCAAATGTAACTGTTCATCAAATTCTATCAATTCGGTCCTTTAAGGCCCAGCTCAAAATCTGCTTTCTCTGTGCTTTTTACTGGCTCTCTGTGCTCCCAATGCATTCTGCATTTTGTCACATATTATAGTAATAAATTATAATTATTTTAGCATCACCGTCCTCCTTCCCTCTTCTAAGGCCAGGAGCTATTTAAAGATTCTCAGGATCTCCTGTGTAATAACTAGGCTTGATACAGTACTGTTAATTTAACTGGCACTCAAGTCATAGTCAAAAAGGGAGGAAATGGGATTTGGGAACATAAACAGAATTTTGATAGCAAAGATTAATCCTGTCATCCTTCCTACTTTTCTCAAAGGACTTTTCTTCAATTATTTTTTGTTATATCCATGTCAGAGAGCATTCCTCATAATTTGAATGATGTGTAGGTGTGGACACTGAATGGATGTACTTGTCATTAGGCTCCTTTACTTCTGAGTTCCTCTCGTATTCACTCAGTCCCTTAGCAGAAGCAAAGACCAAAAAAAAACATAGAAATCCAACACAAAGTGCTAAAATATACAGAGATAATATATACATAGTGGTGTTGATTAAAACACTGATGGGAAATAAAGAACACTGCTTTCAAGAAAAAAAGGTCTCCCTCTATATGTATGATTTTAATTATCACGAGAAAGCCGTCTGTTTTCCTAGGCAAGGGACAATGGCACTTACCCCTACCCACCCAAATGCTACTGGTATCTGTCCATAAAAGGAAATGGATGCCTGGTATGTGTATATAAAAGAGGAGCAGAGCGCTGAGCTCTGAGGTGACCGATAATGCAATTTGGCTGCTCTTGTGGGAGAGTGGGGTACAGTATCGAAAAGATGAGGGAGAGAAAGTTATCCTGAGCAGTGAGGATTAACATTTGAATCTTAACCTACATGAAGAAAATAGGAGCTTAAGTTGCTACTGTTGGGTGGGGGGACATTTTTTTCTCCTTCCTTCTAAATTCTTCTAGGTACACTAATAATCAAATTAGCATGAATCGGATTTAAAGGAGAAAATACCCAAAGTTTATTATCCAAATGTACACTTAGAAGTCTTTAAGAATATGAGACCCAAAGAGGCATTGGGCAGTTGAGGCTTATATGCCATTTTGGACAAAGGAGAAGAGGGGCAGGGATCTGGGATTTCCAAGGGGAAGTAGGCAATTCAGTAGTACGCAAGAAAATGCAAACACATGGCGAACAAATTCCTGCTGAGCTACCCAGACACAATGGGACACAGGGCAGAACCTAGCAGAACAGGTTTTTGCATGGATCCTTCACACCCACCACACTTCATTCAAAAGGCTTTACGTGAATATTCTAAGATTCCCTTCCTGAAGCAGACCTTACCATTTCATTTGAGTTCACTTGTGTAGGAAAGGGGAGGGTTCAGGGTTCTTTAGGAGTCTCTTGTTCCTTAATAATCAGCTTAAAATCTATATCACAAAGGCACCTTTTGGGGTGGCAAAATTTGGTCCCTTTCACTACGTGAAAGGTTTCAGTAAATAATAGATTTGACATTGTTGTACAAGTAAATAAATTATTCTGCTTTGATTAATGAAAAGTGATTGCCAAGTGCTGTCCCCATAAGCACAATAATTTTACTATATAACATCTCCTGGTGATTATTTCTTTGGCCCAGACGCTATTTGACAAAATGCTTTTGTATCTAAAAAGGTATATTTTGCTAGTTTAAATGCATTCACACGTTACAAATTTATAGCTTCATACATTCATTTCTATTTTAGCAAAAAATTTTCATGAATGGGAAAGAAGAAATACTGTATTAGATTCTTCTAGCAGAAAAGCCATTTGTCCTACTGTGATAGACTAACACCTTGGAAAGAATCATTTATGAATTCAACCTCTTTACGTGCGTTTCAACTACTGTGGATGCAAAAATTTATTTACACTTGCAGTAATGCAAGATTAAAGAACTAATTTTGGAAGACTAAATTTACATATAAGACCTCAGGGTAGGAAAGAATTTATCTTTTTTTAATTTTTATTTTTCAATTAGAGTTGATACTCAATATTATTTTATATTAGTTTCAGGTGTACAGCATAGCAGTTAGACATTTATATAATATAAGAAATAATCCCCTGGATTAGTCTAGTTCCCAACTGGCACTATACATAGTTAGTACAATATTATTGACTATATTGCACGTTACAGTCTCAAGACTATTTAGTAACTGCCAGTTTGTACTTCTTACTCCCTTCACCTTTTTCACTTGGCCCCTCCCCTACCCCTCCCATTTGGACATCACCAGTTAAGAATTTAAGATACAAAAATACATAAATAATCATGGAAAAATTGATAAATTCAATCAATTACATTAAAATTGAGAAGTTAATCAAAGGACATCACAAAGAGGTAAAAAATAAACCACTATGAGAGATTTGCAACACACAAATGATAAAGGACAGGAATCAAGAATACATAAAGAACTTCGATATACCATTTAAAGATAACCAAATATTTTAAATAGCTAAAAGCTTGAATATATCCCCCTAAAATGAAACTAACTGACTATTTCTCTTGAAAGATATATTCCATGGATTTTTTAAAAATGTTCATAGCATTATTCATTTTTAAAATGCAAATATCCCTGGGACATGAAACACATCTAGCCATTGCCAACCTTTAGCACTATTAGAAGTTCTCTCCTCTTCCCTCAATATATGGTTCGCCAATGGCACAGAAGCAGCTGGATTTTGGAAACACTAGTCACTGAGTCATAGCCTAGAAAGAGCAAAAGAGAGTGATGGAGAGAGAAGTCCCCACCCACAAAGGACTGGGCATGGTGCTCCCGGGGATAAGACTTGCCTGTTTGGAGGTGCTTATAATGGAAGACACAGCAATACTCCCGAGTTAGGGGAGACCAAGATCCAGGCTGAGAGAGAAGAGGGTTTTTGGTGGAGAGTATAGAAAGAATTCAAATACACACCAAAGTTAGAGTCAAAAGTTTATCGAAGGGGAAAAGCAAAGACTAGAGAAACCAAAGACAAAAAGCCAAGACAAGGGAAAAAACTCTGAGTTAGGAGATACAGTTTATATATCATTCTTTAGTTCCTGTGAGTTAATTAAAAGACTTTGTTTAACCATATCCTTTGATATGGACAGTGAGGAATGATAAGAGAATATAGTGTGAAAAGGTAAGAATATGTGGCATGAAAGGCCCCCTGGCAGTTCTTAGCCTTTAATCCACAAATTCTTATGGTTTCAGCCATAAGGGATTAAGATTTTATTTGTGTAGGGCAGCCACTTAAAGACTGTTTTTCCTGTTTCCAATTCACAGGTGTACGAAATGGGTTGTTAGCAATCTCAGCAATCTTCCTTTGTCCTGCAGGTGTCCGCCTGGCCTGGCTGCAGAGCGGATCAGCTCACTGCAGTCTCTGAATGTAGCTTGATTTAACAGTTTCATTGCAGTCTCTGAATGTAGCTCGATTTAACAGTTTAGTTCTACTGCCTCCACCCTACATTACTTAGAATGGGTGCCAAAGGGCCTACAGTGTTCTCTACAAACAGGTACATACTAACGTTCTTTTTTTCCATCATATATTCTTCTGACAAATTATTTTTAAATGAGATGTTACATGAATTTTCTTTTATACATATGTATTTTAATGTTTTTTAAAAATCATTTATGTGATGATACACTTCTACTAGTAATGTATGAGTGTCCTAGTTACTCCCCATCTTCACCATTTCTTATTGTATTTTTAATTTTATCCATTCTAGTGAATGTGTGATGATACCTTATTGTGTTTTTAATTTGCATTTCCCTGATGTCTAGTGATTTAGAACTTATTTTCATGTACTTATTGGCCATTTATATATATTATTTTGTAAAGAGTTTATTACTTTTTCACATTATATTATTGTCATAGAGTTCTTTATTATGTTTCAGATACAAGTTCTAAATGCATTTTAAATATTTCCTCCCTTTAATGCATACAATTTATCAAATTGTCTTAAAAAATAAATAGCTAAAGACTTTGATTGGCATTTCATAAAACAGGAAACCCCGATAAACATGAAAAATTGTTCAATCTCACCAGTAACCAGGGAGTCGCAAATTATAACTATAATAGAATGCTGTTATATATCCATTAGATCAGCAAAACTTTAACAATGAACTTGACAATATTCAATGACGTAAGTACTGAGAACTCTCATATACTACTGGTAGGTATATAAATTGGTATAATCACTTTGGAAAACATGATAAAGTTGAAGATAGGTATATTCTGTGCCATAGCCATTATTACACTCACAGAAATTCGTAAACATGGTAAAATGTTCATAGCGGCAAGTGTTTGTAATAACCCAAAGAATGAAAGTAACCCAAAAATCCACCAACCAAGGAGCATATGAATAAATTATGGCATAGTCATACAATAGTGTCAAGAAAAAAATTCTGAGATGTTCTAAATTAAATTATAGCAGCCAAAGAGTAAGAGAACAGTTAGCTTGTTAATAGCTGTGGACCAGCTCTGACAAAAGACTGCTCGCATTCCTGTGCATCTCTCAGCATTTAGGATTAATTTCCAGGTGGCTATTTCCGAGATTATCCAAAAGAGAGAACAACCAGGCACCACAGAACCCCAGGAGCTTCCACTTCTTATTTACACATGAATCCACAGGAGTAGACACTTGCAGAATCTACTGTGCCTATCCCATCCCCTTTGTTTATAGCTAATGTAAGTCCTTTCAGGATTGTTTACATCCTTCTCCCTCCTACCTGGGATATACAAAAACACTTGCAAAACACTAGAACAAGGGACATGTTGTTTTTCCTGTGCTGCTGGTGCAGTTTTTGTTTTTGTTTTGTTTTGTTTTCTGTTTGTTTGTTTTGTTTTGTTTTGCTAGCTATGGTCTGATAAACCCTGTCTTTTAAAAAGACTTTCAGTCATAAAAGTTTTTTTAATTACGGGGTACACTATGATTCCATTCATGTCAGGTTCAAAACAGACAAAACTAAACCACATGTGGTGAAACTATACAAGAAAATTATGACAAAATTATGTACTACCTGGTGTGGAAAGCCGCATGGGTGCTCACAATATTCTATTCCCATCACCTGAGTGGTTGCTACACGAATAGTAATTTCATATTGTTTGCTACACTGTGTTTTATGTTTGTGTACTTTTTCTGTATATGTGGCATATTTCATAGTTTAAGATGTTTTTTAAAAGGGTGTGCAGGCATATACGACTAGATATTCTGGAAACTGGATGAGATGACACAAAAGACAAAAATGTAATCAGGAGATAATAACTGCCATGAATAAAGAGAAAGCAAGATGAGTGGAATGGGTTGAGTAGAGAGAACTGGTTACAGATCGTAGAGTAAGTCCCCACAGCTAAGTGTCATGGAGTGTTGCTGTGGACACACAGCAAAGGCTGCAAATTGAATGCACAATGAAATTTCTAATCATGCAACATGCAAGATTCCATACAGTCCCCAGAAGATGGCTCCAATAATATCTAAAGTCCTTGATAGATAAGGATTTGGCTCTCAGATTTAACAATCGAAGAAAATAAGATAGTCTGTCTATATTTTGGATGCTTCGTAAGAAAATAATTTTAATGATAAAATTTTTTAAAGGCTTGGAAAGGTTAATAAAATCCTTATATTTTGTTTGAGATTTCTTTAAAGAAATGCTGCAAGAGCCAGATGTGAAGTGAAGACTGTTGGAATGTGCTTTTCTTTAAAAAAAATATTTTAGAAGATTTAGAAAAAAATTGTGCCATAAATAGCAAACCATTCATTTTTAATTTGAAGAATTATTTTTATCGACATATTTTCACAATTGTATATATCTCTATAAAGAATTATAATCAATCCTTTTTTTATTTTCCTGACCTTATTTACTGTAAAGTGCTAGTCATTATTTTTTAAATGAATTCATTTTGCTCTGATTTTTTCCACATGTCAGTTGTTCTCAGATAATAAAGTTTCTCAAAAACGGATTAAATTTTAAGCCCTCACACTCACACATTTTTATTTTATATATTAGGTCACGCCATGTAGAATTGCAATATTCTGTCATCTCTGATCTACGAAAATGGCAATTTTAGATGATTTCACATTTATACACGATGTCCAAACTCTTAGCTGTGCGCTCCTGCCCATAGCACAAGTCCTGTCTTGTGATATTTGAAAAGTTAGCCATTATACAGAAAAAATGTGAAGACATTTCTGTGTTTTTCATTATAACTTTGCTTCCCCATTTAAAAGAAATCCACTATCTCCTTCTTTTGTTCAGCAAAATAGAAAACACTGATGAGACTTACACTTTTTTTAAAACTGGGCTATGGTTTAGATCTTACATTTAACAAACATTTGTTGACCACCTACCATGAGCTAGGTAGGCCCTCGAGAGAAACAAAAATAATAAGACAGGATTGCTGGCTCATGAAGCTTACAAACAATGGGGGATAAAAATGGTAAGAAAACCAATATGTGCAGGATACTATCATAAGTGCTAGTCAAAAATGTGGCCTCGTTATTAAGATATCTTTTCATACATTTTTAGCTTAACAAAAACACAAATTGGTCAAAAGCAAGACATAAAAATAAATCAGAAATATAAATTCTGAATAAGCTACAAATCAGATAGTAAGGTGCTGAGTAATTTCATTTTCTTAATTTTAAGTTGGTATCTTATGAGACAGGAGTGTAAGATGACAACACTGTCTTGTTTGAATTATAAATCTTGACTTTAGAAGAGCAGGTGGGGAGTTTAATGTCCACAGAAGGAAATCCAAGGGCTCAGAGAAGGTAACAAGCTGGCTAAGGGGAGAGTATGGTTCTGAACTTTTATCCCCTCAAAAGGTACAGAAGACATCGAATTTGAGAGATTTTTACAGATTTAGAAGGCAACTAGTTTAAATTTCTCTAACGTGTTTTCCTTTGTGAGTCAAGGAAACACGTACATTCTAAAGAAGATATTTGAGGGTAGAGATAACATCCATTTCAATTACACTGAAAATGTTTGAGTTTCCAATCACTGAATTTAAGTCACCGCATTTCCTCTGGTATAAAGCGTGTTGTTGATTCTGTTAATATCTCTTATTTTTTTTTCATTCTGCTTCCACAAATGCCAAAACTACACACACTTAATGTAACCCTGTGAGAATGAGAAAACATACATAAAATTTTATTCATTCAAAGAAACTAAAACCCAACATTTTGGGTTTTGTTTATAGACCTAGTTCTTACAAACATTTAATCAAATAAATAGTCTGCTTAGGAAATAAAGATACTCTCAAACTATTTCACTTCTCTCAATGGAGTACTGACTTATGGTTTGATAAGAAGACAAAAGACACACACCAAAAACAACCTGACAAGAGGAATTTTAAATGTTAAGTGGTTAGACAACATGAAAATAAAACTGCTCAACCTTATTAATTTAAAATTTCAAAATTAGTATGGCAGATCGTTTTACCTATTGAATAAGTATTCCCTCCATTACAGGTTCATAACACTTGTGACTACAAGTAAATTCCAGTATTTTTCATAATTTATCTCTAATCATATGCTAATTCCTATTAATAAATTCTCAGAGCAATAAAAGACTTCAAACGATCAGGCCTGCGAAGATTTGCAGCAAAAAATGAAAAGGACCATGAAATGCTTCTTGGAGAACCGAGGACCATTTTGACCTGATTTACTAGACATTTCATAATAAAATTATGCATCTTACCAATAGAAATAATATTCCTTCAATAATGATAACTTTACATTCTCATTCTTGGACCTGCTTTGTACTTGACCATGTAGTCAGAATTGAGTGCTTATGAATGCAATTATACATTTTCATAAAGTTGCAAGCATCATACCATAACATACTTTCTGAACTGCACGATTGTGTCACTCCATCTTAGCTCTTTCCTTGAGTCTGTTCTTTCTCACTGAATTAGTTAAAACAGATTAAAGGCAAGAATGTAGAGCAAAACTTAAGGCAATGTTGGAGGAATAATGGTCTAGAGGATGTAACAGGAAAAAGAAAATAGGGATATGCCTCTGTCTCGGGATTCTTAGATTTGTAGGATATGGGAGTAAATGAGCAATATCTTCTACAAAGAGCTGCAGGGGGAGACCAGTAAACTAAGTTGAGGACATGGAAAGTATATTCTAGGAAGCAATTAAGAGACAAGAAAGTTTGTTTTGTCAGAGAAGGGTAGCAGACAGAGAAGCAGAATGTTTGGCAGAAGCAGGTGGGAGAATAGATGGGGGGAGGGAGCTTTGGCTGGAGGAAGAACATGGGCTTTAAGAAATTAAATTAAGATTAAGAGAGAAGATGAATAAAGAGTATTCAAATCCAATTCTAGCAGTCTCTTTTATAGCCTTCCTTTTACTGGACCACACTGAGAGGCTTATAAAGATGCTGTATTGTTGACTTTTAGGCATTGCTTAAAAAAAATTTTTTTTTTAATTTATCTGCCATGGGGAAAAAACAATCCATCTTTTCCAGAGCAGGATGGAAGCCAGTGAACCAAGTAGCTCATTGGGGATACAATTATAAACATGTAGCATTATTTTGAGCATGAGGGGGGGAAAAGCATTTATTTAGAATAGTTTTTCATAACCTCAAAAAAGAATGCATCTGCCATTTATTTTCAGTCAAATATGGTACTTCTTGGAAGAGGCCCAGAGATTCCTGCTGTTAAATCAAGACCTATGAAGAAAAAAAAAAAATTTATCCACTCCACAATAACATGGCAAGTAACACAAAGGCAGTGGTACTTATCCAGCAGGGAGAGGTCTCCAACACGGGGACTCCCGCCAGCTGACTTAATTACAGCGCAGCAAGGCGATCCAGATCCACTACACAGACAGTGCAACCCAAAGGAGGACTGCTGAGATCCCTCCTAGCTACGGAGACAGATGGTTCCGCTGCTTCTTGTTTGGTATGAGGCCTTCTAGAAAAAATCTTTTAAAATGCATACATGCCAAAAAGATTTTCCCTACCAGTATTTTTTTTCAAGCCCACCATATGCTACTGTAAAAATAATCCTTACCTTGAGAGTCAATCAGCAAGTATATACTGAGCTGTGACTAAGGGATAGAAAAAGGTCTAAAGCGGCTTACCATCTAGTTTAGGAATATGGACCAAACTCTGATTTAATTTAAGGGCTCTTTATTTATTTATTTTTTTCATCATGCTACACACAAAAAGAGAAAGTACTACAGAGGCCACAAAACCTTTGCCTTAAAAATTCTCAGAGATAGTAGCAAACAATGGTACAGAAACAATGCATGTCTGTGCTGAAAAATATGGCTAAACGAGGGACGGTGCACTGCAGCCTAATACAGCAGCAAAGGTAAGTAAACATTTTAAAGCAGTCACCTTAGCAAACACAGGGACTAGGGGATAAAACAGGTAATTACCCCCACCGATTATGAAGTTGAAATACAGTTGCTAAATCGTAACACTGTGTGAATTCTAATTTGTAAAAAAAAAAAAAAAAGTTTTAAAGAAAATGGAAATTGAACCACAAACTTACTGAAGAGGAACCAAGCTATTACTGTCGTACTGTTTCATGAACTCAATACACATGTAGCTTTCCTGCATGCAGCAAACTCTACCTTCCTAGTCATTTTAAAGGTTATGAATTAATCAAAACCACGAAGTTCTTCATTCTTGCATGTGAATGTACAGTAATGCCAACTAAGGAATTTAGAGTTAATTTACAATTTTCATACTATCTATATATTTAAGTATATAAATATACAAACATTTATAGGTGATACTCATAATAACTCTATAACTAAGAAAGTACAGCTTAATCAATTTGAATGAATTCATGTATGTAAAGCACTGGAGAACCACTTGACACATAAACCAGCACTATATAAGTCCAAACTATTACTTCTACCATTATAGTAATATTGGTATTGTTGTTTTTTAAAAATCCGAGTTTTGAAGTCACACTGCCTGACTCAAATTTTGGTTCTATCACTATCTACACAAGTTACCTAATCTATTTATGGCTCATTTCTGTCATCTAGATCATGAAAGTAATAATAAAAACATCTTCTTCACAGTCTGTTGGGGGTGTTGAAATAAAATACATTAAATATTTAGCACAATACTTACTATGTGGTAGGCAGCAAATATAATTTAGCAATTTTTACAGTTTAAATGTTTGGCCTTGGCCTCTTAGCCAATAAATAAAGAATATGAACTAAATCCCAGGTCTCCTAATAAAGTTCTACAGCTAACACTGCTGGGAAACATACAAAAGAGGCCATTTAATCAAACAGATAAAACTAAATAGTATGGTACGGTAACAAAAAGCAATATTGATTGCACGTGCTGACACCAAGAGTGAAAGACTTTATATGACATAAAGTAACCAGATCAGATGCTCTAGTAGAACATACACTAGTAGAACACAGTACCTTGTTCTTGTCTATTATTTTTTTCCTTTTTGAAAAATATAGAAAAAAATATATACATCTGGGTAATGAATCACTACACTAAATATCTGAGAGTATTACTTCGGGTCACAAAGCAAAATAACTTGTTAATAAAACAACCAACTTTAAAATACTAAGTATTCAGTGAAAACCAGATTCATGATAAACCAAAACAGTAGTTTAGCTCCAGGTATTAACAGCTATATCTCGAGCCATAAGCAAACCTAATAATAAAGCTCCTAAATAAAGAACTGTGGTATGTTCAGCAAACAATCACCTCAATTTCTCAAGAACATTCACCCTGAGCACAAAGTATAAGTACAGATGGACATCTTTCTAGAGAGATTAAAGTTCACAGGGAGATTAGGATACTGAAGATCTGGGGAAGAAGACGAGAGGGTCTGAGGAAGAGGAAGGAAAGAGATGCCTAATTATTCCCTTTTCTCTACCGTCTTCCCCCCACTCTCAAAATTCACTCGTTAACTCATTTATTCATCAAAATGTCAAATGCAGTGCTTGGTGATAAAATTGAATGTGACAAAGAATCTGGTAGAGAAAATAGAAAACACACAAAAAATCATCAATCACATTACAGTAGCCTCAGGTTTTACAGGAGAACGTCGAGGGACATCGGCTAGCCAGATCGTGGATTTTGGGCAAGGTTATATGCCTTGTGCTCCTGTATATACTATCTCATTCAAAAATAAACATCAGCCCTATTTTCTGCTCCTATTCCTTAGTAAATGGAGTGATGGAGGCTTTGAATTCTAAGAAGTAGAACCCAGAATGAGATTTCGGTCCTCTTAATCCAAGCCCAGGGCTCTTTGTGAGGCACTATGATCCTATTCCAACTCCTCTACTTTCTCATTCCTCACTTTCCTTTCTCCTTTATTTGTTTTTCTCCCTAGGAGGGAAAAAGAGTGTCAGAATCTAGATCAGAAGTGAAAACTCAAATGTCAACAAGAAAGTGACAGATGTTATAAATGAGGGAAGAAGACAGTAAGATGATGCAGATGAAATGGAATGGTGGGTACCGTGGCGAATTGTAGACTGATGCCCTTTCCGAAGGAGAAAGACTCACTCTACTCCAGCCTACTGATGTCACAAGAAATTAGGGCTCAGGGCTTTGTGAAATCTTCCAATTTTTGAAAGAGGCCTGAAATCCAGATTTTTTTATATGACTATCCTTATTTAAAAAACAAAATAAAAAAATAAAATAAAAAAACAAAGCTCTGTAATCAAATATTTCTAAGTCACTGGGCTGGATTCTGCCCATGGGATACCACTTTGCAGTCTCTGCTCCAGAAGAGAAGTGGCCAATCTCGCTGGCACTGTTCTCCATCACTCTGGTATTTCCTCTATAGAGTTTAGCAACCGAGCAGTCATAGCAAAACAAACCATAGGACTGCTGTAACTTTTGTTATCAGGTCTTTATTCTAATTGTATTGTATTAATGATACAAGCACATTTAATGACAGAGTCACAGTCCTCTGTTATAAATTCATCAAGTACTTGACCCACCTCCTCAACCTCCCTACCAAGTAGCTTTTTACTTTCTACTGAAACATCTTTATTAGCCAACAGGGCAGTCTCTCCTCAGAAGGAGCACTAATTTTCACTCTGCTCTTAGCCTTCCATACAGAAGGTCCTTCTTCATATTAAATTGAGCTCTGTATTCTTGTATCTGCCTTCCACTGGTTCCTGGATCATTATCTACAACATCATATTCCAGGAATAGAGACACTGACATCTATCATCATCACCTTCTGGACACTGTTCCAGTTCATGCAGACCAAGGTTACACCTGCTTTTTCAGGAGTCTGTTCACTTGCCACCCTGACCCACGGGTGCTATAGCAGGATGTAGCACTGCAAACGGGTCAACAAAAATCAAGGAGAAACAAGCTGTTGTTTGTACCAGTCACATTTTTTATTTTAATTCCAGTTTAAGGATATAAATATTCCATGTTTCTAGAGTATACTCACCGCTTCCTAGAAATAAGTATTTTAAATCTTTGGTTTAAAAAATACTGACATCTATTTTAGCAACTAGATGGAGTTGGCTACACAGAATATTAAAAAAGTATATATGGCTAGTTTGTTTGACTTTATGGGAATAAAAATGACTTAACATTTTAGCTTTGTAATAGAAACTAAGAAATATGGGTATAACCTCAAAGTATATCATGAAATGTAGCCAACTTAAGTCCAGTAAATTACATCACAGACCATAATAACTATAGGATGATGCTTGCTTTTCCGTCAAAGTCATGAATCCTTTCCAAATGTTAAATGCTTTTGGCAGACACATTTGTAAATTCTTTTTTAAACAAAGCATCAAAATTGAGATCCATGGAATTTTAAAATTAAAATAAATATGTAATACTCTCCTAAATTTAATTGTGAAATTAAATTATTTAATTTAATTATTTAATTGTGAAATTAAATTATTTCATTTTATCTCCTTATCCTATGATTTCTTTATATTCTTATTAGCTCCTAACAAGAAAACCTAGGAGCCATCTTGATCTCTCCCTTTCCTTTACTCTCACATCCAATTATTTAGCAAATCTGTCAACATACATCCTGAATCAGATCATTTCTCACCCCTGTTAGAGTCTCCCCCAGTCCAAGCCTCCATCCTCTAATACCAGCACTACTTCAACAGCCTCCTAACTTGGCTCACTCAGTCTTCAAAGAATGCCAGTAATCTAAAACATCACAGATACCATCAAGGTTTCTAGCAACATCTAATTGGATAATTGAGCTCCCTTGCTAGAGCTTGCATGCTTTGCTTATTAAAATGTACACCAAGTCTAGGACAACCACAATTGGATACTCAGCACCCCATCTTTCAAATTTACTGGGGAGATAGAAATAAACTGCCCTTATTCATTTAATGCTTCCTTGTAAGTGCTGACATATCAAAGCAAAGAGCCAACCACAGAAAAGACTCCTAAAGTCAATGATTCCTACAGAACAAACCAGGGAGAAGTATTTCACCAACAAGAACATACTGTAAAGCTATAACAGTAAGACAATGTAGTAATTGCACAGAAATGAAACCAAACGCTCCAAAAATAGATCTGTGCCTATACAGACACTTGACTTATGACAAAGCAGAGATTAAAGATTAACACTATGCTGGAGATGCAAAGATGGCGATTGAGACAGAGTAGGTGAAAAAATGGTAAAAATTCAGGCACAAGGAACCAGACAATAGTGTCCTTTTAGTAAATTGATTTAATCAAACAAATGGTGTTTTTGTTTTTTTTTAAAGCAAGGAGTCTATTCCAAACTCTTTGCAAAATAGCTGGCCAGTCTTAATAACTTCATCTTCTTTTATTCTAACCGAAATCAATGCAATACCACCAACATCTATTAAACACTCGTTATTGGTAGGCGTGGGGGTGTGTGGAAGAATACAACATATCTCACGAGTTACCAGGTGAATTTAAACTCCTTTTCCCTGACGGAGATTAGTCTTGCTTTAATGTATACACAGGTTATCTCAATGGAAAGGCGTGCAAAATATTGTGACTCACTTTGCTCAAAATCCTCCAAAAGTTTCCCACTTCACTCACAACAAAAGTCAAAGTTCTGGTAACTACTTATAAGCTGCTCCCTTATTTGATCCACATTTCCTTTTTGACTTCATTTTATATTCACCCTCCTCACTGGATGCCCTCCAGCCAGGCGGCCTCTTTGCCATCCCTCTCAAGGAGGCTTTCGCTGACTGTTTTATTGAAAACAGACCTTTCCCTACTTCGCAGGCCACCTCCCTCTTCCCTGCTCTATTTTTCTCCATACCATTTAGGACCATCTAACATTCTTTTTGACTTATTTTGTTTATCGTCACTCCTCCTCAACCCCATTCCCATCAGCAACCCCCATCCTTCACCCCCTCACCCCATGGCAGAATGTAAGTTTCATGAGCATGGAGATTTTTGTTAAATTTCTTCTCTGCTGTATCCTTCAGCACCAAGACCTGTGCCTAACACAAAAGAAATACTAAATATATCATTATTGGAGGAAATGATTAACAAACCATTATTTAACTTTATGCAATGACCTATCTGCTCACAATATTTACTTTGGTGTCCATTTTCCTAATTTCTAAATCCCGTTGGCATTGCAAATTAAAATGTAGCTTAAAAATTTTTTAACTTGCAATTGATCAATGATGACATAAATCTCATTGGTCTAGAGTTTTTTTTTAATTATCTCTTCCTGAAATGTCTTTCTGTGACAACTGTTTAAAAATGCAATTGTAGTTTTGAAACCCTGGTCCATATTATAGCAAATAATAGCTCCTATTATCCCAAACACTTCAATATGACTTGCGCATTTATTTCACTAAAATGAAAAAGGCATATAAAATTTGATAAATAACTACAGTAATTAAGATAGAGGACCTGAGAGAACTCTCTTTAGAAAGGGTTCTAGTTCTAAATTATTTTGAAATATTAACAAAAGGGGTCTTCTTATTAGATTATTAGAATCAGATCATTAAACCATAGTTAATTCTGAATTACCAATACTAATTAAGAAACTTATTAAAAATAAATAATTCAAAGAGTCAAAAGATATTTATCATTGGTTTTCAAAATTTTAAAGGTATTTATAATTGGTTTTTAAATACATTATATTATTTCCTCTTTTCTCTTTAATTGTTGCTTTTTCTTCTTAATTGTATTTTCTTGAAGTTTTTTCTTGCGGTTTTGAGCTTAAAGGCTCTGTGCGGATACAAGCATTAGCAGAAAGAAAGCCAGATTGATTTCAAGGGGAAAAAAATGGTTGTGTATGCCAAAAAGATGACATTATCTTCAGCTCAACCAAAGAGGTTATGCACAAGATTAAACTCATCCTGTCTCCTTCTAGTTACGTCAACATCGAGGTCAACTTAGAAAAATCTCCTAAAACCATCTAAAAAATGGCACTCAGTGAGGCTTATCAACAAGGCACACCCACATTATAATATAAACTTCTTTCAATTTCAAAAATTGGTGGCTGAGGGCTCTTAGGCAGTGGCATTTGATTCCACATTCGTCTGCAGTATGCAAGGGAAAAACAAAGACACATCATTTTGAACCTTCTATTACAGACCCACGCCAAACTGTGCAACAAAACATTCCTAAGGAAATTGCTACTGTTATTGTGTACTTCCCACAAATGTAAACAAGTTTCTTATTTTCAATTCTAAATTTAAAGATAGAAACATAGCCATTAAATATTACATTTTATAGTGCTTTTTTCTCCATAAAAATGTTTGAAAACGGTAAGCATGCATAACCAAAAGAATAATAGAAAATAACCCCAGAAGTTAAAACCCAATCCATCTAAGCAATTCTATTTTAATATTCCATTTCTAAACTCTTAAAGTTGGCATAAATAATTGCAAAGAGTAGAACAAAAAATAGACAGAAAAAAGGAGATGACTTTTAAAAGACTTTAAACAATGCTAAATGACAGAAAATTAAATGCGATCTAATTTCACATACATCTTAACTATCTAATGCAGTTAAGTTTTTGAGGATGTTTGTTGGTTTTCTGAAAGGCTTTACAATGTCTTAACCTTCACAAGTCAAATCAGAAAAGTAAAAAGACTGTGCAGTTAAGGTTTACATATCAGCTCATAACTTCCCAGTTTTTCTTACCAAACACTTCTATCCCTATGGAGGCATTTACCCCTAGAGATGGAGGTTTCTAGGAGAGAGGTTCTCAGTCCTTGCTTCACTATAAGGGGAGGAGAATTAATATAGTTAAGAGCCAGCTCTACTTCCAATGGCTCTGATTGAACTGTCCGGAAGGGTCTGAGAAGCAGAAATTTTACAAGTCACCCAGGTGATCTTAATGAGTACTCTGTATTAAAAGTCACTGGTTCTGACCCATCTCTTCTAAAGAAGCCCTCGGTGGGGGTGGGAGAAGGTTGGTAGACTCTGCTCAAACGTTCCCAATGTTGAGACACAACATTCAAAAAATCCAAAAAATCCAAAGTCAATATATTACTTTATATATGGTCATTTTTCAAACATGAAAGATTATTTTTACAGGGTGTGGTGACCCATCATTTCCCCTAACTACTACAGAGTTCTAAGATCCTTGCACTTGGCCCTCTTCCTAAAACTCATTTCCCCCGATCTCCACTGGACTGGCTCCTTCTCATCATTTAGGTCTAAGCTAAATCACATCCTCAGAGAGGCTTTTCTGGTCATGCTTTCCCCAGCCAAGCTCCATCTCTTCGCTCGTGGCATTTCTCATGTCTGAAGCCCATGTGTGCTTGCTAACTGTCTCCCAGGTCTGAAATATGAGCTCCATTCAAGTAGCTCCATCTTGTCTGTCTTGTTCAACATTGTATCTTCCGCAAGCAGCATATTGCTCAAAATAGTACCCACTCAATACAAATTTTAGAATGAATAAACGAAATAGAACAATAAATAATGGGTAATCTAAAGCAAAAAGGAAAACTCATATTGGTATATAATATAAACAGCTGATGCAGATCATAAAATATTGTACTGTGTAAATGCAAAATATATAATTGTGTATGTGTGTAGGAAAACAAAGATTCTGCTGCAGATCAGGGACGGGGGGGTAGGGGAATAATATGGGACATCCCAGAGTTGGTGGGGGTCATAATCCAGTGCAGAGCCCCACACCAGAGGGGGTGCATTAGTGGAATGAGTAAATAATTAATCAACCAAAACCAGATGTATGAGAAGACAGAGGTAGCCCCAGAGGACTCAAGGAAAATGGGGGTATACCTAGAAACCACTTGCCCATCCCCGGGGTTTGTGGGAGGGGAGACTGAAAAGAAGTGAAGTAGCAATCAAAATGGGCTGGTGGCCCTAAGGGTAGTCCACCCAGCAGGAGATGACAGGTGAGCCCTTGATGAATTTGGTGGCCTTTTGAAGGTAGGAGGTGAAAAAAGTGGGCTAGAGGGAATGAGTTTACAGTTTTCTGGTATGAAAATATTTTTCTTCCTCAATAGAAGATGTCTCTGAGAATAAATAAACATTCATTTTTGTGAAGCAACCAAAAGAAAGAAAAAAATTCTGGAGGCAGCAGACACCCTCCTTCCCAACCTCAAAACAACCATATAGCTTCAAAATGTATAGAGTCACTGAAACTTCCCAAAATTTACAGATGTAATCATCTTAATCTTTTCTATTATGTATCATTTTTGTTCTGAAAATCAAGCAAAACATAAATCATAATGAAGCTAAATTTTGATATACTTTGAAAACATTCCAAATGTTCAAAAGTCCTAAATACTATCAAATGCTAAATTTTAAAAACAACAAAAATAATTTTTTTTATCCATTAGAAACATTCTGATCTGGTGGTAGGGAAGTAAATATAAAAAACAGAAATATATGAAATTACTTGGAACACCGAGAAGGCTAAAATCAAGAATATTCACACTAGGAGAGGTACCTTATAGATCATTCTGTATAAACCTCTTTCCAAGCATGAAATCTTCAAGACAGTACTCCCAGCGTGTGGCCAGCTAGAACTTCCTTAAACTTTTCTAGTGACAGGGAACACACTACTTCATAAAGAAGGTTGCTTCATTCCATTCTTGCAAAACTATACTTGAGAGCTCTTTATTTTTATCCACAGTCTAGCTCTCCGAGACCCACTGGGCCTTGTTCTACTCTCTGAAGCTAAGTACAAACACGTCAATGAAAACAAACTCAATGAATCGGTTCTATAACAATAAAGACATGATTACAGAGGTAAAGTGAATCCAGAAGGGAAACGAGTTTTGGGTCTAGTATTCAAAGAGAACTACGAATTGTATTTAAAAAAAAAAAAAAAAAAACTGTAGAGGGATAGAGTACAAGTGTGAAAACAGGTGGATTTTCCTGGCCGGAGATGAGCAACTGAAGTGGAAATGAATAGCAAGAAAAATACAGGAAACGGTCCATGCATAGATCTGAAGGCTAGGTGAAAATCATGATAATTAAGCAAAAGTATTCTATACTTTGTAAAAAAGAATGAATTTGAAAAGAACAGGTAGATAAATAAGTAGACTAGGTAACTCTAAAACACAGCATACAGAAGTTTAGAGCTGATAAAAATAATAGAGATCATCAATCCAACCCCTTACTTTTTTATAGACAAAGTAATTAAATCCTATAAGTTGCCACAAAGAAGAATCTCTTGTGTAAGACTTTTCTGTCTTGTACCCTCTTCTCCCCATTGCCTGCATAAGGCTGAATCTGAGATGCTGTATAAGATCCTTACCCGGCTATTTCAAAACCACTCTCACAGGGCAAAGATGGGAGATGTAGTGAGTCCCAAATGCCTGGATCATCTTGGCTTCTTGCCAAGACCCTGTATGGGCAGGATGTGGCCACACTGCAGGACTGGTTCTTGATCACCATGGAAACCAGCCACCTATAATGCTGATACATAGTTCCATCCAGCCAAGACAAGGAATCAAATTTGCTGATAATTCACTCACAATATTTCCCATTATTTTTCCTAGGTATCATCACTCAGATCTGCCATGGACAACCAAATTCCTTCAGTTTCATTTACACACAAACCTACCCTAGTTTTCTCTATGCTTACCACCCAAGCTATCTTCAGAGCAGAACCTGGGCCACCTAACCCCGCCTGCAGTCCCACCCACACTCCCTGAGGCTCTCTGGTTTTCTTCCCTAATCAGTCCCATTTTCTTCACACTTTAAACATCAGTACCTTAAAAATATATTTCTGTCCTAGAAATGCCAGCATTTTAAAAGGGGATACTGCCAAATGAAAAAACACAAGATTGCAGAGCAATATGTCTGGCATGATCCCACTTTCATAAAAACAAAAAAACAAGAACAACAAAAAACCTTGCATATGAATTCACTTGTTTAAAGATATTTAAAACAAGTACAAGAGAATACTCAGCAAAGTATTAGCAATCCAGACAGATCTGGGAGAAGGGGAAGCTATTAATTTGTATATGATTTTATCTAACTTGGATTGTCGCCATAAACTGTCATAATTATACAATTG
The DNA here is from genome assembly GCA_030015415.1 of Cynopterus sphinx. Lineage (NCBI taxonomy): Eukaryota > Metazoa > Chordata > Mammalia > Chiroptera > Pteropodidae > Cynopterus > Cynopterus sphinx. The sequence continues at coordinate 138,514,700 of CM057380.1, forward strand.
TAATTTTGAAATAGTAACTAAACTCTTATGACCAAAAAAAAAAAAAATACTTAAAACGCTAATGGAATTTCAAGTATCAGAGAGGGGTTTGTGCTATTGCTCCCAGCTCCCTTAAGAGGTCAGCAAGGGGTAGTTTTCCACCTTGGCCACCCCATGGTTATTAGTTTGCCCATGGGTTATTAGTTTGCACATCTCCTAACTAAGAATGCAATCTGAATAAGTGAAAATGTAGTTAAGTTGTTCGAATAGTCCATATTCTGGAAATTATGTTTGAATAAAATGACGATTGCACAAATTATTCAAGTTTTATTACATTGAGAGTATTGGAAGCTCATGCAATTTATGTCTCCCCTCACAGAAAACATGAATTAAAAGGACTCATATCTGGGCAATCAACTTTACCCTCTAAAACTGCTCTTCCCCATAGGACCTTCCCTTGTGAATGGAACCACCTTCTTCTATCCATCCTGAGATTCTCAGTTGAGCTCTTTTCCTCACTTTCCACATTCAGTCACATCCATCACCAAGTTGCACCCTACACATCCTAAAAAGCTCTTGCATTTGTCCCCTCCTCACTATCCCTACTGCCCCTTAACAGCTCCGATCAATCCTCTGTGACCAAACCATGAACTTCTAAACTGTACTTGTGACAGATTTCACCCTCTCAGGTAGTATAGTGAGGTGATAACAAAGTGAGCTTCTTCCCAAACGAGGTTTCACCACTTAGTTTTGCAGCCCTGAGAAGAATCCTTAACCTCTCTAAGACCCATGAACCTGCCTCTTCTCGTATAATTCGAGTAATATCTACTTTGTAAAAGGATATTATAAGTATTAGAGGTAAAGCAAGCAAAGCGCCTATTCCTAAATGGAGCTTTGTACATAGTTCAATGTTTTTTTTTTATTATTTTCTTATCTGTAAAAACAGGCAACATACCTGAGTTGCTTTGAAAATTAAACAACACCTAAGGCACCAAACACAGTTACTAAAGGTTTCTTTTCATTTCCTTTTAATGGTTCCCCATTCTCAAAACAAAATATGGCTACTACGACTTTCCCACTTTCATTCCTGCCACCTGACTTCACATGCCTCTCCTTCAGCATATTGAATGATTTAATAATAAGACTATGTATCTCTTCATGCCCTCCTCTCCTTCAAAGCCATATGTGAAACAGTCCTTTACTTTGTATTTCAACATGCACGTGATTATCATATTTTCAAATTTGGAGTGCAATTATCTATGAGGTACAAATGTATTTAAGAGGACAATAGGGCAGAATAGCCATAAGCATGAAATTGTGAAAAACTCTTCAAATCATAGCTGCTGTACATGTTCATGCAAACACAGTAAATATGATGAAACATTATAAAATCTTGCTAAATGATATCTGAGAAATAACTTTCCCAGAAAGAAATGTTCAGTTGAAATCAAAAGGAAAGATGATGCAAGGTAAAGCAACTGGGTCAAAAAAAAAAAAATGTGATTGAAAGAGATTATGTTTGTTGAGGTTGTTTATAAACAGTTTCTCAATGCATATGTTGATATTGTTTCTGTTTTAATTTAATAAATGTGATAAATACAAATATTTCTTCTTTAAAAATAAGAGAAAAAAATACTAGCATACGTTAAGTACTCATTTTCTCTATGTTTAGTCATAGATTGGGAAAGATATCTGTAGTTCCCCCTATAAGATTTCATGATTAGAATTTATAGGCTTAAAAGAAGCTAATAATATTTCTAAGCATATGAAGGGGAAAATTTAGTTCTTTAAAGATGAAGCCTGGTAATTAAATGGCTTTTATCAAGTCTCCAACATAAAAATCTCTAAAAGTGTGTAAGTTAAATGTTTATTTATTGAATGATTTCATTCTAGCTCTGAAAAGCGTACCATTTTCTCCAAGAGAAGCTGTTCAATACCCAGAAAGTGCTTCTCCAGCAGCTGGTCATCCTTGGTATCAAAGTTAAGAAAATGAGTTGAAGATTCTTAATCTATAGCCTACTGTAACCGAGCTGCAAAACTTTTGTAAAGTTGTTGCATGGACATGTTTTCTAAAATGCTACCAGAATTGCTGAATCATACCTTTCTTAGGGGATCTTTTTCAACTTTACTACATTTAAAATTTCAGGCATTTTTTAAGCTTTTAAAAAATGAAAATTTTAAATACTAGGAGTTTTTTCTTTAATGCATGCATACTTTAGTTTTCAAATTATTTTGGAATCATGACTCCTTCAAACACTACTTTGTCCTGGACATAGACGTGGTGCTGATATATGCACATCTCAAACACAAAATCAACTGGATATGGGTGCCACTCAGGTCACTGAAAAGCAAGCATTATTTGTGAAAACATAAAATCATGGTCAAGTATTCTAGTGGCTATATGTGGATTTGTCCAGCTGCCCAAGTATAATGAAAAAGAGAACACGATGACATCAGAAGTCATCCGCTTTTCAGATCCTTAGTACTTTTCTTTCAAGAATGTTCTTTTGGGAATAGAAGAATTACAGCAGTCACAGGTACAGAGCAGAGTCCTAAACGATATTGGGCAGGCCAGGCAATCTGGACTGAGAAAAGGACATGGCTAGAAAAAAAAAAACAAATGACTTCATCATCTTGATTTTGCACATCTTCAGGCAACGCTGCTCACTTGCATTATTGTCATAGCAGTGTACAGCCTGAAAAGGAAAGAAGCAACATTGCTGGGCGGTGAGTCTCTAAACAAAATGACCTGCAAAGACTGAGCTGTGCTCCTACACTGAGAATTACTAATGTTCAACTTGGATCTAGTACAGTATTTTTCTGTCGACATTCCTGTAAACTGATCTAATCATCTTTAAATGAATCATATTTGCTGAAAGGGCCTAGAAATAAGCCAAAGGTTTATTTTATACTTGGCTTTATAAATATAATACATCATTTACTATATATACCTGAAAATGAACAAAACTTTCTTTTGAAAAATTAAAGGACAAAGCATGTTTTTCAAAAATGACTTCTATGTGATATCATCATTGGAATATCTAAGTCTGCACAATTATTTTGAATTTACTTTTTAAACAGGAAGTATTTTTGAGGCTAATTTAGCTCATTTAAATAATACTCCCAACTAAAGTACATGTGATGTTAAAGGATAAAAATAACAGGTCTCACTATCAAATAATCAAGTTAATGATTATTTTATTACTTTAAAATGTATTTTTATATAATTGTAAAAATCAGTCATTAGGAACCTAAAACTGAATTATATTTAAGCTAAATGAAGATCAAAACACATGTCAACGAGTATCATTTTAGTAAAAATCATCCTGATAAACTCTTATTAACCTCTTGCTATACAAAATATGCTTCGAAATTTTTATAGAAAAAAATTATAATTGGTATTTGCATTATTTTGCATTAAGAAACCAGTGTTATAGTATTCCTATAAAACACTGTTTTCTCATTTACTCCATTATTGCTGTAGAAAATAATTCAGGTCGTTTTTTAATCTTAGTCACATCCTAATTTTCTTAAGTCTTTCTCTGACACTAACCAATACTGACTAGTGAATATTTGATAAAGGTATCTTCTTCCAGTATAAATTTATTCTTTTATAAAATATTGATTATACACTCACTATGCAAGGCTTTGTATTGAAGATTTTGGATAAAAGTAAATTGAGAAAGATTCCTTGTCTAAGAGCTCATGGCCTAGTGAAGGCATGAGACAATTGCATTAAGGTTTACTATGCAAGGTATAAGTGCAATGACACAGAAAAAAACCCTACAAGGGTTATTTAACTTGAGCAGAAAGGTCAGTTAAAAGTTATATTCCATTCCACTAAATTTCATTAAATTAAATCTACCTATTTAATCAAGGAGGTGATGGCTTAACACTGCCTGGTTTGCACTTCCTTGTCTTGGAAAAGCAGTTTTGACAGGTATCAACAACATCAAAACATCTCTGAGAATTATAATCAGCAGTCTCCTGACTTTACAAGGTTTAGCATCACTGAACTTAAACACGTATCAGCCTAGGACCTAACCTAAGTTGAAAAATACCAATAAGTCCAGCTGTTGGTAAGAACAAACGTGTACACGGTAAGAAAAACATAAACTAGAAATTCACAGCATGAAACACAAAATTCAGAGTTCTAGGTAGAATTGTTACCATATATTTATTTTTTGGTATTTAGACATCAAAATAAAAACAAGACATACCTGAAAGTGTAAATGCTTGCCATTTTATGTACTAAATTAGAAGGCAAGTTGATTAATTATACCACAAATCATGTTTTTTAAACAGTAACAAAACAAGATGACTCCCCCAAAATAAAACTGAGTATATTATAAAAAAAAATTTTGATAATATTGTATACCAAAAGAGAATTTTAAATGCCAGTATGCACCTAAAAATAAATAGTTGTTATGTAGAAAAGCAATGTGTACATTCACATTTATAACTGGTTACTTGCTACCCATAGTGCCTCAGGGATCAGATAAAAGGAACTGAGTTCCTTCAACAATCTGTATATTCTTATGAGTGTTTGAAAGGAAATCAAAGCATATTCATTATTATCTTCCAATACATTAGCCAGGCTTTAAAAGAAGCCAGATGCCAAAAGACCAAGGAGAACAAGTGTCCATTTGTGATATTTAGTTTATAAATACGGTCATTTCAAACAGAAGAGCCTCATTTGAAATGCAAGGCTACCCACGTAGTTAATCTTTACCATTCTTCACACCATTTGTAGAGAAGTTGAATTTTCCTTGGTCGGGTGACCTTATACGACTTGTGCATGGCCCAGCCTGCCTCACTCAGGTGAAATCAAGGCGGCGGGATCAACCAGCAAGAGTTGTTTTTCTCCCGCAGCCCAATGACAAGAATGACTAAAGCCAAGGAGGATATAGATTGCCCAGCTTTTGTCAAATGGGATTGGCGGGACTTCTAACCGCTCCCTTTCTCATCAAGCAGTGGTTACATTCAGCAAAAAGCTGAAGCATCACAGATTGTACCTCCTGAAATTGTGGGTCCTCGGCACAAACCTACTCATCGCCTTTGTGGATTGTGGGATTGTCGCTGAAACCTGGGTTTGCAAATAACAGCAGTTTTGAGAAGTTTGATTTACACGTTCCAACCCAGTTGAAAATCGCCTTAGAGTGCTGAGACTTCAAGACTTTTAGTGCATCTCCTCCCCCACAGCCATTGCATTCCAAATTCCAGTTTATACATTCATTTCCTGGGCAATTTTTCTCTTGTGGGGAAAACAATGGACTCTTTCAATCTTCTCTTATCAACAGAGGGCTCTAAGATGAAGAAAATCCTTTCCCTAGCATCCTTTCCGACTTCTCGATAAATGATGAGCAGGCGTGGGGGTGGGGGTGGGGGAGGAGGGGGCTGAGGAGAGAAGAGGTAACAAACAACTCACCTCTTTCAGCTGCTCCAGCTCCTGTTTGAGGCTGTCGTACTCAGCCTCAAGCTCGTCATACTGCTGTTTGAGGGTCAACTTCTCTTCCAGGACCACCAGCCCGTACTCGGCAGCCTGGATCTTCTCGTGGGTCGTCTCCGTGAGCTCCTTGGTCAGCCTGTCTATCTCAGTCTTATAATGGTCCACAGTCTGCAAGCCCTCTTCTGCGGCCATAGCCCCGGTGGATGGCGGCAGGAGAGGGTCACAGGATGGGGGAGATGAATGCAAACAGGCGGGGGGGGGGGGGGAGGAGAAAATGGGGAGGGGAGGAAGGGTGAAATCGGGAAAGAAAAAGGTGGCTGGGTGAGCGAGCAGAGCGATGCTCTGACGGCTCCTCCGGCGGCGGCAGCTACTCTGCCCGAGGAACTGACATGAAATGCAACATGGACAATGCAGGGAGAGGCTCGGGCGCGGCGCCGGCCGTGTGTCCTCGGGCTGGCCCCTGCGTGCGCTCAGCAACCGTGCGGCACGGCCCGGGCCGCGGCGGCGGCGAGGGGCTCGGGCTTCTGCGCGCTCAGAGGCGCCGGGCCGCCATGTCTCCCGGGCAGCGTCCCCGCAGTGTCCCCGGCGCGGCCCGGCCCGGCCCGGCGCGCCCGGCTCGCTCCACCTGCTCCCTCTGGGCGCGCCGCAGCAGCCGGTGCAGGATGATGCAGTCTGGGCCCCGCTCCCTCCCTCCGCGCCTGACCGGGGCTCCGGGCAGGGGGCGGGGAGGCGTGTGGAGTCAGCGCGGGGGGCGGGGGGACGCCTCCGACGACGGAAACATCCCGAGGCGCCTCCCGCCCGGCGGGCGCGCCGGCCCCCGCCGCCGCCTGCACCGGGGTGGGGCGCGCGGCTCGGAGGCGGAGGGACTGGATGCGGGGATGCGCGCGGGCGGGGAGCCTTCTCCTGCCCGCCTGGCTCCTCGTCGCGGGCGGGAGACCCTCCCAGGGCTTTGCCGCCCCTGTGCTCTCGTTCAGCCGTTTGAGCCCCAGCTCTGCAAACGGCCTGGAATCGGCGCCTTCCCTAAGGAAAAGCAAAAACAGTAACTAACGCGCTCGGGCCCGCGCATCCTCCTCGCCCCCTGGGCTCGCGGCGTTCTTCCCCGGCTTCCTGCACCCAAAGCCTGCCAGACGCGCCCCAAGGCCCCCGCTTCCGCCCCCTTCTTCCTGCCTTCTCCATCCTTTCCCTGTTTTGGCCTGGTTCACCCCCCACTGTCAACAAATAACCTGATTCCCACCTTAGCAAAGTCTTTACTAAAGACGACTTGCCCTTGCCCAAGCTTTCCGTGCCCAGCTTATCACAAGATCACTACCTACTCAGAAAAAGATCTCTGTACTGCAGGCACCCAGGAAGCCTTTAGGCGTCCTAATTTGTGGCCCCAGTAGTCCTACTCTATGGATTCTTCAATAAAGGAAAACCGCATGGAATTTCTAATATACAGTATCAATAATACCCTGCAATAGACATTTTTCAAATGTCTATTAGTTCTTGAGACCATGTGCCAAACATTCTCTGAGTATGGTACATGCATTCTCTCCCATCCTAACAACTCTTTGAGGTAAGAACCATTATCCCCATTTACAGGTGGTGAATGATAGACAAGGGGAAATTGAGTGATTTGCCCAAGGCAGACAACTCTTAAGGGTGAAGCCAAAATTACTCATAACTCCAAAATCCTGAACTGGATCATTATATTGGCTTCACCTTTACTAATTACTAATATGAACCCCACAAGTAAATATTAATTGCTGGCAAAATGACCACTTTAATCAATATGAACAATGATGATGCAGAGTCACAAAAGCTGGTGAAGGCAAAATCAGAGTAAAAGGGAATAAAGAATAGAGAAGAGATTAGAATAGAGAGCAACCAAGAGGAAGAAGAAATAGGAGCAAAAAGAGCAATTTCTGTGTAACTAGGAAGCTATGGGATCAATAGAGCAAGGGTCTGACCCTCTCCTCTCTCTTGGGTGGCACTTATTACACAGCTTTTTCTCATTAGCCAGGAGTTATTCAAAACACACACACAGCTTTCTGAGTTATAAAGTAGGACTCAACTCTCCCATCACTATGTACATGGTAAAGAAAAAGACAGTTGCTGATGGTGTGGGAGGAGAGCAAATGACAATACCCCTTATAAAGCCTTGACAAATAGGCTCTCTAGATGTGATTTTTTTTTCAGTGTCTCCAAAAACAGGCAAGAAAGTTCCATTCCAGATGCTGACAATTACAACATAATATTCTCTGATAAGTGTCAGTCAATCAATCAATCAATCAATGGAGAAAACACTTGAAACTGTGACCACTATGAATTCTAACCTGTCAGAGAAGCGGGGATGATAATGACCACATCATTTCACTTATGCTGTCTTGACCTCACATTGCAACTGAGAAGCCCATCCTGGGTGCTACAGGAGCACCCATCTGATCTGCTATCACAATGGTGAATGATCATGAACTGCTGAAGAGAAAAGAGAGGAAACCTATAATTGCATTTAGCCAAACTGCCTTATACCCAGCGTGGCCCTGGCCATGCCTCCACAAAGTTTAAGTATAGCCCAAAGGGATCTTAACACTTGCTGTAGATTGCCTGCATCTCCCTTTCCTTTGCATCATACAAAAAATGGAGTTTGCCTCTGCGACTTTCCTTTTTCTAAGGTCCTTTGCTGCCCATTCCTTATGCTCTATCCTATACCATTTCTGATTGATATGCTTTTGTTAATGTATTCAGTCTGACTTCATTCAAACATGTACACTATTCTAACATTTTAAAATTTGCTTATTACAACTTTGATCTTTTCTATGTTAATATTTAACTTAAAGAAATTAAACTTATTTCCTTATACTGCATACCATACTCTTCTGGTACTGCAGTTACACCTCTCATGTATATGTCATACATATCTTGCATATATAGATATAGAGATACAGATATAGGTGTGGGTAGCAATATAAATAGGTATAGATTTATATATAAATATAGATAAGTCAGTGACAAGTATCTAGAAAACTATTTCTTAAACATTCTTGGAAGTAGGGTTCCCTCATATTTCCTTAGACTAGCAGTCTCCAATTACTTATAGAACTTCTTTACTTAAAATATTTAGGAAAAATTGTATTTTGTGACTTAGTACCTCAAACAATTTCTCACCAACTCTGTCAGCATAAATACTGCATTTTTTTGTTCTCATTCATTCTATTATTAAACAGATGTTTATTAAGTACTCATTATGTCCTAAGTACAATTGTAGGTATTGTAAAATCAATGACCAATGAAATGTTAATGGTCAAAGGTTCCTGAGCTCATAAAACTTCTGGGAAGGCCAAATAAACAAAAAAGAAGCCAACAAAACAGACAAAACAACAATAACCTACATTTTGTTAATAACCAATGACATTGAACCTTCTAACCACTTGATTTATTTATTTATCATTTACATGTCTTCTCTTTCTTTCCATCTTTTGCAATTTTCCTATAGAGGTTTTTATGGTTTTCCTTTTATTTATTTAAATAAGACGAGGGACTCTATTTTCTATGTCCCCAGTCATCTGCTGAGAGAGAAGACAAGTCTGCAGAGAGGCTTGAGGGAGGTAATAGTCAGAGGCGATGGAAAGGGGTGACCAGGAACACATCAACAGATGCTTGGGTCAGCATGTGGGACCTGCAGAGTGAACTGCCATCTTATTCACTAAGGATGGACGCATAAATGCAAAACACATCTCACACACAGTTAACAGCATATTTCCAAAATCTAACTCTCTTCTTGTCCTTTTAAAACATGAACAATTTCAGAAAAAAAAAGTTAAGATTTGTTCTTTAGGTTGAAATAAAATTCCTTGAACTACAAAACAACTTTAAGATTATAATCAAACAATTCTCTATAGCAAAGACTGTGAAAGAGTAATTATTTTTTGTAACCATGGAAACCTAGCTGATACCATGGCTATATAACCAACTTGCATAAATAAGTTTTAGTAAACCAGGTCAAACAAATTACTATATCTCCTAAAATCATTTTATTTTCATTTTTAAAAATGGTTTCTCTCGTTGCTGGTGGAGGGAAGGTAGATGGTTTGGCATTGGGCTATCTACCCAGCACAACTTCTTAGCTTCTCTTTTTTGACATTTTAGCTTTTACTGTTTTTGAAATTTTTTAATAAGTACAAAGCACATGCCATAATAGTTCCCTAATCTGTCCTTATTTCTCCTAATAAAGTCCTTGGATGTACCAGCCAATTTTCATGAGAATATCGAGACCAAAAGATGCTATGTCCAGCCATTGGCCACATACTAGACAAAACTACACAAACCTCACTGACAATTTATTTCACATGCAACTACAGTCTTTGGGTGATTAAGAAAAACCCAGTTACAAGCTCTTGATGTTCAATTTGGTAAACAGACATGAAGGGTTGATTCCATTCCATGCATTGTTTTTTTTCTTCAACTTTTTAAAAAAGATAATATGTCTTGAATGCCACTCTATGACAAGACCTGTTCTAAGCATTTTATATGTTTACTAATTTATTTCTTATTACAACCCATAATAATGATGAATATAATAATATTTCTATGTTACAGATGAGGCAATAAATGAACATAGAGGTTCTGTACCTTGTGCAGGGCCTCACAACTGGCAAATGATGTTCATCAACTGTTAATATAAGCTTTTCTCTTAAGCCATGTACTGTTCTCTCACTTTCTACCACCTCCTCCTATATCCCCAATGTGTATTAAGAACTAGAAGTCAGCTTCTTTACTAAAATCTGTAGTGGACAAAACAGTAGACTAGTATAGTAGTCAGAAGACTTGGATTCATGTCCTGTGTGGCTTTGGTAGAGTCACTAATCCTATTGAGCTTTGGTTTTATCATCTGTCAGATGAGAATAATGATAAAACCTGTATTATCTCCCAGGACAGTCATAAAATTCAAAGAAGATGATTGAGATGAAAAGTCTTTGTAAGGTGAAAAGTCTTGAGCAGCTCCAATGACTTTTTTTATCTGCGGTCTTGGGAATTGTCAGGGAGGTTTCATGGAAGAGGCGATATTGGAGCTAAGTTTTAACATAATCACAGACTGTATTCCACGCTCTGTGCTAGGAGTTTTATATTCAAGATCTCATTTAATCTTTACAACAACTCTATGAGGTCATTCAGGTAGATCCTACCCACCCTGCTCATATTAGCATGATTTAAAAATGGATCAGTCATGCCAGTGTCTACCAGTCACAAACCAAAGAGAGAAGTGCTGGTAGCTGTAATAACAGACTGCACAGACTTTGAAGATGGGAACCCATGCCCCCAAGCCAGGCCCTGGTGAGATCAGTAAAGATATAGTGGGAACAATTTGCTTTGATCAGTAGACACATCCTGAGAGGGTGTATCCTGGGACATAACTAGCATATCAAGCAGAATAGACTTTTCTCATTGCATTAGGAGATTTGGGAACTTTTCTCCACCTATTTTGACAATTATTCTGGTTTAAGCTTTGTCTGTCATCAGTTAGACCAAGGGTGTACCAAGAGACCCCAATGAAAAGAGTAGAAACTGGGATTGTCCAAAAAAAAAAACAGAATCTTAACTTACAAAACAACAAATTAGAAAGTATATTTTAAGGCTAAAGCAATGCAAAATAAGCCAAGTGAAATATCATTAATGATTTTTGTTCATGTTTCCAAACATTACTCCTAAAGTAGTAAACTGAAAATTGAAAATTGAAATAGATCATTGAAGCAATTGCTGCACAAAACAGGAGGTACCAAGGGGATGCGCGGACTGTGGAAACATAATGAAACTGAAGATGTAGGGCTCCAAGAAAGGACAACTGATTGATGGACTTGGATAGGAACAAGGGGTAGAGATGAAGGACATAACTCATTTCACAACACACTAAGTTAATTTTTAAAAACCAGTTTTTCATTTCAAGACCAGAAATTTTATTATTCATCCCCAAGGCAAAAATAAAGAAATCCCAACCCTTATGATTGTTTATCTGAATGTGACAAATTATAATTCTGATGAGATAAGCAAGTGAGATTGGCTCCATCACATATGTGGCTTTCAGGATGTTTTCAGAATTCGTCTTACTCCATAGAAAGCATTCTCCAGAATAAGGTATGTGTTGCACTCTTCAAATATGGCTGGGAATAGACAGGCAGAGGAACCCTCCAAGCCATGTTCTTCTATAAGACCAAGGGCATGGGCTAAGAAGAACTAGTGGGGAATGAGGGAGATGAGCAGAAGAAACTTGAGTACCAGGAAGGTCATTATATCAGGCCACACTAATCTGTCCTTGCGCCCTAAAGAGATGCTATCTTAACATCTTCCAGGTATATTCACAGCCTATAGTGAAAGATGTTGAGTGAGAGCTCCATTATCAATCCACCAAACCATGTCTACAGCTATTGACTTTATAATATTGGGCTTGTACCATACCTGGCTCTTCTGGATGGATACTGAAAAAATAAACACTGTAGATAAAAACAGTCCCTGAGGGAACACATTGAGACCAGAGAGAGTTATTCACCTTATGTCTTTATTGAGCTCACCAGTTCATGACTTGGACTCCTGTAGATTTGGGGGGACACAGGTGACTACCTTCAAAAGCTGTGCAAAATGCTGTAATTTTCTGAAAGAAATGGGACACGATGGGCTAGGGGAACCCATCAAATAATAGCTATGATAATAATGATATCCAACCAGCCTACAGTGAGAAATTGAACTATTAACACCATTTGGCCTGAGAATAAAATTAAAAGGTTGAGGCGAGGGGAGGCAGGTAGGAGGGAATTAAGTAAATTCTAGATCATTCAACTTATGACATATAACAAGGAACGTATTCAAACATTGAAGGGGAAGGCGAAAAGAATAATATAATTGATCATCAAATAACAGAAAATATCTAATTATTTATAAATTTTATATTTTCTTATTGAAGAGTTCAAATATGTATGGAAATAGGAAATTTGTTATGTTTCTCCTCTGCATATGGGCATGTAAAAGGCTATAAATCTTTGCAGGGAAAGAAAGACTTTCCTTCTATTTTTCTAGGTATAATATCTGGGTCTATGAAATAAACTAGCAACAGGACAATTAACAGGAGGAAATGCACGTGAATTTATTAATTTTTTAATATTACATACATTGGGGCATCACAGGGGGGAAAATGTGACTACTCCAAAAAGCTGTGAGATCTGAAAATTTATATACAGTCTTAATAGGGCAAGAGGAAAGGGGATATAGGTCACTTAGGAGAGAGAAAGTGATTTTTAGGAAAAATGAATAGGCCCTAGAGGAATAGAAGAGAGAAATGATAGTTTATGACAAGTTTGTCTAGGTGTGGATTCCTATGATAGGAATCAATCTTTCCCGGTTGATGAAAATAGGGGGAGGGGACCTATAACAATTTAATTCCTTTCAAAGGATTTATTTTTAGGCAGAAAGGGGAAACCAAAGAATGCCTCTTCCTGATTTGCATTTTCCAAATGCTTCTAGTTGAAAATAATTACTATACCAAAGTATATTTAGAGGTGGCATGTCCTGGACTCCTTCACTTCTATTTGTTTATTTGTTTGTTTATTTGTTTTTCTTCACTTTTATAATTAAGATTGAAAAAAACACTGAAGGAGCCATATGCAGAGGCTATGTGCTCTGTAGTACACTAGATAGAGACAGATTCAATGCCCTTCTTAGGAACTCCTCAGGGATCCCGCCAGCATGCTAATCAGAAAGCTTGCCCTATAAGTGCTTTATCTTTAATAAGCTTGAGACTCTGTTAATTAGCAACATTATGTCAAAAAAGAGTTGTCATTGGGAAAATTGGTGGCAGTTAAGATATGAAGCTTGGCTGAAGGTTTTAGCCACTCTTGGTAAGAACAGAGTAAAAGAATCTAGGATATTCTGGAGCCTTCTCTGTAAGGGATGGTGCCCAGATCTCGACCCCGAAGACTCTTGTCCAGTCATTGATTCAGATGACTGAATAGCCTGAAAACAATGATAAAATTTACTTCATCCTGCCTCTAGAATACTGATACTGCTGCCCCAGAATGAACCTTTTATGCAAGATGTACTCCAGCACCTACAGGAACAGACCAAATAAAACATAGAAACCATTGTGTGCCCGCTTGCAAATGAGTGCATGTTCAGTAAACATCTGTATGGATGGCTGAATTTTGTCTGAAACCTGCTTTGATTACAGCATGGTAGTGAAGGATGGGGAGTAGCTAACCTTGACCCACCTCTAACTAAGGGCAGTTACCAATATCTATCAGAAAAAAAAAAAAAGTTTAAAATTATCTAAGTCCAAATTCTCATGTCAGTTAACAATGAATAAGTCCAATATTTACTTCACTCCTCTTTCTTTGTATAGAAGTCATCTTTTAGTGGGACCAAGTAAAATATCATTTTTAATTAATTAATTTTTGAGGGCAACCCATCAATAGTACCTCTCTTCCCATGTGGGTCCTAGGCCAAAGGAATAAGGCAGATGCAAACTCAAATATTATTTTTAGTACTGATAAAATATAGTGTGAAAGATGAAGCTTTGTGTGGAAGACAAAATGATTGTGCTTAACTTTCAACCCTCCAATCTAGACCTTACAATTGCCTACCTGAGGGCAAGTTTGGGACAGCAGAGTAGACACAGACAACTAGTGGCTTTATTGGGCTGGGAAAAGAGCAAAAGAAAAAAATAGACCTAAATCTCCATGCTCAGGAACTATGATAATTAACTTTACCCAATTAAGAAATGAGGCCCAGAGGCTGTCACTCACCAGGCAACATACCCAATCTGTGTAGAGAATGGTAAAGGATGAAGTAGTGACCTTGATAAATTTGATACATTTAGTGTCAAAAATATATATATCAATGAATACTATATGCGGTGTTGCATTATAAGATCATTGTCCTTTTGGGTCCTTGGACTAAAGTCAGGCAAAAGGCAAGAATCAGCCACTTTCCAACAGCCTCCATAGCTCAGCTCAGTCAGACCCCCACCAGTAACACTTGTGGGGCAGGGGATAAAGAATGTCCAGGATGAGCTTGTTATCTGGGAGCTCCCCAAAGTCCCACACCATGACACTCAAGGCACAGTACCCAGCTACCAATGACCAGCCCCATCAGCAACTCTGCCATCTCTAGTATGTTATACTGTAAGGAGTAGATTTATGTTCCATGCCAGCTTGTGAAGGAATTCTATTTCTCGGCTCTTTCCAAACTTAGAAGAGCTCCTTCTTTCTGCTCTTAGCTCTTACTTTATGCAAACATTAACCCAGGATTAAGAATATGAAGTTAAAGTTATCCCCACTGTACAGATAATGAGAAAGCCAGGCTCGTCTAATTGCCAAAGCTTAGGTTGAAAACCAGGACTGAGCCTATTTAGCAAAAAATCTAAATTTCCAAAACTTAATATTTACCTCTCGAGATCAAGTAGAATAAATAGATAAAAATTAATGCATTCTTTAGATAAATATAAAAGGAAATTGTATTTAAGTGAATTTTCTTCTCAAAAAAGAAAGTAGATTTTTCTTCGTCCATCTCTCTCTCTCTCTCTCTCTCTCTCTCTCTCTCTCTCTCTCTCTCTCTCTCCCCGCTCCCCATCCCACTCTCTCTTTTTTTTTGAACCAGATTTATAATATTTTATACACTGCTGATTCATTAGATTATGATATAGGGCTCAGGTGTTGACTATTTTAGCAAAATAGGCTTTAGTTGTATTGTTGTGGCTTCTATCCAGATCAAAAACAAAGTTAAAATATAACAACAATCACAGAAGCATTTTAAGTGTGAGAACTTTGTGAATACCTACATTTCATGTGGAAAAAAAAAGAGTAAATTTTAAAAGCACAACAAATTGCTTAGTGTTTGCAGTATATCTTTAAGAGCATTTTGGTCAAAAAAAAATATTTAGAGATTGGCTAGAATCTTGTTGCTTTAGGAATCTCCACGTGAAAAGAAATACTATAGTAAAGTTAGATCCATCTTCAGTGTAAATCAAAACATACATTGTTTATAGGAAAAAAGAGAAAGAACTAAATAGAAATGAAAACAAAATTGGTAAACTTCAATGAAACAATGAAAAGTTACATATAAGCAAAATTTTTTTACATTAATTGCAATATTACTTGTGCCAGGTAGGTCTCCTCAGACCACTGGGTGAAGATGCCCTAAAGCAATCTTGAGAGGAATTCCACTTAAGCCATTAAGGTCACTTTAAATCACCCTATCAGAGAGGACCCAGAGAAAATAACTACTCCATGCAAAGAGTTCTTCGTCCCCAAAGCATCTCTATGAATTTAGGCAAACACCACAAGCACAGAGCATTATTATTTAGGGAATTAGAAAATAAGTTAGTATTTATGGAGAAAATAGTATATATCAAGCACTGTATATATGCAATTTTTTTATTATACACTACACATCTCTGAAGAATTATTCCTATTTACAGATGACAAAACTGATGCTCATTAAATAAAGATATACAACTAGCAGAGCCAGAAGCTAAACCAAGGTTTGTCTTCTATACATTTCTCTGCTCTTTCTGGGCCTCTTCTATTTCAGACTTAGGTATAACCCCGGATCCTCACTTTAACCAGATGTTTAAACCACTTTAACCTATGAGCTCAGATTGGACTTTCCCAAGATGTGCATGGAAAGGGGAAGTATAGGAAAGGAGAAGTGGGGAAGAAAGAACTATCAAAATTTAAATCCAGAAGTCTAGTCCAGGGATCAACAACCTTTTAGTTCTAGCCAGTTAATAAACATTTTAGGTTTTGTAGGCTACATGATTGATCTCCTTCACAACTCATCAACTTGGGCATTACAGCATGAAAGTGGCCACAGATGACACTTAAAAAAAATGGAGCAACTGTATTCCAATAAATTTTATTTGTAGACACTGACATTTGAATTTCTTATAATTTTCACATGTCACAAAATAGACTTCTTCTGTTTTTGTTTTGTTTTGTTTTTTAACCATTTAAAAATATAAAACCTACTCTTGGGTTCTTGGGCTTTACTAAAACAGGCTTTGGGCCAGATTTGGCCAACAATTCACCTTTTGCTAACCCTGCTCTAGGCTAAACCACTCCTTAACTAGTAACAGTTCAGGCAAACATTCTTTTTATCCAAAATTCTATGACTTTCTTTTTCTCTTCTTTTTCCTCACTTTTACCTCATCCTTTGCCATTAGTTACTACATATTATGCCATTTAAATAAAAACTCCAATGCTGACATATAACTTATGAATTTCTTTTTAATTAGGGAAGTGATTATTTTCACACCATGTAGGAGTCAAGGGTAACTCATTCTGTCACTGATAATGTATTATGGCTAAGGCAATAGGCTCTAGAGATAGTAGGTTCGAGACATAAGATTCAGTAGCAGGCTCACCAACAATGGCATAAAACTCACAGGAAAGACACCAGTTGAGCATTTTATCTATCAGATATTCTGAAACTAATGAGACCTACTGTACAAATAATTCTTTAATAATATAAATCAAATTGATGAGTAAACAGCAAAACACAACCCTTTGCAATGAATGGCTAAGAGCAAGCAGCTGAGATGTTAAAAGTGTCACCTAGTAAGTAACTAGGCCTGATAACCCAGGAGGATTATGTTCAAAGGACATGATTTTATTCCAACAAACACTGAATCTGATATCTGCTGAAATGTGCTAAAAGTGTTCCTTTTTCCTTTAAATTTTTTTTCTTGATTTGCTGTATTCAGCTGTTTTTACTTACATATTGACACTCATTTTTATAAGCATGAAACTCCTCCTTTATAAGATATTAATTTTTAAAAAGCACGACTCATTTAAAAGTAACTTCATAGCAAACTTTAGGAAAGGCATGCAATCCTGCAGAGACACACTTCGTCTTTTGAGATATTCACTAATAAACATTTGATTTGATAATTCCCAGTGTAGCTACTGTAATGATTACATCAAGAAAATGAACTAGAAGCAGCTGTGTTTGAGGATTTAAGATAGTAGACGTGTTGTTGTACAAAAAAGTAGGAAGAGACGGTTCATTTGTACACTTGTCACAGTTCTCTCTGAGACATGCTGTCAAAGGAAAAACAGGTTCTGAAAATGAGTGAACAGGGGAGGTATTGAATGCAAATAAGAGCTTCACTCTTATGGTGTCTGGTTTCTGGCAGTAGCGGGAAATGTTCAAGCTGCCACTTGGAGACATCTTGCCAGTGGATTGACATTTTCTGCAGTCAGTACTCTATGAGTGGGGCTGAAAAGCCCCAGAATCTTTCAGGAAAAGCAATATTCTTGTCACTTGTCAATTCCTTTGACAGGCTATAGGACAACCTGTTAGCTAAATGATGGTGCTAAATTTATGAGCCTTGTTCTTAAAAGGAACAAAACAAACACAAACAATTTAGCACAGAATAATCAAGGAAGAAATTTACAGGGTTTTTTTTTAAGGTGTTAAAAAGTGCCCATCACTAAGAGGTCGTGTGTGGCAGCAGTTAGAAGGTATTCCTCCATGCTTTCCATTTAACAAGACTTTCCATAACCAGTCAGAACGCCTTTTATTCAACATTTCATTTAAGATCACACAACATAGAAGGGACATCTCGCAGGTTGGTTTTCATTTACTCATATAGGAGGAGAAGGAAGACTTTATTTGGTCATATTCTCCCAGAAGTACATTTAAAACAGGTTAAACCAAAAAATTTCAGTGTTTAATTCCTTTGAAGCATTTTAAAAAGAAGTATGTGAATATTTTAATAAGTTTATATGTGGAGCTACCTAAAAGAAATTTCAGGAATAACCCCTTAACCCACAACAAGAAACCACTATTTTCTCCTCCTTAGCCCATGAAGGACATCATTTATTCCTCATGGGCCTCATTCCTGCAATTCCATCTCAATCATTCTAACACTCCTAGTTTTTCCAAAGATGCCACTGAATTGTAGTCCATTTGCTCTCTCTAACTTGTGGCAGTAACCAGTTCAATAGCTCTCCTGTAAAGAAAGATCTTTCTTTAAGGAAGCCTATGGTAGAACTTCCTATTCAGTATCAGTTCCAACCCCTTCTCTTTTGCATCCTGCACTTTATATGCTAGAAAAAAAACACTCAGTTTTTTAGACTTCCTTGTGGCCATAATTATAGCAATGACCAGATTTTGCCAAGCAAGCCTGAGAGGCCGGGAGGGTGAAAAAGTCCCGTGAAGAGGCTGCTGCAATGAGATGCACTGGCTCTTGTGGCAGAAGCATTTGATTCTTCCAGGGCTGCTGTGGCAGAGGTTCTACTGACCAAGCCACCGACTCATAGACACCCAGTGATTAGGTGCACAAGTAGAAGTACAGTTTCTGTGTTGACAGTACATGGTATGGTTGTGGTTGGATATTTCTCCCAGCTGTGCAGCAGTCAAGCTTGGTCCCTGGCACTATTAGAAAATCTGTAAGCTATCCTATACCCTGATATAAATCTCTATCTGCTTAAATGAAATAGTGTGTTTTACTTTGTTAGCAACTAAGAACCTTGACAAATACAAGCTTGCCCCGCTCAAGTGCAAGAATACTTCAAGGATCCCACAGACCTAGCTGTGAAAACTGTCTCTACCAATTGCTAGGTGAGTGGCCTTGGGCAAGTTCGCCAACCTGTGCTAAAGTTTCCTCTGCTATAAATTTGAAGCAGTTAAATCAGACTCTTTTTTTGTGACTTATCCCCTAGAAGTTCTTGTGCTGTGCCAAGAAGAGACTTTCTCATAACCATATACATCACTGTTTCCTACATTTAAAAATATAATGTTTATATCAAGGGTACACTACCTAACTGTTTAGAGAAACATGCAGGTGGACATCCAGTGATGAGCAGAGAAAAGTATACACCTCAAAGGTAGAATGCAAGGAAAACTAAAATTGCAAAAGAGGGTTGGGCCACATATTCGTGACCATGAGGTCACTGTGTTGGATGAGATAATGCCTAGAAATAAGACCAGAGCGATGAGCTAAAAAGATAAAATTAACTGCTAGTTAGAAATTTATGCTTTTGCAAGTAAGAGAAAACCCAACTTCAGGTTTAAACAAATAATAGGATTTCTCACAAAAAAAAAAAAAAAAAAAAACAAACCCTAGAGATAGGTTCTTGTTGGCTTGTTCAGCTGTAAAATGATGCCATTGGGGACTTAGCTCTCTTCCTACTCTGCTGTGCTTAGCATGTTGGCTTTTGTCCTCAAGTGTGTCATCTCAAGATTCAGGAGGGCTACTACTGATGCTCCAGGCATTTTCTCAATTCAAGCCAATAAAAAGGGGGAGGGGACAAGAGCTTTTCCTTTGTACTTTTGTCTTGTTTTTTCAGAAAAGGAACCCTTCCTGGGCCATCTCTACTTTCATCTCATTCGCCAGAATTGGCTCATGTATCCACTTAAAATAAATTATTAGCCAAGGGAATAAAATCATAGGGATACTTTAATTTTTTAAAATATCATGTTTGGTGTGTGGTTTAGAAAAGGCAAGCAAGACACTCCTGTTTCAGTGAACTGGACAAATAATGTGAACTGAAGCAGTTAAATCAGCCTCTTTTTTCGCTATTTACCCCCCTGGAATTTCTTCTGCTGTGCCAAGGAGAGAAGGCTTTCTCAGAACCACACACAGCCTTGGCCTTGAGATCTGCTGGAAGTCCAACAGTGAACTGGCAGAGGGATAGAGTGAGCCCAGAAACAAATGAGCTGTGACTAAGATTGCATATTGGTAATAGAACCTATCCCCAAAGTGCTGGAAGCGATATCTTAAATTTTAAAAGTCAAAAGGGTGTGTGTGTGTGTGTGTGTGTGTGTGTGTGTGTGTGTGTGTGTGTGTGTGTGTGTGTGTGTGTTTTAGGAGGGAGAGTATGATTCATGTCTGATCCAGGTTGGAATCAGTAGTTAAGGACTCTATTCTGATTGACAGGGACTTCAGGATATGAGTCAATAGGTAATGGTGGATCTTACTGTCAAAATCATGGCATTATTGTGGATTCAGGATAGCCAGGACGCAGGGCAAAGTTGGGGTTCTTGGGAGCCAAGGCCAACTCCACTAGAAAGAAAAGAGAAAGCTAACTAGAACTATGTAGGGGATTTGGTCCATCACCAAATGGGCTAATTTCAACTCAAATCTCAACAGGCACTTCAGAACAATCCTATTCAATCAAACTAGACAAACTGTGAAGTAAGGAAGAGAAAAGAGGGGAACCTGTACCTCTCCAATTTACCCTGGGCTCAATTAAGCAAATCAACTCCAGATCCTACCCATGTGAGGTGTTGGGGGTCCTATTCCAATCAGATTTACTTTTCATGAACTTAGAGACCATGTAAACCTTGAGCAAGGCTGTGATAGCTGTTGCAGGAAGGAAAGAACGTTCTTCCAGTAAACTGAGCATCCATTGTGTGCCAAACACTGATAGAGATACAACAGTAGGCAAAACAGATGTAACCTCCACCCTCATGGAGTTCACTAGTTTCCCTTGAACAATTATGAGAGGAAAAAAAAAAAGAAACACTGGCCAAGGCCACAGCTTCCAAAGGCTTCTGCATCCTCTGATCTGAGAGGAACTATGAGTCCCATGTAGGGATGAAGGGTGTGCAAGACATGACTCCTGTCTTCAGAAACCAGACAATATAAAGGGAAAGTTTCAATCTGAAGTCTCTTACAGGAGACTTTTAAAAAGACATAACCGCTAACACTCACCATGGCAGCTTCAGGAAACCAGTGCCACTGCCTCTCAGAGTGTCCCCAACCTTTTGCACAGGGCAAGGGCTACAACCAGAGCTACCCTCAGTCTAGTACAGAGAAAGTCAGCTGGAGCACCCTATATGTACCACCTGCCCCCAACCTCTGTATCTTACCAGTGAGGTTTTCAGAGTCTGATATTCCTCTGGCAAACAGTGGGCATTATCTGGTTAAATGATGATCAGTATACATCAAGTACAAGAGAGCTGTCATTAATAATAAAACTGTTATGCAGATGCCTACATTTCTAACAGCTGTGATCAGGGCTTTGTTCTTTGTCCAAGTCCCCTACCATGTATCTGAAGATAGCTATCCTGCCAGTAATTGTTTGCCTTACTTTTCTAATAATCTCAATTATAAATATGAACAGAAGCATAAAAAACAGTTCAGAAGTGCTAACTCACTCATGCAAACCACCATTTTCTCATGCCTTTCACCAGAGAGTCTGTTAAAGCATATGGTATCAGGGCACATGTAACTTGCAGCCAACACTCAATTTTCCAGGGTGGTAGAGAATTATCATGCATTATTAAAATCAACGGTCCAGGGAGAAATGTACTATTTAACAAATTGCAATGCCAAATGACCAGTCAATAGTGAAACTACCTGATTTGTTTTCATTATGTTTTTTACTGACTGTTTAGTCAGCTAATGAGGAAAGCATTAATTACTGGTTAAATAGCCACACATCATATGATACTATAAGGGTTTAGCAAATCCATGATATAGTTAGCCAGTTTCTAATTTTATATTAATTAATATGTAATTCAGATATAATTGGTTATAATTGATGAAGAATTCAACACAGAATATCATTAATGTCAAATCCATGTAATAAGATCCATTTCCCTTTCTAAGTATTGAAGTATCTGTTAAAAGGTAAAATTTGTAGCATTAGCAATGTTCCAGAAAAAATAATCTTTGAAAATGTAGTATAAAATATAAGTTAAAATCATATTGAAATATCATTTCTTACCTATCTATTGGCAGAACTCAAAATTTTGACATTACTTTCTGTTAGCAAGGTTCTGGGAAAACTAGTCTCTCTCACACATTTCTAATGAGTGTACAAAATATTTTAGGCTTTGTCAGGGGAAGTTTGTCCATATCTAACAATAAAGGATTAATATCCAAAATTTATATAGAACTCATACAACTTACCACCAAAAAAACATATCTAACAAAGTTACATATGCATTTATCTTTTGGCCCAATATTCCTATTTCTAGTAGTGTATCTTAAAGATACAAGTGCAAATAATTTTAAAAAGTATTTGGTTCTATTTGCAGCCCAAACCAATGGAAAGCTAATGAAATACTGATGAAAATAGTTACTCATTAGAAAATAGGATGGAAAAGACAGTGATAGAAATGAGACTTGTCTGAATGTGGTTATTTAGTTTTCACTTTGAAATGAAAAAGCATCTTTATAATAATAAACTAAACTAAATTAAAGATTGATATCTAAAAATTGAAAATAAAATAAAACAAATGAATCTAACTATATTACACAGTATCTTGGCTGAACATCCTCAGTGGCATATAAGAATAAAAAGAACTGTAAAAAAATCTTGAAGTTCAATCAGTATTCTAAAATTTGATTTGCAAATATCAACATATACTTATGACTTATTTCTGGTGCTATCCAATCAAAAGCCCTAGCAATAATGACAACCTAAGAAAAACAAAAGAAAAAATAAATGGGACTACATCAAATTAAAAAGTTTTTGCACAGCAAATCATCAACAAAATGAAAAGACAATGTACTAATTGGGAGAAGATATTCACCAATGAAGGATTAATATCCAAAATTTATATAGAACTCATACAACTTACCACCAAAAAAACAAACAATCCAATTAAAAATGAGCAGAGGACCTGAATAGATATTTCTTCAAAGAGGACATACTGATGACCAATATGCATATGAAAATATGTTTGTCACTAATCATCAAATAAATGCAAATTAAAACCACAATGAAATATCATCTCATACCTGTCAGAATGGCTATCATCAATAAATCAAAGAACAAGTGTTGGCAAGGATGTAGAGAAAAGGAAACCCTCATGTACTATTGGCAGGATTGTAATTCAGTGCAGCCACTATGGAAAAGGGTATGAAGGTTCCTCAGAAAAATAAGAATAAAACCACCTTATGACCCAACAATTCCACTTCTGGGTATTTATCCAAAGAAATCTAAAACACTAATTCAAAAAGATATATGCGTGTCTATGATTATTGCAGTATTATTCACAATAACAAAGAATGGAAGCAACCTAAGTGCCCATCAATAGATTATTGGATAAAGAAGAGGTAGTACACATCTACAATGAAATACTACTTAGCCATAAAAAAAAATAAAATCTTAATAAAAACAACATGGATGGGCCTGAAAGATATTATGCTATGTGAAATAAATCAGAGAGAGAAAGACAAATATCATACAATCTCATTTAAATGTGGAATCTAAAGAACAAATAAACAAACAAAACAGACTCATAGATACAGAGAACAGACTGATCATTAACAGATGAAAGGAGAATTAAGGGTGTGGGTGAAAAAGGTGAAAGAATTTAAAAAGTACAAATTGGTAGTTGCAAAATAGTCATGGGGATATAAAGTACAGCACAGGAAATACAGTCAATAGTCAATAATGTAATAACTATTTATGATGCTAAGGGGGTACTAGTCTTACTGGGGAGTGTGGCGGGAATCACTTCATAAATTATACAAATGTCCAACCACTATGCTGTATACCTATAACCAATATAAAATAACATTGAATGTTGATGAAATCAAAAAGTAAAAAATAAAATAAAAGGTTGAAAAAAATCCCAACAACCCAGTAGCAATGAACAATCCTAAAATCTAGATTGCAGTCTTCAAGTATCATTACTCACCTACAAAAATGCAATTAAGCTAATAAGTGAGTTTGACAGAGTCACAGGATACAAGGCTATTATACAAAAAAAATGTTTTTTCTAAAAATTAGAAACAAAGAACTGGAAACTGAAATTTAAAATACCATTTACAGTACATCCAAAACATGAACTACTTGAAAAAATTAACAGAATATGTATAAGATCTGTACGTTTAAAACTACAAAACATTTCTAAAACAAACTAAAGAAGATCTAAATAAATGGAAAGGTGTATCATGTTTATAGATAGAAACAATCAATATTGTTAAAAGGTCAAGATTTCTCTAGTTGATCTATAGAGTTAATGTGATTTCAATGAAAATTCCAAGAGTCTCTTTTGCAGATATTGACAAGCAACAACTAATATAGAAATTCAAAGAACCTAATAATTTTGAAAAATAAAAAGTTCAAAGACTTATACTATTTAATTTCAAGACTTACCATAAAGCTAGAGTAATAGACAATTTTATATTAGCATAAGGGAACAGAATAGAGAATCCAGAGGTAGACCCATGTATATGTGGTTAATTGATTTCCCAAAATGGTGCTAAGGTAATTCAAAGAGTGAAGAACAGTCTTTTCAACAAATGGTGGAGTAACTGCAGCATATCCATACTAAAAAATAAAAAATAAACCTCAATGCTTACCTCACTTTAATCACAAAAATGAACTCCAAATGGATCATAGACCTAAAGATAATACAACCACAATATTTCTATAAAACAGAAAGAAAAATATTTACACTCAGGGTAGTGAAAGATATCTTAGGACATAAAAAAGCAGAAATCATAAAAGAAATAACCAATAAGTTGAACAAAACAAAACTGCCCTACGGAAGACATAATTAAGGAAATTAAATGATAAGCCACAGACTGGAAGAAATAGTCATGATACATATACCTGTTAAAAAATGTATATTCAGGATATATGTTAAGAAAAAAGAAAACCTTATAAAAATACTAAAAAGGCAACACACTTTTTTTAAGTTGGTGAAAGATTTGAACAGACACTTTCACCATGAAGATTTATAAATAGTCAGTCAGCACATGAAGAAAATGTTCAAAAACATTAGTCATCCTGAAAAGCAAATTAAAATCACAGTGGAATACCACTATACAACCACTGAATTGTTAAAATTAAATGTATTTCTCACTAAAAGGCGCCAAGCCTGATTCATGTCAGGGGCAGAAAATGTACAAGCTGAGCTTGGAACAGACTGTTGTGTCAGAAAAGCAAAGATGCTATCGAAGGCTAATAATTGAGATACATCAAACAACAAACAAAAAATCCCATGAGCCAGTTTGAAGAGACTCCCTTCAGACAAGGATGAGGTGATGTGATCATCGGAAAGAATTATGAGTTTATTTATGGCCATGCCACTCCGAACGTGTTCAATCTCGTCTGATCTCAGAAGCTAAGCAGAATGGGGCCTGATTAGTACTTGGATGGGAGACCACCTAGGAATACTGTGTGCTGTAGGCATTAAAAAAAGAAAGAAAAAAAGAAAAAATAATTATGATTATGCCTGATTAAAATGAATTAAAAGTGTGAAAAGGCCTAATGTTTTTTAAAGATGAGAAACAATAAGATTTCATGAATACAATTAAAAGTTGTTGGGTACCACCTCATTACTCCAAAAAATTGATAATTAGAGGGAAAGAACTGAGAATTTATATTGCCTTTCCAGTATGAACAATATTTCCCAGAAATCAAATAGCTCTAGTAGATAAGAGTTCTAAATTAGAATTCGAAAATTAAAATTTTGCAATACCTAAGGAAATGACTCAAACAGCGGTTATCAATGAATGATAAAACCATTATATAAAAGATTAATGGAAAACTTTATCCCTTATAAAGTTTATCAGGTTTTCACCATTTGAACTCACTGATCAACCTTAGCATCCACTAAAAGTGAAAAAGTTAGGTATTATTTGCTTTGAATATAGTGGATATTAAGTATACAGCATCACCTACAAAATAATCTTTAAAAATAAAACAAAATCTTAATGTAAATTGAGCAAGTACTGATTGTTCATCAGCAGTCAGATGATGTGTTATAACTGTAGCTTTAATTCCAGATAAACCTAACAGAAAATCCATGTTAGGTTTGTAACCACTTGTGGATGACCTAAATGCATGAAAAACATTTTTTGATCAATAATAAACTTAGCTAATTCTATATTTATAAATTGGCATCTTCCTTTAGGTTTTTATTTCTTGTTTTCCCAACAAGTTTCAAAATATTTTTAAGAGTCAACAAATGTGACAGTGGACATTTTTTGGTATCCTAATTTAAACAAATCAATAATATAAAGATATTTTTAGACACTCAGAAAGACTTGAATAAAGACTTACTATTAGAAATTTGAATATGGGTATTGGGTGCCATTAAAAGATTATTGTTATTTTTAGCTCACTGACTCCTCAATGGCTTTGCTGAACCATACTTAGGCTGCAGGCTGTCTAAGATGGTGGCATCAAAACTTTTCTCCCTCTCCTTCACTTTGGGTCAATCTTGCATTAATATGATGGTTCTGATCACTCTCAGTCCTTTGACACTATCACTTCCCTAAAAAAAATACTTTATTTGCAAACCACAGTAGTCAATTCTAGGACTTGAACAAATATGATATTTGTTGAAAAAACTTATTTATTTTATGTTAGTTTGAGGTGTATGGCATAGTGATTAGACATTCATATAACTTACAAAGTGATCCCCTTGATAAATCTAGTTACCACCTGGCACTATACATAGCTATTACAATATTATTGACTATACTTCCTATGCTGTACTTTACATCCCTGTGACCACTGTAGTATTCTTGTAACATTTCTAAAGTTTGGAATTTTTCAAGATAAAAAGTTGAGAAATATCAGCGTATAACTTTGCAACGCTTAAAAACATGACTCTTAAATAAATGTATGACAAGTGAGAATGTGCCAAAGGCTAGGTTAAAGTTTTATTTAACTCATTAATGAAGAGGACTGGTTAGATGGAAAACTGATTCAAAGGAGACTTTGAGAGATTGGATATATACGAGAATACCATGGAGATGTGAGGGCTCGGTTCCAAACCAGCATAATAAAGCGAGTATCACAATAAAGTGAATCATAATGTTTTTACTGGTGGAGGGTCTTGCCTTCAATTTGTAAAAAATGCAACACTTGTAAAGAGCACTAAAGCGAGGCACAATAAAATGAGGTATGCCTGTATAGTCATAGGTGGAAAAACAAAGTGCCATCATATGGTTGCTAAATTAGATATAAAACAGCTTAAATTTAAACAAAAATTGTAACCTTTTGGGTTATTTTTTCTACTACGCAGAAATTATTTACATTGGTACAGAAAAAAAAAGATCATTTGCAATCATCTACCTGTTTAACATTTAAGCTCAGAGTCTTCATCCTAATTGTGCATTTCTCTAGAGCAGGGGCTCTCTAAGTGTGGTCTGGAGACTTTTGGAGGGGGGAGGCTAAAATCCTTTTAAGAGGTCTGCAAGGTCAAATTATTTTTATAACATTAAAATTTTATTTGCCTTTTCACTCTCATTCTCTCATGAGTGAGCGGTGCAGTTTTCTAAAGTCTACATGTGGTATTGCAGCAGATTAAATCCAATAGTAGATATGAGAGTCAACATACCTTATAGAAGCGAGATATTCACAAGATTTGCAAAAATGTAAAACAATGCCATTCTACTCACTCATTTTTTATTTTTTGAAAATATGGTTATTAAAAATACATGTTAAAATGCAATGAGTTTATTATTGTTTTTTAAAAATAAGCTAATAAACATTTAAAATTTTTCTGTCATAATTTCTAACAGACTAAATAATGATTTATATAACCCGCCTAAACAAATAATTATTGTGGTCTTCAGTAATTTGGGGATATATGTGCATTCCCAGGGCCAACAAGTTTGAGAACCATTGCCCCAGAAACAAAGATAGTCCCTGGCAGAGTTTCTTTCAGTATGACTTCCAAAGGACACACAATCATATTTTTGCTCTATTTTCAAGCTATAGATAATTTTATTAATAGAAAAAAAGCATTGTTAAATAAAATAGAAAAAATGAATTTATTTCCACTGTAAAAGAGTAAAAGCAAATAAAAAAAGAGATCTGATCGAAATCTATCACACATGGCTTTCTGTGATTTGCAGTCATGACTTATGCTAGGAGGTCATTCTATGTAAAACTCCTAACACTGACTACAATTTTCAGATTCAAGCATAAGCCCTAATAATAATTTGTTTCCTTTCGATCCTATTTCTACGCACATCGAATTTAGTTTTGTAGTTGTTGAAGGCATTCTTCAAGGTTGGTAAACTGATCTACTTTTTTTCTAATGGCTGCAATGATATTCCATTGTATTGATGTGCCACAAGTATTTCTTTTTTAAAGTTTATTGTCCCATTCATGGACACTTAGATTGCCTCCACTTTTTCTACAGTACAAACAACGACATGATGAATGTGCGTGTGTTCATGTATGTGTGTGTGTGTGTAACATTATATAGTAACTCCCCCTATGTTCTAAGATTCATAGATGCCTGAAACTGGATAGACTGATCCCTACATATACTGTGTTTTTTTCCTACACGTACATGTCTTTTCACTTAAAGGAAGCACTTTAATAATGGCTTTGGGGCCATCATTAGATAAAATAAGGGTTACCTGAACACAGAACTGTGACTCTCCACAGGCTGTCTGATAACCAAGATGGTTCCTAGTGACTAACAGGCGAGGTGCACACAGTGTGGACACACTGGACAAAGGGATGATTCACATTCTGGGTGGGACAGAGTGGGACGAAGAGGGGCATCACGAGATTTCATTACACTACTCAGACTGGTGTGCAATTTAAAACTCATGAATTGTTTATTTCTAGAATTTTCCACTTAATATTTTCAGACTGGTTGACAGCGGATATCTGAAACTACGGAAAGCAAAGCCGCAGATGAGGGGACTACTGTATACATATATGTATACTTATATATACACATATGTAGATA
Source organism: Cynopterus sphinx (assembly GCA_030015415.1). Classification (NCBI taxonomy): domain Eukaryota; kingdom Metazoa; phylum Chordata; class Mammalia; order Chiroptera; family Pteropodidae; genus Cynopterus; species Cynopterus sphinx. Next base: position 138,543,783 of record CM057380.1, read on the forward strand.
AATATCCCTATACTTAGTCCATCAGTTTTATATAGAGATGTTTTTAACTCTAGCTCTCCTTGCCAGACAAATTGATGAAGGAAAAATTAAAATGCATACGAAAGATGTCAAACGATACCTTGGTCATTCCTTTAAGTAAAAGCCCCAGCACTCCAGCCTTCTTCTCTAGGGGCTAGCAAGAGGGAAAAGAAATTCCTTTGTCCCCGCCACTCACCCATGCATACCACATGCCAGCCTCCCAGCCAAGAGAGTAATGCTGCCCTACCCAAACCCCACAGGGCAAGGCGTTAGTGTGTGGCAGATCTCTCAGGTCTGTGATTCCCATGGGAATCATAATGCCCTCTAGAGGGCAACTTGAAAATTTTTTGAAAGTCATTTTTCGATTGTCCCAAGGATTTGGAAGTAGAGGAACTTCTATGGGCATTACTGTCATTGGGTAGGTGGAGATCAGGGTCACTAGACATGCAGAACTGTCTCACAATGAAAAGTTGTCCCCAAGCCAACATGAACTTCTAATGTCCCTCCACACATTTATTGAAGTTTAAAATTATCTGAGCTTAAATCTAACTTTGTTTTGCATATAAACAAAACTTTTTTGCATGGTTTTACAAGACACTCAGATTTTCAGGAATGCATCCACTGTACAAATCTAGGAAAGAATGTGCTTTACTTGGCTCAGAATTTTATCAAGTTATGCACCATTTTGGAAAATCTTTTCTCTGAAGGTAACTCCATTTATGATATTTGAGTTGGTGAAATAACTGTTTCTTTTTGCATTAATACCATCACTTTCTCATTATTCTATATAGAGGCCTAAGCAGATCACTATTCATTATGCTTTCTAGTGTAATAATTGTTAGGTCTGCGGGGGAGAAGGGCCAGCCAGATGCCTGCTTGGAGACTTTCCGGCTTGATACCCAGAATCCAGACCTTCTGAATAGGGCCCACACTAAAGCTCTAGGCACCACCACCCTAATCCAGATGCTCAATTAGTATGTGATTAACATTCCCCACCCTATCCCCCTACCCCCACATAACCCCATAAAAGCTGCACCCTCCTGCCCCAGGGCACGACATCTCTGGCCCCTCTCCTTTCTGGACCAGAGAACCTCTCCCAGGAACCCAACCCTCTCCCAATAAAGGCTTGCTTATAAAACTACTCTCACCGAGTACCAAACATTTACACATTAACTATATCTTTCATAATAAATTATTTTTTACCACTCCTACATGTTTCAATATGAGCATTATATAGACTTTTTAAAAATGGTATCAGTAGGTGTATTGTAAAAAGGGTGTTACAACATATTTTACTGAAAGAAGGCACATAAGAAAACAACATTTTACAATACTGAGCAAAACAGCCAACTTTTCCATTGCCTGAGACATTCCATCCTGAAATAGGACTTAGGTTTTACTTTTTCCATAGTCAAAAGGCCCACTAAAGTGGTTTTCCTAAAACTGAAGAGATTCCAAGTCAGTTCACATTTCTCCCTCTAGTAACCATTAACCGTGTCTCCTTTTCTTTTCTCCCCCTGCCTCCAGTCTTCCCATATCTAGGACATCATTCTCAAACTGGACTCTGGGTTCTTCTCTTAGAGAAACCCTTTTACTGTTAACATGTCTGACTTCCTCACAAAACTGTGAAAGTGACAGGGTTAGGTTCTATTCATCACAGTCTCCCGCACACAGTATGTGTTCAGAAAACACTGGTTAAATTAAACCTTAGGGAATCTGAATTAAAAGACCTATACGAAGATAATGGAAACAAACAAACAAATAAAACTATATATTAAGAGTTCTCAAGTACCTGTCAGAAAAATTATCCAAAGATTACAAATAAGGCAAAAAAGGTGAATCCCACACCCTTTCAATATCACCCAAGGCTTGTCTAGAAAAGGAGTCAACAAACTTTAGCTTCAAAGATCCAGATGGTAAATATTTTAAGCTTTGTAGGGCTTTGTCTGGGTACTTGGGTGTCTCCTTGTAGAACAAAAGCAGCCACAATAAGTAAAGGAGTGATGTGGGTGAGTTCCAATAAAACATTTTTTTTACAAAATATATAGGTTGGATTTGTTGAGTTTATTCCATTATTTACTTTTGATTGAAGGTCTTAAAATTAGTGAAATTACTTAACTTAGAGATTTCTTTCTGGGATTGATACAGATTACTTGTCAGTGGACAGAATATGGAAAAGACGAAAATAACTTCCATCCAAAGATTTGTAGTGAACTGAACATTACTCAGTATTAATTACATCCTATGTGTCTTACCCTATAAACAACCTTGCTTCTCACAGCATTGAACTGACCACAGCACCTTTTCTAGTCCCTTCATTAATTAATGAGTTAAGTAAAATCTCTGAAATGTGTTCATCTTACATTTGCAGAAGAGTCGTGATTTTACCTTTTTGAAAATTATTCTTTCACATATCCCATAAGTGTACAAACATGTACTGTGGTCAAGGCCTTCCCCACTATAATAGGGAGAGGACCGGTGATCGCACATGCTGCATTTCACAAATTTTGACAGGGCTGGGTTAACACAATGAAAGAGTGATGCAGAGAATTGGATTTAAGTTTAATTCATTTCAAATCTTGGTGGGCCCGTGGCTGTAATAACCAAAACAGACATCTCGTAAAACCTCTTTACGCACAATAATCAGGGTGAGATTCACATTAACAAAGTTAAAGTAAATTCATATTTCAGTGTTGATAATTTTGAATGTTCTGTTACTTTTTTCTTGTCAAGTAGCTTACAAAGAGCTTCTGCTGCTGTGAGAATATTTGTCAGTGCTACCATGGCTTCCTGTTTACCAGTACTTGCACGATTAGAGTTATTTTTTAAACCAGCCACATTGTAGGAGTCTTCTCATGCCATTTGTCCATTGTGTAAGCATAGGTTTAATTGAAACCAAATATTTTCTGCATTTTACCAAGCACTCACAATCTACAATATGTTACTATACTCTAAAAGGGTTCAGGGAGGAAAATTGTCACAATGCAAAGCTTCTACTCTTCCCTGAGAAGGTGACATCTGTAACAGATCAGAGTACAGAAGCCAGTGCAAACTGGGAGTATGTTAAATACCAGTAAGTTTACATTCCTGCTTGCATTTTCAGTAAAAATAAAGTGAGGTGGAAATTCTGCTATTTTCTTCCTGTATCCTAGTGGATTTTCCTGCCCATCCCTGGGGTACACACAGCACCCCACCCCACCCCCCAGTCTGAAAAAAGAATGTCATTTCAAGTCTGACGTTTGGCACTCGCTAAGTGGGTACCACCACTTGGTGGCAGCAGTGTCTCACAACTGTGGGATCCATTGTGCAGGAATAAATAAACCACTTCTAAAAAGACAACTGTAGTTAGAGGCAGGCAAAGACAGCACGCACTCCACCACACACAGGGCCTTTTTCTTCTTCACCACTGACAGCGTTGAACTTTACCTGAGCCCTGTACTTCTGGAAAGCAGCAATAGTAAAGAACACCTGACTCAACCTTTTGTTTTCAGCAATTGCTCCCATTTTGTGTGTGTGTGTGTGTGTGTGTGTGTGTGTGTGTTCTAGGAAAGAGCTTATTGGAAGAAGAACCCTCTCTTCCACCATGAGACTTAGATAAAACTCATTGTCCACTCTTTCTCACGATACCCGTAATTCTCGGGAACAACTCCTCTGTTTACCTGTGGCAAACCTGTTGACAAGACCAGATGCAGATCATCCAATTTCCCATCCTTTGTTGTAACTGATTAGTGAAGATTAGAACTATTTGTTCCGCTAGAAACTAGCTGACCACAGGAAAAAAATCATTTCCTGTTCAGCTACCTGAATGAGACTTCTAATTACAAAAAACCCAACTATAAATCACCTCACCTATAGCATGTAGCCTGTGTAAGTCTAAGGCAAAACTAACCTTCAGAGGTTCTGATCTTTGGATCTGGGATGCTTTCCTTTTTGCAATGGCCTCAATAAAATCAATTGCCTCTCTTGTCCTGTTTTGTCTTAACTACATCCTTTCATTTTCCCTTAAAGAAGCTTCACCTTCACCGGATCTAAGCATGTCATCTGGACCGATTACTACATAGCTTGCAGAGTGTCTCCCAGGCAAACCTTTTCCCAAAAGAAATAACTTCATTTTTAATAGCTAACCCTCATAGAACTATGTTTTTCTCAATGTAACATTTCCGGCCAACATTTATAATAAAAAATCTTTTATTTATATCTTCAACATAATTTTAAACGAAATGATTCGTAGGAAAAGTCTTTTGTTTCTATTAATCAACATTACAATATTGACATTTCTTTAGAGTCATTTGTGGGTTACGCTGTGTCCCCCCAAAAGATACATTGATGTTCTAAACCCTGGTACCTGTGAATGTGATCTCATTTGGAAATCAGATCTTTGTAGAGGTAATTAAGATGCAAGTTAAGATGAGGTCATACTCAAGTATGATGGGCCTTTGATCCAATATATCTGGTGTCCCTATAGGAGAAGAGACATAGACAGACACACACAGGGAGAATGCCATGTGTTAATGAGGCAGTGATTATAATGATGCATCTACAAGTCAAGGGACACCAAGGATTATTGGCAACCTCAGAAGCTAAGAGAAAGGTATGGAACAGATTTTTTCCTAGAGCCTTCAAAAAGAGCATGGCCTTGTCAACACCCTGATTTTGGACTTTCAGCCACCAGAACTCTGAGAAAATGAATTTCTGTTATTTAAACCATCCAGTTTGTGGTGCTTCGTTATGGCAACCCTAGGACACTAACATAGAGTCCCTGTTAAAATTTTTTAAATTTGTGAAATTTGGTGTCCACAAGAGATGAGCACAGGACCATAGTTGGCGTCAAAGCAAAAATCACACTGGACAAAACTAAATAGGCAAAGGATGTTTTATCTAAGGCTACTACAATAGAGGAGAGAGGCCAGAACTAACCCTGAATTCAATTCAACTGGGGTAGGATTTTTTAAAGGCTGGGATGAGCTAGTGGAAAAGTACTTGAGGACATCAGGGGCAAATCACAGGCCATCTGTATTTGCTAACTGGCTTTATGCAAGGAAAAACAAATTTCTCATATCTTTATGACAAGAAATAGTTTTGCAACTTAAAGCAGCTTGAAATTAGGCTCCTATCCTCTCGCAAAAATTGAGAAATGGGGTGTTATCTCCTTTGCTGATTAGATTACTTTGTCAGAGAGATGGTTCCCAGGTTCTTGAGAAAGGCTTTCCTGGATTGTAAAACTCACAACAGGCTCTTTCAAAGACTTACATCTCAAAGAAGCAGAGAAAGAATTTACAATTAAAAGTTTTCTACAGCAAATACACTAAGAAAAGGGAGTTTAGGGGCTTAGAGTCAGGAAGAATCCTGCTGAAGTTTAGTCAGGCTGAGGAGAATATTAAAACCACTGCTGTTGTTGTTGTTTTTTTTTTTAATTAGTTTCAGGTATACAGTACATTATTAAGATATTTATATAGTTTATGAAATGACCACCCATCCCCTCCCCCCATTACTCTTTCACCCATCTGGCTCTACGCATAGCCATTACATTACTGCTGACTACTTCCCTATGCCAGTCACCCATCCCCATGACCATCTTTCAACTATTAATTTGTTCCTTTTTAACCCTTCACTCTTTTCTCCCAACCCTGCAAGCCTCCTCCCCTCTGACCATTGACAAAATGTTCTCTGTTTTGTGAGTCTGTTTTCATTTAGTTTGCTCTTTTTGTTCCTTAGATTCTGCATGTAAGTGAAATCATATGGTATTTATCTTTGTTTGATTTATTTCACTCAGCATAATAACCTCTAGGTCCATCCATGTTGTTTCAAATGGTAGGATTTCATTTTTTTATGGCTGAGTAATATTTCATTGTATGTATGAACCATAACTTCTTTACCCAATTACCTGTTGATGGGCATTTAGGTAGCTTCTGCATCTTGGCTATTGTGAATAGCGCTGCTGTGAACATAAGGATGCAGAGATCTTTACGAATTAGTTTTTGGTTTTCTTTGGATAAATATCCAGAAATGCAATTGTTGGGTCAAAAGGTAGATCCATTTTTATTTTTCAGGAACCTCCAGATTGTTTTCCATAGTGGCTGTACCAATTTGCAATCCCATCAACAGTGTATGAGGGTTCCCTTTTCTCCACATCCTCACCAACACATGTTGTTCTTTGATTTATTGATGATAGCCATTCTGACAGCTACAAGGTGATATCTCATTGTGGTTTAATTTGCATTTCTCTGATTATTAGTGATCTTGAGCATTTTTTCATGTCTTTGCCATCTGTATTTCCTCTTTGGAGAAATATCTATTCAGGTTTTCTGCCCATTTTTTAATTGAATTGTTAAGGTTGTTTTTGTTTTTGTTTTGTTTTGTTTTTGGTGTTAAGTTGTATGAATTTTTTATATTTTTTGGCTATTAACCCCTTATCAATTCTTCTTTCTCAAGATTGCCATAGCTATTTGAGATATTTTGTGATTCCATATAAAATTTTGGATTATTTGTTCTCATTCTCTGAAAAATCCCATTGGAATTTTGAAAGGGATTGCTTTGAATCTATAAATTAGTTTGGGTAGTATGGCCATTTTAACAATGTTGACTCTTCCACCCATGAGCATGGTATATATGCTACCATTTATTTTTATCTTCTTTAATTTCTTTTTTCAATGACATAATTTTCTGAGAATATGTCTTTTACCTCTTTGGTTAATTGGATTCTTAGGTATTTTATTGTTTTTGATGCAATTGTAAATGGGGCTGTTTTCTTAATTTCTCTTTCTTAAAGTTCATCATCAATATATAAAAATGCAACCAACCAACTCCTGGATATTAATTTTGTGTTCTGCTACTTTACTGAATTTATTAATCAGTTCTAACAGGTTTTTGGGGGAATCTTTAGGGTTTTCTATATATAGTATCATGTCGTCTGCAAATAATGACAAATTTTCTTCTTCCTTTCCAATAAAGCCATTTTTTTCAGTGACATTTTACTGCCCAAAGCTTTGGTTTGTTATGGACCTTATAATTATTTGGTGAAGAAACAATGTTTTAAGAATTTTATACCTAACAAGGTATTTTGGATTTTTAAAAATTATACATAGGTATTTTACCACATTTTAGTTACTTGTTTATGAAATTGGTTGATTGACAGAGTATAATTTTTTTAATTTAAAATAAAATGAGATTAGCATTTTCATACAGAAAAATTCATTTTTCAATAACAGATGACTGATGTGCAGCAGGAGAATCATATGTATATAATTTTTTAAAAGAAACTCTTGAATTGTAGATACAAATTTTCTCTAAAGAATGACCTCTCCAATAGGGTGACTCACTGCAGACCCACCACATTTTGAATCTCAAAATAAGGCCATGTTTAATCAGCTTTCTCCCTGCATTCCCACTTCTACTCCCACTCTCAACAAGGGCCAGGGCAGCTGGGCCATCAACTAGAAAACCAATAGCAGGACAATTCCACTGGCAAATTGCCTGTGAAGTGAGGGAATAAATAACAAACATCTGCTCTAAAATCCATAACCCACATCCAAAAAGGAGACAGCTGCTAGCCACATTCCCTCTACCCCAAGACAATGCTTTTAAACTGCTGATGGAAGTCAAGAATTAAAAAGCAAAACAAACAAACCAAAACACAATAGAATAGAAAATAATAGAATGCACTGAAAGTATTGATTCAGGTATGTATGTATGTATGTATGTATGTATGTATGTATGTATGTATGTATTCTATATTCTAAGTCATAATGCAAGGTGAATTCCTTCGAGAACTGTTCCGAGAAGTCCAAAATAGTTACTTGAAGGGAAGGGCATAGGAGTCAGTTAATATTTTATGTCACACATAACAACAGGCTAGGGGTTAAGGTCTAGTCCCACCATCAATTAACTTAACAATTGAAATACTGGTAGTCCAAATCACTCCAGGAATTTTTTGCTACCCCAGGTTTGGTATTTGAAACCTAAACTCATTGCATTACCATTCTCTTACAGTTTCACCTCCTGGCAAGCAGCATTTTTCATTCACTTCTGGTAGATCTTTAATGAATAAAGTGCAGAGGTAAAAAATTTTTTTAAAAATCACATCACTCTTGCTTCTGTAACCAGATAGATATGGACAAAGAAAAGTATTCTCAAGGGATAAAAGAAGGGATAATGATCTCAAGGGATTAGAGAACATCTTAAACGAAGCTCCATTGTTTTTACAAATAAGAAAAAGTTATTGCTATTGACATGAAGAGATTTGCTGAGCTCACACAGCAATTTAGTGATAGATTTAGAGCAAGGAGCTTGGTCTTCATGTTTTCAGACAAGGGTGCTCTCTGCTAACTCCACAGCCCCTGATAGAGAGGTGTGTGAAAAGTACTGAGGTGTGACTGTTTTCATTAAATTTTGCATGCTGGATCATCTACAACACATCAGGCAGATAGTGAATGTAGCTGATATTCCTCTCTATTCTTTCTCGATTTTCCTGGATTCAAAACATCTTGAGGGAGAGGCTGAGTCCATTTGACATCACTAATCATAAAGCAGTTGCCAAGCAGAGTTGAAGGAATGTCACTCCCAGGATTATTCTGAGCAGTGTTTTTCTATATCTGTAACTTACTGTCACCTGATGGAGACCAGATCTGCAGTTTATTAAGTGGAAAACAAAAGTGGTTTGAAACTTATAAATATTCTGCCAATTATACCTCAATAAGGTTGAAATTAGAAAAAGGTGAGGGGGAGGGGGAAGAAAAGGAAAAAGAAGGAATTTTCTTGTCCTGAATTCCAAGACAGAATTCTACAAGGTGAACAACCTAGTAAAGTTCTGGAAAACTTCTACCTTTTTTTATGGTGAGGATGTTTAAATTCTCCTCTCTTAGCACATTTCAATTATATAATACATTGTTATCAACTATGGTCACCATGTCTTACTTTAGATCCTTAGACCTTATTCATCTTCTACTCAACAGTCTGTACCCTTTTAACAGCTTCCCCCGTTTCTCCCATTCCCCAGCCTCTGGCAACTACTTTTCTATTCTCTTTCTACAAGTTTGACTTTTTAAAAAGATTCCATGTAGGTGATACCATGCAGTATTTGTCTTTCTCTGTCTGGCTTATTTCACTTAGCACAATGCCCTCAAGTTTTATCCATGTTGTTGCAAATGGTGAGATTTCCTTCTCTCTCATGATTAAATATTCCATTCTGTGTATTCACCACATCTTCTTTCATCCATTCATCTGTTGATGACCACTTAGGCTTTTTCTATATCTTAGCAACTGTTAATAATGCTGCTATGAACATGGAGGTGCAGATATCTTTTCTAGTTAGTGTTTTTGTTTTCTTCAAATACCCAGAAATGTGATTGCTGGGTCTATTTTTAATTTTCAAGGAACCTCCATACTGTTTTCCATAATGGCTATACCAATTTACATTCCTATCAAGAGTTCACAGGGTTCATTTTTCTCCACATCCTCACCAATATTTGTTATCTCTTATCTTCTTGATGACAGCCATCTTGTTGTGGTTTCGATATGCATTTTCCTGATGATTAGTGATATTGAGTACCTTTTCATGTACCTGCTGGTCATTTGTATGTCTTCTTTGGGAAAACATCTGTTCAGATCCTCTGTCCATTTTTAAGTTGAATTAATTAAATAATAATAATAGATTAACAATATATACTAAATGTATTTTAATTTATTTTAAATGAATGTAAAATGAATTTCTAACACTCCTTTTTGTTGGGAGCCAAAAGACCCTCATCCTGACCGCCCAGCCCCCCGGCATAGAACCTAGCCGTTAACAAACCTGTATGCTATCTAAAGAATGCATAAGCAGACAATGTCCCAGGGAATAGTTAACCACAGAATGTATTAACATACCCGCCGGATAAGGAAGGACCTACTGAATGGCTGTGGACCTGCCCAAGGAGCCCCTCTCCTCCTTGTTCCTCTATTCACTTCTAACCTTTGTACCCCCTCACCCCATCAACCAAGGACCAATGAAATTGTAACAAGTATCCCCCTGCCTAGTCAGTCCTGCCCCCCTTTGTTCTTCTGTAATAAATATACCCGCTCTGAAATAAAAAATTTGAGGCTTGATCAGAATACTGTCTTGCCTCCGCTCCTTTTTCTCGCCCGTTTCTCTTTCAGGCTGGACCCTCTTCGAGCCCGCGAATAACTAGGTCCCGCAGGTCGGGGCACCTTTTCCTTGATTCATATCAAAACTTTTCTAAATTTCTCTTTCCAATGTGCAGAATAACTGAACAGAGTCCAGATTATAATACAGCCAATGTAAAGTCGGCAGGTGGCCCCTGTCAAAATCCAGAAACTGTTAAAAATAAAACCAGATCAATATCATTGTATAACTAAGGGTTCACAAACTGGGAGTCTTCAAACCAACAGTGTAATGACTCTCAGAGGCATGTTTATATGGTACACTTATATAATGAAAACATGGAAGCTATTTAATTTTTATAATAATTGGTTATAGCATTTAGGGTTATTCCAAATGACAGGGGATTGGTTAAAAGTGGTCATCTTATCCTGTTCTGGGAAAACAATTTAGGATTTTTAGAAAAATGATTTTTAGAGGCATTTATAAGAAACAACCCTAGTTACGTTTCATTCACATTGCAAAATGAACAATATTAGGTTTCACTTACATGGCTCAACTGGTTTTTCTGTTTAAGGAATTTTCAAGTCTGGTCTCCATTTTACATTTTATTTTAATGCCTCTATTCTTATTCACTCAAGAAATTAACATAAGCTCTTTCCCTTACGCAATGAACAAATGAGGTAAGATACAAAGCACCGGCCCACAGAAGCATAAGTAGACAGGTTTTTAAATTAAAAGTTAATATTTCAATTGCATTTTTCACAGAAATAGAACAAACAATCCTAAAATTTGCATGAAACCACAAAATACCTAGAATAGCCAAAGCAATCTTAGGAAATGACAAAGTTGAAGGTATCACACTCCCTGATTTCAAACTATATTACAAAGCCACAGTAATCAAAGCAGCACAGCACTGGCATAAAAGCAGACATATGTAAATGGAACAGAACAGAGAGCCCAGAAATAAACCCATGCAGGTATGGCTGTCAACCAATTTTGACCAAGAACTGCAAGGCAAACAAAAACTTTGGGGGATCTTTTTAGGGATTGCAAATCCAGGAGACACAGATTTGAGTTGAAACCCAACTGTATTCTGAGGGGGAAAGAAACGGAGAGAGTTTATAAAGAGAGAAAAAGGGGAAATGCCGAAGGATTTACACAAGTTGTTTTGAAAGAGCTGTGAATGGTGCTTACAAGCTGACCTACATTATATTATAAATGATTAATTGCTTATGTCCATTGGTAGGTGAAAATTTTATTTTTTAACAGAGTTTAATGATGCAGAGCCAGTATCATGATATAGTTGTTTGGTTTAGCCAAGTTCAAAAGTTCAGTTTCACATGGAGGAGGTATGTTAGCTCAGCTCCCCAGAGGCCTCCCAGCTCCACTTTAGATTGTTCTCTTGATAATACTAACTTCATTTTACTGCTTTTTTCTCACATGGTCAAAGAATTTATGACCAAGGAGCCAAGATTAGACAATGGGGAAAGGACAGTCTCTCCATAAATGGTGCTGGGAAAACTGGACAGATACATGGAAAAGAATGAAACTGCAACCCTATCTTACATCATACACAAGAATAATCAAAATGGATTAAAAATTTGAATGTAAGACCTGAAACCATAAAATCTGTAGAAGAAAACAGGCAATAACCTCCTTGACATCAGTCTTGGTGATGATTTTTTAGAACTGACACTAAAAACAAAGTCAATAAAGGCAAAAATAAATGAATGGAATTACATCAAATTAAAACATTTCTACATGGCAAAGGAAATCATCAACAAAATAAAAAGGCAACATATTGAATGAAAGAAATGATTTGCTAATCATGGCTCTGTTAAGGGGTGAATATCCAAAATATATAGAAATCATAAAACTTAATAACAAAAAATCACCAATCTGATTAAAAAATGGGCAGAAGATCCTAAAAGAAGGTTTTCCAAAGAAGACATATGGATGGCCAATAGGTTCATGAAAAGGTGCTGCTCAACATCTCTAATTATCAGGGAAATGCAAATCAAATTCACAGTGAGATATCAACTCACAGATGTCAGAACAGCTACTATTTAAAAGACAAAAAATAACCAGTGTTGGCGAGGATGGGGAGGAAAGGGAATCCTTGTGTGCTGCTGGTGGGAATGTAAGTTGGTGCAGCCACTATGAAAATCAGTATGGAGTTTCCTCAAAAAATTAAAAATAAAACTATCACTCCTGGGTATTTGTCTGAAGAAAACAAAAACTCTAAATAGAAAAGATATCTGTACCCCCATGTTTATTGTAGCATTATTAAGTATTTCAAATAAGATATGAAAATAACCTACGTGTCTATCTATGGATGAATGAATAAAGAAAATGTAATATATATAATGGAATATTATTCAGCCATGAGAAAGAAGAAAATCCTTCCATATGCAACACATAGATGGACTTTGAGAGCATTCTGCTAAGTAAAATAGGTCAGAGAGAGAAAGACAAAAACATCCCAACAAGTCATAGATACAGAGAACAGACTGGTGGCCGCCAGAGGAGGGTGTGGGTGGTCAAAATGAGAGAACGGGTCAAAAGGTACAAACTTCCAGTTCTAAATAAGTCATAGGGATGTAATGTACAGCACAGTGACTACAGTTAATAATATCGTATTGCATATTTGAAAGTTGCTTAGAGATTGGATCTTAAGTTCTAATCACAAGGAAAAAAAGTTTCATTACTATGTATGGTGACAGATGTTAACTAGACTTATTATTTTGCAATATGTACAAGTATCAATGTATTATGTTATATATCTGAAATTAATATAATGTTGTATGTCAATTATATCTCAATTTTTAAAGTTAACTTTGAACAGTATACTGCTGAAGTGGATATTCTCTCGAAAAAGCATCTCATCAAAGCTTCGTTTAAGGATGAAATTCTTAGTTAATGAGAGAGCCTAAATGAGAACTCAAGTTGCCTCATTACACTTCAGTCACTGATTCACCAGATATTTATATACCAACTTTGTGCCAGATACTTCTAGGTGCTGATTAGACAAAAAGAACAGGCAGACATTCTCCCAGCTCTTGCCAAGCTCATAATCCAGGGCGGAAACAGACCACGAAAGCTGAACAAGAAAAATATGTCATAATAAATTTCATTAATGCTTTTACAAAGAAAAAAATAATGTCATGCTTTGTGAGAGAGTAAAAAAGGAGGAGTACTTAAAACAGGTTGGATGGTTAAGAAAAATCTCATAGAAGAGGTGACATTTAAGTAAAATCTATAAGATGAGAAACCACTTGCCACAGTTGGTTGGGAGAGAAGCTTCAGGAAGAAGGAAAAGCATGTGAAAATTTAAGATAGAAAAAAACCTGTGTGTTCCAGGACTGGAGAGAAGGCCTGGGTACTTGGAGCTTAGTGAGAAAAGGGTATGGCTACCTTTGTCTTTAGCTTCGATCCTGAAAGGAGAGCATATGCTGCAGCCTAAGAAGTAAAACAGGTTAAGACTTCTCTGATCAAAAAGGTGAGCAGAACACCACCTAAATGAACGCCTTAACATGTGAAGTACTCAGAATTGTGTTGGCTCATAATAAGTGCTCAACAAATATTGGTTTCTTAAAAGGCAAGGATAGGAAGCTTATTCCTTCTAGGTGTCCCCTTATGGGCCTCAGAGAATTGCCTAGGGTTCCAAGGAACAGAACCTGATAATCATCGCACCGCTGTTGCAGAAAAAATGACAAAAACTCAGACCAGTGAGAAATCAAGCAGCCCCTGGAGGGTTGAAGAAACTCAGGTTTATTACGCCGGTGGTCCCCAAAGAGCTAGTGCTCTGAAAATCTGGGCCCTGAGCTTAGGGACCATTTTGCTTTATATCTGTGTTGTTACAGTTGGCATGGGCTGATCTACAGACCCCTGGAATTGCTATGGGCTATGGGCAGTTACAGAGCATGGGGTTTTCAAACAGGCACTAAGGCAATACATCTTAAGGGGAGGGTGAGTTCTCAGTTGATCCCCAGATCTTTGGTCTATGCAGCAAGCATGTTTGCAGAAGCAGAACAAAGAACTGATTAGAAATGTTGGCCATTTAAGTGGGAAATTCCTCTTCACTGCCACTGCTGCCTCACAGAGGAATATGCATTTTTGAAACTGCACTGTTTATAAAATCAACTTAATACAAAGAGTCTTCCCAGAGCAGATTTGGTTAGTGAAGAATCCTGGTTAAAAGTTACATATGCGTCTTGATTTATGGAGGATCTTTAACAAAACAATGCTCAGAGAAGTGAGCAATGTGAAGAGTCTCAGATAAGGCACAATGGATGGGGTAAGGAAGCAGAGAGGTGGGCAACCAAGAAAAGACAGGTAGGTAGCAAAATTTGATCTGGTTCAATATTTCTGAAAAGGTCATACATAAGGATCATCTGAAAAACTTGTTAGAATGGCCCCAGAACTTCTGATTTAGCAGATTGCAAGAGGGTCCTGAGAATTTGCATTCTAAACAAAGTGCTAGCCTGGGGATTGCACTTTGAGAACTACTGGTCTAGATCCTGGAAATGGGGGAAAAATTAAGTGGGACCAGATTGAGGGGCAAGGTCATGCCCAAATTTAAGGTTCTTTTTCGCAGAATTAGTCAACTCTAATAGAGGTGGGTGAGGGTTAGTTACTTAACCTGCACCCTCCCTATCAGGAGATTACAGTGAAGGCAAGTCTGCAGCAGGCAGACCGTTTTTGCAAAACAGATTCAAAAGTCCTGCTCTGTAAGTATGGAAAAGACCTGCTATTTCTCCTTTTATGTGCTTGGAGCACACCTATCCTAAGTTAATTCAGTTACTTAAGGTAGAGTCAGCCTCAGGGACCGCAAATCCTCTGAACCAATGGCTGGATGCAAGATGCTTAGAGATCAGGATTTGGATGCCATCCTTAGGGCTATAGGCTTCCAGAACTCTGAATTCTTGTACCCTGTTCATGTAAGAATGGAAGCCAAAATCTTTGGAAGCTGAATTTTGTCGGGGCGGGGCACTCTATTTCATAAGTATTTTGATTGAGGGTTCTATCTCATTTTAAATACAAAGCCCTAGAACAGGACTCCTTAACCAAAAGGTTCAATGCCACTACAGGACACTTGGGTTTATTTAAAAAGTAGTTCTTATAAGGCTCAGGTATTGTAAAATTTAATTAATAATGGTTTCTATTTGAATTTAAATTAGCTTCACCAAAATTTTGTACTTTTAATCAATCTGTGTATATAAAAATTTTATAAATTTTTAAATTTATCGCTTCTTTGCCACTGATAGATTATTGCAGCGTTAAAACAATTATGCATTATGCGTACACCTGAACCAATTCCAAGAACATTTCTGATCTATGGGTTTCTTTGTTTAATAAAAACTTTGTTTTACCATGAAGCCATACTCCCTTAAAATTTGCATTTCGATTATCAGCAAAAACCAAGTCATTTTACTTTAATGGTAAACTTTTTAACTAAAACTATAATTCACAATGATGTTAGATATTTCACCTTTAACAGAATGAGCTTCTAAAAATTTGCCTTGGTTCCATAAATTGGATAAATAAAAAATCACACTATTATTGGAATTAACTCAAACATTTAATGATACCAATAGAAAATGGACGTTATTAAACTAGCTGCAAAGTTCTTTTTGCTAAGAGAGCCAAAACATGAATGATAGCATTTTACTTTTCACATGTTCACGAGAAACTTAGACTTGAAAGCAAGCAAAATAAATTTATGTGATCTAGATGAGAATTCATGCTTTACAAGCTGATAAATAAATATGCCTCCGTATCTGCATGTGCTATATCGACATCTTTAGGCACAGTCTTCTTTAAAGAACTACTAAAGTTGGAAGTAGATAATGATTTTTCTTCAGCAAATTTGGGTCTTCTACTTTTCACATAGTCATTAATATTACTTTAGCCACTCCTGGCCATGCTAAAGGTTGATAAATATGTTGTGTAATTTATACATTCATCATTAACTTTCTTCAGAAACCAGAATTCATACTTAAATTTCCATTGTATAAGAATGTTAAAAAAGTTTATTCTTGATGAAAGAGATAATGGGGGGATTAACATACAATATAATAAACAAATGGTTATAGATTTATAAAATACACACACACACATATATATATGTAAAGATATATATGTGCAAAAAATATATAATAAAAGCACTTAAGCAATAGTGACCAGACTACTCTGTACAGTGTGGCAGGACCTCTTAGCCTATTTCCTTCACTTCCTGTGTAGACAGCTCACCTATAATCATGTGGCCTGGAGACTCTGTGCGGTTTTTCAATGGAAGCATGGGCCATGCCACAATTGGAAGATGTACCAAGTGGTCAGCAGTAGCAGCATCCCATCTTTCTCTCACCAACTTTCAAAGTAATTACAATATCCATTATGCTACCTTTTTTTTTTTTTTTTTTTTTTTGGTATGTGGTAGAACATTTGAGATCTCAGCAAATTTCAAGTATATATACCACATTATAATTAACTAACTATAGTCACCATGCTGTACATTAGGTATCCATAACTTATTCATCTTATAATTGAGGGCTTGTACCCTTTGATCAGTATCTCTCCTTTTTTCCTCCCCTCTATCCTCTGGTAACCACCCTTCTACTGTCTGTTACTATGAGTTCAACATTTTCCTTTTTTTAGATTGTACATGTAAGTGGGATCATAAATATTTGTCTTTCTGTGTCTGGTTTACTTTACTTAGCATAATATGCTCCATGTGTCACAGATGGCAGGATTTCCTCCTTTTCTACAGCTAATATTTCAGTATGTATATATCTCTCACATCTTCTTCATCCATTTATCTGTTGATATGCACTTAGGTTGTTTCCATATCCTAGCCACTGTAAAAAATGCTACAATGAAAATGGGAGTGAAGATCTCTTCAAGATAATGATTTCATATTTTTTTGGCTATATACCCAGAGGTGGAACTGCTGGATGATATTGTAGTTTTATTTATTTGTTTTTTATTTATTATTTTATTGTTGTATTGTTTTGTTTATTTATTTATTTATTTATTTATTTATTTATTTATGGTGCCATTGATTAACAAAATCTGATAAGTTTCAGGTGTACAATTTAACAGTAAGGCATATATATATATATATATATATATATATATATATATAATTGTGTTATTATTTTTTATTTTCTTTTTTTATTAAGTTTATTGGGATAACATTGGTTAATACAATTTAAAAATTTTCAGGTGTACATTATAATTTGACATCTTTATATTTTATTGTGTGATTACCACCCAAAGTCCAGTTTCCTTCAGCTACTATATATTTGATCCCCTTTACCCACTTCACCCTCACCCTAGCCCCCTATATATGACCTTCTTTACCCCATCTACCTCTCCCCTCCTTCCCCACACTTTACCCTCTAGTAACTACTAATCCATTGTCCATGTTCCTGAGTCTCTGTTTGTTTGTCCTGTTCATTTGTTGTTTTTAGGTTTATATCCCACATACAAGTAATATCATGTGACTTTCAACTTTTTCAGTCTGGCTTATTTTGCTTAGCATGATTATCATGAGGTCCATCCATGTTGTCACAAGTGGAAGTATTTCATCTCTTCTTCTGGCTGAGTAATATTCCATTGTACATACGAACCACAGCTTCTTTGTCCGATCATCTATCGTAGGACAGACACTTCAGTTACTTCCATGTCCTGGCCACTGTGAATAATGCTGCCACGAACACCAGAAACTTTTATTTGGAAGGGGATTATTCAGGAGTAAACTGAAGCCCTTGGTTCCAGACAATAGCCGCCTGGGCTTTCAATCCCAAAACCTATTATGCAAAAATCCCTGTCAAGAGAAAGCCAGGAAAAAGTGATTGGCATGTGCCAATCTGGATGGCGCCTAGTCCGTGATTAAGGGAGTAGAGACGGATGGAAATTGTTACCAGGCTGGTTGCTGCAATCACACACAGGACCCAGGTGAAGAGCAGCCTGGACAAGTCAAACATTTAGCGCACTCAAAAAACCACTTTTCTAAATAGGACGCTTTTTTTAAACAGTGTAAATTGAGCTACATTCTGAGACTGCAATATGCTGATCAGCCTTGTAGCTAGGCCACAAGGATACCTGCAGAACAAAGAAAGATTTCTGCTAGGATTGCCAAAAACCCGTTTCCCACACCTATAAAGGGGAAACAGGAAAAACAGAGTCTTTAAGTAGCTGCCTTACCCAAAATAAAATTGTTCATTTCTTATGGCTAAAAGCATGGGGAACCGATGGATTAAAGGCTGGGAGCTGCCAGCAGGCCTTTCACACTACATACTCTTACCTTTTCAGGCTACATACTCTTCCCCTTCCCTTTTCTCACTGTATATTTATATCAAAGTAAATGGATAAACAAAGACTTTAAACCGAAACTCACAGGAACTAAAGAGTGATATGTAAACAGAATTCCCCAAACACTTGGGGTCCTTCTCAGTGTCTTTCTTTCAGTCTTTCTCACTTTCTGCCTCTAAGAGACCACATTTTGTCTGTGGAGTATTACCCCCTTTCTAATAAACTTTCATTTAGACTAACTTTGGTGTGTGTGTTGAATTCTTTCTAGACTCTCTACCAGTGCAGAGCTTGATCTTCCCCAACTCAGGGAAATTTGCCCTGTCCTGCATCAGATTAAATGAAATCTCTATCAAAATTTCAATGGCATTTTTCACAGAAATAGAAAAAATAAACCCAAAATTCACACAGAACCACAAAATACCAAGTAGCCAAAGCAATCCTGAGCAAAAAAGAATGAAGTTGGTGACATCACACTTTCTGGTTTCAAACTATATTACAAAGCCACAGTAACCAAAACAGTGTGGTACTGGCATAAAAACAGATACACAGACCAATGGGACAGAAGAGAGTCCAGAAATAAACTCACACGCATACATTAGACAACTAATTTTTTATAAAGACACCAATAATACACACAGGTAAAGGATAGTCTCTTTAATAATGGTGTTGGGAAAACTGGATATCCACAGGCAAGAATGAAATTGGATCTTTATCTCACATTATATATGAAAATCAACTCAAAATGGAATATAGAATTAAATGTAAGACCCGTGTCTATAAAACTCTTGGAAGAAAATTTATGGAAAGAGCTCCCTAACATTAGTCTTGGCATTTCTTTTGACAAAACCAGAGGCAACAAAAGCAAAAATAAATAAGTGGGACTATATCGAACTAAAGGGTTTCTGCACAGAAAAAGAAATCATCAACAAAATGAAAAGGTAACCGACTAAATGAGAGAAAATAGGCACAAATCAGAAGCATTCTTTTCAAATGAAAAAGGACCTTGAAAGAGGAAGAGATGGTGATGACAGATTTGTTGAGCTTGAATATGCTTTCAAATGAGATAGATTAAAAACTAAATAAAACACATATTTTGAGGCTCAAAGTAAAATTTTAGCTAGTAAAATTAATTAGGAAACAACCGATCTACTCCTTTACCTTTGGTTTCATAGAATACAACAAAAATGAGGCCTATTTTATTTATTTTTTTTATGCTTACAGCACCTGGACTTCTTAGGTGGTCTACCCATCCAAGTACTAACCAGGCCTGACCCTGCTTAGCTTCTGAGATCAGACTTTAGGCTTGTTCTGGGTGGCATAGCCATAGACCATGGACCATGGCCCCACTGAGGTGTGAACCCAGGACCTTCTCCCTGTAGACATGCTAACCGCTACACTATGGAGCACATCCACAAAAATAAGGTTTAGAGTAAGAATTTAATTCAACTTCATTTCACAAACATTTACTATTTTCTAAGTGTGAAGAACAATATAAAGAAATAAACTAATGTTCCCTGCCACTTCCTCAGGGGATACAGACACTGTCTGAAAAACTAAGGCTATGATAGGGTTTGAAAGGTTATGCTAACAGCATGAGTAAATTGTAATAGGATCTCACAAGTGGGACTCAATTAATTCTCCCTGGAATATTAGGAAATGCTTCATAGACGAGGTGATATTTGAGCTGGGCTTTGGAGTAGAATGAGTAGGATTTGTTTCACAGCTGGAGAAGCAGTAAAACTATTTTCTTAGAGGAGATATACAACATGAGCAAAGGCAGGCAGCTTCTACATGCCAGAGGCTGGTATGTTTATTGGGAGAAAGTGAGACATTTAACATGGCTGGAACAAATATAAGATAGCAGCAAGAAGATGAAAGTAAAAATAGTTTAGTCTGTGGAAATAAACAAAGGTTAACCAAATGACAATCGGCAAAGGCTATTTTTTTCAGAGCTCACTGTAGCAAGGGAGTTGGTTACAATTACTTGTATTTCAGTAAAGGCTCAAAGTCAGGCAGGGGAGTGGGAAAGCTTTACAGAGGAAAAAAGGGAAGCCTTCAGAAATGCGCCTGAGGCAGGCTTTGGTCAATCACTGCCAGCCTTCTTAATTTTCACCCTGACTTCCAACTAGGACACAACCAAAGGAAGCCAAATGTGCTCCCCTAACCAATCACATAGGATGTTCCATTTCCAGTTAGTCAGCCTACAGTTTCCCCATGCCAACACCCTCCAAACTGAGCACACCTAAAGGCTTCCCTATTCCCACTAGGAAGTTTTCCCACTCCTCTGCCTGCTTCATCTCTATTAAAATGAAAGTGATGATGTCTGAGTCTCTTGCTATAGCAAGCCCTCAATAAATAGCCTTTTACTTGTTCTCATTGGAGTGGTCTTCGTTTATTTTCACACAATCAAGTCTAAGCTGCCATCTGGACCACCTCAAGTCTTCCTCTTTAACTCTTCAGTGTGGAAAAAGCAAGTAAGTGACAATGCCATTATCTGGGCAAAACCAGCTTGAATCAGAAAAGAACATGTTAAATAAATGAAATGAAGTCTGTGTGCGGTTACAGTGCCTTCTCCAATAATAAGTTGACACCAATTATCTAAAACTTCCAAAACATACTAAATAATACAGTGTTTATGATGAAAAGCTTGGCATTGTGTTTGCAGCTGCCACAGTTAATGCTCCCATCCATGCTTTTGACAGTATAGTGTATGCCTGGCTGATTCCCAACGATCTGAATTAAACACTTCCCAGCAGTCCATAACCAATGACTGAAGTCGGTTGGTGTATAAATGCCCTAACTCCCTCACCCCTCTGTGGAATGACTAGTAGGCAGGCTTTCTATAATGCCTCCCAGAATTCCATAGCAGGATTACGCTCACAGCGGTAGCTGGCTTGATATCTCACCCTTTCCTTAATTATCTTCCTCTCCATCTTTGTCTCACTTCTCCATCCCCCTACCAGTGTTTCCAAGGATAATTTTCCAAATTAATTACTTGCTTTCAAATTCTTTCCTTAGGGTCTGCTTCCGGGGGAACACAAATGAATAAAATGTTAGTATTAGAAATAAATCACCTTATTCTAATAACTAGCAACTGCAGAGAGGAGACCAACCCCTCAGTAGGTTTTCACTGATACATAGCTTTTAGAAAAATAAAAAAAAGGTGTGTGGCAGGGGACAGGGGGGGATTGGTAATGCCATTTATAATTTAAAAAATAACAGACCTCTGTCTCATTAACAAACATTTTCTAATAATAAATTATATTTCCCTATGCAATTATTTAAGGTTTTTGAATCAACACAAAATTAGATGTAAAAGATTTCAATGCAAATGGTTAAAGACAGAATCAGTAACAAAAAAATACGATAAAAGAATCTAATCTTTTTTCATGGAATGAAAGAAAACTCAACCAGAAATCTGTCATTGATGGTAGACAGGGGAGTTTTACCATTAGTTAAATAAATGTTTTAGCAGCTCAAGACACATTTATACTCTTAAAAATTATTGAAAGTTCCAATAAAATTTTATTTATATAGTTTATATTTATCCATGTTTACTGTATTATAAATTACTTAAAAATATTTATTAATCCATTTTTAAATACCAATAATAAACACAAATAACACATTTTTATTTTTTAAAAAAATGAAGTTTCCTCTGAGAGGCATTGTCTTACATTTTGTAGATCTTTTTGATGATCTTTTAGTCAACTAAAAGACAGCTAAATTTTCTTATCTACTATGGATTCAATGTGTTATGCCACATGCCACATAGTTTCTGGAAAACTGCATTTTTACACTCATAAGTAATTAAGAGGGAAAAAAGCAAATAATGGCTTAGTATAATATTGAAAATAATAGTGACCTTGTGGAATCTCTAAAAAAAGTTTTGGGATCTCCATGATCTCTGGACTATACTGGAAAGAAGTACTGTGTTAAAAGGTACCCAAATCAAGAAAGCAGAAAGCCTTCGAGGCACCTAGTCTTTCTAGTCTTGAACTTCAGGATCTTTCTAACCTGAGGAACCATGTCATTACATCCTTATGTGAAAGTAACACCTTCTTGCTCTCTGTTAAAGGTCTCCAGCACCTGTTACTCATATTCTATCTATTGCTATTTATTGCTGCTGCACATGCACCTGGTGCCCAAGGATAAAAACTTTCCAGCTTCTGAAACACAGAGGCTTGGGGGTAAAGGGCATGGGAGATAAGCCAGCAACCAACAGGGACCTGACCAAGGTCCGGTCTTCAGAGCATGACTAATTTTTACACAACTTAGGACTTTGCTGCACTTTGATCAGTCAGATGACCACATTTCTTTGGATCACTGAGAGAGAGGCAAGCTTGTTTATCAGCTCAGAGCAAGACTTTGGGCACAGAATCCATGCAAAGTACAGTCATAGTAGAGCCAGCAAGAGTTCTTCTTTGCAAGGCACTTCACCTATTGTGCCCTTTTGTATCTTGGTTGGGCAAGAGAATAGTGATACTGTTTTTATTCCATATTTTTTATTACAAAAGAAATATATTCTTTCTTTTTATTTTTTAAATAAAAATTATATATACTTTAGGTGTACAACATGAATTAATATACATATATATAGTAAAAGGAGTACTAGAGTCAAGGTAATTAAAATATCATCTCTTCACATAGTTCTCATTTTTGTGTGTGATGACAGCACCTAAAATCTACTTTCTTAGCAAATTTCCAGTATTCATTAAGTATTGTTAACTATAGTCATCAGACTAGATCTCTAGACTTAGACTTATTCATACTACAGACTATACCTTTGTACCCTTTAATGAACATCTCCCCATTTTCCCCACCTCCCTGTCCCTCAAAAAACAAAAAATAAAACTATTATATGATCTAGCAACCCATCTCTGGATCTACATATCTGAAAGAAAAGAAATCAGTATAGTAAGTCCTTACTTAACGTTGTGGATGGGTTCTTGTGGCGAAATGATGTAAAACTAAACCAATTTTACCATAGGCTGGCTAACTGATATAAACAAGAGTAAAGTTCTGAGGGCATTTTGTCAACTTACAAGGAAACATTGACTAAAATGACCTTATTCAAGGACTACCTGAACCTCAAAGAGATATTTGTCCACCCGTGTCCACTGCAACATGATTCTCAATAGCCAAGATATGGAAAAAACGTAAGTATCTGTCAATGGATAAAGAAAATGTGATGGTATATACAATGGAATATTTTTCAGCCTTAAAAATGAAAAAAATTCCTGCCCTTTGCAAAAGCATGGATGAACCTGGAGACAGTATGCTAAGCGAAAAGTACCAGACACAGAAAGAAAAAAAACTGCATGGCCTCACTAATATGTGGAATCTAAAATAATGGAATAGATGAAAGCATTGAGTAGGAGAGACACTTCATATTTCCAAAATTGTAAAAGTAAACAAACACACAAAACAACTGTAAGGAGGCACACCAAATACAGGAGAGTGACAGCTTTAAATGAGGAAAGAAGTGAGACTGAAGTTGGAGAGGTCCAAATAGCATTTTATCTTCAACATTTTTCTTTTATCAAAATAATTTAAAGCAAACATGACTAACTGTTAATACTTGTTAACTGTGGTTGATTGGTATTTGGGTGCATAAGGGCAAATAATAGTTAAAAATAAGAGGCATAATTCTCTTTGTTAAAAATGAGTGAAGAAATTCTCTCTTTTCTTAGAGCATTTTCTTTAGAAAAATTATAATTATAAATTCTTTCTCAGCAACTTTGAGATGTATGCAAATCTTTTTAAAAATGCTTTTGGCAGTGTTAAAACCCAGGAAGTTTTTCTTAAGTTACTGTGGGGGTGAGAGAGAGATCTCTTTGAAATGTAAAGATAAAGGGAGACAACACCTCTATATACCTGTGGGTGAATAGGAACCTTGCTCTGGTGGGCACCTTGCTCCAAAGTGTAAAACTACCTCCTCTCATAAAGATATGAGAAGTTGATTTTTCCTCCATATAAAGCCAATTAACACAAAGGCCACTCCAATTTCCAGGTGAATCTGAAAGGAACTGCGTGTGACAGACTGTGTTGTCAAGTCTTCTTATTTGAGGACGAGTTATTTCTATTGAGGACATGAATGTATTGAATTGTATCTGCTTGGCTAATAAAAGGGTGAGATTTCTTTCTGTCTTGCAATCTTAGCAGACTGCCTGCAATGCACATCACATTCTGGTTTAATGCTTAGTCAGTAATAAAACTCTTTTCCTCTACTACCTTTGTGAAGAGCTTTATTGAGTTGAAAAATTTTGTTTTTAATTATATTTTCTCAATAGGTGTTTTTTATATTATTCTTCATACTTTCTGTTTTTTTTTTTTCAAATTAGGAAGAAAAAGATATATTTATTGACAACTGCTCAAAAGTGTCATCTACTCTCTATACTGCTCTTTCCTATTAGAGAATTTCATTTTATGTAGCAACTAAGCCATTTCCCCATGGCCATTTATGAAAGGTATACTTCCTGCTCCTAACATAGCAATGAGTACACAGAAGATGTCCAGGAATTTTTTAGTTGAATCAGTTAGAAGTTAGATATGTAAACTCTTATAGTAAAGCCAGAATGTCAGCTACAATTTGAAGGATAATCAAGACTTAGGTAGATGATGCTACAATCAGTGCCTGTAGTGCTCTTTTCACATTGGCTCTTATGTCTCTGCAGCTTGTATTTAGGTATGTATATGTGGAATTCACCTTTTGTCTCTGTCCTCTCTGGTTCTTCATTCCTCATTCTTTCTTAGTCAGTTACTTTCCTTCTTCAATGTTTCCTTTTTTCTACTCTTACTGCTTTTTCTTTGGAGTACATTTTTTTTACTTTGTAGAATTATATACTCATTATTTCTAACTTAAAAGCAAACAAGTTAAATAGCATATTAAATTAAATTGTGCAATAATTTGTGCAACCATTTCTATCAATGGTCATTGATAAAAGGACCTTTGTCACCCTTGACTAATGTTAGTCAAACCCTCTATAACTGTTTGTTAAGTGAAAAAGAGTTAAGACTTCAGTTTCTGGTTCTGCATGTAAAGAATTTGGAAGTCATCACTTTGTCCCAACAACAAATTAAAAGCTGAGTAGACTTAAAAATCAAGAGCTCTTCTTGGATGCATAAGACAGGAGAGGACACTGGGCAAACCACTGGCCCCAAGATTGGAGAAACAGGCACATACAAGGAGTCCAGGCTTACCTGAGCAGACTCGCAGTGAAAATCGCCATGGGAAACAGCACTGGTGTAGGAAACCGGATTGTAATTGACAAATTGCTGTAGCCTCTGTATGGACAAGGATGAGAGTTAAAAACTCCAGGGCATTGAGCATGACACTTCCATGAGTATACCTCCAAGAGCTAGAACAGGTTCTCACAGTAAATAATCAGAGAAAATCCCATTGTGCTTCTGGCAGAGAAAGGGAAAAAGAAACCATTTTGAAATGTACCAGAGCACTCGGTTCTTAACAAGGCCTGCTCTCAGGGGAAACTAATTAACCACAGCCTAACTTGCTGGAGTATTATCTGAGCCCGGTTGAACTGGGAAAAGGGAAATACCCAACTCCAGCCCATTCTAGCCATCCTGTCCCACCTGAGCAGGGAGAATAAAAAACCAGAAACACACCCAGGAGGCACAGACTCACTAAGACTGAGACCGTGTCATAGGACTATAGAATGCTTGTCCTCTCCCCACACTTAATCACCACATTGCTAAAAGCCTATACACAGCAGTTATTTTTACCTGGTGTATCCTGTTTGGTTATCAAGAAAAAAATTACAAGGCATATCAGAAGGGAAAAAACACAATTTAAATAGACAGAGCAAGCATTAGAACCAGATGTGGCAGAGATGTTAGAATTGTCATACCAGGAATTTAAAACACCAAAGATTAATAAGCTAAGGGCTTTAATGGATAAAGTAGATAACATGCAAGAACAGATGGGCAATGTAAGCAGAGAGTTGTGGAAATCCTAAGAAAGAATGAAAATGAAATGCTAGAGATAAAAAGTTATGTCACAGGAAAAAAAATTGGGCTTATTAGTAGACTGGACATAGCTAAGGAGAGAATTACTAAGCTTGAGGATATCTCAATAGCAATCTCCAAAACTGAAAGGCAAAGAGAACGAAGATTGGAAAGAAACACACACACACACACACACACACACACACACACACACACACAATATTAAAGGACTGAGAGATAACCATAAAAGGTGTAACATATGGGTAATGAACTAGCAGAAGAAAAGATAGAAAGAAAAGGAAGAAATGTTCCAAATAATAATTACTGAAAATCTTCCTGAATTAATATCAGACATCAAACCACAGATTCAGGAAGCTCAGAAAACACCAAACAAAATAAATGCAAAAACAAAACAAAACAAAAGCAAACAAACAAAAACCAAAACCAAGAAAAACTACACCGAGGCACATTATTTTCAAAGCACATAAAATCAAAGATAAAGAAAAAAAATCCTGAAAGAAGCCAGAGTGGGGAAAAAAACATTTTACTTATAGAGGAGCAAAGGTAAGAATTATATCTGACTTCTTAGAAAACACGCAACCGAGAAGAGAGCAGAGGGAAATACGGAAAGTGTTGACAGAAAAAAAGCACCAACCTAGAATTCTGTACATTATGAAATTATCCTTTCAGAGGGTACAGATAAAGTGGAGAAAGACTTTCTCAGACAAACAAAAAATGAGGAAATTTGTTGCCACATAGATCTGTCATGCAAGAAATATTTTAAAAAGGTTTTTTAGAGAGAAGGAAGTGATATAGGTTAGGAACTCAGATCTACATTAAAAATGGAAGAGTATCAAAGAAGGAATAGTGAGGGTGAAATAAAAACTTTTATTTTTTTTATTCATAATTGATCTAACAGATACTACTATTTCTTCAAAATAGTAATAACAGCAATGTATTTGATATGTATCCTTATATATATATATTATATATATGTGCTTACGTATGTTTTTATATAAGTGAATTGAATAACTACAATGATAAAGGGATGGGAGAAAGAAATTAGAATTATTTAATTATTAAAAGGTACTTACATTACTTGGGAAGAGGTATACTGTTATTTGAAAGTGATCTTGGATTAGTTGTAAGTGTATATTGCTAGCTCTAGGGAAACCACTAAAACAGGTTCAAAAATAATATGCTAAGGAAGAAGAGGAAATGGAATCATAAAATGCTAGCTTAAAGTGACCAAAAGCCGAAAAAGGGTTGAAGACAAAAATTGGAACAAAGAACAAAGTCAAAAAATAGAAAATAAATATGGTATATATTAATTTGCTATATCAATAATTCCTTTAAATTTCAATGGTTTAAATGTACCAATTAAAAGACATAGATTGTCAGATTGAATCAAAAACCAAAACCCTTTCTACAAGAAACCTGCCTTAAATATAAAAACACATAAAAAAAGAAAAGTAAATGTATTGAAAAAAATAGGGCACACTAACACTAATCAAAATAAAGCAGGAATAGCTCTATCAATTGCAGACAGAGCAGACTTCAAAGCAAGGAAAGTTGTCAAGAATAGAGTAGTATTATTACATAATGATAAAGAGAGCAATTCTCCAAGATATAATAATCCTAAATGTGTATGCAACTTAGCAGCAGAGCATCAAACTATGTGATATAAAAACTGATAAAATTGCAAAGAGAAATAGATGAACCCACTATCATACTTGGAGACTTCAATGTCTCTCTATCAGAAGTAGATAGATCCAGCAGGTAGACAATCAGTAAGGACATAGTTAATTGGGTATAATTCACATCTATAGACTACTTCATTCAACAACAGTAGAATATACATTTCTTTCAAACTCATATAGAACATTTGCTAAAATAGACCACATTCTGAGTCATAAAATACTCCTTAACAAATTTAAAAGAATAGAAATTGTACAATGTCTGCTCAAAAAATTGAATTAAACTATAAATCAATAACAGAAAGATAACTAGAAAAGACCAAAATATGTGGCAATTAAATAACACACTTATAAATAACATATGGGTTGAAGAAAAACTCTCAAGAGAAATTTTAAAATATTTTGAACTAAATGAAAGTGAAAACAACAATTTATCAGAATTTCCAAGATGCACTGAAAGTGCTAAGAGGTAAACTTATAGCATTGAATGCATATATTAGAAAAGAAGACTTAAAATTAGTAACCTAAGTTTCCACCTTGAGAAACTAGAATGGAAGAGCAAATTAAATGTGAAGTAAACAGAAAAAAAAGAAGAAAGAATAAAAATTAGAGCAGAAATCAATAAAATTGACAACAGAAAAATCAACAGAGAAAATAAATAAAACAAAAGCTGGTTCTTTGAAAAGATCAATAAAATCGATAAGCCTTTTGCCAGGCTTACTAAGAACAAAAGAAAGGACGCAAATTACTAATATCAGAAATGAAAGAGAAAACATCACTACATATCTAGTGGACATAATAATGATACTGAATAGACACTTTGAACAACACTGTCCACAAAATTGATAACCTAGATTAAATGGACCAATTCTTTGAAAGACACTGTCGAAACTCACTCAAGAAGAAACAGACAATATGAATAGGCCTATCTATATCTTTTAAAATTTTGAATCAATAATTAATAACCTTCCAAAGCAGAAAACACAATGCTCAGATATGTTCATTGGTGAATTATACCAAACAATTAGGGAGGAAATTATACCAATGCTCTATAATCTCATTAGTGGATAGAAGGAGAGGGAATACTTCTACTCATTCTATGAGGCAATTATTACCTTAATATCAAAATTTGAAAAGACAATACTAGAAAGGAAAACTAAAAACTAATATCTCTTATAAACATAGATGCAAAAATTTTCAACAAAATATGAGTGAACCAAATCCAATATTGTATAAAAAGAATTATACATCACAATCAAGTGGGATTCATCCCAGGTATGCAAGACTGGTTCAACAATCAAAAATCACATAAACAGGCTAAGAAAGAAAAGTCACATAATCATATTAATAGATATAGAAAATGCATTTGACAAAATTCAATACCCATTCGTGATAAAACTCTCAATAAATTGGATAAAGAGTAACTTTCTCAACTTGATAAAGATTATCTATGAAAAATTTGGAGCTAACATCACATTTCTAAAGGAAAACTAGAAACTTTCCCACTAATATGAACACCAAGGCAAGGATGTCTCCTCTTACCATTCCTTTTCGACATCATACTGAAAGTCCTAGCTAATGCAATAAGAAAAGTAAAGAAAATAAAAGGAAGAAATAACATTGTATTCGTTTACAGATAACATAATCATCTATGTAGAAAATCTGTAAGAATCTTCAAAATAACTCCTGGAACTAATAAATGATGATAGCAAGGTTATAGAACACAATGTTAATGTTGACAAGCATCAATCATTTTCCTATAAACCAGCAATAAAAAAGTGGAATTTGAAATTTAAAGTGCAGCTCCATTTACTTTAGCACCCCCAAAGATTAAATACTGAGGTATAAATCTAACAAAATGTGTGCAAGATCTATAGAAGGAAAACTATCAAACTCTGCTAAATAAAACTAAAGAAGGACTAAATAAATAAAGAGATATTTCATGTTCATGGATAGGAAGACTCATTATTATCAAGATGTCAGTTATTTCCAATTTGATCTGTGATTTGAAGTGATCCCAATCAAAATCACAGCAAATTATTTTGCAGATATTAACAAACTAATTCTAAAATATATAAGAGAGGCAAAAGACCCAGAATAGTCGCTAATGGAGTATTAAAGAAGAACAAATTTGGAGGACTGACACTTCCCGACTACAAGACTTACTATAAAGCTAAAGTAATCAAAACAGTGTGGTATTAATGAATACTACTGAAATAGACTGATGAAACAGAATAGAGAGCCCAGAAATATTCTCATTTAGTATAGTTAACCAATCTTTGACAAAGGAGTAAAGGTAATACAATGGAGCAAAGATAGTCTCTTCAAGAAATAATGCTGGAGCAATTGGACATCCACATGAAAAAAATGAACCTAGACACAGACCTTATACCTTTCACAAAATTAAATCAAAATGGGTCATAGATCTAAATGTAGGATGAAAGCTGTAAAACTCCTAGAAGATAACATGGGAGATGATAAGAAGAGCTCCTGGCAGTGTTTCTGAGGAATTATCAGGTGACACCAATAGTAAGGTTTTTGTTCTCACTAACAGGTATTTAAATTGTGAATAACGTGTTTAAACAGCTTTATTGAGGTATAATTTGTGTATTATTCAATTTACTCATTTAAAGTGTATAATTCAATGGCTCTTAATATATTCATAGTTGTGTATCCACCATCACACTCAATTATTATAGAACATTTTAATCACTTCAAATAGAAAACATGTACTCTGGCTTTGACCCTCAACCTGTCAGAACCCCAACCTCCACTATCCTCCCCAGCCTGAGGCAACCAATAATGTACTTGCCACCTATATGGATTTGCCTGTTCTGGACATTTTATGTAAATAGAATCATATAATATGTAGTACCTTGTGACTATCTTCTTTCACTTAGTATAATGTTTCAAGGTTCACCCAGGTTATGTGAGTACCACATTTTGTCTGTCTGTTCACCAGTTGATGGACATTTGGGTTGTTCCTCATGTTCTTTTGAACACATCAAGGCCCAGTCCTCAGAGATTGTCTTTCCACACATGACCATTTTTTTGAGGTGAAGCATTTTTATTAGTTTTATCACAACTCCAAATAACTTCTTGGTTTGCTCATGAATGCAGTTTCTGCTGGAACATTCTATTCTGAATACTGATAAAAAATGAAAAGATTTTGTTTTGTTTTGTTTTGATTTCTAAAAATTGAAAAGTTAGTTTATAAGAACTTTCAGAAGAAATGTTCTGACTATACAATTTCTCTTGTATTCTGTGAAGTTATATGAATAAAATATTTTTAACATCAAGAGCAAAAGGACCTAAAAGAGGGGAGGAAAAAGTAATCAAAAACCATATCATATGAAAAGAAACTGTTTCCCAGGAGACTTAAGGCTGGAGCATATAGAATTAGAATCTCTTTTGATTCCTTCATCAGTGAATGATTACTGAAGAGTGAGTGAAAAATAGAGTTTAGAAGACATCCATCTTTACTCACAACTTAAAAATACACAATGCAGCAGTGTGGGGCTGTATTAGTTTTGATGTCAGTGTATGCGATTTGCCCCTGCCACTTGTCATCCATGTGTCTTTGGGCAAATTACATTTTTTGTCTCAGTGTCCTCATCTAAAAGTGAGAATTATAATATAATATATTGCAAGAATTTTATTACATAATGAAATGTTTCACCAAATGTGGGAACAAGCATGAAATCACATTATGAGAAAGCATTTTTCAATTATCTTCAAATGTATGCAATGAAATCAAGAAGAGCCTTTGTGCCAATATGGTTCTTCTTCAACACCTCTCTAAAACATTCCAACAACAGAAAGAGCAGGTGGTCATCTAACTAGGTTTTAAAAATGTAATTTGCTTTAGAATTTAGTATTTTGAATAAACTAATCATCATCCTTCCGAAGGTCCTTAACACGGAATTCTGCTTCACCGCCCACACTTCATGTTAAGGTCAGGAACAAGAAGTCATTTAGATTTTCTTTCCTATCTTCTGCCTCTTTAAACAAAGATAGAATTATCCTGGGCCCCAAGCTAAACAAAATCAAGCTATAAAGTGAACACAGATCTCCAGCAAGAGCTTTCCAACGATTCAGCGTAAAACTGAAAGATGGGAAGAGGGAAAGGAAATGGGAAAGTAAAGAGTCAAGTAGTTTTCATTTTCTAGAAGTGTGAGATCATCCAAAACATTTGGTTGAGTTTACATTTTCATCTCCATTGCTGATATTATAGCTAGAAACAAGCTAAGACAGATACTGTGGAATTTTAAAAGCCCAAACTCTTGATTTTATGTGGCCAAGGTCATTCTCTCTCTTCCCTCCTCCCTACCCTTGCCTGTTGGTCATCCATCTTCCATCTTCCCTAGTGAAGTAGCTTCTCCTTAGGGCCTTACTTTCAGGAGTGTGAACGTGCTTCTCTTGCCTAGTGGTAGTGGTGCTGATGTGGCCAACCTCAGGCAAGGCATTTTAAAATTTATTTTCCAGTTTTAGCTCAAATTTTTTTATGTAGATTTTCTGCATAAAAATGTCCAACATACACTCCCATTTGTTTTAATTTTAAATTTATTTATCTTCAGGAAAAAGAATTTAAAATTTTTCCCCTCAAAATTTTCAATTTGATTCATGTACCATTAAGTTGAAACTCTCACAAAGGCCTGCGACCCCAGACTTCAGTAGGAGTTAAAGAATCTAGGACTTAGAGTCAGAGAGCAGTGATTTCTTCCAGGCCTTCCAAGGAGCCAACGGTCAGGTTGTGACCATCTGAGACAGATGGGTAAGGCACAGAGATACAGAATTTAAAGATGCTATTTTTGAGCTTGAAATCAAACACTGACTGGAACCTAAGTAAAGAAAGTTGGGAGAAAAACTTTTTTTTTTTTTTATCCAACTAACATTCATTGAGCTCCTATTATGTGCCAGGCACTATTCCACACAGAACAGAATTATGGTCAAAAGTAGACTCTGGAATCAGTCTTCCTGAGTTCAAATCCCAGCTCTGCCATTTACTAGCCGTAATTTTCATAAATTAGACAATGTACTTTTCCTCTCTGTGCCTCAGTTTCTTTATCTATAAAAGAAGGATAATAATAGTACCTAATTCAGAGTGTTATTATGAGAACAAGAAGTTTTTAATTGTAGAGCACTTAAGGTAGTGCCTAGCATATAGAAAATGGTATATAACTTTTTGTTAAGTAAATAAAAATAGGCACTGTGAAACAGAACAAAGTCCTGTTTTCATAGATTTAAATTCTAGTAAGGAAAGAAACAGACAACTAATAAGCTTCTTAAATAATAAAAGATTATGATACACTTTGTGAGGAAAAACAAATCAGGCCCAAGGATCAAGGTATAATTTAAGTCAGGTGGCCTGAGAAGCTGTCTCTGAGACTGTATTCATCAGGGTTTTCCAGAGAAATAGAACTGGTGGGAAACACACACACACACACACTATTGACTCATGCAGTTATGGAAGCTGAGAAGTCTCCTATCAGATGTCTGCAATCTGGAGACCCAGGAAAGTCAGTGATGTAGTTCAAAGGCCTGAGAATCACAGAGTCAATGGTATGGATTCCATTCTGAGTCTGAAGGCCTGAGAACCAGGAGCGCTGAGGGCAGATCAGTGTCCTGATTTATGCAGTCAGGCAGAAAGTAAATTCAGTACTCCTCTGGCTTTTTGTTCTGTTCAGTGGATTAGATCTTTTTGCTCCATACTGGGAAGGGAAATCTGCTTTACAATTCAAAATGCTAATCTCCTTTGAAAACATCCTTACAGACACATCCAGAAATAATGTTTAAATAACTCTGTATTTAATTAACTATTAAACAATATAAAATTAGCTATCACGGTGACAGTAGGATGACTTCATGAAAAGGAGTGCCCATGTAACTCTCCTCACAGATATTTGAACAGTCAGTGCAAAGGCCCTGGGGTAGAGTGTGCTTGGAACAATTGAGGGGCTATAAAAAGTCAAAGTATCTAGAGTGGAGTAAGCTTATACAGATATTCATTGAATCCAAAATCATTAATTTTTTTTAAATTTTCCAAATCTTCTACAAACTATCTCCTTAGAACTACGGAATATAAAAACTTTAAAAATTATGGAATCAAACTCTTCTGGGTTATTTTTGTTTTGTTTTGTTGTTTGTTTGTTTTTATAATTGCAGAACCTGAAGACAGAGAACATATATAACCAAAGTGTCAGTTTTCATGACTTGGATGTTGCAGAAGCTTAAATTCTGGTTGCCTTACTCCTCCTCCTGGGAGTCCTGGCACCAGCCTGATGAAAACCGGTAAGCTC
This sequence comes from Cynopterus sphinx, assembly GCA_030015415.1. Taxonomy (NCBI): domain Eukaryota; kingdom Metazoa; phylum Chordata; class Mammalia; order Chiroptera; family Pteropodidae; genus Cynopterus; species Cynopterus sphinx. Next base: position 138,578,177 of record CM057380.1, read on the forward strand.
TTTCGCTTCCTGAAGGTGCTAACAGATCAAGCACCAGGACTCTCCTATGAACAGGTATGCAGGAAATAGAGGACATTAGTTAGGAGAGCAGGTGATCAAAAGTGATAAGCTGAGAAAGCAAGAAGCCACCAAAGAATCTCCTTGCCAAAAGTGCCTTTGGAACTTGATCTTGTATGAATGGTCCAGAAAAGTGGACCGCCTCCAACTCATTCTACCTAAATATAGCCATAGCCGAGCTGTAGCTGTAACTAATTTGTTTAGGACTTATCAGAACCCCAGTATTGAAAAGAAATATTTTATTTAACACACTTTCCTAGACATCGCTCTGAAGATATGAAGAAGTATAACAAACTTACCATATTCTATTTTTCATAAATTATCACACTAAATTAAAGTAACTGGGGGTATTATAGATGCAAAGCAGAGGTAAAGTAAAAGTCCAGTTTCCGCATTCAAAAGATGCAAGTCCTAATCTTGATTAAACCTTTTATATTGAGAGGATACTATTAATTATATGGTAAAATAAAAATTTAACCTTAAGAATGTTAACAAATTTTTATTATTTTTGTTGTCTCAAAACACCAAACAAGTGTTATTTTAACCTGGTTTAGATGAGTGAGCAGTAGGAAAAAAATGAAAGTGGGATATAAAAGTAAGATTATATTGCAGATTCTGTGTTTGACAGAGGATTTTGTCTAAAAACTGTGAAAAAAGTGCCAGGTTCTTTGCTTGAAAAATTTTGCCAACTTCCCATAAGGCTGCCAGAGAACTCTACCCTCTCAAAGTTGAGTTTATTAAATTTACTGTAGCAGAAGAAAGCATCACCTAGACTCAGTTATGACTCAGAAGAAGGGAGGGGTGGATTAGGGAAAGATTTACAATTAAGGGTTTAAAGGTCTATATTCTAGTGATTTAAAGATGGTCCTTCAAGGTAGAGACCCAGTTGGTACTGGTCAGATTTTATGACAGCAAGTGAGAATTTTAAAGTAATTTTTATTAAGTAAACTGTCAAAGAAGCAAGCTCTTTGTCCAGGAGAGCAAGCTATTAACTTAATAGAAGAGCTGTTCCCACACATGATTTGCCTAGATACATCCACTGGCAAGCATATCCTAAAGTCAGCAGTGAAGTTATTTGTTCTTTACAGACTTACTTTTCTGGAACAAAGAATTAAGGCAAGTAGTCTAAATTTCCACTTTCAGAAATTCTCCTTTTAAAATCCACTAGGACAAGAGATCAATAAAATACAGTTCAGAAAAATAATTGCAGCCGCTATGGTCACATACCACACAAGTGCCTCTGAATATTCCTTTTCTAAATAACCCCACTTTTAAAGTATTTTCTGACGGATCAGCAGTAATTTAACAACTGCTTCACCTAAGTGATACATAAAGGATCGCATATTTTTGGTAGGGCTTCATGTCCTTATTAATGTGCTACCTGCTAATAACACATTGGTTCATTTATCTGTCCGTAGAGGAGGTATAGCAGGAAGGTAAGGTGATCAGGAGTTGAGTCTCAGAGCTGGGTCTGGACCCCGTCTCAGAGCTGGGTCTGGACCCCGTCTCTGTCACTCATTTTGAACAAGTTATTTAACCTTGTTAAGTTCAAATGTTCACTCCTCAATAGTCATAAACTTATTCATAAAGTAAGTATTTATTAAGAAAATCAGTCAGGATTTGGGAATACAACAGTGAAAAAAAACAAATGATTTTCAGTTTAACACTGGGGATAATGATACCTGCATCTTAAGGTTGGTTGTATGTGTGTTAAATGAGTTAATATATTCCAAGTGTCAAGCAATAAATGAGCATAGCACTTCACAAATTCTCAAAAAATGAGTACCTCTTATGTGCTTACAGATACTTGAGAGCAGCTTTTATGAACTGCCCCATTCAGTTGCCATGAGCTACATGTGGCAATTGAAAAATTGAAATGATAATGTGAATTAGGATGTGCTGTATGTGTACAATATACACCAGAATTCAAAATCTCAGTACCAGAAAAGGAATGTAAAGTATCTTATTATTTTTTATATTAATTACATATTGACAACGTATTTTAAATATATTGAGTTAGATAAAATGTATTCTTAAAATTAATTTCACCAGTTTCTTGTACTCTCAGTTATGATTACTAGTAAACTTAAAATTATATATATGGGTCACATTTCATTTCTATTAGACAACAGGCACTGTGAATACAGATATAACTAAGGGTCCCTGCACTCAAGGAGCTCTTTGTCTAGAAATTGAGATTAATTGCAATATAACATGATAAGCACTCTCACAGCAGTATAAAAAGTCAGCAAGCTGGTACTGTACAAAGAAAGAAACTGAAAGAGTGGCATGGAGGGCAGGTCATCCCCTCAAAGAGAAATGGACTTTAGGGAAATGCATTTAATGAGGTTCTTTGCAACCCTGTGGATTACTTGAGTGATGCTGGGAAAGTTTCCAAAGTCACTTGAACACCATTGGAATGTAGATACAGCGGCTCTATCTGAAGTTCACACAGAGTGGTGATAGTACAGTGAGTCTTCACTTAACTACATCAATAGGTTCTCAGAACTGTGGTGAAAGAACAGATAATGAAACCCGTTTTACCACAGGCTGATTGACATAAAAAAGGGTTAGGTTCTTACAGGGGCGTAATAATGAACTGAAGTTGACTGAAATGACGTCATTCAAGGGCCTGCTGTACTTCTCAACTGCAGCAATTGCATGGGACTGGATTGTTGACGGGGCTTCTGTGACTCCGAGGATATACTCAGGCAGTTTTAGTGAAAGTAAAGGGTACAGCACAGCAGGACAAAAAAAGCACAGGCAGACAGAGACAGACCTGAGGCTTCTGGGCACTACTCTCATGGTCCTTTGTCATTCACACAGGACATACTTTGTCTTCAGTGTGTGAACCATCAAGATAGGAGTGAGATGCTCTAATCTCAGGGATGCTAAGGTACATGTTAACTAAGTGGTATTTAATACTTTGTACCAAGTAGCTAAAACCAGGGAGGTTAACCAGGTGCATCATAGTCTATCCTCATCTTGGCCAAGGAGCGACTTCCAGGCTTCCCTGGGGAAAGCATAGCACTCCTCAAATCTATCAGAAAGGTCATGTTTCTATTCAGGTCTTCCATTACCACACAAAGAAGGAGCAATTTAGGGGTTAATTTAGGAAAGGACTTTGGTAGGAAGCCTCTAGGATGGTCCCTAGCGCTCCCTACTCTCTTATATTTATACCCTTGGGTAATCTCTTCACCTGAATGTGGGCTGAAACTTTGTGACTCACTTCTAAAAACACAATATAGCAAAAAACAAGAAGTCACTTCTGAGATTAAATTTCAGGAAGACTGACTTTCGCTTTGCCTGCTCTTTCTCACAGTCATGTTCTGTTGCTTGCTATGAGGAAAGTCAGCTGCCATGTTGTAGGTTGCCTTATGAAGAAACCATCATGGCAAGGAATTGAAGGAGGCCCCTGGTCAAAGCCAGTAAGGAACTGAGGTCCTCAGTGTACCAGCCTGTAAGACCTACATCCTGCCAAAAAGCACGTAAGTTTGGAAGTGAATCCTTCCCAAGTCAAGCCTTCAAGATGAGACTATAGTCCTGGTGAACATCTTGATTTCAGCCTTTTGAGAGACCCTAAGGAGGCACCCAGCTAAGCCACAACCACATTTTGACCCATAAGTATGGTAACATAATAAATGTTTGCTATTTTAAGCCTCAGGTGACGACAGTAACTGATACAGGTAACTAATGTGCTTTACTCTGCAAAAGAGGCACATGATAATAGTCTGTTTCAAATATATGAAGTTGGCTTGTGGTTTTTATTTTTAATGTAAACGTTCACATATTTAATAGTACCTTTAAGGTAAGCATTACTACATTTACAATGGTTCCAAAATGAATCTATAAATGCTAATATAAATTAATATAAACAGATTTAACATTAGCTATGATATAAATAATGGTAAATGTATGGGGTAACTCTGAGTCATTAAAATGTTTTTTTTTAAAAAAAGGTAACAGCATACTACCAGAACATTAGAAGCCATAGCCATGATATCAAACTTCGATGATTTGCATTTGATATTGTTTGGGCCTCTGCATTTTTCAACGAGTAAATTAATGCTATAATTTCTAGAAAAAAAAAGTCTCATTTTCAATAGATCTTCTCTTTTCACACTCAATGTTGACTACATGGCTCTTTTCAAATGAATAAACAAGTATGTTTATTTTAGAGATTTTGCACAGGGTCATACAACTGGAGGAATCTGTGGTAGGTGACAGGTAATATTGCCTTGTATGACTGAGAGATCTTTCTGTTCATTAGGAAGCTGTAAGGCCTCCTTAAGGCGATGATAGTTTCCAGTTCCCTTTGATACTCCTTTTGATCTGGCCCAATTAAGCTCTTATTTTTTTAAGGCATCTTCACACCTTTTAGTAAAATCTTTGGAGCAGAGATGCAGTTTATTATGAGATCTGAAGAGTTTTGGGTCAGTGGGTACTTCAGACAGGAAAACCTGGTCAATTTCCAAAGGCCCTTGATTCACTGTTGTGCCTACAGATCCCTGCAGTATCATCTGAAGCATTTGAGATCTGCTGGATACTGATGTGTTACAAACGCCAACTCCTGTGTCTTTTCCTGCAGGTCTTCAATTGCAACTTCAATTGGTTAAGATAGTCTCTCCTTCGTGACAATGACCCTTGTCTTAGTATAAGGAAAAGCATAAGTACTTAGAATGGTCTTCTGTTTCAACTGTTCATGAAGTTCCCTGTGGGCACCATCATGTTGTTAGGATTTGATTTACACTCATTTATAAGATTAGAATCTTATAAATTGATTACTTCAGTCACATCCTCTCCAAATCTTTCTTCATAAAATTCCTCCAATCTGTTTGCCTGGTTATTTCAGGCTCCTGTAAACAAATTCCAAAACCCCAAACATGGCTCCACAAAAACTAACAGAAAAAAAGAGAGGCCAAACACCCACAGATAAACAATCTTGATGTTGATTTGTGGGTTAAATAAGAAATAAAGAATAAGGAAGCAGTGAGAGGAGTGAAGTTCATACTGATCCAGAGAGGAAAAATGCAGTTAGAAAGCAAAGTATAAGTTCATTAAAAATTATAAGTGCAAAGCTGAATACAAGTGGAAGCTGAAGGACAGTCTGTGTGAGTACTACGCTGAGATTAGTTAGTACATGTCTTCCAGCCAACTGATCCAGTACTTCCAATCATGGAGAAAGGACAAGTACTGCTATCCATCACTTAAAAAAGAAAAAAAATGGTAACAGCATAGTCAGAATATCAGAAGCCATAGCCATGATTCTCAAACTTCAACAATCTGCATTTGATATTGTTTTGGCCTTCGCATTCTTCAATGAGTAAATTAAGCCTATAATTTCCAGAATAAAGTCCCAAGTCTTATTTTTCAATAGATCTTCTTTTCACACTCAATGACAACTACATGGCTCTTTTCGAATGAATAAACATTTGAAATGTTCCTTGGGAAGAAATGGATTGTAATTGCTTTATATTACAGATAAATCCATTCTACATAAACAAAGGTAGAAGTTGTTAATACAAACATTAAATTTTATTTAATAACATTTATCCCAAAATATCAGCTGTGAAAATAATGATCTAAGTATAAATTCATGACTCCATTTATCTCTAGAATCTATGCTGGGTTGACTCAGCCACTAAGAGGTATGGGTTAACTTGTTCAAGACTGTTGGCTTGTAGCCTGGTCTCCAGGAAGAGAAGTCAGCCCTTGCAAAGCTCCATGGAAACCAGCCATATGCTTAAGATAATCAGTCACCACCAGGCAGCCTCAAGACTATTGTTCTCTAAATCACACAGGAAAGGCAGGCCTCTTACTTAACCCACTCATTGCTAACAATCCAGAAACAAGACTTTTCCCTCTTCTCCCTTATCAATCTACCACTAAGTCCTATTGACTCTCCCTCCAGAACATAGATTAAAACTGTCCAGTGTGTTTTATACTTTTAGCACATCTTGATTTGGACCAGCTGACATTTCAAGTGCTCGATAGCCACATATGGCTACTGGCTACTGTATCAGACAGTTAAACTCTAGTTAAGTACTTTTTGGTAACCTGTTATTTATAGCACGTTTACTATGATTACAATGCTGTTGAAATGCTATCAGTTTGCATCATCTTCACCTTCCCTAGCAATACTTTCTTAAAAGTGTATCTATTCCCTTTATAGGGTACTTTTCCATTTTGAAATCAGAATCTGATGTTCAGTCTCAAGCTTCCTTAGAATATCTGAAGGCTTTTGGGTCCTGATGGCCTTGTGGCTGTTTTGATGTGATAGTCTTCATTTAACTTTAGGTGAAATTGACTCATACTCCACATTCTGTATTCTGTAGTCTAAATATAACACAGAGGAGCTTTAAATACTTCTCTAAGTTCCACTTTTAAATATCTAGAGTTAAAATGAAATCAACCTTGAATACCTTCTTTGAGATGTGTAGATTGTAATAACAAAGCAATATTATTTGTGCTTTTATCTCTGGACTCTTCTCTTGAAATTTTAAAAAATTACTTGATAAGACCAATAGTTGACCACTCTCATCTGGATAGACAAGAAAAGGCATTAATCTAATTGTGGTAAAATGATATAAGGCATTCCAAAGTCGGTAAGAAAACTATTGTTTTCATCTCTCATTTAATCTCCCAAATATCAATTGATATTTTGACACCTGCTTTTTACATCTTCTAGATTGGAGGTATCCAAGGAAAGAACTTGTTTTACTTATCATTGTGGCTTCTATAGTAGCACTGTGCTTTCCACAAGCTTCATACATTACATTCACTATTTGAAAATTTAATCCCAGGAAATAAGTCATATGTAATGTGCTAATTGATCTCATTCAGATGGATTTTTCATTCTATATTTTCCTCTAAAATTAGCATTCATTATTGCTTGTTTTCTGTACTCAACTCTTTAGAGGTGTATGCATCATCTTCGCTCATTCTCGCCTGAAATGAACCCTTGAAATAAAATGTCATAAAATAAAATATTCATTGGTACCTGTAAGATCCTAGTCTTAATATGTAAAAGCTATACCTAATATGAAAACTTTAACTATTAAACAACTAAAGAATAATAGCAGCCAATTCAATGTTGTTCAGTACTTATAAATGCTTTATATGATTTTAGAAAAGTATTTGAGTTAATATTGACTTTTTGGCAATGATGTAAAACTATACATATCCATTTAATTGTGCTTGTTCCTGAATCACCACTGTAACCATTTGATTTTTTTACAATCTGAAAAACTGAGGAATTTCCAGAGATATTTGTCAATATTTATTCCATGAGAAATCCAAATTTTAAAGTTTCATTTAAAAATTAATCCATTAAAGTTATGTAAATTTATGAAAAATAATTATCAAAATAAAAAACATGAAGTCTGGTGTTTTATATTTTCACAAATCTCTTTAATATTTAATAGAGGACAGCTAAACCTTCATCTACTTACGCATTCTGTTGTTATGTTGTCTTACTTGAAATAGGTCAAGGAAATCCAGTCTCTCATTTATATGTAGCTTTTCACATGCTTGTTAACAGCCTTTTTGGATCATCACACTGTTCTTTGATACTGTACCAAAAGCTGACATTTTCTGGTCAGTTGCAGTATGAAAGCTGAAACCATAAGGAACTTTTTGTATTGTTCTATTAAAGTCCATTGGTGTAGCTGGCTTTTTGAATGGATCTCTTATCAACTTCCATTGGTCATCAGAAAACACTGGTTCACTAAGTTAGACAAATCTTACAAATACAGACACATTTTAGACATATCCTTTCATAGCAGGATGCTAATCAACCTTGGGGTCTCCAAATGTTTTCCAAGATCCTAACTTTTCTTAGAAAGCTCAAATTTTATCATTAACAAGTATTTTCATTTTTCTTGCAATGTCAGGATCAAGTAGTTTGAGGAAAGTGTTAATGATTTATTCAAATCTGGTTATTTCACGGGACTACTTCAATTTACAAGTCAAACATTTACATGTTTTTCCTCGATGACCATCACACATCATTGCTTCCGTTGTCTGTTTCAAATTCAGCTGGAACACATGCAGTTCTTTATGTATACTTGCTCTTTCGTCTCAGGATACTGAAGATTTGGACTCAAGGGCTGAGATTTAATAACGTAAATACCACTGCTTCTTTATTGAAAGCATTCTTCGGTGAGAGATTTTTTTTTTGGAAAATTCCCAGCAGTAAAGAATATAATGACCAATTTAATGACTACTAATCCGGTGCAGAGCTATTGCCTTGACTGGTCCTTTGGACCAGCAGTTTTACAGACCATTGCTTTTCTACCTGAATTCTTTACTGACATTAAACCACCAAATAATCAAAATGAACATAGTTGCTTTTCCCACAGAAGCATGTTGCTTAATATTTTATGAGAAGCCCAGTCTTCTTGTCTTCAGAATGTATTTTTTAATTGTGATAAAATAGACATGTTACCATCTTCAAGATTTTTAATTGTACAGTTCAATAATGTTAAGAATATCCTCATTAGCAAAACTAATATTACACCCATTTAGCAACTCCTAATCTCTCCCTACTCCCAGAAATATAGGTTAATATCTATACATATACATAACATATATATGTGTCAAGATATATAGATCATGAAGATTTTATGAAAATAACCAATATTTTTCTAGTAGTCATAAAGTAAAATCCAGAAACATCTGAAGTTACATTTTGCCTTCTGTGCTTTCTTGCAATTTCCGAAATCTAGTAAAATTTTTGCTTTTCTTCTGAATGAAACCTGAAAATATTTACTTGTGACAGCTTAACATTTTGCTTTAAAAACACGAGTGACATCAACATCATGGCAAAGAAGATCCTTTTCTCTCTCCCCTTATAATTACTACAAATCAGACACCTATAAATCAAAAAAGGTTCCCCTACTCAATGCACAACCATGCATGAAAGATCCACACATTGGTACATCTGGAGGGCATTTTGGGAGTAGGGGAATACAGGGGTGGCAACTACAGATGCAGTTCAGCACCTGCCAGTGGACCCATCTAACTGGATAGTGGTAGAGGAGCTAGGCTGTGGCACACACACATGGCATATGGCCCAGAGGATAAGGAGCACAGAAACAGCACCCCTGCCTACGCCAACTGCCTTCCCCACATCCTATTATGGTAGAACCTGGTAACAGTGGCTGAGACGTGTTAAATAGCATAGAGGTGCCAGCAGGTATTACTAACAAGGAGGTAGTGCTGCAGGCTGGTGAAAATACATCCCTTCTCTCACCCATCTTGGCAGAACCCAGTAGAGGCAATAGAATTGTAGCAAACAGCAGAGGGGGGTTGGAGGCCATTAGTAAAAAGGAGGCGGCACTGGGAGCTTGCAAACCCGATTCTCTACTACCCACCATATTCCCCATCACACTGGTGGTTCCCAAAGACCAAGGCAACCCAGACAATGAGGGGACACTCACCGTGGTGGATACGCAATTTCCACCATCAAAGCAACACAGTCCCATCACAATCCCAGAGGCACAAGTAGCACAGGAAAGAGGAAACAAAAACTTGCACTATAGCACCATCTACCGGAAAATATAAGACCTGTGCTTATCAACCTGACCAATTAAGAGCAAAATAGTACCTAAACATAGGTGGTTCACTACATCAAATATGTAGGCAGAGAAACCATCCATCCAGTCCTGTGAATAATCAAGGTAACATGGTAGCACAGAAAAATGAAGTCTCAAGAAACCAAAGTCATGGAAAACTGTGATTTAAATGACAGGGAACTCAAGATTGCAGTTAAGAAACTCAAAAAGGCACAAGAAAGCTCAGTATGGCAGTTCAATAAGCAAAGCGGTACTTCGCCCAAGAGAATGAAAACTATAGAAAAGGAGCAAAAATAAATTCTGGAGCTGAAACTCAATAAATGAGATGAAGAATACATGAAATAGCGGAAACAGAGCAGACCAGATGGAAGAGAGATTAGCAAGCTCAAAGATAAAAACCTAGAACTATTTCAGGTAGAATTAAGAATTTAAAAAATGAAACTATAAAATCTGATCACATTAGAAAGAGCAGTATGAAGATTAATGGGTAGATCAGGAGGAGGAGAGAGAACAGAGAGCCTATTTAAACAAGTAATTTATCACAACTTCCCAAACTTAGGGAAGGAGCTAGACATTCAAATAAAAGACCTAACAAAATATGTAATTATCTCAATGAAAAAAACTGTCTCCAAGACACATTACACTAAAGCTATCAAAAGTGAATGACAAAGAATTCTCAAAGAAATTAGGAAGAAAAAAAGACAGTAACCTACAAAGGAAATCCCATCAGATTATAAACTTTTCAGTATAAACAGTATAAGCCTTGAGTGAAATTACATATATTCAAACTATTAGAAGAGGAAAACCACCAGCCAAGAATAATACATCGTTTACGTATGAAGAAGAGGTAAAGACTTTGCCAAACAAAATCTAAAGAAATTCACTGCCACAACACCTGAAACAAAAAGATTAAAATACACAAAACTTTCAGTAAGAGGGCAAAAGAAAAACAGAAGCAAAGCAACAAAGAGTATTTCAGACTAATAAACACAACCAAAAAAAACAGCTGTAGTTAAGCCCTCACGTATCAATAATCACCCTAAATGTATATAGGCTGAACTTACCAATCAAAAGGCACAACAGAGAAGTGTGATGAATCAACCCATTTCCCATCCACCCTGAGAATACATGCTGGTAGCCCTTGAGGCTGCAACATTTACCCTGAGATAACTCACATATTACAGTCCTAACCTAATGTTTGCAACAAAATATCTCACTTTTTGTTATTACATTCACATCACTTTAGTACATTAATAGTCTTTGGAAACAAATGATATCATTCTACTTATAGCATTGTTTTTAGTATTGGTATTTCCATTTACAAAATACAGTAATTCCTGATTGCTGAAAATGTCAAATCCTAGAAAATGGCCCTCAATAAATTTAATTTTGAAAAGACAAAACACCTTTCTAAAATGCATCCTGTTGTGAGGGTGGGAAATCAAACACAAAACAATCCATTATGATTTCAAATATATTTTTTTAAAAAATAAATGTTTATTTCAAGTATGTAAGTAAGGTTTTGACATCATCCAAAATTCTGTTCAGTTTTAACAAGTATAAAACAAGACTTCTTGACAAAAAGTTTACAATTAGGTATAAAATACTTAGGAATATAGTTTGACATTCAGTGAGCACTTTTAAAAACTAAGTTTTGCTAATAAGTTTTAGAAACAAAAATACATTTGCAGTCTCAGCAAAAATAAACAAGTCCTTAACTGAGGAATAGTCCTGCCTCAGAATGGATAGATAGCATTTCAAAATAAGTTTTGTGTAAGAATTCCTTTTAAAATATGGTGAACCTGGCTCAATAATTTTATAATTCAATACCTCATGGTTTCCCTGACAAATACCATCATCTACATCTTATGTCTGCTATCCACAACTAAGGTTCTCAGCCATTTTAATTAAGTAATTGCATTGATAAAAACAACCTAAGTGGTAACCAAACTCTTTGACCAAGAAATTTTATCATAGCCATCCTATTTCCAGTAAAATATTCTGAACAGAAAATGACAGAAATTTCCTCATTTTAAAGGACTGCTACCAAGGCTTCTACTTCTCTTCTCCATAAACATCTTTTTGTAGGTTTGAAACATTGCTTTTGAATCCTTTACTGGGTTTTGTAGTATCTCAAATCCATCTGCACTGAAGGTTCTCTTGACGACTCTTGAATTAGCCACATTATCATCATCTAAGGAAACAAAAATTTCATTTATTTATTATTACTGTTAACATTAGTGACCAACATACAGTCAATCAAAACAGAGATCAAAAGAACACATTCTTCTTCTCTGGAATAAAAAAATAGGGAGAGGAGTTAAGGTAGACAAACTATGGCTCTTTTCCGACTGAATTATAAATTACACACGCGGCACTTCTTGCCTCTCCTTTGGGGGCTATTTTCTACTTTCACTCCTGTCCTCCCTGCCCAGGGCTGTTCTGCTCTGTCCTTTTTCTTGATCAGTAAAAACTTCTCATTTATCATTTGCACACTATCACAAATGTGACCTTAACAGCAATCTAAACTAATACAAGGAGCACAAACATCAGCCAGTTCTAAACAGCAGATAGTAAGGATAATTTTAAAATTCTGGCTTTGTTATGCATTAGGCATTCTAAGATATGCCTGGTACTTTTGTTTCATTAGACCATTTCAGTGTGCATTAGCCTCACCATCCCTTTGATAGGCCCAGATTTTCATATTTCTGTGCGTATCTAGATGTGTTCCTATCTCACTATTTCCTAGATTCAGTGTTTCCACTTTTCATTCTTGCTCTTGCCATTCTTCTCTGGATGATAGTTTTATCTATTTATGCCTAAGCAGGTGAAGCATTCTGTCTTCTTTAACTGTTTCAAATCTTTCTATGCCCTCGTTATCTTTCTTTCATGACATCAGTAATGCTGATGTATACTTACTTGTTTCTGTGTAACTGTTTGAGAGTTTATAACATTTGTTTTTGTCTCACTTCACACAGGTTCCCCATTCTCCAGTCTCTTTATCTTGATGTGTTTTATCTTTCACTCTTTCCCTGACTCCATTCAGATTGACAGAGTTCTATGACTTGTATCTTTGCTTTTCTCAAGTTGCTGCAAATCTCATTGTGTTTATACTCTGGTTTGTGTTTTTCCCATGCTTCTGAGTACCGATGTTCCACTTTCACTGTTTATTGCTCATCCTAGATATGGCTGTTTTTAGGCCTGTTATTTAGCTCATGCTTATCTCTGAGCCTCTTTGGTCAACCTGTGCATGCATCTGTCTCCCAAGTAGTTTCATATTCAGATTCCAATTATGCCTCTCACCTACTCTATGAGTTAACATTTATTTCTCTCCCGTTTCTAAGGACTTTTCTTGCTCCTATTTACATGCCCATTTCCATCTTTTGAATTTTTGACTTTTCATCTTCCAAATTTAAGTCTTTTCTACTCTCAGATCCCTCTTCCGGTTGTTTTCCTGTTTTGATTAAACATTTCTCCTTTGATTCAACTTTAGTTTTTCCCTATGTGCATTTTCAATGTGTATGACTGTTTCTACATGTATTTGTGCTTTTAGCTCTCTTCTAAACCTGTCACATTTCTCTTTTAAAGAATGTGCTTCTCTTTTGTTGCTCACAGTGAAACTGTTTCTCTCCATTTCCAAGCGACTATAAACTCGTTTTCACATATTCAACTGACCAAAATAAGCTAAAACTTCTGAACCCTAGCTTCTCATTCTTAATGCAAAACCCTAAAAACAAACTATATTCATGCCACTAATTAAATTGGATACTAAAAGCTCTGTGTTTTTCTTTTTCTGGTTGGCCCGAATCCCTCCTTAGCCAAAACAAAGAATTTTAATTGAGAGTATCAGTCTCCCATCATCAAAATAATTCAATTACACCTTTAATGAACATCGAGAGGGAATCCAGTTCAAGTCCCTAATATTCAAGTAGGAGCCTTACAATTTTAGTCAAGTGATCTAACCTGCCATTGATAAAATGGGAACATCCTTGCCTACTTAGTTTTGAGATTTAAATAAATTACCTTGCAAACCATCTAATCCAAGGGTTGGCTAAGAGGGTATGGCCTGCAGGCCAATCCCAGACTAGCCAGTTTTGGTAAAAAATAAATAAATAAATAAAATAAAAATAAAAAAGTTTAATTGCAACATAGCCCATAATATTAATTTATTATTTTATGGCCGTTTTTTTTTACTAAAATGTCAGAGATGATTATTTAGGAGAGACCTTACAATCCACTAAACCTAGTACTTATTGCCTTGCCCTACACAGAAAAATTATGCCTACCCTCATTTAACTCATTGTGATGAGAATTATTTTGTTAAAAGCAAAGAGATCACTGCTTCCCTCTCCACAGCATGAGAGAAAATAGGAGAGAATGTCCTCTGGCCCTCATACATACAAATACTGAAACATTTAAAAATGAATGTGAACAAAAATCCAACTTCACAATAGTTTTGTAAGTATAACCCAGTTTATACATGACAGTGATAGAGAAATGATTTTACCTATTTCTTGGCTGGCTTCTGGAATCCTTTTCTGCTCACGTATGTATTTTATCCAGTCTTCTTTTGTACTTTTTATTCCTGAAACTATTTAAATATTCATTTTCAGATGTCTGGATATTGCTAGTTACTTTTTTTATTATAATGAATGAAAATCAAGTAAGCCAAAAAGAGATTTTAAAAGGCCTTAAATATATTCACATAACAATCCTAAAAAGGACCCAGAAAAGTACTTTCTCCCATTTGAAACTCCTAAATAATCTCACACTAGAAAATTAGTTGCTTTAAAAGTTCATCTTCACTATGTAATGTTTCTCCTACTTGGGGTGAATACCCAACGCATCTCAAGGTATTTAAGGGCACATGATAGAAAACGTCATTCACATTGCCCCCACCCACTTTCAATGTTCCTATTACATCCATGTATCAAATTCCAAGGATATCTAGTTATAAGCACGAAGTGAAATCACCAGTACTTACAAAATGAATTTTATACTTTTAATCACATATCCCTATCACTTTCCAAAAAAATATACCTTATTTACACTGTAATTTTATGTACCCAGATACCACCTAAAGGGTTTCCATTCAAATCATTTAGTTTTCCAATCTGGGTTTCTCCGCACAATGTTTTATATATAGTATCCACAACCCATAAATGTTTCCTTACTACAACAAATAATCACCTATTTGTTCCTTCCCTCCTATACTATGTGAGAATTCTACCATTCAGCTAACCAATAGTCACATTTGTCTTTCTGAGTTTGGTGACTTAACACTGAACAGTACTGTTCCATGGTCCTCCTTCATGAGTAGACTAGATGTTACCATTTAAACTTCAGTAACAGTCCCCAACTGCTTTAAAGATGGTAAATGGATGAACCCTTTATATGAGTACAAAAAAAATATCTTTAATAATCATTACATACCTAACACCAAAATTTCAAATTCACAGGACTTTCAAATTGCAACTCCAAAGGAAAAAGCAACAAAAGTAAACTTGAAATAATGTACACAAGACACTTTTCTAACTTTACACAATACACGTTTTTCACTACATAAGGTTCTTGGCACACCTTACAATATTTTATATGCATTATCAATGGTACAAACAGTACAATTTACAATTAAGGGAAGACAAACTTAAAACAAATATTGCCAGATGAACATCAATTTACTGAGAAAAACAAATAATAAGTAAAGGAAAAATGTGTTTCTTTCACAGCTACCGAATATTGCAGGAGAGGTGCTAACCCACTTGACCTACAACTCTTTACAATGTTGTAGACACCATCAAAAAGAAAAACAAACAAAAAAAACAAACAAAAACATACTGGACCTTGCACAGGGACTTGCTTCCTCCCAGGACAAGACTGCAGATTCTTCTGTTCTTCCCTGGAGTTTGTACTCTTATTAAACAATCCATCTGGACATAATTTAAACTCCAACATGCTTCGTTTTTCTGTAGCATCTTTCTTAGGTAAAATGCTCTTCAGCTTATTTTCCAGTCTCTTCTCTTTATCTTTATTAAACTTCCTAGGTAAACTTTCTAATTTTGTGAGGCAAATGCTCTCACGTTCAGTGCATTTAAATGCAACTCTGTTCAGATATTGTTTCCTTTGCTCCTTTACTTGGGAAGACATCTGGCTGAATTCAACTTCATTATTTATATTGTTAACATTTTTGTCTAATTTGATTTTATCAATCCACATTTTATCGGGTTGCTTTCCACCAGCTGTCCCTTTAATGTTCCTTGAAATGTGTGCTTTAGGCCCCTCGGAACGGTGGATTTTGAGGATTTTCCCATGGCTTGTATGAATATTTAATGATTCTTTAGAGGTCTGTACACTACTATGTCTCTCACTTGATTTCCCACAACTCTCAATTTGCATAGTGTGTTTACTGGACAAAATGGACTGAGAATCACATGGTGAATTTTTCACATAGCTTTTCTTTGAAGCTTTCCTCCCCTTTGCTTCTTTATGTTTCTGCTTTTGTAAATACTCCTGTGACAGAACTCTATTAATTTTAGATGAACTATCCTTAGGGCCTGAGGACTTGACATTTGAGTCTGTCTTTTCTTTAAGTCTAGCTCTTTCACTTGGGGTTGACAAAAAATTATGTATTTTAAATGTACCACTTGCATTTTTATTCTGCCCTTGTTTATCGTATTTCATTCTCTTTATCTCAGAACCAAGTATGCTCCCTTCTTCTGACTTCCTTTTTTCTAAAACTTTTTGTTCAGAGTCACCTGCTTTCAATTTTCTCTTTTCTGGCAATACTGGCTGTACTGAAGAACCATTCTTCATGTGCAGGTCTTTATTTGTCAAAAAACCTGTCTTTGCTCTTAGTGGACGTAATTGTGCTATGAGCTTCCTCTGCAGACTCTCTTGAGAAATTTTTTTATTACTAGAGTGAAAAGTTACCTCATGAAATTTCAGTTTTCTTTTGTGACTTTGTGAGAAATCTGTGTTTTTATCACCTTCAGATAAAGGTTGACCAGATAATTCCTGTTTTGTCTTTGTGTTTAGAGAGCTGTTATGTTTTCTTTTGAATATATCTTCTATATACTTGCTTTGTTCTATTTCAGGAGAACAGTCTTTCTCATCTGGAAAAGTCAGAGCAATCTTTGGATTGTTACTTGGAGGACTATAAAATCCAAAAAGAACATCTCTATCAGCAGTACTCTCTTCTTGCTTACAACTGTTGGTCTCCAACGGAGAACACTGATCTTTCCCTTTTTCTTCCTTTGAAGTAGAGTTCTTCATCGAATCACACTGGCATTGGGGCACTCCTTCATAAACCATAGAAAGCCACCCCAACGCACAGCAATCAACATCATCTTTCTCAGAATCCCATACTAAAGGATTACGACTTTCTCCATCAGTATGTACTTGTGGGTCACACTGACTCTCTTCTTCTGTGACAGGCTTTGCTTTCTGAGGTTTTGTTGGTTTGTCTACCTCACAGTGTTGATTGTCCTGTTCAGGAAATATTTCTTTCATTTGCTCTGAGTTTAATACTGTAATTTGTATTTGGTCTGTTGAGTCTTTTGAGTCACAGCTGGTTTTATCACAAGACTGATCTTTTGAAATTTGGTCTGTTATTTGTTGTGCCACAGAAACTTCATGTGTGTTCATAGGTTCAATACCATAGGGAAATTCTTTTAAAAGTTCCGAAAGCTGATCATGTAGGTATAAGATGGATGTCTTATCATCGACAGTCTCATTTTTCACAGGATCCTGGTCAGTGTAATTGCAGGACACATCCATTTCCTGAGGGTTACCATCCTGTTGAGTAGCAGCTGATGAACACATATCTTTAGTTGTACTTTCTTGTTTATTCATATGTTCCAAAGCACTTTCCTCTAGAATTTTACTATTTGATTCTGGAAGTTGCAGTGACTTTGACTGATCAGGCATTTTATATGAAACATCTGTGTACTGTACATTATCTTTTTGAAAACTGAAGTCTTTATTTTCATTAATGTCTGATTGTTCTTTTTGTTGTCTACTACTAATCACTTGATGATTAAGAAGAGTTTTCTGTGACTCAACCTTTTTCACAGGCGAGTTGAATATCTTCGCTATTTGGGAATTGTAAGATATATCACCTTCAACAAGAGAACAAATATTGTCAATCTGTAACATATCACTACTATTCACAGTATCACTGTAGGAGGCCTGCTGATCACTCACAGAATAGTGAATATCTGGCTCTGATTTGATATGCTTTCCTTGATTGGCATTAGGTATGTCTTCTGAATTACCATTAGTTGACTCATTTTGCTTTTCTTTCAGAGTAAGTGGGAAAATCTTGGTGCTTGTTGTACTTGCTACTGGTTCATTAACTTTAGAAGCAGTAGTAACTCTTATACTTTCTGCCAAGTGATTCTGTAAGCTACAAACACTTCCTTCTTTAATAACAGGATACACTGTTTCAGATAAAGCTTCAGATGTTACCCCTTTAACAGGCAATGTTTTGACATCTGAAAGAATTAAAGGTGAAACTACAGCAATTTGAAGTTCTGTTCCTTTTGTAACAGTGGCACCCGAAGACTCATAGTTCTGCACTACCATTGACAAAACTGTTTCTTGTGAGCTGTTGATCATCTTATTCTGAGAATTTCCCACGACTGAAACTGGATTCTTATCACAGATTTCCACAGGCTTTGAAATTCCAATTCCTATTTTGTTTGTTGACTCATCACACTGTTTGTTTTCCGTAGATTCTGAAGGCTGCTTTTTCCACAGAGAAAGACATGTTGCTAGCAATTCCATGGAACACTGATTGTCACTTTTTGAAGATATTTCATTTGCTGAGGATTTATTCTCAAGGCAAGAAATGCCTGAAAACTTGGCATTCATGTTACAAGTGCCTGGAGTTTCCATGTTTTTCAAGTTCAGTTGGTTACCAGTGATTTGGGTATTGGGATTCATTTCAAAACTATGTGATTCAGAATCCTGAACAGTTCCATGAACATCTTTTAATAATGTCTTTTCAATTTTATCTCCATGTGCAAGAAGCCTGAGAAGCAGCTTATTTTTATTTAGATATTTTGAAGGTAATTTCTCATAGGCCTTAAGCTGAGGAACAGTAGTTGTTTCAGATTTTGTTGGCACATTTTCTTCAATGCCAAAAAAATTTTCTGAGGAAAACTGGGTGTTATTTGATGTTGCATGGGTACTCCCTACAGTTGATGTCTTTAAAGAAGTTGTAACTTTCAAATCATGTAACTTTTCTGGCACTGGCAACTTTCCTGAACACACAGAATTTTGCAAAATAGAACTGACCGGGTTAAAATTTCTGCAATTGGTGTCTTGAATGTTGGAATTCAAGGTACTTTGTGTTCTACTTATTTCTTCTGCAGTTTCCATTACTGTTGGTGGTTTGTCCTCTGTTGTCGCTGAAGTGACTACAGTTACTTGTGGTCCAGGAAGGATTTTGGCAGTTTGTTTCTGAGACAGTTCAGGATTTTGAGCTGACTCAATACAAGAGATTCTAGTTGTTTTATTACAACCTGCTGCTATCAGAAGACCTTTACTAATTTTAATTTTCCTTGCCAGCTCAGAAAATTTCTTTTTTATTTCTACCAATGTTTTAATATCCCTCACTAACTTTTCTTTTGTGGCCCTTGTATCTAGTACTTGATTTGAAGTTAGACTGCAAGAATCCCCTCTTTCCACTTGATTATTTTGAGTAAGAATCTGAACAGCATCCAAAGAAGATCCAACAGGTTCATTAAAAGGCTGACTGACATCAGTGTTTACTTTCAAGTTACAGAAATTTCCAATCGTGCTGGTATTTTCATTAAAGTTTTGCCACTGCTGTTGAAAGCTTCTGCAAAAGTCTTTCCTTATTTCAGGTAAGTGTGTTTCTTGACTCTGAGGAACTTCCATAGAAGAGTGTTTAATAACATGCTGAGTACTCTGCAAAGGCTGGCTTGCATATCTACAGTCATAAGGAGGAGGAAGTCTTTTGTCAGTATGAGTGAGTGCATACTGAAAAGACTGTACAGCTGCAGTCTGCTTTGACTGTAAAGTCAGTGTAGAATTTGGAGGGTGACTATTTTTAACTTGTAACGATGGAGGTGGCAAAGGATTTTGTGTCTGGAGTGTAGGATCTTGCAAAAAGTTTTGTGATGAATAACTGTATTGCTTTGGTAGTGGTCTGTAGTCTGGGTAAGTCAAGCCACTGGATGTATACTGTTGCGCCCAGTCACCCTGTTGCTCCGATAAAGATGAGTTAAGTTTCCGGTTACCTTGATAAGTTACAGGAATTCTTATAGAATTAGAAGGGATCATTTGTACCTGCATAGAATAGGTATCTGATGTTACAAATTGATTCTGTAGTGTGTGTGTGTTGAGTGTATTAGTTCCAAAACCAGTTTGTTGAGATACAGTTGCCCCCGTGTGAGAAAGCGTAGAATTCCTCACTGGTAGGTTCAACCACACATTTTGTGCAACTCCTGAAGACATTTGCAAATTGTGATTTAGCTGTTTGGGTCTTTTAACATTTGCATATGTTATTTTTTCTATTGAAGTCTGTGAGGCTACAATTGTCCCACTCTGCATATCAGAAACGGAGCTCTGTTGAGGAGTTTTAAAATTTCTGATGTTGAATAGTGGCTGTGAAACTGGATTTGAATTACTGAGAAACATGCATGCTTCTTGGTTACTTCCAGGGTAGTTTAAAGAATTTTGAGTTGGTGTGTTTATTAAAGTTGTCTCCAAAAAAGTTGATTGATTTTTAGGATACAATGGTGGTAAGGTGACACTCTCCGGGTTTATATTCCAATTCATTGTTGATTTGATGTATTTGCAGTGTATTAAAAGTCAGTTCTTTTTTGAATGTCAGGAATCTGTAATAAAAAAAATATCATTTATTACCAAAGCTGTTTAGCCCAGAGAGAATATCTAAGAAAATTAGTTTACCTTAATATTAATGCTGACTACATCATAATTCCTGAAACCTTAGACTAGACAAATCCTCATTTTTAATTTGGAAAAGAGGAACAGCAAAAGTGGATTCAACAATAATTATAACAAATGTTAATAAAATTTCTAGGGTATTTAACAGGAATTCATTCTACATAATACACTTAGCACTTTAAGTCGTGATTACTTTCTGCTTTTATTGTTAGCTAGCTCTTTATTCAAAGTAACCCATGCTCACTATTTAAAAAGTTCAAACATGTGACTGTCCATCTCCATACTCTGAGGCTATCTACTGTCACCTCTCAAAAAATTTCCATACATAAAAAACACTAGTACATAAATAAAACTTCATCTTTTAAACAAATGGAATCCTACCAAACACACTGTCTACAGTTTGCCTGATTTTCATTACTATACCTAGAATATCTTATTTTACCACATATATCTAAACTCATTGTCAGCATAATATTCCATTTTATGCACATATCACCATTTAAGCAGTAACCTATTGACTGGATACAGGCATACCTCCTAAATGTATTGTGTTTTACTTCATTGTACCTCAAAGATGTTGCATTTTTTACAAACTGAAGGCAAGAAGCTCAATGGGCAAAAGATTACAACTCACTATTGTGATACTATAGTGTGGTGATCTGGAAATGAACCCACAAAATATTTCTGAGGCACGCCTGTGTTTGGTTTTCTTAAGTTTTTGCACTTATAAATTATACTAAGCATTCTTATACTTATGCTTTTACATTTCTGGAAATTTATAGATGTGAAATCAAAGTGTCAAAGGACATTAAAACTATTTTCATAAACAGTGACAAACTGCATTCCAAAAAGGTTGAAATAAGTTCACTCTCACCAACAGTATACTGAGAAGCCTAACAATGAACAAATCCATATCCATAATAATAAAGAAAAGAAAGATTAAAAATAAATTGACTTACATTAATAGTATACCCAACAACTTCAAAATATGCATTCTTTCTAAGTGCATATGAACTTTTACCAATATTGACCATATGGCTGGGCCATAAGCAAATCTCAAATTTCAAAGCTTAAAATAATCCAGTATAATTCACAGTGAAATTAATCTAGCAATTATAGAAAAAAATTAACTAGAAAATTGCAAAATAATTGAAAAATAAAGAATGCACTTTATATTTAAGCAGAGTGAGAGAGATCTCTGGTGTCAAATGACACCAGTCTTACTGGATTAGGGACCTACTCCTACAGCCTCATTTAACCTTAATTACCTTTCTAAAGGCCCGATCACCAAATACAGTCACATTGGAGGTTAGCACTTTAACATATAATCTGGGAGGTGGGGCACACAATCCATTTTGTAACAGGTTCCCATCCCCATGTTCACTTACGACTTGAAGAAAGGAGGCTATCCTAGACCCTACAGACATTAAAAGGATAAGTATTTGAGTAACTTAATTCAACTACATTTAAAATTTAGGTGGAATGAAGAAAATCCTTGAAAATCACAGCTAACCAAGATTGATGTAAGAATACCACATCTTTTTTTAACGAAATTACACCTATAATTAGTTATAATTTAAATAAATTACAATTTCTTTTCTCAAAAAAAATGCCAGGCCCATATGGCTTTAATGGATAGCCTACCAATCATTTATGGAAGAAATAATCCAATATAACATCTTTTAAAGGATAAAAGAGGGGATACTTCACAGCTCATTTACAGAGAATGGCATACCAAAAGCTGAAAAGTAGTTAAGTCAATCTCTATCAGAAAGACAGATGCAAAAATCCTAAACAAAATGTTAGCAAACAGAATAGGGTGATATATGAAATAAAACATCATGATCAAATTGGGTTTATTTCAGGAATAGATACACATTTAAAAATTAACCAAATTATAATAATTTTAAAAATCATGTAATTATTTCAACACATGGAAGAACTTTTGATGAAATCCAATATCCATTCATTAAAAAAAAATTTTATCAAACCAAGAATAGAAATTTCCTTAATTTTAATAAATAGTAACTTCAAAAATTTAGATGAACAAAAATGTAGATGCCACTATCACCCCATGATTGTACCAGAGTACCTAGAAAATAAGAACTGGGAAGGAAAACATAAAACTGACTACTCATGAAGAAAATGCAAAAACAATCTACTTATCTCTCAGTCTGTGAATAGCATGATGAAATAAGAAGAAATAGAACATGAAAGGACAAATTACGCAAAACCAAAAAGTTTTGTTTACAAGGGTGACCATTATTTATTTCATCAAAGAAACAAACATTATTAGATCAAAAGACAGTACTATAACCAAAATGATAGGCATAAGAAAAGACTGTCTCTGGACAACCCGATGATATGCATATAGACTAGCAGGCATCAAAAAATGTTTGTTAAATGAACAAACATTATCTTTACCTACCAAACACCAAATTAAAAAGAAGTCCTTATTTAAACTTATAGATGGGAAAAAGTTCCTCCTCTCCCTTCTTTACATCTATGCCAACCATACACATAGTATGATTTCATCTGTAAGCATTTCAGTACCTCAAAAATGACTTCTTAAAAAACATATATATAAAGAACAAATGAGGCCTAAAGTCAGAAGGAAAGAAATAATCAAAATTAGAGCAGAAATAAATTAAATTATAAACAAACAAAAAAAACACAAAAACAAATACAACAAAGAGCTGGTTCTTTGAGAAGGATAATAAAATTGACAAACCCCTGGCTAGACTCACTAAAAAAAAAAAAAAGAAAAAAGAAAAAGGAAACAAACAAAATCTGGGATGAAAGAGAGGAAATTAAGAATGGCATCGCAGAAACACAAAGGATCATACAAGAATACTATAAAAGTAGATAATAACAAATCTAAAAATGAACCAGTACTTAGAAAAACACAATCTTCCCAGACTGAAACAAGAAGATTTGGAAAATCTAAAGAGATCGATAAGCAGTATAGAAACTGAAACAATCATCAAAAACCTACCAAAAAGTAAAATTCTAGGATGGCTTCACCAGTGAATTCTACTAAACATTCAAAGAAGATTTAATACCTATTCTCCTCAAACTCTTCCAAATAATCAAAGAGGAGGCAATACTTCTCAACTCATTTTATGAGGCCAATATTGCTCTGATACCAAAACCTGGTAAAAGAAGACAAAAGTAGAAAGCTATGGACCAGTATCTCTCATGAACACAGATGCAAAAATCCTAAATAAGATAATAGTGAACCTAATACAGCAACATATTAAAAAGATTATGCACCATGATCAAACAGACTTCATCCCAGGGGCACAGGGATGATTCAATGTACACAAATTGATTAATGTGATACACCAAACAAATACAAACAAATTAAAAAATAAGAATCATATGATCATATTGATAGACATGATGCTCTCTATATATAGCAAACCCTAATTACTCCACCAAAAACACTACCAGAAACAATAAGAAAATACAGTAAATTCTCTGGATACAAAATTGACGTTAAAAAATCCAGTGTTCCTATACTCTAATAATAAAATGTCAAGAAAAAAAAAAGTGGAAAAAATAATTCCTTAGCAATTTTAACAAAAAGAACAAAATACCTGGGAATAAATTTAATGAAACATGTGAAGGACCTATATAATGAAACCTACAAGACCCTATTAAAAGAATCAAAGACACAAAGAAACGGAAAAATATTTCAAAGTGTTCCAGTCAAAGGTATTTGCAGAGTATTTACTAAACATGGTTAAATTGAGGAAGACTAGCAGTTTTTCATTGGAAAACTGATGATTTGTATTGGAAAAAACTGTAGGTACGTCTATAAAAAAAAATCAACAAAATAACAAACTCTTCAGTGTAAAAGCTACTTTTCAGGAATTTCAAAAGTATTATGATTATTGAACCTATTCTAGCTCTGGCTTTTTGTATCCTTAATCATAGTAGAAATTAAACTAATAGTTATTGAAATAGGCTTTCAATAGATTATTCTACATTTTACATTATAACACATCTGTAGTATATTAACTATAACTTGAAATAACAATAGCTAACGTTAGAATTTATTACATGACAAAACAAAAACTGTGCTGAATTCTCAAGACAAGTGAAATCAAGCAGTCTTACCTAAGCAGTAACATCCATGGCTGGCAGGGCTGAAAGTCCCACTATCACAGCTATTAGGTTGGTTCTCCACACTGCTATACAGATAGAAAGAAAAAGACCAAATAGAGTTGCATATAGTTTCTTACCAAACAGCAAAACCAGTATCAGTGTCCTTAGTCCCAGAGGGTGATACTGAGGCAGATGAGAACACAGGCTGCTAAGGAGCCAGTTGTAGCTATTTTACAGCCTGCAGCTATATCCCAAAAGAGAGGTGCCCAAGTCCTATGCTCACCTGAAACTAAGGAGGCAGACAAGGGACCTCTCGTGGTTCTGTCTCACAAGTCTGTTTATCAACTTTTGTTCTGGGTGGACTTGCAGTGTGTCCTGCCAAGATGTCGGTCAGACTGAGATTAACAGAGGCCTGTGAGAAATGAAATAGGCACACCCTGGTAAAGCTGTTCACCTATATCTCCATGCTCCAGTTGTTCATGTATCCAACTACAAATTCTATTCAGAAGTACTGGCCAATCAATCAGATACTCTCATTGTACTTTCTCTTAGGCAACACTGGGTGACTAGACTGACTTCCAGCAGAATAGAATAAACAAGCCTTTTGTGAAGGTCAAGCCACAATGAGGCTTTTTATATGAAACCAGCTAAGTATGTACTAGACAGCATCAAGGTTCACCAGTGAGCGCCACACGTAGATCAGAGTAGGAGGAAATACATGGCTCTACTTTTCCCAATTGGTTAATCTAGGTATAGCATGGGCTGCTGGCAATCACATATATTCCATCATGACTGGTCAGCAGGAAGTTCAGAACAATGTAACTATCATTCTGGCTAGAGACTTTTACACTTCACTTGACCCTTAAAGGCTCGATGTCCCAATCCTCTACACTCACGTGCATGCAGTCAAATACGTGAGCATATCGGGGGGATTGTTTCATAAACTATATAAACATCTAACCAATGTACTGTATACTTCAAAACAATAAAATAAAATGCTAAAAAAAAAAATCCGAGCATAGCTTTTGTCTCTTTAAAAACTTTACCAAGTCTGTTGACTGAAAGCCTTACTAACATAAAAGAATTAACACATATTTTGTTATGATATACTGTATTCTTAGAACAAAATAAGTTAGAGAAAAAATGTTAAGAAAATCATGAGAAAGTAAATTTACAGTACTATCTATCCACTGGGGGAAAAAAATCAATGCATAAGTGGATCCTCACAGTTCAAACACATGTTGTTCAAGGGTCAGCTGTAGTTTTTTATTTCCAGAGCAGAGATCAGAGACAAATTTCAGGCCATCTTTTCTAGTTGTTATTCCCTAAAGTGGGAATTAAAGATCACAGAGTCATTTATCCTTCCTTGGAGATCTGCCTGACAACTCATTTTAGAACCCTCTAGCTACGCACCTCAAGGAAACATGATCCTTTAGAGGGGTGACGGTCTCAAATATCTAGACAACTATGACAACCAACTCAAGTATACAATTAGTGTTTACCAAAGTATAAGCTATGTAAGATGCAGTATTCTGTTGGGGTATAAACTATATTAAGAATCTATCACTTATTAAAACATGAGTGAGGCAATTCTGTATCCCTGAGGTGGGAAAGTTCCTTGAGTAAAACTGATCAGTTTGCATAAAACAGGCTGAAATACCTCTGTAGTATTATCTGATAAAATTGTTATTCCCTGTCAGTTATCCCTGTCATTACATACCACATTCCAGTGTTTCCTCGGATTGTCTCCAGTTCTGTTGAGAGGATTCCAAGAACCTCCAACAGGCATTCTGTTGGACTCGGTTAATAGTTCACACTTTATATAACTAAAGTTTGGGATTAATCATGTGAGGGGAACCTTAAATGCCTTAAATGTAGAGACTATGTGGCAGAATTTACCTTCCTGCCAACAGTGTCAGGCAACAGATGATGGATCCAGCAATCAGTTAAATTCAGGGCTATAACTAAAGTCTAGAAAATACACACACAGAGTTCTACTTTCCCTTAATAAGGAAACCATGGGAAACAACTTTTAGAATGAAGCATTCAGGCCTTTGCCCAAGGATACAACTCCCAACTTCAAGAACTGCTGAAAGTTTCTAAGTGTCCTTAGATTAAGATCTTCCATTGGCCAGCAGTAATGTTGAGGATGGGGGCAAACAGCCAGCGGTAAACTTGATTAATGGTTTCCACCTCCACACCACTGGACTCCCTGGGGTCTATTGTTTTCCTTCCCCAGCAATCAGAGGTAAACGATGCAAGTTTTCTTGGGTGAGAAGGGATGACAATAAGTTTTAAAATGATTGATGATCCCTATGCTCTAATTTACCCTAGGCACAACACTTTGTCTAATGACATGATTGCGTAAACAGAAAATGTAAAAACTGATAGAAACTGTGGCAGTGAATCTTTCGGGCCATACTGAAGCAATGAGCTACCTGAGATAGATCTGTCACCCAACAGACATCTTTTAACTATTTCAACTAAAACATGTGGCAAGAAATTGAATGCAGAAGTAGAAGAGAATCCAATTATTTTCTATTAAGCCACATGTTAAAGAAATTTTCAAAAATACAAAAAAAGCTATTTTCTATTGTTTACAGAAATAGTCCTATTAACGTAAGAATTTATTGTTACTTTTAAATGAAATAATTTTTTAAAATTTCCTGTATCAAGTTTCTAAAGCAGTGAATACTGATGTAAACTGCATAAACAAATGCTCTTTGGGGTCCTTAAGAGTTTTTAATGTATATAATTTGTTTCGAGAACACATGTCCCACATGTTCTGCAGTCTGCAGTTGCAGAAAAAGCATGTCCATGTAATTCTTATGGAGGAAATGTTGCAGAAACGTTGCAAAAATCAAACCAGTGAGAAACCAAGCACCACTCCACTGGGGAGAGATGAAGAACTCAGATTTATTACCGCCAGCTGTCCCGGAGGAGCTAGCACTCTGAAGACCTGGGCCTCCAGGTCAGATGCAACCTTGTTTCTTTTCTATAGGCTTAGTGGCATGGGCCCATTGGTTAATTTGTCCTCAGGAAGTTAGGGTGCAGAGTTGCTATGGGTTGCAGGCAGTTACAAAGAGCTACAAAGCACTGAAGTTGCTATGGGCTACAGTCAGTTACATTTGTTATTTAGTCAGAATAAGCAAAAAGAGATGAGTCTTTAGTTAATTTTGAGGTCACCCTGCCTCAGGAGCTATGCAGCAAGCATATCTACAGAAGCAGAACAAAGAGCTGGATTGTAAGGTTAGCCTTTTGAGAAAAAATTCCACTTCAGGAGAACCTGGAAGCATGCACCTGACCTCTAAAGACTGCCCATGCTAATTTTTTCCCGTTGGCTTTATATTGTATCTTTTACTGACATAAACTTTAGCCTAGAGAATACAATAAAAGAGAAAAGGAACTAAACCACAAGACGGGCCTTTGAAAAGATTTAAAAAATCGACAAACCTTTAGCTAACCTGACCAAGAACGACTCAAACAACTAAAATCTGTAATGAAATAGGGTCATTACTACCAAGCTTGCATCAAAAACATGAGAATACTATGAACTATATGCCAAAACACTAAATCTTTTGGATAAAAAGGACAAACCCTCCTGTGATGTTATAATTTACAAAAAATATACACAGCAGGTCCTCAAACAACATTGTTTCTCTATAACATAGATGCCTTAGAAATTTAAATCTTGTTTTGAGCAATTAACCTGTGATAAAATTGGCTTCATCAGTCATTTCACTTAAAGTAGCAGAACCTATTGGCCACATTAGGTTTGGACTTACCATATTTGGTCTTCACCCGTTTCTGGAACAGAGCTCCTAAAACCCTTGGATTTTACTAATGAGAGTATTAATAAAGGTGTCTTTTCATTCTATCAATCACGGCAACATAATAAAGCTTCCGTAAAAACCCAAAAGGACAGGGTTCAGGGCTTCGGGGCTGGTGAACATATGGCAATCTGGGGAGAGTTGGCATGGCAGAAGAGGGCATGAAAGACTTTTCCCACATACCTCACACTATGCATCTCTTCCATCTAGCTGTCGATTCATATCCCTTGCCATAAACCAGTAATCTACTAAGTAGAATGTTTCTGAGTTCTGTGAGTTGCTCTAGCAAATTAAACAAACCCAAGGAGGAGGTCTTGAAAACCTCTGATCTATAGGTGGGTGGCCAGAAATACAGATAACAACCTAGACTTCCAACTAGCACCCGAAGTCCAAGAAGAGGGTTGTGGGAACCTCTAATCTGGAGCCAGAGGGTCAGAAGCACAAGTTAACCACGTGGGCTTGCCCCTGGTGTCTGAAGCGGGGAGGAGAGCAGTCTTGTGAGACTGAGCCTTCAACCTCGGAAATCTGTCCCTAGAGAACAGCACATTATTGGCGTGGGCATAAATCTCCTCCTGTGATACACACGTTGGAATTGTGTGCAGAACCCAGAAAGACAGTGACCAAAACTGACTCAAGAAGATATAGAAAATCTAAATAGGCCTATCAAGGAGATTGTACTACTAATAGAAACTACCCGAAAAGAAATGGGTAGACCCAGATGGCATTCTGGTAAATCACAGCAAAAATTTTAAAAATTTAATCAATTCTACAAACTCTACTAAAATATAAAAGAGGGACTACCTCCCAACTCAATTCTATAAGGCCAATATTACTATAATACCCAAAATCAAAAAAGACTAATCTGTTATGAATATAATTTGGAAAACCCTCAACAAAATATTAGCAAACCAAACACAGCAGCATATAAAAATAATTACATTCCATGACCAATTGGGACTTATCTCAGAAATGCAAGATTGGTTCAACTTAAAAATAAAAACATCAACGTTATGTAACATATCATAGAACAAAGGACAAAAATTACATAATCATCTCAGCAAATGAAGTCAACATGTAATGAGTGAAATTAAATACATCTTAAGATCCAACAACCTTTCATGATAAAAAAAACACTCAAACTAGATAGAAACTTCCTCAATGGATAAAAAGTGCCTACAAAAAAAAAAAAAAAACCCCACAGCTTACAACATACTCAATAGTGAAAGACTGAATGCTTTCCCTCTAAGATCAGGAATAAGACAAAGATTTCTATTCTTGCCACTTCTATTCACACTGTACTAGAGGTTCTAGCCATGGCAGTAAGACAAAAGATAAAAAGAAAATAAACAAATAAAAAACATCCAGATTGGAAATGAGTAAGTAACACTATCTCTACTCACAGGTGACATCATCCTGTATGAGAAAACTGTTAGGAATCCACTAAAACACTAATAAAACTAGTTTGGCTAATATAAGCCCAATATACAAGAAAATATATATATTTCTAAGAAAACATTCTTGAAAAAATTCTATTTACAGCAACATCAAAAAAGAATTAAAACATTGAAATAAATCTAACAAAAGTAAGAATTTTATACTCTGAATGTTATAAAACGTTGCTAAAAGAAACTCAA
The DNA here is from genome assembly GCA_030015415.1 of Cynopterus sphinx. Lineage (NCBI taxonomy): Eukaryota > Metazoa > Chordata > Mammalia > Chiroptera > Pteropodidae > Cynopterus > Cynopterus sphinx. Next base: position 138,608,318 of record CM057380.1, read on the forward strand.
GACCTAAATAACTGGCCCAAAAAAATCCTTATTCCTGGATTAGAAGGTTTAATACTATTAAAGTGGCAATACTCTCCAAATTGATCTACAGATTCAGTGCAACACTCACAGATTTTTTTGCAGAAATTGAGAACCTGATCCTAAAATTAATTTTGAAAAAGTTGGAGGATTCACACTTCTCAATTTCAAAACTGACTAATACTGTTAAAGAAAACAAATGGGCCAAAGGTGGGGTCACTTGCCTCCAAGACAGCAAATCAGGACTTAATTGCAGTTTCAGCTCCTCTGGCCACTGGAATTTAAACTGGAATTTCTTGAACATTAGTGAGGTAATCCACCTGGTAAGGACCACTTTTAAGCTTCCCCCAACCCCAAAGTCAGGCTACCTTGAAACAACTGTTTTCTTTTGCTAATAACTTTCTTGCCCCACCCAGTTTCCTATAAAATTCTTCCATTTTGTATAATTTTTTAAGTTTAATTTTTCAATTATAGTTGACATGCAATATTATATTACTTTTGCACAACTTCTGGGAGCACCTCTTTATTTACTAGATGGGAGGTTACCCCAATTCATGAATCATTCAATAAAGCCAATAAGACCCTTCAAATTTTACTCCATCTAGTTTTGTTTTTTTAACACTACAAACCTACAGTAAACCAGACCATGTGGTACTGGTCAAAGAAATGGAAACCAAATCAAAACCTCACATTTATGGTCACCAGTGTGCAATCAGAATCCAGAATATATAAAGAACTCATATAACTCAACAATAAAAAAAAAGACAACTCAAATTTTAAGTCTGTATAGGTTTTGAACAGATACTTGTTCCAAAATAGATATACTAACAGCCAATATGCACATGAAAAGATGCTCAACATCATTATTAATCTGGGGAATGCAATCAACACAACAATGAAACACCACCACTTCATGCTCACTATGATGGCTATAATTAAAAAGACAAGTGTTCTTATGGATGTGGACAAATCAGAACTCTAATGAATTGCTGCTGAGAATATAAATGGCTCACCTACTTTGAAAAAGTCTGGTAGTTTCTCAAAAGGTGAAATGTTGGTAGCCATTTGCTTGATGGCTGCCCTTTGGGTAGACAAGGGATTGTTTGCTCAGTAGGGTGTTTGCAATTACTTTGCTACTTTTGTAGTGGCTGAGAAGCACCTGCTGCTCCAGAGAGCCAGCTGAGTGTTCTCTGAGTGTTCTATGAATGACCTGGATAGGGAGGAGGATAGGAGCCCTGAGAGAGCACTACAGGCTCCCTGTGCAGGTGCAAGCAGTTGTTTATGCATATTTGTCGGTTTCCCACCAATCATGATGTATAAATAGGGTGTGCTGTATAAACTCTGGGCTACAGTATTGACTGTTAGCCCTCCTGAATCTTTCTCTTCTCTCTGTCCTTTCTTCAATCCTCACTCCCCCTCTCTCAGGTACTCTTCAATCTTGGCCAGAGGGTTCCGGGAGTCAAATATAGTTACCATATGACAGAACAATTCCACTCCTGGTATATACCCAAGAGAACTGAAAATGTATTTCCATACAAACACTTGTACATGAATACCCACAGCAGCATTACTTGTAGTAGGCAAAAAGTAGAAACAATAGAAATGTCTAACTTATTTAAAGGATAAGAATAAAATGCAGCATACCTATAAATGTATTATTTGGCAATAAAAATAATTCATTTAATGCTTCAACATGGATGAACCCTGAAAACTTTGTGCTAGGCGAGAGAACAAAAGACCATATTATAATTTCACCTATTTGAAATGTTAGGAATACACAAATCTAGAGACACAAACTAGATTAATAGTTGCCTGGGGATGGATGGGTTGGGGGATAATGGGGAGTGACTGCAAATGAGCACAGTTTTTCAGGGTCAAGAAAATATTCTAAAACTGATTGTAGTTATAATGGTAGTACAACTATTCACATTGTAAATATACTTGAAAACATTGTACACTATAAATGGGTGAACTAAATTATATGAATGATACATGAATTATATCTGTAAGTTTTTTTTAAAAATGCAAACAGCGTTTCCCCGTTATTAGCAGGCATGGACACGTGACCCACCAAGAGCCAATGAAATTTAATTAGAGACTTTTGGCAAAGCAACCAGACAAAAGGGATGCTCTGAGCAAGTTGAAGTTAATTGGTTCCATGTAGTCAATCTGACAAGCTCAGTGACCAAGGTCATAGGATGATCTGATCACAAATGTATAACCTGGCAGGCCATGGTGGGTAGTCATGACCCAAGCCTATGATTTCCTCAGTAAAAGGTTTATCTTTGCCTTAGGCAAGCCCTGTCCATTGTTCTTAATGCATCTAGGTTAAGACAACTTTGAAATGCCAAAGCAATCTTTTCTAGACTCCTGGGAGGTATAACCACCCCCAAGGGAGCACATGATTTAGTTGTATGCCATCCCTACCTTACTGTAAATGTAAACTATTCTGTACCCATCAATGGGAAAGAGCTATGTACTGCTCCTTTACTTTTATCCTATCAGTGATTTTTCCCACCTTGCTTTCTCCAGGTCCATAATCCACCAATAGATTTCATGTAATCATCCTTATATTCCGTTTTGATTCCAAATGCATAAAAAGAACTGCAAAATTGCCATTCTTCAGAGCATTTTCTCAGTCTGCTGAGATTCTGCTTCCAGGTATGTCTTCAGTTTGGTTCAAATAAACTCTAATAAACTCTTATAATTTTTTCTATAGGTTTGAACATTTTTACATCAACAGATATAAACCTACCTAGAGATACTAGGGGTACTCATTTACGAAGATGTGCCTGAGAATAAAGTCAATGCTGAAGATAGTAGAGCTCAAAGACAGAGTGTCTCAAATCCTCTCTTTCAGATTCAGATGCTGGATTTAGCCAATCCTGAGGGTCAACCTACATGAACTTTTAAGTTATGAGAAGCAATAAATTTTTTCAGACTTAAAAGAAAAAATACAGTAATCTGCTTATGATTTTTATTTCTTAAAACTTAAGTGGACTATATATGTTTTAAATTTTAAGTTAAAAGTTTATTTACAAATGAATTCTTGTAATTTAATACATCTCAAGAGAATCTCAGTGACTGTCATTAAATCTCTGCAATTATTATAACTATGAGCAAATGTCTCACTTGAGACATTTACTTCTACAGGCACACCTCCAATACTGCTCTTTGATTTATGAACACATTTAGGGTATTAAGGAATACATGTACTACACAACTGCCTCCCAAAAAAGCATTTAGAATTCAAGGTCAACAAGATTACTTCTTTCTTAAAAGATTACAACGAAATAAAATTTAACTTGCATTTCTATAGAGAGGATTGGTAAATTACTCTTTATCTTACACTGAATGCTTTTCATGACTATTTTGCATAGAGTATGCTTCCAGCGGGGATATGAAAGGGGGTGGAGGTCGGGGTAGACAAAAATAAATTCTTGAAATTTATAAATACCTTCTAAACAATAAGTTAAATCAATTCTCTAAATATTTATGCTCCTATTGTGCCCAAGACTTTGATAATATAAATGGGAAGAGAGCTTCCAGCACATCACAGAGATAACATGGAGAAGCAAAGCTTTGGGGCAAATCTGCGTTGGGTGGAGAATTTAACGGAGGCATTCTTCATGTCATATAAGCCTGCAGGTAAAAACTAGAGTTGCGTCTGGTACTTCCTCATAAAAACAGAACCTACAAGATCTACACAAAGGTGGTAACTGATTCAAAGGTTAACTGAATTTGGTATTAAGACAGCGTTGTCTTAGGCCATAAAATATATTTCCTCTAACTGTTGTGGCGCGACTGAATCTAAGATCCACGAAGACACTTAAGGTAAATTATGAGCCTTTACTGGCCAGCTGGTGACTGACTCTCCACCACTCAGGGTCAGAAAATCAGCCCCGAGCTCCCAAATGAGGCAGTTTATAAAGCAGATTACAGAAGCAGAAGTTGGCTGTTTTATCTTTGCACAATACATCTCCTAGAACCACACCCTGGTTAACAAGCAAGATTACAAAAGCAGAAGTTGGTCTTTAGCATATTTTTATACATCTCCTAAAACTAGACCCTGGTGGTTGGCAGGACTTCTGGTACCTGAAGATATTACTTCCCTATAGCTGACTTAGGTAGTTGGCTCACTTGACAAATTTCCACCCTTAACAGCTAAAATTTATTGAGCACTCAACATGTGCCAGCTGTTCCAAATATGCTACAATTCTATGGGATAGGTGCTACTGTTACTTCACTTTCCAGATGAGATAACTGAGGCAGCCATGTTAAATTTTTAACCAAGTTTGTACAGATAGTAAGGGGTAGCCAAGATCTGAAGCTCAGAAGTCTGACTGCAGGGACCATGATCTTAATCATTACACAAGGCAGAAGAAACCCTGGAGATGATCACTTTGTCTTTATAGGCTGGTATCTCACAGACTGGTTCTCCCAGAGTCATGTTGTGCTGCCTTCCAACACCACGTGCCACTACTAATAAAATAAATACAATCAAATAAGAAACAAGCATGTAGAAAATAACCTTAAGTAGACCTCAGTCACCTCACCATAATCTCTTCCATATCTTGTGAAGATGAAAAACTGAATACTCCATGCTAAGCCAACCACATTATTTCCTCCTCAAATTCTGTCAGCAAATCCATTGTGTCCTACGTTTTAATTTTTAACCAATGCAGATTCACTTAGTCAATAATTTTTTTTTCCATAAGAGACAAATTAGAGTAGGCTACCTTAGAGGTGGACACACTTACCTTTAAATAAGATGTTATTCTTTCCTTGCTGTATATGTTCCCATTTACCTCCAAACACATCAGTGTCCCTCCTCCACAATGTTTATCTGACCCTAGAGATGTCAAAAACATTACATAATTACTAATTATTTAATACAAAATGCATGTCACTTCCATTTACATTAAAATTACAAGTTATGATAAAAGTACAGGCTAATCCGTTTCACTTAATACGACACTCTTGTGCAAAAAACTGTGTTAACTTAAGGCTGCACCCCAAAGCATCCCGAGTTGACTGAATTCTTAAGTGTGCCAAGTGATGGAAATGGAACCTAGGTCTGACCTAAAAATGCCATTGCCTTTCAAACTAGAATCCCAATTTACGAGCCCTCCCCTTCAGGTCCAGTAGCATTGTCCTTTCATTCCCAAACAAAAATACTTCATCGTGGCACTGTTCTTTATCCGGTGAATGAGCGAGAGCATCCCACTGGACGGCGGAGGGCGGGGGGGAAGTCACCGAAACCGCAATATTCGTTCACGTTCACACGGAATCACACACGTAAACGATGTTTTCAGCAGCTACACCTCATACATACAACAGCGCCTGCCGTCCGTCCTCTCTCCTTTTGAAGACCGGCACGAAAACGACCACAAACCAACTGTTTTCGCGGAAAACGATGCCCCGGGAGGGAGCTGGCCGCGGAACGCCAGGGCCCTAACTAAGGACGCGCGCCGAGGGAATGAACCCGCGTCCCCCGGAGAACACCGACCCCCAGCAGGCAGGCGGGCGGGCGGGCATCCGCGCGTCTTAAAAACGCCCCCCGGAACGGGCTGGCGCTGCCAAGGGCCAGGGAGGGCCGCTCCGGGCGAGCTGCGCGGCGGGAGCGCGTCTGCCCGGCCGGGAGCCCCGCAATGGCGGAGGGGAGGGAGGAAGGGGACCCGATCCTTCGTCAGCGCAGAAACCAAGACTTTCCTTGTCGTCGTGTCTTGCGTTTGGTCCACGCCGGCGACACAGAATAAAGAGAAACAGAGGCGACTCCTCCCTCCTCCATCCCACCGCTCTCTCAGCAACCGACCGCCCCGCGTCGCGGCGCGCACGAAAGGCGCGCTCGCCGGCGCCACCCGCGACCTCCACCAGGAGGGGAAGCATTTCTGAGGGAGACGCCCGGCGAGGCGGCGCCCTCGGGCCCCACCGGAGGCCCCAAGGCGCCCGCCGCCGCGGCGCGCGCCGCCCCGGCCCCGCCTCGGAACAAAAGCGCGCGCGCCGGCCCCGGCCCGGCCCCGGCCCCGGCCGCGGGCGCCCGGCCTCCCGCCGCCCTCCGCCCGCCCGAGCGCCCGGGCGCGAGCGCGGTGCAGCCTGGGACCAACGGCCGCACTCACCGACAGGCGCCGGACCGAGGCAGGCGCAGGGTGCGAGAGCGGGGCCGGCGCAGCCGCCCGGGCCGCGGAGTTTAAGTCAACTCGGGGCCGCCTTCAGGGGCGGGACGAGCTGCACCGCCCGGGCGCACGGGCTCCCGGGCTCCCGGCCCCGCCCCCAGCGTCGGCGGCCGCTGCAACGCCCGCGCCCGCGCGGTCCTAGTGCCGCCGGGATCGGGTCCGCGTGGGCCAGCCTGGCCTCCCAGTGGGATCGCGCCGAGGTTTGCGGAGCACAGTCACACGCGGAGGGAGAAAACTTCTCGGGCAGTGGTTCTCTGCCTTGAGCTAACGTGCATTGGAATGATCGAGAGGCCTTGTTCAAAAGGGATGGGAAGAGCGCCGCCTGCGAAATGGGCCATTCAGTATGTGCAGAATAGGAGCGAACATGCTGGTTTCTTTAACAAGGTCCCTGGTCTCCGAACCAGGGGTCTAGAATTATGAGGTGGGCAAACTGTCCGTAAACCTGTTACGGAAAAAGCTCCAAAGCCATACCAGCGAAAAATCGAGCAGGAACCTGGGGAGAAAGAAAACTCACATTTATTACGGTCCCAGGGTAGTGCTCTGAAGAATCTGGGCCCTGAGCGCAGGTGCAACATTCCTTATATACAGGAGTTTTACATAAGCTGATTGGTTGATTTGAACTGAGACCGTTAGAAACGGTGGGCGTTGCTATGGTTGCAAGTACTAACAGGAAGGGTGGGAATAGTGATGGTTACAAATGGTTATAGGAAGCAGGGAGCTGCTAAGCGGTGCAAAGTTATATTCATTGTCTACACAAGTAGGATAAGGTGCAAGCGAGCTCTTGCATGCAGCAAGCATGTTTAGAGAAGCAGAACAAAAGGCTGATTAGCCTTTAATGGAAACCCTGAAAATTCCTCTTCAAAATATGTGAGAGTGCACCAAGTGAAGCCTATTACAATAGAGAGAACATCTATTAATGCAGCAGAACCTTCTCAAAGAAAAGGAAATAGAACTTTGTTACAGGAGGGTTTTCATAGGAAGTAAACAAGAGAATCCTGTATGAGCAATTAAGAATGAGAAAGGGCAGAGGTGTTTAATTCTTGCGACATGGAGGGCAGGGTATTCCTTTGCCTGTGAGGTTCAGGTCTTAGCTCTTCCACTTTCTGGACATACAACCTTGGGAAATCACTTAACCTATCTCTGCCCAGTTTTCCCATCTGAAAAATGAGAATAACACCTATACCTCATAGGAATTTTGAGATCGTTACTCGAATTAATACATAACCTAGAACAGATCCTGGAACATGGTCTGGTTCACTTGGCTTAGTTATAAGGTTTTCCAGAACCAAAGCCATACAGGTCAACAAGCAGAAATGAACCCAAGGAGGAGAGAGTTTTCTTGCCAGAAAGTCTGATAGGGACTCGACCACCATCTCTGCCACCCCTATACAGGCCTTAGGAAGGTATAATGCACAGCAAGGTTTAATCCCCAGAAAGCTTCAGGTCTATTTGAGATGAGGTTGCTGAGCTCTCTGCAGTGTATCCTTGTCTGTGTTTGTGCTGATTTTTCTCCTTTAGATAAGTAAAGCTTGTCTGATTTTCCGAAAGTTTTTGGTCTTTTCACGAACCCTACCATACAACTGACATTTATGAATGAAGGAGACTATGTAGTAAATTGGACAAACTCAGTGACTCAAAGTAACTTTTCAGGGTGATCTGATCATAAATTCCTAATTGGACTGGTCATGGTGGATAGTCACCCCCAGGCCTATAAAGGTTTCTCTTTGCCTTAGGCAAGCTTTATCCATTGTTCTTGTGCATCTAGGTTAACACACCTCTGAAATGCCAGAAGTAATGCTCTTTTGCAGACATTAGAATAACCACCCTCCAGGGAAGCACATGGTCTTGTACTCTAACTATCCTCTAATCCAACTACAAAGATTTCCCCACCTTACTTTCTCCCATCTTCATTTAATCTTACTTACATTCCCTCCTTAATTCCAAATGTATAAAAAGAACTGCAGAACTGTCGTTCTCCAGATCATTTGAGATCTTGCTTCCCAACATGTCATTAGTTTGGCTCAAATAAACTCTTATAAAAAATTCTCTATGGGTTTGGACAGTCTTGCGTTAACACATTCATCAATATAGCAGCCCTGGGGAGTCTCCAGCAAAGAGACTTGAAAAGGGAGGACATACTATCTGGAATTTGAAAGTAAGTTTAATCAAGAGTTTGGCTTTGTAGTGCCTTCTCTTTCCGATATTTACAATTTATTGTGCCAAAGAAACTTGTTATCCAACTGGTCAGGCTGGGGAAAGATTCCCCGAAAAGATTAGATTGCTCTAAGCTATGTCCCCTATTGTAAATTATAGATCCTCTCCCTATGTTTCCCAACATTCTAAAGGAAAGGCTCTCTTGGGTCAAATTACTTTGCCTGTAGATGTTATCTCAGTCTTTCAAGAACATAACATGTAGCTCAAGGCTTGTTAACTCTGAAACTCATAAAACATATCTAGAAAAGTTCATGACATCATTAACTTATCTATAATAAGAAATTGTGAAAAATAATATGAATAGACACACTTCAAATGAAGTCAAAGCTGCTATCCCAGAGGAACTGTCTTACTCCTCAAACCTTTGGACTGTTAACACTGTGCAAAATAATTTTTAAACTAGGACTAAAGCATCATTGTATTCCAAACAATTATTTGCAAAGATAACAGAAAAGTAGCCCTGACTACGGACTGAAAATTAAAGACATCCTTTAGAATTAGCATCATTTTGTTAGCTTAACTGTACCTATAGAAATTCCCTCTATTCTTATAATTGTTCTCCTTCCCTTTCTCATAAACACTCCTTGCCTTCATCTCCTAGTCTGAACAGTGTTTGGGTTTCTACCTGAATCAGTGCCTCCCAAATAGCTATTCTTTCGATTCAAATAAATGCTTGTTGCCTCTCACTTTGGCTTTTATCTTGGAGTTAACAAAATTATGTTGATTTACAAAAGATGCCTATTATTCATGTAAATGAATAACTGTAAGTTATAAATTAGGTCTTGTTTTCTGTTCCTTTTCTTGGTTATCTCCTATATTGTTTTTCCTTCCCTTTAGTAATATTTAGCTGGGTATGAGCTTACTTAACTGGAGAATACATTCCCCAGGTCTCTCTTGCGGCTAAATATTGCCATGTTTCAGTTCTTGAAATGACATATGTGCAGAAATATTGTATTCAACTTCTGCCTAAGGAAATGCCTTATCCTGAAATTCCTAGCTCTTTCTCCATTTGGTTGGATTGTAATGTAGAAATGACAGTAACCTGATATCAACCACATAAAAGAAGATAATTACTGATATAATTCTTTCAATTTTTTATGCTGTAAATCTCTTGGGCAGTTTGGTGGAGACAATAGACCCCCTTTTAGAATAATGCTTTGAAATGCTTAAAATAAAATACATAAGATTACAAAGGAAGTTAATTAAATATGAAAGTTATAAAAATATTTTTTAAATAAATCTATTTCTTTATTAACACAATAAATATGACCTAGTAGCAGGTCAATAACTGATTTTGAAACTTGTTGACATAAATGATATTTCAAACCTATCTGCATTAATTATAATAAAAATACCTGTGATTTTTATAGTTGAAAGTTTAACTGTTATAGTGCAGTATGACCGTGGCTTTGTTGCCAACACCCATAATTGAAGGAAGTAGTCCATTTCAGTAAAATGTTAGTGAAAACAGAGTTAATTGTTTTGTCATCCAAATTCATAGTATTCCATGGATGTGGTAGGCAGAATTTTGGCTCCTGTGACCTTCACCTCCTGTGTTACTCTGTGGTTATGTTACTTACATATAAAAGGGACTTCTCAGATATAACTAAGAATACTAATCAATTGACAGATTAGCCTGGATTATCGGGTGGGCCCAGCTCAGTGTAATCCTATGAGCTCTTAAAAGCAGAAGAGCAAGGTAGGAGAGGAAGCCAGAGAGATGTGGCATTGGGGCAAGTCTGAGATTGAAAACACGAGAAGGGTTCAACTCAGTGGAGCTGGCCTGAATGTGGAGGGGACCACGGGGAAAGCATAAGAAGGAAATTCATTCTGCCAGCAATTTCAATGAGCTTGGAAGTGAACTCCATGAGATAATAAATGAATTTTGTTTAAGCAGCTCAGTTTATAGTGTAGCGTAGGGGCTAAAAAATTAATACTTTCCCTCCCACCTTCTAAATTCTTTTAGCTGGGCTAATAATCAAATTAACAGAGACAGATTAACAGGCAAAATCAAAATTTTAATGCATGGACATGGGGAATTCACATAAGACAATGAGGTAATATTGGTTCTATATGACATTTTAGAAAAAGGAGAAAGGTGTGTGTGGGGGGTCAGGTTATTGGATTTCAGAAGTGAGAATGGGTGATTTACAGGTAATTGAGGAAGCGCAGAACACACATGGCAGGCAAATTCTTACCAAACAACTCAAACAATGGAACAGAGAGGGCATCTAGCTAACAGGCTCCTGCAAAAAGCCCTCTTATTTACCATACTTAATTCAAATTAGCCTACGGCAAATATCTTAAGATTTTCTTTCTAAAACAGGTTTTTCTGTCTGAATCACTGGAGCAGGAAAGGGAGCAAGGTCAAAGATTCTTCTGTTTCTTAATAACCAGCTTAAAATCTATATTCCTAAAAAGCAGCTTCAGGGTGGCAAAACTTTGACCCCCTTCATCAACAATGGGAAACTAACATAATGAACGCCAGGTTATAATGTCTGCCCAAGGTAATGTTTAAAGAACAAAATGGAAAGAAAATAAGAACAGAAATATCTGTAAAGAAGAGCTCTTCTCCAGCCTGGACCAGCTAAACTGCTACTGAAAGAGAGTACATTTTTATCTTTTAAAAGTTGATTAAATCTCTGAACATGAAAGTATTAGTTTATGTAAAGTGTAGAATGAGTCAAGAGATAAGAGGTCTTTTTCAAGACCAAGTCTTGAAAATCTCCAATGTTTAATGGCAAGGAAGAAGGGCAAACTTTAAAGAGACAAGGAAATAGCCAGAAAAACAATAAAAGTAAAAGAATAACATCACAGAAGGCAAGGAAAGAGAACAATTCACATGAGTGAAAACTGTTCAGTCCTGTTAAAGATCAAGTAAGAGTAAACTTGAAAATACCCATTGAATTTGACAAGGAGATAATTAGAAACGAGCCTAGAAATACAAAAGACCAATACAACTACAGAACCACTCAAAAAGGTCCCATCCTGTTTAACGAGATACTGAGTTCCTTTTCAGGAATAACAGACCAAAACTGCATTTCATACAGTCAAAGCATGCACAGAGGAGAAAACTTTGACCTCCAGCTGCATCCAAATCTCCTCCCTCCCCTCTCCACCCCAACACACACATAGAACTAAAGGACTGGAACGTAACTGGAACTTGAACAATGGAACCCTTTCAGAAGCAAAGGGTCCATTGTCCAGGACTATCCAGTGTTAACGTCTTTTACCATAAATGGCCAAATCCAAAGGTCCTCCTATTAAACCCTGTCCCATTAGTACTTCTACATACCTGTTTCCCCTTACTCCTTAAAAATCCTTAACCAGGGAGCAAGATGGATTCAGAGCACTGGTAGGTCTCCTAGCTTCTCAAATGGAGCCTTCTCAATCAATAAGCTTTTTCTAACTTCAAATCTTGATGCTTTGAGTTTTGGCTTTTCAAAATATTGACACATGAATCTGGGTTCAGTAACACCAGGGACAGCAAAAACATTCTCGAAGAACAGCTGAAGGACTTTCACAACCTGGTTGCAAGATCTACTATATAACAATCAAGAAGTCTGTTTTGGTATAAGGATATACTACCAATTACTCCTCACCCAGGTGTACTTCATGGGTGAGGAGTAATTGGTGGTTTATTCTTACTTTTCTCCGATCATTGAAACATGTTAATAAATAAAAAATAGAGAGATGTTAGTCACCATTTTATTAAATAACATATGGTACACACTCTCCTGATTCTTGCTTTATTCGACAGGCCATAGAAATCTCTCCAGGTCATGAAAATAGCTCTAAGTCACTTTTAATAATTACTTAAAATCTGTCTTTATCCAATTGAAATTTACTTCGTTTCCAATTTTGCCACTTGTGAAAAATCCACAAGTATTGGAAGAATCCCCAGGATGTAGACTGCTGGATTGAACTGTAACTTCAACATAACAAATTTTGTCAGGTTACTTTCTTTCATTAATACCCAGCAAGTTAACCTTTCCCCATCATTAACATGGGTATCAATTTCTCAATCTATGTAAAGTGATCACATTGTTGTGTTTATTTGCACAGTCAAAAAGATCTGGTGAATTGAATTACCAACTAGAAAGCAAAATTCAAGGCTAATTTGAAAAACAAAGAACAAAAAGTTGACCACAGGATCTAGCCTTAAAAAAGGAAAATAGGCCAGCAATTCAGATGCTAAGAGCTTTGAGTTTTGGAGACTGAGTGTTAAATACAAAAAGTAACTAACTAATCAATTCATTCTGTTCAGATTCTTGGTAAGGGAGATAAATTCTACCAAACCAGGAGCTGTTTTTTAAAGACCGTACTTCAGTCTGGTTGTGTTAGGTTTGTTCATTCTTAGGGGTACTATCCCAGGTAATAGAGGATGTCATGAGAGATACTGAAAGACAGAATTTTTCAGTGGTTCTCTCAAGTCCTTGTCCCCACAGGTGTTCCTCCTCTTGCCTTCTGACACATGAACATAGCCCCTTTCTATCATCTCTCAATTCCTCCCCATTAAACAGTGGCTACCAATCCACGAGAATTATTCCTCTCTTTCCCAAGCACAAACCTTTGACAAACTAATCCCCACGTAGCCAAATTTCAACCTATAACTTCTGTTAAAATGTACTGGGCTTCCTCTTCCCCCTTGTTTTGCTCACCCTCTTCCTCCTGTACCTTCCCAAGGTCTTATTGCCTTTCCTAAACATACCTTTCTCATTGGACAATATTTCTTCATGTCATAATATAGGTGAAGATGATGACCAAACTTAATGGCCTTATAACTTTATACTTTGGTCAAGATCAAGTTTTCATAATCTAGCTAAGATTTTTCTAAATCACTGAAAAATTTATAAAAATTTATAATAATCTTAGAATTTTAGAATATGGATTCTCTCATCTCTATCAATTAATTCATCTCCTTATAGGATCCAGAGACAGGGAAACTCTTATATAATGTGTGAATCTTCTATTAAGCTCTCCAGATACAAAGTATCAAATAATTGATTCCCCCACTTGCTGACAGCATTAGCAAATGAGAGACATAACTTCTCAAAGGATAATCTCTATTTTTGTCAGATCAAAGTGCATTACGTTGGTCATAACATCTTTATGCAAAAATGGAAAGTCTCTCTCCTTTTTGACTTTATGACTTTATCTGGCTAATTACCAAAACAGAATTCAGAAATGTTTTTGGACTCATAGGATATTGTAGATACTGGATTTCTAACTTTCTGGATTTGCTGTCCTCCCCCCACCTTTTTTTTCTTTTGATAGAGAAAAATAATTTATATTTAGAATTCAATTTAGAATTAGCTGGATTCAATTTAGAATTAGCCAGCTGGATTCCAATTTTGTTGGCAACTTCCAAAGCATTATAGTTGGGAGGCAGTTGAACATATGCCTTCTTCTCCCCTTCAGGCCTGCTCAGGGTATTGACGTGGGTCATGTCAATGTCACAGAGCCTCTTCACAGCCTATTTGATCTGGTGGTCTGGTGCCAATTGGCCTTGACATCCACAATACACATAAGTGTATTGTTGTCTTCTATCTTCTTCGTGACTGCCTCAGTAGTCAGGTGGACCTTGATGATGGTATAGGGGTCAAGCTCATTTCTCCCAAAGGTGCTCTTCTGAGAATACTTGATGGCTTTAGAAGCTACAGTGTCTTGGGCCATTGGAAGGTGGGTAACGTGCTTTCTTCTTCTTCTTCTTCCTCTTCTTCTTCTTCCTCTTCTTCTTCTTCCTCTTCTTCTTCTTCCTCTTCTTCTTCTTCCTCTTCTTCTTCTTCCTCTTCTTCTTCTTCCTCTTCTTCTTCTTCCTCTTCTTCTTCTTCCTCTTCTTCTTCTTTGTCTTCTTCTCTTTCTTTATCTTCTTCATCATCTTCTTCGTCTTCTTTGTCTTCATCTTCTTCCTCTTGTTCATTATCTTCTTCTTCTTCTTCATTTTCTTCTTATTCTCCTTCTTTTTTGCAACTGTAGAAGTCTTTCAGCACTGCTTTCTTTGCCTTCAAAGTCTTTACTTTGGCTTTAGCTTTGGGAGAGCAGGGGCTTCCTTCTTTGCTTTTGGGGTCATCTTCATAAAAAGCCTGACTGCCCTTTAAATGACCTTAACTAGTTGACACACCTAAGTCATTGCCCTGATGTCCAAACAGAATGTTCTGACCTGTTACTTATATTTAATTACTTAGTCCCAAGTAAGTGACCTTCGTAGCAATCACCTACTAGGCTCTAGGTGTCCCTAGAACCTCACACAGGACTTGGATCTTATAACTAAAGACACTGGTGGAAGAACACAGACCACTCAAGATTGCGGTTGCACATGAACACTTTATTACTCACAATTAGATGTCTGGGTTCAGCTTAAGAGTGGGGCCCCGTGGTCATTCTCAGTGTCGGCTGTAGCCTCAAGTCAGGTCTTTTGACACTTAGTCTCTTGTTGGTCAGTGTTGGAGCATAAAGTGCTGCTGCTGTCTTCTTGGCCCTACTCTTTATGCCGTTCCTTGGATACACCCTTCTTATCTTGTCCACTACATGCAAACATTACCTCATTGCATGTTATGAGCAAAATAGCAAGAGAGCAACCTAAATATTTTCTTATGCTTACACTATTAATAAATATTGACATCAGTGGCCAGTCCACTTATCTGTCTCACACAGTCAATATACACAGTTAAGTAAATATTTTGATTTACACAATTAAGTAAATATTTTGATTCTTTATACACCTGAATAGATTCACTACCCTTGGACACCCTAATTGCCATAAACTTTTCTTTCTATTTATATGTAGAAAATCAAAACTAATCCTAGGGACTGTAACAACAGTATAATGGACATCAGAGATCCATTGATCATTTGACCCCATAGCGAAAGCCTACACATCTTGTTTTGGTGCAGTGGCAACAGATGCCAATCTGGAGACTTAGTATATTCACTTAACCACATGAGCTCTGATACCGTTCAGATGTTTTTTTCTTTTTTTCCCCCAATAGATATTATTTATTTATTTATTTATTTATTTATTTATTTATTTGACTTTTTTCCCCCTCCTTTTCCCTCCCCCATCCCCCTTTTCCTCTGGTGACCACTAGTCCATTGTCTATGTCCATGTGTCTCTGTCAAACCTTATTCTTGAATGGAAATATCTACTTAGCATGTTTATGCCTCTAAATCGACTTCCTATAAAAGCTTCTCCTTTCCATCTGTACATATTCCATCCATTGTGGGAACACTCTAGACCCCACTGCTGTTCTTCCTAGATGGAAGCAAACCTCAAAACTGTCATGGGCTTATTTGGAAATTTCACCTGCCTCATTCTGACTTCTTTGAAACTCCTTTAAATGATCCATATTTAAAGCTGTCTGTGGATGGGTACTAGTTCAGGATCAAAGAAGGAGGCTATTAAGCTGGACATGCTGTCACAACCCACTCACATTTGCTTGGACCCAACCTCTCCCAGAAGCCAAATCTGCACAAGAGTTTGACAGTCCTTTGCCAAACAAATTTCTGTACAGAGTGATACATAATTCATTCAAAATTACATGATTTAATATAAATTCTTGTTTTTTTAACTACACATTCATTAAATAGAACAGAAAAGGTAATTTATTTTTTTGCTATTAAAACACCTCTAATTTCAAAATAAAAGAAGCAAGCTTTAAAAACCTGAATGTTATGGTGTTTTTTTCCTCCAAGTTTTCAGTTTCACACTAATGTAGGCAGGATCATAAGCAATACAAAAATATGATGGCTTTGTACTATGTCAACTTAGCTAAGTTCAAACTAACTTTCTCAGAATTTCTTTGCTTGCATGATTCTGTTACTACAGGAAAAACTATGAGCATGTTTTGGAAGTCCTGAGTGAAACAGGTGTCATTTTTCTCACACTAAAAATCAGTACAGGGAGCCAAGCATTGTTGTACTGAACACACACTGACACTGAACTGTTAGTTCACATTGTGGGGTACAGAAGTGCCCAGTCCATACTTCCTCAAGCACATACCTTATCTCCTTCAGCTTTTCCTAGTCCTGGGGCTGGGTGCATGGATAGATCCATGGTGAAGGGCACCAGCTTCTGCAGGTCACCCAACATCATGGTTTGTCTGTAGTTACTAGTTTATCTTTATGGATTCCAGTTCCTGCTCTTCCTTGCTTCACATCCAGCTTTCCTGATTGTCAAGTGGATGACTTAAGGACCTACACAGAAGAGAGGCAATAATAGCCTTGTATAGACTTTTCACCCAGCTACCATAATTTTCTAGGTCTAATGCCTATAATAAGTTCCTTATTCTATTATTCATGTTTCTGCTTCTCTAATCAAGCTCCACTTGATATGAGAGAGGAGTCAGTACACTTAAGAAAGAAGCATCTTCTGAATAGGAACATAAAATTATATTCATAGCATTGATTGTTTGCTATGTGCCAGACATTTTGCTAACTGTGCCTTACCTTATTTGATCTTTACTACAACACTATTTTACAGGTGAAGAAATTGAACTCAAAAAGGTTAATAAGTTTGCCCATGGGCACAGAGCTAGAAAATGAAAAGCTGGGCAATTGAGAGTTTCTGCTCAGAAGTGTTACTGTTGGGGGTGATCTAAATCTGTCATTGGGGCCTTAGTTCTTTCTGCCAACACAGTAAAGAATTACAGATAGTGAAATTTAGAAAAAGTAAGATTTAATAAAGTATGTTCCAAGAGAGAAACAAGCTATACCCGAGATGGCCACAGTGCCGTAGAAATGGGGAGATCTGCATTACATTTGGGCCATGATGGGAGGTTACTAGAGTGGTGCTTGATGATTGGCATGTGCTGTCATTTTGATTGACAGTAGGCTGTTCTATAACCTTTATCTTACCCAGAATTCAGTCTGTTATAATTAGATTCATGAACTTCCAGGCGTGTATGATACTATAATGATGGTATAATGAGGCTGAGGTGAAAAGGTCAGAGTACTCCTGACTGCGCAAGCATTTGTGGCTGGCCTAAACTGGTTGCTATGTTATGGTCATTTATTTCTTTATACTCCAGTACAGGGGTATTGTTAATTGAAAAATGTTTTTTTGTTTTGTTTTGCTTTGTTTTTTTCTGGAAGGTCCTTTGGGCTGCCTTTGAGTTCGGCCATTATTCTTGTCATTCCTGTGGTTTCAGAGCTGGGTCTTTTCTCATGGCTACCTAACTGCCTAACATAACCATTGTCATCTCTAAAGAGCATTAATTCTGCATAACAATAAATTCCCCCCCACAGAAAGGTGACTTTTTTTACCCCATAGGTATTTTTCACTTGTTTTTTTTTTTGTTTGAAAAGAATCAAAATATTGCACCTCAAAATATGCCACTTTGGCAAAGAATTATTTTGAGTTGAAGGCATTAATAATCACCCCATCACCCCCACTTAACCCCACACCAAATGGAAGAAAGAGTGACTCTTATTTTTCTGAGAGGGAGTCACCACCAAGATGAGTTTTCATTAAAAAAAATAAACCTTGCTAAAATAGTCCTTATTATCCACTAGCTTAACTTTTGTACAATTTATTGTCTCTTGAAGCCCAAACCCCCTTTCTTTTGTTAAAAAGATATATAAGCCCTGCTTCTTTGGGTTTCATTTATTTTCTGTGAACTCTTGCACATAAAAAAATTAAGTGCCTTTTCTTCCATTATTCTATCTTTTGTTAGTTTAATTTACACACTCCCTACAATAACTCTAAAAGGGTAGAATTTTTTCCTTCCCGCATGTTTAAGTTAAAAAGGAATATTTTCCAAATAGATAAATCATCTGAAGAAATTCCTTTGATTAACAACATTGTTGAGGGATTCTCAACTGGAGAGATGGGACAAAGAGGCTATGAGCAGGAAGGAGCGTTTATTGATGCCAGCACCAGCTCAGCAAAATCTCATCAAGGCTGAGTCCCGATTATAACACAATAGGCAGTTTTATACAGTCTTGTCATTCCTACACAGCTACAGATATAAGGAAGAATATTAATTGGTTGACAAGCTATGAGAAAACTGATTTTAACTGTAGAGTCATTGAGGTGGGGGAAGGACAGATAGGAAGAAACTCATTCAAACAGGAGATGAGCAGGCGGGGTCAGGGTCAGGCTGCCACATTCCCCGCTTTGATGCTAGGACCCAGGGCAGAGCATCATCTTCTTTTTCTAACTTTTGTTTTAGAAGGTTGTACCTCCCTAGCATAAGCATTTTTGCTGCAGTTTTTCTCTCTACTATAGCCTCTATTAGGGAGGTGGTTGACTGGATAACAAGAGGCAACAGGCATGGGAGGAGGAGGCAGGTCCCAAGGAGGAGTACTATTTCTGATTAAGGTCTTAAAAGCCACTGAAAGAGGAGAACCAGCCTCCAAAGAGGTTACTAGGGTCCCATCTTTTCTAATTTTGAACAGGCATATGAGCTATTTTCCTAATATTAGTAGCTATGGCAGTCACAGCATGGCCATCATCATCTATTTAGGGTTGAATTAGTCTGGTTAAACTTTCCGCACATTTCTCCTTCTTTCGCTAATAGATAATCTATTAAATAGCTGACTGCATCTGGGATTGGTGCCTGGCTAGAAGCTCTAAGCAGTTGCAGTCTCATTGGTTATGATCTCAAAAACTGCTTGTAATTCAATAATCTGGTTAAGAATGTATATAGGGGTCTGGTAACTCCAGCTCTCATCTTGGGCCCAGGGTGATAGTATTGGATAATATGGTGGGGAGGTCACTTTTCTTTCCCCTACTTTTGTTGTCCCCTATTTTAAATGATCTCTTAGTCCAGGCCTTTAAATTTGTAATAGGGGAACACCTAGCTCTTCTCCTTCTTGGTCAGGTAGGAGGAAGAAGCCAGGCTGAATGTTCCCAAAGGTGCAACTTCCCTTCCAGTTCATCTGGAATTGAGTATAAACCCACTTTCTACAAATCCAAAAGAGCCCGTCGGACATTTTCTAGCTTTTGGGACTGGTGGAATTGAGGTTTTCCCAGAATGTACCAATAATTGGAATAGTGTGAAAGGGGTTAGGGACCATGCCATTTTCTCTAGTACAGTTTTGGTTGAGAGAGTGGCACAAGGAGGAGTTAGCTGCAGTATTAGTGGCCCAATACCAGGAAAGAGACTTGGGCTACCAGTTTAGGTCTGTGTGATTCAAAAATTGCATTCTTTTTACATGGGATTTCTCCAACCCATTGAGTGTATCCTGGACTTATCTGGCCAAGACATTCTTCCCCTACTACTTCTGAAGAGAGGGTCCAGCTCTGGGGTTGACCCTCTTCATGGCGAGCTACTGTATGGTTCCTCTGGAGGAGGTAAAAGACGTCTAAGCTAGTTCCCTTCCAAGGCCAATGTTCACTCATGTGTACTCCTCCACAAACCTAGCATTTAGTGACACCAAGTATATGGACTATCCTCTCAACTAGGTCAACAAAGAGGTTTTTCCCTAGGTTTTAGCCCAAGGAAGCCTTTAGCTGATCATACATTTGTGGGCTTTGGGGCCTAGGAGATAGTGTAGGCTTAGATGAGGTTGAATTACAAAGCCATTGGACAATTTCTACGACTGCTGGGTCCTCTGCATAGTTATGGACCTTACCCCTGCTTGAGGTCCATCACCAACACACCCAAGTTTCTCCTGATTTTTCAGGCTCTTGGCAGGATTGGCTACTCTCAGATCTAAACTTTATGTATCCCATTTACTATTGGAATCTCCGATGAGTGCAGAACGTGGCATTTAGGGCACACTCTTTGGGTAGGCCAGTTCTAGAAGTGAAGCCGATGGCAATGTCGAACCCTGTCCTATACTTTTGCATGCAATGGGTACAAGGAGAAGAAGTGGGGAGACAACTGGCAACACACATGTGGCAGAGTAGAAGAAAAAGAGACTTTGAGGTGCCATCCTGATGAGACGTCATCCTCAGGCTTCTGGTCAACATCTGGTGTGACCCTTCGTTTGTTGGCACAATTGGTGTTTTCTTATGGAGGGTTGCATTGAGGGGCTCAGAAGGGTCTGGAACACATTCCCACTCTACAGCTGCAGTTTTAAGTCTGCTGTGATATATCCAGGGCATTATTTCAGCAACTTTAACTACAGTGGGAGTAGACAAAATAACAGTAAAGGGGCCTCTCCATAGAGGTTTTAGGGCCTGAATGTTCCATTCCTTTACCAAGACAGAGTCTCCTGGCTTAAAGGAATAACCTTCAGTAGTTAAACTGACAGGGAACCTTTCCCTAACCCACTGGTTGAGAGTCTGAAAGCTGGTCCCTAGGGCCTGAATCTGCTGTTTCAGAGTCAATTCACCTATTTCCTTGAGGTCTCTTCATAGTCTTTGATGAGTGTTGGTGGCCGCCCATACAGGATCTCATAGTGGGGGAGAACCCAGTCTTCTTGATTGGGACCAACCTGATGCTTAATATTGCCATGGGGAGGATTTCATCCCAGTGTAGTTGTGTTTCCTGACATAGTTTTCCCAACTGAGTCTTAAGGGTCCTGTTCATGCGTTCCATCTGTCCTAAACTTTGTGGTTGATAGGCAGTATGCAATTTCCATTTAATATTTAAATTCTTGGCTAGTAGCTGCACTATTTCTGCTACAAAGGCTGGCCTGTTATCTCAGCCAATGGTAATTGGAAGGCCAAATCATGGAATAATTTTTCGGGGGAGCAGTCTGGCTACTTCTTGGGCCTTCTCAGTCCAGATGAGATAAGCCTCTACCCAACTGAAATAGGTGCATACAAAGGTTAAGAGACACTTGAGGCCCTGTGATTGAGGCATTTCAGTGAAGTCTACTTCAGGTTCCTTAAAGGGCGTACCATCGACACTTTGGACCACTGTTGGAGCACACAGCTCTTGCTTAGGGTTGTTGCGGGCACAGACTTCTCACCATTCACACACCACTCATGAGGTGCTAGAGAGCTGGGGGACATAGAAGTACCAGCCCAGAGTTGTTTCTAGGGCAGTGCAACCAAAGTGAGTCCTTTGGTGAAACTGCTTGACAAAAGCTAGAGCTAGGATCCCAGGGACTGCAATTCTCCCGTCCTTGAACTTCCACTATCCACCAGGGTGGAGGCTCCCCTCTTCAATCTTAAACCAGGCTTCTTCTTGAGGCGAGTACTTGGAATCCCATTCTGCTAAGGGACTGGGAAACAGGGAAGCAGTTAGAGCTGAAGGGCTGGCCATTTCTTTGGCCGCTGCCTGTTTGGCAACATGCTTTGCCCTGTAGTTGCCCCAGGCTGTTATGGTGGCCCCCTTTTTGTATCCTCTGCAGTGCATGACTTCTTCTTCATGGGGAAGACAGCATCTAAGAGTTCTAGAATTTCTTTTCCATATTTTATGTGTTTTCCCCCAGAATTGATTAGATCCTTCTCTTTGAACAGGAAGGGTGGTGAAGGCATATTTAGAGCCAGTGTATGATGCTAGCACTCACTCCTGCTGCCAGCTGAAGGGTGCAGGGCAAGGCAATGAGCTCTGCTTTTTGTGCTGAGGTTCCCCTAGGCAAAGGCTTTGCCTCAGTGGTGGAATGTAAGTCACCACAGCATATCCCGCAAGGCGTACTGCTCCCCTCACAAAGCTGCTACCATCAGTGTAATAGTCTACATCAGGGTCCTTGAGGGTCTGGTCTGTCAAGTTGGGTCGGCTGGAAAACACTTCATCCATGACTTCAGTGCAATCGTGGTCTGGCTGGTGGGGCCCAACAGGTAGCAAAATGACTGGGTTCAAAGTTCATTCTACCTCTAGGCAGATGCATGGATTTTCACACAGTATTCCTTGGTACCTGACCATCCAGGCATTAGTTAGCCAGAATTCTTCCTTGTGATATTACTGAATGTGGTATTCGTATTCAAACTGTCAGTTCTTGCCCCATAATTAGTTTTTCTCTGACACAAGGGAGGGCTGTGGCTACAAGTGCTCACAAGCAGGGTGGCCAGCCCTGGGTGACAGAGTTAAGTTGTTTGGAGAGGTAAGCCACAGGATGGTGCCAAGATCCTAGCAATTGGGTTAAGACTCCATGTGCTTGTGTATATACAGAAAGATTTGGTTAAGTCTGGAAGTTCTAGTCCAGGGGCATTAGTGAGTGCCCACTTGATTTCTTCAAAGGCCTTCTGTTATGCAGATTCCCAGAGTAGGGGCTACCATTCTCCCCTCTTTGTGGCTTCATAGAGGGGTTTGGCCAGGATGGAGAAATTAGGTGTCCAGATTCTGCAGAAGCCAGCTGCTCTGAGGAATTCGAGGACTTGTCTCTGGGTGGTAGGGATGGGAATTGAGCAAAGTGTTTGTTTCCTTTTTGGACCGAATTGGTACTGTCCCTGTCAGAGGTGGAAGCTGAGGTATTTGACTCTTTCTTGGTAGATCTGAGCCTTCCTTTTAGAGACCTTGTAACTCGCTTCCCGGAGGAGATTGAGTAGTAGATGTGTTCCTTCTGTACATTCTTCATAAGTTTTTCCTGCTAAGAGGAGGTCATCTACATACCGGAATAACATATAGCTGTGTTGGTCTGCCAGGAAGGCTTCTGAATCCGAGGCTAGAGCTGTCCCAAAGACGGTCAGGGAGTTTTTGAACCCCTGAGGCAATCTTGTCCATGTCAATTGGTCTTGTCTCCACTTTTAGGGCTTTTCCATTGGAAGGCAAAGATTGGTTGACTCTGAGGAGCCAGGCGAATGCAGAAGAAGGCATCCTTGAGGTCCAGACAGGTGAAATAAACTGCTTCAGTGCTCCTGGGCCAGTTCTTGTACCTCTCTGGGTTCCACTGTGCTCTCAGAGCCACCTCCCAGGTCTGCTGGAAGAGTCATTGTCCCCCATAGACAATAGGTCTGCTGGCGTGCTAGAGGAAGCCTGCTTCTTCCAGCGTCCTGGGGGCCAGACCTCAAAAACAAGGGAGGCAAAAAACCACCATCTCCAGATCCCGGATGAGCCTCCAGAAATGTTGTGGGATTCTTGAATGGAGAGACAGGACACCGAGGCTATAAGCAGGAAAGAACATTTACTGGTGCTGGTACCAGCTCAGAGGATTCTCATCCAAAGGCTGAGCCTTGATCGTAACACAACAGACAGTTTTATATAGTTTTATCATTTCTACACAGCTACAGATATAAAGAAGAACACTAATTGGTTGGCAAGCTATGAGAAAAGTGATGTTAGCTAGAGAGTAGAGGTGGGGGAAGGGTAGTCAGGAATGAACTAATTCAAGCAGGAAATAGCCAGGCAGGGTCAAGCTGCCACAACATAGTATGGAAATGTTAAGGTTTCTTAGTCAAAACTTGCAAGAGACCTACTCTACCTAGTTCAACCACAATTTAAAGCGTTAATTTGTCCTCCTTTAAAAAAGCATACTACCAACTATATATCACATGAGGAAAAATTCCTAGGTGTGGGAGGGAATACACACTACAAGTTTTTGTGCAAGTCACAAGAAGCCAACCTATTGCATCACATATCATTAAAGAAAAGAGTTAAGGCATTTTGAATCATGTTGTGATTTGTTTGTATCAACATTCTCTTCATTATAAAAATAATTCATGCTCATTAGACAGTGAGAAAAATAAAATATTACTAATAGACTATTACCCAAAGATAACTATCATTTTTATATTAGTGTTTTTCTTCCCATGACTTCATTTCTATGAATAGTTTTAGTTTTTTTTTTTTTAACAAAATAGGTTTACATGTTATAATATAATCTTCAGAAACATAAGCCTAATGATTGCACATTTTTTTAAATGAAAAGAGGAACCATATTTTGTTAAATAATTTCTCCAGTGGTAAATGCAGAGTTTATGGATAATTCTGTCTTCTTTGGTTTTACTAAGATACTGTTAACCTGAAAACAAAATAGTTAAGATGAGTGGCAACAAGAGTTTATTTGAGATCCAAGAAGAATTGCAATTCTGAGAAGCACTGATTCAGGCAGAAACACAAATACTATTCTCATTAGGAGGAGAAGGCAAGGGGTATTTATGAGAAAAAAAAGATAATAGTTATAATAGAAGGAAGGAATTTCTATGGATGCAGATAAGATAGGAAAGGAATTTCTGTAGGTATAGATAAGATAAAGTGATGTTAATTCTAAAGAATGCCATTAACTGGTAGTTATGGCAGCTTTTCTGTTATTTTTGCAAACAATTGTTTGGAATACAATGCTGCTATAGGCCTAGTCCAAAGATTATTTTGCCCAGTTTTAACATTCCAAAGGTTTGAGGAGTTAGACTTGCAAGGTAGTTCCTTTAGGATGACAGTCCCAACTCCATTTTGAAGTGGTTCTGTCTATATTATTTATTATAGCACAATAACATTAAAAAAAATCAGGACTTTTTACAATACAAAGTAATGCAGAAGTGTTGTAAACATTTAATTTTCAATTTCCAACTCCAGAAATAACCGCCGTCAAATTTAATTTTGTGTATATCCTTCCAGAGCTTTGTCCGT
Organism: Cynopterus sphinx; assembly: GCA_030015415.1. Lineage (NCBI taxonomy): Eukaryota > Metazoa > Chordata > Mammalia > Chiroptera > Pteropodidae > Cynopterus > Cynopterus sphinx. The sequence continues at coordinate 138,633,129 of CM057380.1, forward strand.
GAATATACAATTATATTAAAAGATGAAATTCTTAGATAAATTTGTTAGTAAAAGTTTTATTGAATTATGAAGGAACCAGCAGGTAAGAAAAATGTTGATTTAAGAAGCATTTAAAGAACAATCTATACATTCAGAGAGGAAAAGAAGGCCAAATAAGTTTGCTAAATTAGTTGCGTGGTTAACTTTTTCAGAATGAAAATGAAAATTCACATTTGGGGTTAATATCTCTACCAGGTGGTAACCATTCTATCAATTTATCAAGTTTATGAGTAAATTATAGAGCAGTTGTCCATCTGTACCTTCATTAGATGTTAATTGTCAGATATATACTATCATTTTCCAAGAGTGTTACATTAAAGCAAGCAGACTTAGTAAATGTTCTGTCATGTCTAAAAAAAAAATAATTCAAGCAATTATCACTCAGTCTTTTTATAAGTTTGGGATAAATTTTTTTATATGTATATATATATATAGTGTGTACACACCACATATTTTTAGTATATGTATACTATATATACATATATAATATATATTTAAGGCATATACTTATATACACACATACACTATCACTTCAAAAATACAAAGGTATTTCCCTAAAATTTTTTTCTGGTAACTGTTGTGACCGGAATAACCAGACTCAACCTGAGTGCTTTGACATTAGAGGCAGTCTATTAGCCGGCGGCTGTCCTTCCAAAGGAGCAGCCTTGACCCATTTCAGGTCCACAGTTTTATACCCAAAAATCCATTAATCACTATATCCCAATCACAATGGATCTATACATCATCTATTCATTACCCGTCACCAAATGGTGGACTGATATGATGCGTAAGTGGGGGTAGAGAAGCAGAAAGCGGAACGTTCTAAAAGGTCAGATTCCCATACCATGTTTCCCATAAATTCCTCCTCCTCTTTCTTGTGGGAACAGAGTTAAACAATAGCCTACCGATGTAATTGCCAGGTATTCAATCAGGAAATGTGGCTGCTGTGGCAGTTGGCATTAGAGGCTTCTAGTCTTAACCCCTTCTTGCATCTTTCTAGGGGCACATCATCACAGTAACCTTATATCTTTGTTTATCTTTAGATTTTTAAATCTCCCTCCTCCCAATAGATGAAACATCACTTATTGAATAGTTCATCTTTTCCCACTAATTTGAAATAAAACTTTAGGTTACTATATGATATATAGATGTATCACAATTCTATTTCTAAACTTTTTTCTCTTTCAGTTTAGACCAATTTGTCTAAACCTGTTTTAATATGACAATATTTTAATAGCTTTCTTTATATTTTGATATCTGGGAGAGCGTGTCTCCTATGTTTATTCTTCTGTTTAAAATATGTTATTTTAGTAAATCTACTCTCCCAGATATTACTTTTTACTAATGAATTATATTCTTTTGAACTGATAGAAACAGTATTTTGGAGTCATTGGGTATATTCAATGTCAAACTGTTTCTCAAAAAAGTTGTATCAGTTTACACTGCCAATAGCAGGGCACGAAGGTTTCTATTGCTCATTTCTCACCAATCTGTGTTTTTATCAACCTTTTTAATGTCAGTCATTTTGCTGAATATAAAGAAATAACAAATTGTGGTTTTACTGATTATTATGGAAGATAGCACCTTATGTTTCTATTTGCCTTTTAGAATTCCTATTTGATGTCATGCCTGTTTAAGAATCTAGCACATTTGGGGAGGAAAGGTCTGTATTTCTTTGTTTTTATTATGGTTTTGAGTTTACATTTTTCATCCACATGGAATTAATTTTGGTGTAAGGTATGTTGTAGGAGTTCACCTATCACCTTCCAGATGGTTATTTCCTTGTCTCAATACTACTTATTAAACAATCCACTCCAGATCTTTGATAATTATAGAACCAATTTTTGTGCATGTGTCTATCTATCTATTGTACATGACTACATAAATTCTATCAAGACTTTCTTTGCACTGCATAGAATGCATAGGTAAGTTAGAAAAGTTCTTTGGTTATTATTTATTTTTTATTTCAAGTCCTTCATTCTAGGAGTACTGTATATCAATCTCTCCATTTATTCAGATATTCTATTATCGCATTTTATTTTATTTTATTTATTTTATTTTATTTTTTAGGCAAGGCAACCCTTGGTTGACCTCAAAAAATAGCAAGGACCTTGTCAGCTTAAAATCCCTTATTTATTTATTTATTTATTTATTTATTATTATTATTTTTATTCTTTATGCCCATAGCACCTAGTCTTCCTAGGTGAGTTACCATCCAAGTATTAACCAGGCTTGACCCTGCTTAGCTTCCAAGATCAAACGGGATTGGGCTTGTTCAGAGTAGCATGGCCATAGACATCCATTACAGCTTTTTATACAATCTTATAATTTTCTTTTTAGATAATCTAGTTTCTGTTGTTATTATAAAAAAGATTTTTCCATTGTTTTCTGATTTTTTCTATCAACTTTTAAAAATTGTAGTTATATATGTATATATATTATACATATATACATATATGTATATATGTATAATATGTATATATGTATAATATGTATAAATTTTATGTATAAACATAAAATTTAACATTTAACAGTGTACAATTCAGTGGTGTTAAGTACATGCATAATGTTGTACAACCATCACTACTACCCTCTGATTTATTCCTGGCTACATTAATGAAGTAGCCCTTGGCAGAGAACCTCAATTATAAGAATATTAATAACAAAAAGTTGGAAAGCATTCACAACAGATTGTTACATTTTCCATAAATTATTTTTTTGTAACTGAGAGCTTTCCATCAAGTCTAGAGCAAGGCAATAGAGGATTTGGTTACTTGGGGGATTTAGATTGATTTAGATTAATCAGGAAATAATGAGTGATTCAAAAATTGTTGATTGGGAAAAGGCTGTGACAAGGCCAGACACAGACTCTTCTCCTTTGCCTGAACCTGCTTTGTACCTAATCAACTTTCCATTCTTTGTCTCCTGATTTTCAGCTAAGATTAGAATATTTTGTCCCCCTAAAACTAGCTAGAGAGAGAAAATATTTGTTCCACTGACTGAGATGTCCCTTGCTTACAAAACAATCTCAACTGTAAATAACCCCAACTATAGTTGTTTACCACTCCCTATAAAAGTCTAAGGCAAGACCACCCTGCTGAGATACTCTGATCAGAATAAAATCAAATGAATATGTCCTAACAGGAAAAGTCATGCTTACCCAAGCTATTTTTTCTTAAATACTTGACTTGCCTTACCCATTCATTATTCTGCAAGATGTAGAAAGTGAATACATATTTATCAGAGCCACCCATAAATGATCTATCTTCTTCCTGGGGCTTAGCAAACCTCATTCATGTGAAGGGCATAAGGAAATGAAAGACTGAGTGAGCATATTATCCAAAATCATTAAGATATAGCTAAACTTCTTTGTTTAGCCAAATGAGTTTGTGCTCTCTCACCCATTAGGTGTTGAACTATGAGGTAGAGGTTGGGATGTATAATAAGGCATATTGTAAAGTGCATACCATTAGTTTATAAATCAGAAGATATGAATTATAGTTCCAACTCTGGTACTAATTTAAACTTTTAGCATTTAAATCTGTTTTCTTTAAAAAGTCAAGGAGTAGTACTTGGTGACTTCCAGATGCCTTTTGCATCCCCAAACTATAGCATTATATAATTAGCAAATAACTGGCAGAGGGTTCTCCAGAAAACCCTCACTGTAGGCCTCCTTCTTTCTTTCACCTCTGTCAAGTCACTGATTATGGCTTTTTAATTTCTAGGCTGCTTGCTCTTTTCTTTTTTTCTTCTTTCTTCCCCTTTCTTTCTTTTCTCCTTCATCTGTCTGTCTACCTGTCCGTCCATCTTCCCTCCTTCCCTCCCTCCCTTCCTTCCATTTTCTTTCATCATGAAGGGGTTCTGAATGTGGACAAGAAAAGGGTGCTATAATAAATTTAACTAAAAGTTATTTCACAGGGTGATCAGTTATGAATTCCTCACTGAGCAGGTCATGGTAGGTAGTCACTACCCAGGCCTATAATTTCTTTAGTAAAAGGTTTATCTTTGCCTTAAACAAGTCCTATCCATTTTTCCAGTGCATCTAGGTTAACACACCTTTAAAATACCTCTTTTTCAAACCCCTGAGAAGCATAACCACCACCCTGAAGAGAGCGCATAATCTTGTTAACTATCCTGTAACCCAGTCCTCATCTTGCTTTCTTTCACCCTCATTTAATCTTTCCTATAGTCCCCTCTTTATTGCAAATGATAAAAGAAACTGCAAACGGTCATTCTAGGGGACTTTTTTCTCAGTCTGTTGAGATCTTCCTGAGACATATCCTCTGTTTGGCTCAGATAAACCCTAATAAACTAATAAAAATTTTCTATAGGTTTGAGCATAAGAATGCTCATCAACAAGAACAAGTCTCTCCAGAATGTGTCACATTTGAGCTGAAGACAATAAAGGCCCAAAAGACTCAGGAGGACCTTTTACCTCCTCCTTAATTGTTTAAAAAATTTTAGATAGAAGATCTGGCCCAGGAAGAGAACTATCACCAGACATAACTAAAAAGAGTTTGGGCTAGGTATAATAGGCTAGGGGAGTTAGGCAGTGCCTATTTGTTCAGAGTCCTTATGGGTTTCAGGCCTGGCTGGCCCAAGGTCTGGCTGTGATCCAAGGTCTAGCTGTTATCCAAGGCCTGGCTGATCCAAGGCCTGATTGGCCCAAGATCTGGCTGGTCCAAAGTCTGGCTGTATTCCAAGCTCATGGCTAGGAATAGAACCCCAGATTTAGAAAATACGTAAACATACTTCAGCTTATTGTATCATGCATGTGTGGCTGAATGCCACTTTTCTACTCTGCTATGTGAGGAGCCACACTGTCCCCTGGAGAGCAGAAAGGGAGCACAAGAAAGAAGAGCAGAAGAGCATGTGAAACTGGGCACCCCATACAATAGACTGCACTCCCCAATAGAACTACATTTCCCAGCAGAAGTGTGCTCCACACAATAAAGTTGGTGCCTGTCATTTCATCCTCTTGTCTGCCACTTGTGCATTCTTCCAACTGGGTGTCTCACCATCGAACCTTCCCTTCTAGGTCAGCAATACCTCTGACACTTGGCAGAGCGGACATGATCCACTCAGCATTGACAGTTTTCTCTGTCCTATTGTCTCTGCATAGCATGGAAAATACTTGTTTACCAAACATTTGTTCTTCCCATTTCCTGTGAGTTTTCTTTCCTTCCTTTGCAACCCCAGTCCCCTACCCACTTCTCCTTTGCTCAGGATGGCATATAAGACGCAATTGCCTGACTATCTGAGAGCCTCATGTGTCTTTATGGGGCACCCATACATACACAATTAAATTTGCTTTTCTCCTGTTAATCTGTCTTGTCAATTTAATTATTAGACCAGCCAAAAGAACCTAGAAGGGTAGAATAAAAATTTCTTCCTCTACATTCATCATGAGGAAATTATCTCACATAACGAGAAATCCACCTTTTTAATTTCATATGACATGCACAAAAATTTTTGAGACTTTTGGGGGAAAGAAATACCTTGTGATTTTGATTACCCTTAGGATGTCCTAGACAGAGTTTGGGGATTTATGCACCTTTAGGGACCACCCTGGAGTAAGCACACTAATTATAGTTACTTTTGTTCACTAAGTTCAGATGTAACTGTTTAAATAAAGCTACCACCTGGGTCTTCAGTCTCCTAGTACTCCCTGCGGGTTTATTAAGTTCAATTGTTTGTGGCTCTTTTCATAAGGCCAGTCTTTATGCTTTACCAACCACCTTGCCTTACTAAGACTGTGCAAGAGGACTCCACTATTTCCAGTCCACTGATTCAATGCCAAATAAACAGCAGAATTGTTGATACAAAAAAAAAAAAAAGATAGAAATTTGTGTTGTTAAGTGTTAATTTTGTCAAGTTACGTTCTATCAAATTAGGATCCTCTACTTGAATCTTTTCCCACATTTCACTTGTCCCTGGTTTACATCAACTTTTATCAAATCTTACCCTGCTAGTTTAGTATCTCTCAGTCTTAATTATCCGGTTCCAATCCAGGCTTCACACTGCAACCTTACATTCCTCTCATACACCATTATATGTGCTGTGAGTAGAAAAGAATGATATAAACCCTGACCTATTGGAGTTTAGGATTTTAGAGAAAGCAAGATATATAGATATTGTGAGAGATAATATTAATAGAACCACTTCAAAATGAAGTCAGAGCTGCATTTCAAGGAACTGTATTGCAAGTCCTACTCCTCAAACCTTTGGAATGTTAAAACTGGGAAAAATAACCTTAGCTGGGCCTAAAACATCATTTTATTCCAAACTATTATTTACAAAGATAACAGGAAAGCAGACATTACCCGGCTGAAAATTAAAGACATTCTTTAAAATTAACATCACTATGTAAGCTTATCTGCACCTATAGAAATTTCTTCCTTAGCTTGTTCAGCCATAGAAATTCCTTCCTTCTATTCGTGTAATTGTTTGCCTTCCCTTTCTCATAAATGCCCCTTACCTTCACTTCCAGGTCAGAACACTATATGGGTTTCTCCCTGAATTTATGCTTTCCAAATATCTATTCTTTTGTATCTCAAATAAATGCGTGTTGCTTCTCACTTTGTCCTGTTATTTTTAGGTTAACAACGTTATTATGAATCAATATAAAGAGCTGCTTTTAAAATGAGAGTTAATGATAAAAAATAAAAAGTTCCTCATCATATTCCACAAGTAGAAAGATTTTACTGAGAAAAAGTAGGAAGCATAAAGAAGACAAGGAATTTGACAAACTATAGGTTTTTACACTCGAAGAATCTTCAAATTAAAAGACAACCTGAAAACAAAAATTTAAACAACATGACAAAGCTTAATATCCTTATTATACAGAGCTAAGTATTAAAATGTCCTTGTGCTCTTCAGAGAAAGCTTGACAGTTCTATAGCATGGTAACAAGCAGTCCTCCTAAATCAATTTGCTTTTGTGAAAATGCCTTTGAAAGCCAATCAAAAACAGCTCAATGTTTCTGAAAGTCAGCTAGTCAACAAGTCTTGTCAGAACAACCTACTTTCATCTCTGTAACTAGCACAAGCCACATTTTTAAGGCTGATGTTAACCCACTCTTATCTCTATAATCACTAGGCAAATGCTTCCCAAGGGCCTTGCAGTTTGCTTTCCTTGAGGATACTGTACCTGATCAGCATAGTTCTTCCTTACTTGTCATAAATTCAACTTTTTAGTTACAGATATTGAGTGGTAGTCCCCTCTTTTGACCACACCAGGTATAAATAGGCAAAAATGCTGTTAGAAAAATGTGAAGAGGATGTTAGACATTCATAATGGAGAAAATCTAAATGCAAAAAAAAAAAAAAGAAAAAAAATTTCAACCTTACAAGTAATCACAGAAATTCAAATTAAAACATTGAGATACTTCTTTTCCCTAAAAAGGTTAATGTTTGTAAGGGTTTACTGAAATAAATAAATTTAAATTCTTGAAAAATCTTTATTTTACTGGATCTTGGGAGTTTTATTTTTATCTCCCCACTCGCTACCCCAGAGAGAGGGGTTTAGGAGAAAGAGAAAGGGGATAGAGTTGAGGAGGAGGGGAAGAAGAAATAGGAGGAAGAGGAGGGGCAGGGGGAGAAGTAGAAATTTTAAGACATAAGAAGAAACTTTATACCAACGTTTTGATGATCAAATTGTAAAATGAAAAAAATGAGTGAGCCAATAACATTCTTACGTTCTTAGTAACAGTGGCCTTGTTTATTTCTAATAATGCTGTTTGTATTGAACTCTATTGTTTTCTCATTTTAACATAGCTATGCTGGCTTTCTTTTTGCTTAGCATAACTTTCCCTTCTATTTACTTTATATTCTTTTCTACTTCTATATTGATGAAAAAAGTTTTATAAGGGTTTATTTTAGCCAAAAATTTGAGGACATGCTTGGAAGAAAAAATCTCAACAGCTGAGAAAATGCTCTAGAGAATGTTTTGCAGCTTATTTTATACCTTAGAGTCAAAGGAGGAGACATAAAGAGAGTTACATGTAATCCATTGGTAATAGATTAAGGGGGTAGGGAAAAGCAAAGCAGGAAAATCTCTAGAATGGATAAAAAGTAAAATGGAGAAATACATACTTCTTTTACAGGATACAGGATAGTTAATAATTAACATTTACAACACACAGAGCTGGAATGCTTGGGAAACCAGATAACAATGAGGGGTTCTGTGGTCTCCCATTTTGGTGGTCTCGTGCTCTGGGGCCTGGGTTATGCCTCTGAGGGGTCTAGAAAAGAAAATTATGCTGACATTCCAAAGGTATATTATCCTACACGTGAAGAACAATGGACAGAGGTCACTTAAAGACTGACTAAGGAAGCTGTAGGCCTGGGATGTGACTACCCACCATGACCTGCCCAGATAAGAATTTATCAGACCATCCTCAATGGTTACTTTGGTAACCAAGTTTGTAAGGTCTGCCATTCAGGACCCCTGAGCTTGTCTGGTTTAGCATATGGCCTCTTTTTCTTTCACACTACTTTCAACCTTTCTAATGTTTGCAGGCAGCATATAGAATGGATTTTTAAAATCTAAACTTTTTCTCTTAACTGCCAAGTTCATTTACCTTTATAAAATTAATAACACAAAAATCTACCACCCTAGTTTATGCTATCTTTTACTTCCTATTCTTTTTTGTCTTCTTTTGGATTAATTCTATTGTTTTTCCTACCAGTTTCCTACTAGTAGTTTTTTTCTACTAGTGTATAACTAGAAGTTATACACTTGGTTTGGGGATGTGGTTTTTGTTGTTGTATTTTGGTGTTGGATATCCTATAAATTGCAATATGATTTCTTAAATTACAATGTCTAAAGTTAATCAATATCTCCTCCAGAAAAGGAACCTCTCACAAGTTAATATTATTTTGGATTTTTAAATTTAAATTTAATTGTCATTAAACATTATTATTTTGTAGTTGATATTTGTTTAGATTTATCCAAATATTTACTATCTCTTTTAACCTTTGTTTCTTCTTGTATCTTAGACCCTTCATCTGGGATCACTTTACTTCTAGCTAAGCCTTTTCTATCCTGGAGACATAGTTTTATTTGTATGAAAATGATTTTATTTTGTCTTCTTTCTTGAAAGATATTTTCACTGGGTTTAGAATTACAAGTTGTCAGTTACTTACTCTCAGCACAATGAAGATAATATTTCATTGTCCTGTGGATCACACCATCCCTAAGCCAAGGGTTGCTAACTCTGCTAATTTGAAGATTTTTTTTTACTTCCTGCTGTTTTTGATAGTCTTTTTGACTTTTTTTTTTTTTTTGGTAATTTAATTATTTTTGGCCTAGGTATGATTTTCTTTTATAAGTATCTAAAATCATAGCCCAAAATACATGTACTACAAAGACTGACAGAATCACACACAGACACACACACACACACACACACACACACACACACGTACACACACATCAGATAAATCTATAGTCATAGTGAAGGACTTTAATATATATCTCTCTAGTAATTGACAGAAAATATTCAGCAAGAACATAGAGGACTTGACCTGTATGATTTACAAATTTTGACAAAATGGAAACAGAACACTAATCTGATGACTGCAAAAAACACGCTAAGTACACAGGAAAATGTATTTGGCCATAAGGCAAATCTCTACAAATTTCACAAGACTGAAATCATGACATTCTCTCACTATAATGCTATTAACGCATTTCCCATTTGCCCTGAGAATACTCGTTGGCAGCATTTGTGGCTGCAGCATTTACCCTGAGATAAATCATGGATTATGGCCCTAACCTTACCCCTAAAGTTTGCCACAAAATATCTCACTTTTGTTATTTTCACATCACTCTAGTATATTGATAGTCTATGGAAACAAATTATATCATTCTGTTTACAGCATTCTGCTTTTAGTAATGGTATTTCCATTTACAAAATATAGTAATTCTTGATTGCTGAAAATGTCAAATCCTAGAAAACACAGTGTTCTTATGCATGATGTTAACATTGTTCTCGAACAGTTGTTAGCTTAAGATTCAGTTGATGAATACTATTTATGTATACATTTCTATTACATTAGAATTAAAGACAAGTTCTGTTTAGAAATAACTCCAAGAAGAGTTTTTATATTTTATTTTCACATTGAAAACCAGTCATATTTGCTTCAGACTCAGAGAGCGTGGTTATGTAAAATTAAATTAATGCTGGCAGCAAGCTGCCCTTTTTTGGGGGAGTGAGAGAACAGGTTGAGTCATAAATATTCACTAAAATGATAAATAGAGAATCTCCATGTGCTAGAAAATTAAGAAAGACACAAATTAAGAATTGAGAATAAAAATTATAATCTGTTTAACCAAAAGATTATACAAATTTTTCAGATGGTAAATGTGAGATGCAGCTAAGTAGAAGAGAGTATTAATAAGTAATGTTAATGGAGCCACTTTAAAATGGAGATAGAGCGACATCCCAGAGGAACTGCCTTGCGAGTCTTGTGCCTCAAACCATTGTGATGTTAAAACAGGGCAAAATAATCTTCAAACTGGGCCTAAATCAACATCATCCCAAAGAACTATCTGCAAAGGTAACAAGAAAGCAGATACTGTGATTACCAGATGAATGACTACTAAATTGAAAATTAAAAACATTTGTTTAGAATTAGCCTCACTATGTTAGCTTACCTTCACTTATAGAAATGTCTTTATTCTATTGATGCAATTGTTCTCTTTCCCTCCCTCATAAGTACTCCTTGCCTTTGTCTCCTAATCAAAACACTATTTGGGTTTCTGCCTGAATCAGTGCTTCTCAGAATTATATTTTTTTTTGGATCTCAAATGTTTGTTGTCTCTTATCTTGACTTTTTTTTAGATTAATAACACCAATATGGTGGGTTTTCACCAGGTCTTTCAAAAAATGAAGTGGAATTGAGTGAACTAGAATATAACTGAAATGAATAGAATATGAAATATCATAATGTACTTACTGCAAGATTATCTTGCAATTATCTCATGAAACCTTTGTTTAAATTATATATGTAACTATGCCTTTACTGGGTGGTGGTATAAAAGTGAACTTTAACTATGGGTGGCAATCAACATTTTAAAATTATTAAGAAATAAAAAAATAACCCCATGTCGATTTAGAGGTTAATGTAGGAAGGGGTCTTGACAACACAGATTCCAAAAAAAAAAATAAGAACCTATTGAAGATATAATCTACATGTATATTTCACAAATGAAAAAATAATGAGAGATAAGGTCATACATACAGTGAAAGGAAAAGGTAGAATGAAACATTTTGTCAACTAAGAATGTCTAAATCTGTAGAGAATTTTTATAAGAGTTTGAGTCAAACAGAGGAGATACCTGCAAGCAAGATCTCAACATATTGAGAAATATTGTCTCCTGACTTTTCCTTTTGAGGTGCTACTAAGATACTACCAATGTGGTATATTTCCTTTGTGCACTATCCCTAATAAATTTAGCTTTGCTTGATCAATGGGGCTTTTTGGTGTCTTCTAGGAAATAGATGGACAATTAAAAATTAAGGAGGAAAGACCTTACATCTCCCTCCCTTCTTCCTAAAGCATTCATTCTCCTTGTCCTGCTCTCGAGATTTTTATATTAGTTACTTCTCTGCTTTTCTTTATACCTTTTACAGCTTACTTTCGTATCTCTAAACAATGTAAGAAAAAAATCTGTAATGAGAATTATGATATAAAGTAATTGGCATTTGGTCCCCAGAATTCTTAACAAGCTAACTGTGTAGACTCAGTCATCCACTTCACAATTCTGGCAATAACAAGACCCCAAATCTTAGGCAATTCAATTACTTTGTCATTTGCCATACATTAAGAAAAAAGTTTACTATATGTTTTGGCTGTAAAACACTGAACATCAAGAAGAGAACTATCTGGATAAGAAAAATAAAATATTGCTACTGTTTGGTGAAAACGTCCAAGGTAGAACGGTGTCTTCCGAGAGTTTATAAGAACCTCATCCAGCTAACTATGGCCTATGTCTAGGTCTCAAAAGTGGATGGATCAAAGCAGAACTCTTCTGTGAGGTAAAATAGAAATCCTCATTTGATCCAGGCAGGCAAGGAAAAGGGGCAAACGATAGAAACCAGCCAAATGCAGACAAGATTCTGACCTCAAGTTAAATATGAAGATGACATTCTCAACATGTCTGTCTTTTTGTTAGGCAGTTAGGTAGATGAGGAGAATGCAGGCCCAATTCATGGACCACCCTTAAGACCTACCAAAAACATCCATTTTGCAGTTAAAAACATCTTCACATCCTAAAATACAAGGAAGTAAAAAACAAACAAAAAACCCTACAAAATAACCACTGGTTTAGGTCAACCACAAATACCTATATAGTTAGCATATGATAGCACTGTCCTTGCTTGACCTTAGTCTCATGATATCATCACTATAATATTATACATATGCCCAAAAGTTCATGAATCTAATTATAACACTGAATTCTGGGTGACTGCATGCACAGTAAACAAAAAGTTATGTAACAGTCAAGTGTCAATCAAAACAACCTCACTTGCCAATCATCTTGTACCCCCACAAAAAAACTCACCCATCTAGGGCCAATATAAAATACGTTTCCCAAATTCTGTGGGGCTATGGCCATTTCTGGCATAGCTCATTTTTCTCTTGAAATGTACTTTAACAAATCCAGCTTTTCCTAAATTTCACTGATCTGTCATTTTTTACTGCATTTGCAGAAAGAACCGAGGCCACTGCAGCACCACCAGGGCAATGAAAGATTGAGATCATCCCCAATGGTAACATCTTGACTTACATCATTTCCAGTCTGAATCAATTGCTTTCCACATTTGTACCTGGTTTCCATCTTGTGATTTTTCTTTCACTGTCATCTCACGTATTCCCTTTACCTCTTTCCCGTTTCCTATATTTCATATTTCTTAGTTTTCTCATTTTGATGACACATATCCTCCAGTAGTTTCTTTCGAATGGGAGTGTGAAAAGTATTTGTTTATTCTTTGCGATTTGTTATATACACTAGCACTTGTTTGATAATTTGGCTGAATAGAGAGTTCTCTGTTGAAATAAATTTCCTTTCAGAATTTTTAAAGCATTGCTAAACTGACTTCTAGCTTCCTAATAATGAGTTTCAGAATATGCTACCCCAAAATATGGCATCTTGGCGTACTGAGTATCTCCAACTGAAGGAGTTTGAGAAAACAGCATAATCAGAAAGGTCACTCTGACAACCCTCCCCCAACCACCACCATGTCATTCTGCTTCTCTGAGAGCAGGCGCTAGATCTTCTACAAGAAAGTTATCCTCCCTGTAACTGGAGTAAGAGAGACATTCTTACCACCACCGACAGGGAATTTAGGGCCCAGAAGGCTGTATAAATAAATATTGTTACTTCTCCATCATTTATCACCCATAGCCTGAGCCCCTCTGTCTTATCAATTAATTCTTCTCATTGTATTTTTGTTCAAAGTGTATAAAAGCTTCCTGTCCTGGTCACTTCTTCAGGTTTTCATTCTCTTGTGAAGGCTCCCATGCACATGTAAAAATCCTACAAAATGTGTGTGTTTTTCTTCTGTTAATCTGTCTTTGTCAGTTTAATTTTCAGTTCCAGACAGGGACTCTAAGAAGGTGAAGGAAACTTTTCCCTCCCCTACACCATGGTACTGTTTAGAAGTCCAGAGCCATTCTGATTTTGGTTCTTCTTTTTTTCTGCCCTGTTCTTTCTCGTCTTTTTCTGGAAGCCTAAGAATCTCCTCTTTTGTCCTAAATGTTTTAAATTTCACAATTAAATGATTTGGTGTAGAAAAATTTTAATCCATTATGATAAGCTCTTTCAATTTGGAAATTTATGTCTTTCAGTACTGGGAACTTTCCTTGAATTATTTCATTTTTTTCAAAAATTTCTTCTCTTGTTTTTTCTTTCTGAAAATTTTATTATTTGACTGCCAGACTGCACAGACTGATGTAATTTATTTTTCTCTATTTCATATCTCCTTATCTTTTTGCTATTCTCCCTCCATAATTTCTTCAATTTTATTTTCCAGTCCTTCATTGTTTTAATTTCTTATCATATTTTTAACTTCCAAAAGCTCTTCTTTGTTCTATCAAAGTTCTTCTTTTTGAAAATAGTGCCCTGTTTTTGTTTTAAGAATGCCCTGTCTTCTCTTACCACTCTCAGGACTGAGAAATGGAAAACTACAGAAACCAGAACTTGAAAAACAGATAAACTGCCTGGAAACCACAATTTGCAAAACAGACAACAATTTCAGCAACAGCTCAGTTTATACCCTGTGTGCAGGAAAGATGAAACCACAGACTTTTTCACCACTGCCTTGCCTCGCCTATCAAAGCCCTCAGAGCCTCAGCTCACTTGAAAATCTGACCAGTTCTTTCCTGTTTCAGCCCAACCCTTTCTTCTCGCCCCTCCCCCACCCTGGCCAACTTCCGCCCTAAAACCATTCTTTGACTAACTCCTCCCCAATGAAACTTTATAAAACTCAAGTGTCAAAGCTTCTCAGAGTCCATTTGACTGATTTCAGCTGGCCAGTCTCTCCCTTGCCTGGCACATTTCTAATAAACGAAGTCTGGTGTTTATTTTTGCAATCATAACAGATTTCTTTGGTGGTCTCTTCTGGGAAGCATTGACTAAACAAACATTATGTAAAGTTTTCTTTCTCTAAGGTGCTTTTTCTGCTTGTTTAGCTTTATCTTCCATAACAGAGACATTCTTTAGAGTTCTGGTGATCTTTGGTTTTCTGCTCATGATTAAGAGCTGATTGAAAGTTCTGTGTACAAGGAGAGCTCTTGTGTATTTTGAGGTTACTGTAGGGCAACTTATTTGTTGGGCAATCCCAAATGTCAGTTTATTTACTTCCTCTCTCTTGGGTTGCACAGACTTCCCTAGAAAAAAGTTTACCAATCTCCTGTCTAGATCTGGTAAAGATCTGGCTGCCATGATTTGCAACCTGAATGATTGATGAGGGCTGTGGAGCAGAAGGTGGAGCTTTAGGGTGCAGGATGCATGTGACCTTGTAGACATCCATTTTTGAATGGTTTCAATACTCTCAATGGTGCCTGCTGTCCCCCAATCAAGAGACTTTAATGTTTATCCTCCCCAGAGACTCCAACTTCTACTGGAGTCAGGGAGAAATAGTCATCCAGTACAATGCAGCCAGGGATAGGATAGGGGGAAGAATTTGAGTCTGCGAGTGATCTTGCAATATAATTGTCTGCTTTCAATTTTCTACACTGTTGCCATAGAATTCAGCTTTTTCAGTTCTTCTAGGTTAGTTTTCAATCAATTTGCTTTCCAGCTTCCAAAGGCTTATTGTTATTGTCCTCCCCATCTTTGTGCCTTCATGTCTTTTTTTTCTTTTTAATCCTACTATTGTAGTTTCAGGGAGGGAACCAAATTAAATTGTTGTGTTCTGTCCACCATCTTAACCCAGAAGGCCTCTAATGCTTTCTACATTACCATGAGCCTCTCATTGGCATTCGACCAGAAACACAAATGCAGAATAAATATTCGTAAAGGCTCATTCATTAATATCCAAACAGTTTTGGGAACATTTAGGCAGGTCATAAAATTAAGCAATGAACTGTTTTAACTACTGAACATTGAAGTCTTTTTCAGATGTAAAATTAAATCAATGAATGGTTTAGGAAATGGATTACAAAAGCTTCCTATTTCAAAATTCTCCTTTGTATTTAGGAATCGTTAGTCAAAAGTGTTAGAGTTTAAAGAATGCATTGGGTTGGAGGGGAAGAGGAAAAGAGAAAAGAGAGAGGAGGAACAGAGGGAAAAAAGGAGGGAGAAAAGTGACAAGAATGACATTTTGCCTGAAAAGGGTGTAGGAAGAAGGACTTTCTTTCCACCCTTCTAGCTTCGATAGCTGGGTCTATGAAATAAACCAACAAGTAGATTAATTAGAGAAAGGTATACACATTTATTAATTTTAATGCATTTTATTTTATTATTAGTTTTAAGTATACAGTACACCGGTTAGACATTTATATAGTTTATAAAACAATCCCCCTTATTACTCTGTTTTCCTTCTGGCTCTACACACAGACATTACATTACTGCTGACTGCATTCCCTATGCTGTACTCCCCATCCCCATGACCATCTCCCAACTATTAATTTGCGTTACTTTAACCCTTCACTCCTTTCTCTCAGGCCCAACCTCCCTCCAGTCTGGCCGTATTTGTGAATCTATTTTCAATTAGTTTGTTCTTTTACAAATTTATTAATTTTTAACATTAAGAGCATAGGGGCATCACAGGAATAAAAAGTGAATACCCCCCAAAGCAGTGAAATTTCAGAGATTATATTGAAACCAGAGGACAACCATGTCTGGGGCTTATGCTGCCTTTGCCGCTCAGCCAATAGGCTGACACAGGAGTTGAGATCCTTAGAATAAGTGTTTATGATCAGAGCACAGGTGATCTAAGAAGGCGGCAGGTGAACACCTTCAAAACTGCCTTGGCTTCTCAGTCTGGCTTAGGGTATTTAAGAAAAATCTGGGCATTATTCCAGAGACTGTATGAAGGTTCTAGGCACTGCGGGGTGAGGTGGGGGGGGGGGCGGGAGAGTCTGTTGTGCTTCACGAAGCCATTTTTCTGGCAACATGGTCCTCCAGTGGCATTAGCAACCCAGGAACAAAGATGGGAGTGGTCTGGAAAGAATGCTAGACTAGGAGGATTGTTATCAGGAAGCATGAGGACAGGGCAACATTCTATGGCAGGGGACATTGCAAGCTCTAAGTCAAGCCGCTGGGGACAATCTATTGTAAGCTATAGAGCAAGGAAAAATGAAGCCGGGATGCTGTGAGACCTCTACTATGGGGGTTTCAAACAGGCCCTTCTTCGATTTATCATCTCAGTAGGGGAAGAGAAAGGAGGATTAGGCCTCTTAGGGGAGAGTAAATGATTTTGAAAAAAGGGTGAATGAGCCTTTAGAAGAATAGATGGAAGATATGATAGTTTGTAATGAAGTATATCAGAGTATGGTATCTTCTAGATTTCTAGTCTCCTCTCCTGTAATGAGTTAATCTTACTTGGTTGACAAAACCCCTGGGGAGGTGATTTATAAAAATTGCGTTATTTTACAGGATCTGTCTTGAGATAGATAAGAGGAGTTTGGAGAAAGCCTCTTCCTGCATTTGCTATTTTTCAAGTACGTTCAGCTCAAAATAATCCTTATGCCAAAGAGTCACAGTTTAAGGCAAGGTGGCCTGTCCACAGGCTTCTCATGCTATCTTGGCAGAGTCATCTATTCCAAGACCTGGTCTTTAGTTTAGAAATTAAAATGTTAAATATACCCAAAGTTGATTAAACCAACTTAAAAGATTCATTTATCCATTTTTTAAGAATCAGTGTTCATTCATTATGTGTCAATCTTGGTGCTGTGTGCTGAGGATACAAAGGTGAACAAAACAGACAAGATCCTAGCCCTATGGTGCCTATGTGCTATAAAGAGAAATTTCTGCTTTTATAATTGTTATTTTGCAGTGGCAAATATTACTATCAATGAGCATGCCAGATGTTACTCTGAAGGCTCATTGCCTGGTACACAATCAAGTCAAACAGGTATGGAATCGTCTCCCTTGCATACTTTCCAGATGCAATGAGAACAATTTCGTGTTCTGCTGTTTTCCTTTTATAGATGCTCTACAGATCAGCTCAAGACTGTTAAAAACATTCTCTTTGTTGAGAAAATGAAATGCCATTCATTAGACCTCTGCCTTTTAGTGATGTAGCATTCCAACCATGTCTTTCTGATCTTGATTGGATTTGGAGTATGCCCATTTTTTTTCAATGTTTAAGACATGCAAAGAATATATATAGAATATGTAAAGAATAGCTCAGCAGGTACAGAAATACCCACTATCGAGCTAAAGAAATAAATTATTGCCAATGCATTTTAATCCCCAGTTTATATGCTTCCCCACCTTTCATTCTACAATTAAGCACTACCCTGAATTTGATGTTTCATCATTCCATTACATATTTGTACAATTTCACAATACACGTAAGTAACCTTATGTAAAACATTGCATACCTAGAGAGGAAAATGCAAATATAGGATAAATGCATCTTCAAATTTATTATATATTATCAATATGTCCTTCTATATTTAGGGATTTATAATCCCCATCATGTGCCCCACACCTAGTAGTTCCTTTTGTTTCAAAATCCTCCCCACCAATCTGATATTTTTCAACTTAAAAATTTTTTCAGTGATGGGTTTAAAAATTGCATTTGATTGCTGCTTTGATTTCACATCTCCCTGAAAATCAATGAGAATCTTCATTTTATTGGTTGTTTGTATTCTCCACTTTTGTGAGTTGCGTATCTACAAAAATTTAAATTTCACAAGTATAAGATCTTTGTGTCCCCAGCATGCTGAGTATTGCCTAATACATTGTAGATATTCAATATATATTTTGTTGAATTGTTGTCAACAGTATATATAAGTATATATATTGATTGACTAGTGTAGAAGAAGGAAAAATTTTCCTTAACCTTTAAGGGTGCCTGGCTGAGTCTGATAATTAAGCTGATGGAAATATATTAACAGGAGAAAAGGATACAAATTTATTTAATATAAATTTTATGTGTCACGGGAGCCTTCACAGGGAAATTACCCCTCCCTCCCCACCCCCCACATTTAGACCATGTATTTTTATGCTAGGTTTAATGAAGGATGGACAATCATGGAAGAATATAGTAGTAGGTTAAGAAGTGTGAGGTAATTGTAGTAAACTGGGGACACTTAGCAAGATCTGTTTGTTAGGATTCTTCTTGGCTCCCTTTGTCTTTGGAGATTAAGGATGCTCCTTTCCTCTGGGTAAAGGGAGGATACCTTTTACTGAAAAAAGGTTTTGTCCTATTTCAGGGAAGGAGGGCAAGGGAAGGGGAGGAGGTCAGAGTAATTTTTCTGCTTCTGTTCATTTTTCTCTAATCCCTTCAGCTGAAAATATTTAAAATACTAAGGTGCTAAAGTTGAGGGTAGCATGTCCTGAAATCCATGAATGTTAATGACAGTTTATAGCTTACATCCACTTTTTAAAAATCCTTTTCTTAATGATTCATCAAATTTTAAAATTTGTTTGAATACTAATCTCTATGAATTATATGTGTAGAAAATAGCTTCTCTCAATTTATGACTAATCTTTTCCATTTTTGAAAAAGCAACTCCTGATGCACAGTTTTATATTTTAATATAGTTTTCCACTTAATATGTAAAAGTCAAGGAGGGGTGTTCCAAATTGCCATTCAGGAACCCTGAATTCCTTCCTCATTGTCATTCAAGAATGCTGATTCCTTCCAATTTGAGGCTAAGTCTCCACCAAAAAAATTTTGTTCCACTTACCTGGTTGAAACAAGATTGCAGCTACATCCATGTTCCAGCAAGCAGGAAATAATGAGTGATGTGGGCACACGTGCTCTATGAAGAGAAAGACATTGCACTTTTTTAATAAGGCGAAAAGTCACACTTTTGCTACGCACACCATACATTTTGCTTTGACTCATGGCTTCTTCTGAGCTAATCAGAAAATAGTGTGAGAAAGTTGGGGCACTGGACGAAAAATAAAATGCTTTGCTTCACAAATTTGCATGTCATCCTTGCGCAGGGACCATGGTAATCTTCTCTGTATCATTCCAATTTTAGTACACGTGATGTCAAAGCAAGCACAAGACATTGTACTTTCAATGTCTGCTCACATTCAGTTAGGGAGAACTTATTCACATAACCATATCTAACTACAACAGAGGAAGAAACATAATCTCTGGCTGTGCAGCTACACACACGCCTGCTGTTGCCTTTTTCTCCTTAGAAGAAGGGGAGGAAGGTTTTAAATATACAGTTGACAACTTCAGGGAGCTTTCTCTCTTTTCTTGTTGTTTGGAAGAGCTCATATAGTTGCAATGATCTCTTTCTTAAAGGTCAATATAACTCACATATAAAATCTTGAGGGTCTAATATTTTTTTGTGGGAATATTTTAAATTTATGATTGAAGTATTTTACTGATGATAGAACTATTTAGGCTTTTTATTTCTTCTAAAGTAAATTTTGGTAAGTTATATTTTTTTCTAAAAATTTGGCATTTCGATCTAAATTTTCAAATTTATTAGCATAGTAATTTGTATAAGTACTATTTAATTATTATTTAAATATTTGCCAAACCTGCTATTACATTTTCCCTTTTTTAATTCCACTATTAGTTATGTGTGGCTTTCCTCTCTTCTTTTTCATCATTCTCACCAAAGTTTTGTCTATTTTATTAGTCTCAAATAATCAATATTTTGGCTCTATAGATAATATTTATTGTATCTTGGCTTCTAGTATATGATTCTCTGCTCTTTTTTCATTTATGATCTACTTTTGTTTATTTAGTTGTTTGTTTTTTTAACTCCCTAAGCTTATAAATTTCCAGCTTTCTTATTTCCTAATATAAACATTGAAAACTAAAAAATTTTCTCTACATGATGCTTTAGATGCATCCCAGAAGTTTTGATATTTAGTATTTTCATTATCACTCAGCTTAAAGTTTCTTAATTTTATCATGATTTCTTCTTGGTCTCATGGGTTAATGGTACACTTTTATATTAGCAAATAAATTTTAAGTTATATTTTTATTAATTTTTAATTTAATTGCATTACAGTCAGAGATTGTGGGCAGTAGAGTATTCTGAGTACTAGACATTGTTACCCTTCTTTTTGACTCTAGCTCTTTCCTTGAACTAAACCTGTCCTTCACTCTCTCTTCCTCTAAGAGAAGAGAAAGGTTTTCAGAAGGTTCCTATTTTTCTCTTATATCAGGCCACAAGCCCAACTGACATGCAATATTTGCCCGAATCCTACAGCAAGTGGACCATAGGCTCAAACTGCAACTTATGCCAGATATGTAATTTTTAGCCCACGGTACAGTACATTGCTCATAAAACTAGTAGACAGCATTTATCAAAGGCTCATCGTGTGCCAGGCACAGTACTAAGAATCTTATACATAGTATCCTATTTAGCCATCTCAATAAGACCATTATTAAACCCCCATTTTGCAGACAAGTAGATTGAGGAGCTAAAAAATTACTTTTCCCAAGAAACACATCTTAAAGTGGCAGCACCAAGAGAAGAATCTAGTGTTTGTCAGACTCCAAAGCCTATACTATATGAGTGCTCAAATGAGGTATGCTGAACAAAAAATTGCCCTTTTCACTAGTCCACAGCCAAAATGAAGTTTATTGTCACTGGGTCATGCATTCACACAATACTCTTTTTTTTTTTATCACATCATAAAATATTTAACACTTGTTTAAAACACTCAGAAATTTGAAATTATTTTTCTTTTGGATTATTTCAAATCATCAATGAAGCAACAATGTGAAGAATTACAAAACAGCTGCTACCTGTTTTTAAACGTAAAATGTTTTGTTGTTACACGTTTTTCTGAGAAACCAACAGATACCCTTGAACCACCTCCTCTTCTTAATGTTCCCTGTTAATGCTGTTGAAGCTCAAGAAATTGTGAATATTCTGAATAAAGATAATTTGCAATCTCCCCCAAAAGTTACTTTTTGTTGTTTCTTCTTGTCACATAACTTCATTTTTCCTCATGGTAGATGTCATTTTTTACAGCTAATTCCATATATATTTAAAATTTTTTATTGCATTTATCTTCATGGGTAGAAATTTTCTAAAAATATTTAAAACTTCAATAATATTATGAGGTACATTTTGAAAACTTTGTGAGTTTTTTTGTTGTTTCCTTCTTGAATTTAATGACAGAAACAATATTTGAAATTATTTTTTATTCTAATTATCTACTATTTCTAGCATAAAATGAAAGAAAAACTTACAACATGTATAGTTAAAATAATAGAGCTAATAATATTAATTATCTACATTTTCTTATTGTGGTAAAATATATATAACATAAAATTTACCATTTTAAGCATTTTTTTAGTATAAAATTCAGTAGCATTAAGTATATTCATAATGTTGTACAACCATCACCCCTGTCCATTTCCATAACTTTCTCATCATCCCAATTGAAACTCTTTATACCCATTAAATAATAACCCGTCTCCTTAAGCTCTTCGTAATTTCTATTTTATTTTCTATCACTATGAATTTGCCTATTCTAGATGCCTCAAATAAGTGGAATCAGTGTAGGTCCTATGTCTGGCTAATTTCAATTAGTACAATATTTTCAAGTTTTATACATGTTATAGCATGTATTAGAATTTAACTCTTTTTTAAGGCCAAATCATATTCCATTGGATATATACCACATTTTATTTATCCATCCATCTATTAATAGATATTTGGGTTGTTTCTACCATCTGGCTAGTGCGGATATTGCTTCTATGAACACTGCTGTGCACATATCTGTTTGAGTTCCTGTTTTCAATTCTCTAGGGTATATGCGTAGGATTGGAATTGCTGGGTCATGTGATAATTCTGTTTTGATTTTCAAAGAACTTCCAAATTGTTTTTACACCACTGTATCATGTTACATTCCCACTAGCATTGCACAGGAGTCTCAGTTTTTTCCTATCCTTGCCAATATTTGGTATTTTCTGTTTTATTCTCTTTGGCAAAGTGGTATCTCATTGTGGTTTGATAGTCTGCATTTAAACTTTTGTTTGACAAGCAAGGGAATTGAACTTAAGAGACATAAATAGACTTCCCAAATACTTACACTTAGTAGGAGATGAAGGAGACACTAGAGTAGAGGTCTTTTCACTAGAACCAGGGCTTTTTCTTTGTCACAATCTTGCCTTATTGTATCATTATATTTTTTATCATTTTGGTTCTTTATATATTTTGTGTGACTTACATTTAGAGATGAAGGTAGTGCCCATGTAGCATTAGTTTAACCATGAGAAATTATTGTTTTGTAGGTTGACACAATCAAATATCAAGAATTTTGTATGGTTCAACTTAATATTGAAACATGCTTCTTTTATCAAGGGTGTGTTGGGATGGCGAGTAAATTTTCTGAGATCTACAAATGCATTGTAAGAAAAGTTGTTTGATAGACTTTGGAGGGTGAAGAAATAGAAGACTGGATATGCAGAGTAGTTTATACTTCCTTTAAATTTGGATTGCATTGTAACTCTATCCATATTTATTTAAAAATATGACTAATTTTTGCCTTCTAATTCTAAAAACTTGATTGTATCCTAAGACATATAAATGTCTTTTTGGTTGAATTTAAAAAAATCTTTTAACTTGATTACATCTCCACCATTTTCATATTCGAAAAACCAGCCAATTTTTATTTATGTTTAAAATACTGAAAGGGAAAGAAATAGTTATTGTGAGCAGGTGTGCAAATAATTGTTACTGGGAGACATTACTGGGGAAGAAGGGAGGAAATATGGTCAATTTTTCTTGTGAACATTCTAGTAAATAGGCTTCCCAGCAAAGAAGCTAATGGTACTTGCTAGCTGGAGAGTCCTCATTTATGGAATGCTTTGGGCAGAACATACCTATAGCTGTCTAGGATTGCTCATGATAACTAAACCTGAAATCTCTAAATTTATAGGAAAAGGCTTCCTGGAAAATGTTATTAAGCTATAGAACTATCCGAGTATAAAATGGATATGTCATGTCTAAAACATCTTACTAGATAAGTCTCTGGTTTGGTGAGTTTGATTTGACAATCTGATCCCTTGTGTTATTAGGTGAATTCTGGATGTCACCCATAGCTTTGATTCATAGCTACATCATATATAAGACTATCCAAATGAATACACGTAATGGGCCTTTATTCTTTTTAACAGCTGCAAAGTATTCCACCATGCACAGGTATGATAATGTATTTAGCCAGTCTCCTATTAAAGAGTATTCTGATTGCATTAATTCTTTTTGCTATTTTCAGGGCTGAGTGGATCCTGTTGGCTATGCCAGTTGTCAGGGCCAAGCAAATCTTGTAGGCTACACCAAGTGTCAGCAGTATTGCTGATCGAGAAGAGAAAGTCCAATAATGAGGCACCCAGTTGGAAGACAAGAGGCAGACATAGAAATAATATGGCAAGCACCAACTTTATTGTGCAGAGCACACTTCTTTGGAAAAGTGCAGTTCTATTGGGGGGAACATGGTATTGCACACACTTCTTCTGTTCCCCTTTCCTGTGCTCCCCTTCTGCTCTCCAGGGTGCCAGATGGCTCCTCACATAGCAGAGAACAATAGTGACCTTGAGCCACACATGTGTGATACAATAAACTTTTGTTTTGTTTTGTTTTGTTTTGTTTTCCTAAATCTGGATCCTATTCCTAGCCACAGGCCTGGATCACACCTAGACCTTGGACCAGCCAGACCTTGGACCAGGCAGGCCTTGGGTTAGCCAGACCTTGAATAACAGCCAGATCTTGGATCACAACCAGACCTTGGGCCAGCCAGGCCTGGTGCCCGCAGCTATTGTAAATAATGCTGCAATAAAGATCCTTGTTAACAGATCAACTTGTACTATTGGGAGCATATATGGAGGCTAAATTCTTAGAAGCGGACTTTGTGAGTCAAAAAGTATGTGCATTTTCAATTTTAGGAGCTATTGCCCATTTGTTCCGTATAGAAGTTATAAATTTATATTCCTAACAACTATGTGAGAAACTACCTGTTTCTCTATACCTTCACCTCATCTTTTCCAAACCAATAGGTGAAAATTTTTATATTATTTTAAGTTTGATTTTCTTTTATGGGTACAATTAAGCATCAAATAAATATACCTTTTTTAGACATTTAATGTCTCCTTTTAGATCTGGGACCTGAATGATAATTCAGTCATAGGGTGCAACACATGGTAATGCGCATTAAAGATGCTCTTCACAGGTATTTTATGCCTGAAATTCTCCACAAAACCCTCAGTTTTGGTTCAGGCATTAATCTTTTGTTAACACAGTCTCCTTATAGAACAATGATAATTATCAAACTTTGAGTCTGAATATGAAAGAAAACTCCGAGGATGGGTTAGAATGGAGGGAAGACATGAGTATTGCTTATAGCAGATAAGGCACTGGAAAGGAAACCTATTTACTATAAATGCTTTCAAACAACTGGAATCAAGAAGAATATAGAGAATAATGAGAGATAGCTTTAGAAGTGATAGAAAATTTCATATTAGTGAAAAAGAAAGCAGCATCTTAGGTTTTTAAAAGAGGCATGGAATGGTTGAAATATTTAGATACAAGATGACTTCTGAATAAGTAGTCGAGCTAACTATAGAAAGTGATGCTGGAAACAGGGAAGCAAAATTAAATATTTTATAGACAGATATACAGAAGCTAGATTAATGATTATGCACAGGGAGAGAAAAAAATGTATCTGAAAGTACATGTTCATCAACACCATAATTTTAACATAGATAATTTCATCGTTGCCCTACAGTTCTCGGTCAAGTTTCTTCCAAAGCAACAGGATAATTAAGGAGCAAAAATGTGCTACATCCAGAATCACCACTATGATTGGCTTTACTCCCTGCTAAGTTTCCAGTAATCTACAGTCATTCTCTGAAACACATGTGGTTTTTGCACCAGGTAGAGAATTCAATGGGACTGCAGTAGGTATCACCATTCTGCATCTTTCCAAGTCTACGGTAGATACACTAATCTTCAGAATTTTCCCAGGGGAGCAGAATTATTTTTGGAATACTATGTTGCTGGGCCAGAGAGCAAATTTCAGTAGTTTCCACTTGAATATTCTAACTATAATAGCCCTCACTCCATTAGTCAAAAACAGTTCCTAAATATTCCTTTTCCTACCATGCATTGGAGATTAGGTAACAATAGAAATGCTCCATCAGGCCATCAGACCCCCTGTGAAACTGACCCTGGTAAAGATTCCATATATCTCCTGACCTCCATAAGGTTCAACAACACCTAGTGGATTATGGTGGATTTTTGTTTGTTTGCTTTTGCTTTATCTTATTTTATCTTGTTTATTTTGTGTCTCTTGGGGATGAGTTTCAGTGCAAAACTAATATTAAATAATGCCAAAGATGTTTACCTTTTCCCAATATATAAGTGGCCCCACTTGCCTCTGGGAAAAGTTTTACTGGAGATTCATCACATTGCAGGTTCCTTTGGGGCTCCTGGTCTGTGAACTAGTTTAGTTCTAGAAACTGCATAGAGGCTGTGAATTCCCACTACAGTGACTAATATTAGGTTTCTGTCCGCTAGACCTAGAATCATTATCTGAATATGTAGAGAAATATCTTGGTAGGCTGCCCTTGTATTTAATTCTTAAGGTCTTATGACCAATTATACATTGTCACATATCTCCATAGGTCACATAGAATAATTCTGATTACTATTTCATCCTTGTGGGTTATTTTGGTAATTGTACTCACTTTGTCACTGAGGCTTAAGAGTCACCATGCCTCTTCATATTCCTTGATCCCCCTATTCCATTTGAGATTAGGGAATTCAATTCTTTAGCAACATCTTTCATTGTCATCTCCAGAGCCAAAAAGTAGCCACCACAGAGCTTTATAAGGATGCTGCCTTACCAATGCATTCTGTAGTGTATTGGTGTGGGAACTGTCTCACAGGAATGTGTGTGAGGTTTAGAATGGCAAAGTAAGTAGATCACAATAGGTTGATACCATCATGCTTAAATGCAGTTCCTCTGAGTTTTTAGACTCCTTCCTCTACACTAAGGAAAGTTCAGCCATACCAAATTGAAGGGCAATGAATTGGGTTCAAGATTCAATTAACCAACTTAGGAGAATATTCATGCTTTTTCTAGGTGCTTGAGCCAACACATAAAATTCTGATTTTCAGGAGAGAACACATAAATGATAACTTCAGCCTAATCAAATCTTGTATTTATCATCACTGGTCTAACACCTTCGGGATCTAATCTCTTGTTCCTTGGATTCCTGCCAATACACATTGCTAAGATCCTGCAATTTTTCTCACATACAGGCTGTCTCCTCCTGGATAAGGTCTTGTATTTTCTTATCTGGGTTATCATTGTAGGTTGACTTGTGCCTTTCCAAAATTTCATGTTGAAGTTCTAACCCTCGCTACCTCTGAATACAGACTTATTTGGAGATAGGGCCATAATAGAGGTTATCAAGTTAAAATGAGGTTGTTAGAGTAGACTCTCGTCCAATGTGGTGGTGTCCTTATAAAAAGGGAACATGAACACAGAGAGAACACCATTAGAACATGAAGGCAGAGATCAGGGCTATTTTCTTCAAGTCAAGGGATTCCAAAGACTGCTAAACAAAACAAATACCACCAGAAGTTAGATGAGAGGCATGGAAGAGATTCATTCTCACAGTTCTCAGAAGGAACTAATACTGCCAATATCTTGACCTTGGACGTCTAGCCTCCCGAATTTTGAGATCATAAATTCTGTTGTTTATGCCACCTACTTTGTGGTACTTTGTTACAGCAGCCTAAGTAAACCAAAACATTCATGTTAGATCTAACTATCATTGTCAGGCTAGAAAGAATGAAGGATAGTAGAGGGGGGTTCAGAGAACTGTCATAACCTTGGGAGACTACTGTCCAAGGTATAGTTATTAAAATATGCAGGGGAAGACTAGTTTCCTCAAACAGCTAAGGAGGAGAAAAGGTTTGGGGTGGGTGTGAGTGAGAATTCAGTATTTTTAAGTTGTTTTTTTTTTTTTTTTTTACCTCATTCTTGTCTGCCAAAATGAGCCTATCCTATGTCTCAGGGTCTCCCTTTTACCTACAAGTGTCTTTACTTTTACAGAAGAGATCCTAATGGGGCTGAGTATCAGTTTTGGTAAAACTCAGTAGTCATTAAATTTGGCCCCTATGCTTGATGTTTAGCTCTATTAGCTCTGCAACTTCAAAGATGTCATTGAAGCTTTCTGATATTTCAGTTTCTGAATCAAGCATCTTTTACCCTTTGTAGGGCCATCAGAAATCACTGACTTACCCCAAGTCTTTATAATTTCTATTGCTAGCACAGCAGCAGCTAAATGTCATAGTGATTTGGTTTCTCAATGCCCTCAACCTACACATCCTCCCATGCTACCACTGATATTTGGGTAATCATGATTTCACTATATTCTGTGGATTATCAGTGTTTGCTTTCCTCTAGCAAGGGGTCTAGCCATTGCTCCTGAAATATGTTAGCAATTTAACACCAGAATCTCATTTTGAACAAGTTTCCTGGGACCACTTCTGGTACCAGTTACTGTATCAGTCAAGATCCAGCAAGAAACATTGCATGTTTAAACAGAGACATTAAAAAGAGTTTAAAGAAAATATAGATCAATTGATTTTCCACAAGGGTGGTGAAACAATTCAATGGGTGGCAGGGTACAGGGTGGGGGTGTAGAAGAATGGTGTTTTCAACAAATGATGCTGGGATAATTGGATCTACACACAAAAGAATAACGTTGGACCCTTACTTCATCCTTCTTCCTCCCAGCATTTTATTCCTTCATATAAAAATTGACTCAAAATGTATTAAAAACTTAAATGTAAAAGCTAAAACTCTTAGAAGTAAATTTAAGTGTAAATCTTCATGACCTTGGGTTAAGAAATGGTTTTTTTAGATATGACACTAAAAGCATGAGCAATAAAAGAAATTTTGATTTCATCAGAATTTAAAATCTTGTGCTTCAAAGGATACTATCTAGAAAGTAAAAAGATAGAAACAAAATATGAGAAAATAGTTGCAAATCATATCCAGGGACTAATATCTAGAATATATTTTAAAAACTCTTAAAACTCAACAATGAAAAGATAAATAGCCCATTTAAAAATGGACCAAAGATCTGAATAGACATTTCTCCATAGATATATGGCCAATATACACAAGATGATCAATATCATTAACCATCTGGGGAATGCAAGTCAAAAACACAATGAGATGCCATGTCGTGCTTACTACAAAGGCTATAATAAAAAAGATAGACAACACACGTGGTGAAGATGTGGACAAATTAGAACTCTGACCCATTACTTTTGAGAATTTAAAATGATGCCTCTGCTTTAAGTCATAGTCTGGCATTTCCTAAATAGGTTACACATAGTTACCATGTGACCCAACAATTCAATTTCTAGAATTTACCACAAAATAATGAAAAGATATCCACATGAAAATCTGTACACAAATGTTCATAACAGGCTTATTCATAACAGCCAAAAAGTGGAAGAAATCCAACATGTGCTCATTGGCAAAGTTCTCACTCTTGCTGTTCACTTGCCCTTTAGGTTTTCCTTGGACATTTATTTATCCGCCCAAGGCATCCCAGTTACTTACCATCTAATAAGATGACTCTAACTGTCCACAACTGATTGCCCTCAGATTATGTATAGGGTGGAGCAGGGCAGGAAAATTTACTCTATCCTTCTTGGTCTTCGTATTACCAGGTCCTTTTCTCCATCCTTCCTCCTCCCAGCACTCCATTTCCTTTCATTTTCCCCTACAACCAAACTGTCCTTCTGTCTTTTTCTTCTTATTCCCATCTGTACTTGTATCTAGTTTGTATGAACTAACGAACTGGTTTTAAGAATGAAAAACTAGCTTTGTAAGCATATATTATAATCCTTTCAACTCCATCTTAAATTAGCGATTTTTTGGACTGCTTTTCTTTTCTATGACATTAGGCCTGAAGAGTCATAAAAGTAGCTGTTAAGGTATCAATAAGAAAGCAGGGTTGCCGGAACCTACCCGCCAATATCGAACAGTCCTGAGAGGGAAAGTGAGGAGTAAGGAAAAAAGACAGAAGAAGAGAAAGAATTGGGAAGACTGACAGTCAATACTGCAGCCTCGAGTTTATTCAGCACAGCATATTTATAACATCAGGATGGCATGGGAAACATAAGCCACAAGTATGCATGAGCAATTAGTAACACCTGCACAAGAAGCCTGTGTTTTCTCAAGGTTTCTGTCTTCCTCCTTATCTAAGTCATAAAACCTACAGATCACTCTCTGGAGCCACAAAGGCGCTTCTTAGCAATTAAGAGATTAACAAGGTATTTGTAAACTATATAAATTTTCTGCTGCAGACCTCCTGCTGCAAACATCCTCCCCTGCCTGCTTTAAGGGCAGTCATCAGTCAAAGGCTCCCGACACAGGGTAGAATGCTATATGCCAAAAATAAACAAATTTATACTATAAGACCTAACCATGTCATATCTTAATAACAGAAATATCTTTTTCATGACATTTGCAGTCATCACTCCCTAGGGTTCAGGTATGTTAGAGAAGGAGATTCTTTTGACTTAAAGAACCTTTAAATCAGTAAATATTTATTGAGGATCCTTAGCAGGTACCATGCTAAGTGCCAGGAATGTCAGTTAAACAGATAACTCACATGGTTCCCACTTTTGTAGAGCATATCTTTATTAACTTTGTGGGATCAGTTAGAATCATGGAATCAGTATGGACACTATTTCATTCCTTTTGCAGAGAAGAAAACTTTTGCATATCTTAGTGAGGAGACCCTCTATTCCTAATACTGTCTCCAGCTGCCATTTAAATCAAGGCCTTGTTTATTACAATCCACATCTCAGAATCAAAACTTGAACTCAAGAGTAGATAAAGCACAGTATAGACCTAGAGATTTTAAAAAGAGGCCTGACAGAGGTTCCAAGTTAATCACATTTTATATCTCATATGGGAGGAAAAGGGCTTCTCTCATTAATTAAGAAATTCCTTTGGCAATTAATGAGGAGGGAATATAGGATGTGTAAGAGGACATTCTCGACTCTAATAGCTCTTAGTCCAGAAGAGTAACCTAGAAGAAACCTAGTGTATTAGTTATCATGATGATCTCTGGCTAGAGAAGAAAAAAAAAAATAGAAAGAAAATTTTTAATATTCCTCCATCCCAATATTTTTATAGTCTTACAGAAAAAAGCCTTTTTAAGCAAGAGATAAAATCTCTAATTTAGAGGATATAGATGAAAAAGATTTATATGTTTGACTACATAAGAATTTTTAAAACCACAATAAAACATGATTAAATGTTAAAAAGTAAACAACATAGTAGGGGAAAATATCTGCAACACTTTTAATTAACTATGTAGTAGAAGAAATAAGAAAGTACAACAGCTTTGTAGAAAAATTAACAAAGGATGTGAACTTCTAACAATAGAAAAATAAATATGAATGGCATATAAACAAGTGAGAAGATGCTCAACTGCATTCATAATTAAGGAAATACAAATTAAAACAGCTAAATGCCATTTTAATTTAAATGGACAAATTCACTGATGCTGGAGAGTTTGTTGGAAAAGAAACATAGTTGTTGGAACTATAAATCTCTGTATCTTCTTCAATGGGCAATTTGTCAATACCAGAGCTGAAAACACACACCTTTGGCATCAGCCTTTGCCTGTTTGCTCTGGGTCTCATTCCCTACCCTTCCACTCTGTTCTGTCTCACAGAGGCTGAACCCTCCAGTCTCCAGGCTCCCTTGCCCAGTTTCTTTCAGGTAGATTTAGTCAATGGGAAGGACTGGCAAGAGAATGAAGAGTGAAATAGAAGAAGCTGGGATACTTCTTTTTTTCTCTCTGCTTCTGAAGGCCTTCCCAGAAGAAGCTGTGTCTGCCACATGTGTAACCCAGCTCCCACCAGGCAGCACAAAGCTTTCCTCTATGGTTTCAGCTCTAGCAAGTGTCTCCAGCTCCTGCCTCTAGCTATACCACCTCCTCTGTGTCCCTCTAGCCCTCTTGGTTTTATGCTGTTGCTGATTTTTAAAAGGTTAGTTTGCCCTTTCGGGCTCCCTTCTACTTTTTTTAAAACTGACTCTCTGTATTGAATTCTTTCTATTGAAGCAGCCTGTGGTGTTTTGTTGTTGTTGTTGTTTTCTTTGTTTTTAAACTAGGTTGTGAATCTAGATGTAAAAACAATTGAAACCATTCCAGTACTAAAAGCAAATATGAGTAGATCCCTTCTTATGATCAATGTAAGTAATGGCTTTCTAACTCTGACACAAAATTTAGAGGTAAGAAATAAAACAGATTGATAAATTTGACTACACAAAATGTTTACATTTGTATGACAAAAACACCATGAACAAATTCAAAAGACAACTGACAAACTGAGAGACAAGTTCGCAACATATACCACAGTCAAGAGGCTAACATCTCTAATATACAAGAACCCTCAAAAATTAAAGAAAAAAAGACAAAAAACTCAATAGAAAAATTTGGAAAAGACATTAATAGACAATTCACATACACACACATGCACATTCATGCAAAGATAGAAAAATGTTACTCAAAATGTGGAAAAAGTTCAAACTCATTAGAAAAATGCAGATTGAAACCACATTGAGATACAATTTCTTGCTTGGCAAAATTAGGTTGGCAACAATTTAATGACACATTCTGACAACACATTCTGTTAGTAAGGCTGTAGGAAACACATAGTCTCATAGATTACAGCTCACTTTTGTATGACCCTCCTAGATGTCAATTTATTAATACCTTATAAAACCACATATGCACTTATCTTTCAAACCAGCAATACATTTCTAGGAATTTACCCCAGAGATACATCTCCAAAAATGTAAAAATATGCATGCACAAGGTTATTGCAGGTTTGATTGTAATTCCAAAATACTTGAAGCAATCTAAACGTCCATACTCAGGAGAGTGATTGAATCGACAATGGCACATTCACACAGTGGAGCAACTGTACAAAGAAAAACAAAACAAAACAAATGAAGATCTCTATAAACTGATATAGAATGATTTTCAGAAGATGTAGTTCAGTGGAAAAAGTTCAAAAGAATATATATAGTATGTTCCCCATAATGTAAGAAAAAAGAGTATATAAGAAAACATATTTGTGCTCTTTGGGCAAAAGAAATACAGGAAGAATAAACCAGAATCTAAACAGACTAGTACAGGGGTTGAATGGGAAAGAGTTAAAAATAAGAGGGGAGAATAACAGGGATAAGGAGGAAGTAAGGGATTTATGATGCTGGAGACAGACTGTCTACATTTGAAGCTTGGGCTCCAGAGCTACTATGAGCAATGTACCTGGACCATTTCCAGACATAAAGCAAATGTTCAACTAATGCTATTTATTACTAAATTTATTCCTAAGTATTGTACAGTCTTTCTCAACTTTTGTGACTAGATGATTTTCCCATATCAATTTCTAGATGCTTGCTTCTAGAATTGCGAAAACAGTGGTTTTTATACATTTTATATATTAATGTTAAATGCAACTACCATATAAATACTTCCATTTATTCTAGTAGTTACTTTTTACTAGAGTCTTTGGGATTTTTAGGCATTAACCTTATTATCAGCTGTAAATATTCACTTTAAAATATTCACTTTAAAAATCATATTGAGTGTATCAGAAGATTTAGATAATAAACATTATACTGTTGGATGGCATCCTTATCGAGTGCCTAATTTTATTATTTTACCCTGTAAAATAAGAAAAAGATGAAAATTACACAAATGAAAAGATTGACAAATTTCATTTTATTAAAATTAAAAACTCTGTTCATCAAAGGATCCCGTAAAGAAAGTGAAGACAGGAGTGACAAACTGGAAGAAAATACTTGGCACACATATATAATCCTGACAAAGGATTAGAAATATTAGAAAGATTATAATCCAGAAAATGTAAATAATTTCTACAAATAAGTAAGAAATACCAAAAGACTCATAAGAAAAATAGAAAAGAAATATTGTTCAAGGGGCGGTAAACTGTGGGGTAGTGACTAGAAAATACATGGGAAAAACTAATAGAAGATACAGATTATTTTAGTAAGGTTTGTTTTTGCAAATTCATCTCAGTGCTGGCTTTCCATTGCCTTAAATAAGAGTTACTCTCTTCTTCCTGGTACAGAAGAAGTAGGGACATGTTCACAAAGGAAAATTTATGTTGGGCAATAAAGGGTGAGAGGAGAACTGTTCCTGAATCTGCTGATTTTCAGCTGCCTTGAGCTCAAAATAATCCTTATCTCAAAGTGGCATATTTTGAAGTGGTATATCCTAATCCTCTTTAGGGGTATATGTAGACATTTCACAAATAAACCAGTGAAAAAAAAATAGAAATAAGCACTACCTCACTAGTAACCTGAGAAAGGTAAATTAAAACCAAAATGAGATTATAATTTCACACCCACCATATTGTAAAAAAAAAAAAAAAAAAAGTAAATGCTAGCAAGGATGTGGAACAATAAGCAATCTTATATACTGCTGATGGGAGTCTAAGCTGGTGTGTTCATGTTGAAAACTAATTTGGCATTATCTGGAAAAAGTGAAATGGAGATGCCTTTGACAGCAATTCTACTTTCTTGGCATGTGTCCTGGAAAAACTCTTGCAATTGGGCACAAGAAGGCATATAAAAATGTTTAAGCTGGATTGTTTATAATAACAAAACTTTGGAAATTGTCATTTATCATCAAGTAGAATAGGCAAATAAAGTCTGATATAATAATACAATAAAATGCTGACAGTAGAAAATAAACTACGTTTATATGAGTTAAAACTGATACATTTCACAGACACAATGTGTGGAAAAAAATCTGCAAAAAATATATATAGTATGATTCTACTTTTATTAAATTAAAAGTGTAAAAATAAAATAGTATGCTTTAAAGGTATATAAAATTTGGTTAAGCTGTGAAGAAAACCAAAATTAGGATGAAAATATTTTCAGGCAAAATTGGATAGGATCAGGAAGAGGCCCATGGTGTTTCAAAATTGAGTATTTCTTAAACTGAGTGGTAGGTACACTGGTGGTCATTTGATTGTTATTCTCTATGTACCAGTGGTCCCCAACCTTTTTGGCACCATGAACCAGTGCTCCTATGAGAATCTAATGCCTGATAAGCTGAGGTGGAGGTGAGGTGGTGACGCTGGTACTGTGGAGGGGCTGCAAACACAGATGGAGCTTTGCTCATTTGTTTTCCGAATAACCTCCTGCTATGCGGCCTGGTTCCCAACAGGCCATGGACTGATACTGGTCTGTGGCCCAGAGGTTGAAGACCCCTGATCTATACCATTGATTCTTAAACTTAGCTGCACATTGAGATCCCAATGGAGCTTTTAAAAAATAATGATACCTAATTCCCACCTCAGAGATTCTGACTTAATTGGTATGGGATCTGACAAATATATTAAATAGAAACCCTAATTTATCTTAAAATGTGTCACTCTGAAGATAATTGGCCACATTCCTGATATTCTTTAAAACTTTTTATTTTGAAAAAATTTTACACCTACCACAAAGTATCAAAAATAGTAGAGTTCCCATATATTTTACCCAGTTTCCTCTATAACATCTTCTATACTATAGCACAATGTTCAAATCCAGAAAGTTAACATTAATACAATACTATAAACTATTCTACAGTCCTTATTCAAATATTGTCAGTTTTCCCACTAATATCCTTTCTTTGGTCCTGGATCCAATTCAGAATTTCACATTTCATTTAGCTATTGTGTCTTCTTAGTTTATCCTAATTTGTGACAATTGCTCAGTTTTTTCTTTTCATGACTTTTGAGGAGTATTGATTATTTTGTAGAGTGTTGCTCAGTTTCTCTAATATCTTCTCATAATTAGATTGAGCTTATGCATTGTTGGCAAGAGTACCACCGAAATTATATTATTCTCCTTCTTGGTACATTATGTAATCCCAATATGTCTCATTACTGGTGATATTAACTCTGATCACCGGATAAGGTGGTGTCCACAAATTCATCGTATTTTAGACTCACTTTTTTTATTCTCATAAACTCATAAATTATAAAGGATATTTTATGATCACTCTAATGCATCAAAAAAGAAGTGCTGGATCAAAACACATGCGTCCTCAAAGGCAAGGGAAGTAAAAGCAAAAATAAATGAATGGGACTACATCAAACCAAAAAGTTTCTGCTCAGCAAAAGAGACCATCAATAAGGTAAAGAGATGACCAACTGAATGGGAAAATATATTTGCAAGCAACACCTCTGATAAGGGACTAATATCCAAAATATGCAAAGAACTCATATGACTCAATAACAATAAAAAACAAATGACCCAATCAAAAAATGGGCACAGGACCTGAACAGACACTTCTCCCCAGAAGACATATAAATGCCCAACAAATATATAAAAAGATACTCAACATCACTAGCCATTAGGGAAATGCAAATCAAAACCACAATGAGATACCATTTCACACCATTAGAATGGCTATTATGAACAGGACAAGCAATAACAAATGTTGGAGAGGATGCAGAGAAATAGAAACTCTCATACACTGCTGGTGGGACTGCAAATTGGTAAAGCCACTATGGAAAACAGTATGGGTTTCCTTAGAAAACTAAGAATTGATCTACATATGATCCAGCAATCTTTCTACTGGGTATTTATCCCAAAGATCTGAAAACTCATATCTATAAAGATATTTGCTCACCAGTGTTCATAGCAGCATTATTCACAGTGTCCAGGACATGGAAGCAACTGAAGTGTCCTATGATAATTGGCTAAAGAAGCTGTGGTACATACATACAATGGAATGTTACTCAGCCATAAGAAGAGATGAAATACTGCCATTTGCGACAACATGGATGGACCTCAAGATAATCATGCTAAGTAAGTGAAATAAGCCAGACAGAAAAAGTTGAAAATCACATGATATCACTTATATGTGGGATATAAACCTAAAAGCAACAAATGAGCAGGATAAACAGAGACTCAAGGAACATGGACTATAGACTAGTGGTTACCAGAGGACTATAAAGTAGTGGTTATTCGTGGGATGGGGGATGGGGGGAGGTAAATAAGTTAAAGGGGGTCAAATATAGGTGGGTAGAGGGAAGAGTGAAGTGGGTAAAGGTGATCAAATATATGGTAGCTGAAGGCAACTGGGCTTTGGGTGGTTAACACACGTTAGAATATACAGATGTCAAATGATAATCTATACCTGAAAATTATATGATTGTACTTACCAATGTTGTCCCAATAAACTTAATAAAATGCAAAAAACCAAAGTGGTCCACCCTGCTATATATTCATCCTTTATAACTGAGCATGACCCATAAATTGGGAGGTCTTGAAGCTGTGTTTAGAATATTGCAAGACCTTTTGCTAAAAATGATGCTTGCTTGCATGCTGAATTACCTGTCCTATACCCTTTGAATAAGATAGAAAAACTGGTTTTGGAAACACGTTATGTTTTGTTAGTCTTTCCATCAGTCCAGCTTTATATCAGAAGTAATTGATGTTAAGATCCCTGATTCCACATGGTAAAACTTTTATGCAGGAAGAAAGCAAATGAAAAATAAAGAATTTTGATTATATCAAACTAAAATGCTCCTGCACAGCAAATGAAAACATCAACAAAATGAGAATACAACCTACAAAATATAAAAGAAAATATTTGCAACTATATACCTGGTAAAGAATAAATACCAAAAAAAGAAAGAAAGAAAAAGAAAACTCAATTTATAATTCAATAGCAAAAATAAATCAAAACCACAGTTAGATATCATCTCACAACTGTTAGGATACCTTTACCAGAAAAAAACTAACAAATTAAAACAAAACAAAACAAAAAAGATAAATTTTGAGAGGATGTGGAGAAATTGGAACCCTTGTACATTGTTGCAGGGAATGCAAATTGGTGCAGCCATTACAGAAAATAGTATGGAGCTGTCTTCAAAAAAACTAAAGGAAGATCTATCATATGATCTAGCAATCCCAGTTCTGGGTATATCCAAAGACATTGATGTCAAGATCTCACGAAAATACATACATTCCCATGTTCATTGCAGCATTATTCACAATAGCCAAGACATGAAAGCAATCTAAATGCCCACTGACTGATGAATGAATTAAAAAAAAAAAACAAACGTGGTATATACATACAATGAAATATTGTTCAGCCTTTAAAAGGAAGGAAATCCTGCTATTTGTGACAGCATGGATGAACCTGGAGGACATTACACTATAAAAATAAGTCAGACACAGAAGGACAAATGCTGCATGAGCCTACCTATATGAAGACTATCTAATATAGTCAAACTCATGAAGCAGAGCGTAGAATTGTGGTTGTCAGAGGGTAGTAGAAGGGGAAAACAGGAAGTATTAGTCAAAGGGTAATCTGCCAACAGCAAAATAAGGAAGAAAGTGAATTATTACTGTATAACAAGCCAAACTATTGTACTAACTCATCAATCACCTAACAGTTTTTCCATAGATAACTGATGTTATTGATGTTTTAGTATATTTACATTGATATCGACATACATGAAAATACACACATGTATTTTCTTTCTTTGCTCCCTTTTCTACAGAAATGGTAATATTCAATACAAATTCCTAATATCTAATATAATGGACCATCTCTGATACAAATTGAGAGAGATTTGGAGCTTTCCTACCTCTTCATTTAGCTCAAGATTATTATTATCTTATATATCATCTATCATTTTGTGCTTTCTCCCAAAATATTCTGATTGAATACATTAAATGGTTACCCACAATGTTTTGATATTGGAGAAGTTAGTAGCACTTGATTTGGGAGTCGTCACAATGAAAATCATTACAAAGGATGAGATATTTTTTTTAAAGGGTAGTACAGTGGAACATCCAAAAGAACTCTGGTGTAGGAACAATTTAAGAGACGTTAAATTAACAGCACTTAACAGCACTCCTACATGTTCAGCCCACATGCTCCAATACTATCTCTCCAAGAATTCTTGTGCAAGCAGTCAGCCCAGGAAAGATAAAGACAGGGACTCCTTCTGAGCAATATTTTGCATTCTCTGATAAGGAAAGATCAAAATGGTGACTCCCTCCAAGAGACTTACAGATATCTTTCCCCAGAAATATTTACTTACATTCCAGGGTAATAATGTTTTTCCTTCTCTGGCACAGGAGCATGGGCAGATATGCCGGCAGCACTACAAAGAACAGAGTCTTTGAAACTCAGATTTCATCTTTATACTGTACCCGAAAAGCATGTGTAGATATCATCTGGCCCTCCTTGTGTCACCCCACAGGGACTGGGGTTCAGGGAACCAAAGCTATGATGTTACTTGGCTACTACTTTCACTTTGAGTACACTGTCTTTGTCTCTAATGCAGAGGTCTCCTGTTTTCTGCCAGTATGTATATGAAAACCTTTGTCAGGGTAACTTGTTAGTTTGCAACCAGATTAATATCTCATACCCTTCACAGATTCTGACTTAATAAGAAGAGGTTAGGAAAAGAAGAGTCATAAAAGAGCAAATATCTGATGTTTGAATGAACTGAGGTATCTGTTCCCTCCTTGAGTGATTGGGTGACTCTCTTGGTTTAAGAATAATAGGATTCATGGAAGCAGAGGTGGAAATGTAGGAGAAGATAATCTGTTGTGTTCTCTTAAGGTGATATAAAAAGTAAAAAATATTGTCCACCTAATTAGGACCAATAAAGCAAGGTCCCTGCCCACGTGGAGTTTTTATTCCATGAATACAAAAGATAAACACTTACTGAAGGGGAAAAAATAGGCCTATTGAAACATCCAGAGATATAGTTACTGGAGTGCTACATTGATGATGGGGGAAGAAAACAATGAGATGAAATCAGCTACCACCAAAAAATCATTGAGACGTGAACACATATACTCAGTGGACACAACCTTTCCTTCGTCAAACTTTTTTTTCTTTCCAAATCTGTTCTTGATGTTTATTTCAATCAGAACATGAATTTCCAGCTCTGGGAATTGGGGCTTGAGGAGGAGATAAAGATTGAAGGCATTCACCTCATGTTATGTGTTCTGTCCCATCCAGGTCTTAAAAGAATCCTGCATACAAACAGATCTTGGAAATGATTGTGAGCATCCTGGAGTGCTTGAAAGGCCGGATCTTCAAAAGTTAATTTGAGAAGGACTTATTGCAGATCTGAAGCGCTAGGAAGCTTAGTAGAGACTAAGGAGCAGAAGGCTTGCTTGGGGGCTAGAGGTGATAGTAATAAGACCTAAGTGATGAGCAGTGTGTAAAGGTAGGAAAAGAGATCTATGATTCTCAAGGAGCTGAAAATCAGCCATGTGTCAAGTACATACTAAATGCTGGATGGTCAAGAGTTTTCATAATATAGATTGTAGCTAAAACTGTATAAGTTGCACAGTGTGAACTACGATTAATCTCCTCCTCTTCAAATTCTAAAATATGGTATCCAGGAGAACACAGAATCCTTTTTCTACTGGGTGCTCAGAGACCGATAGATATACCATTAGAGTATCTTAAGTCTGATGTCAAGTCTTAAGGCTCTAGGTTGGCAAACTCTCTTAATTCAGAGTTTTTCACTAAAGAGGCTGTTTATGCTTCCCAGTTCAACTGTGAATTACCAAAATGATTTTATTATATTTAGGATTTGTTTTTAAGGATTGTACTTATAGTGAAAGGTGAATGGTACATCTCATTCTCTGCCACACTGATAGCTATTCATTTTGCAGCAGCTTACCATAAAACACCTTGTAGAAACTAAGGAGAAACTATGATTTCAGGGAAAAGTTTTCATATCAGAATCACATTTTTGTCTCACAGAAACATATTCTGTTTTAATTATTTTCACTTAAGAAAGGGTCAGGTCATGCTAGTTAGGAATTTACTTGTGAAAAAAAAACTTAAATTCTTTACATTATTTGGGTCATGAGGTATAATCTTTAACCAGTGATCCAGGGAATAGAAAGATAGGTGTTAAGTAGGACCCAAAATTATTTTCAATATTTTCAAATGAATTAAAAAATTTTTAATTTAACATTAATTTAGTTATCCAGAGTGTACTATGTGCTCTGTAAATTGTTGTAAAAAACACTGTGAAATTTTTAAATATTGTAGTCATTTTCACTAACATTTATGAAGAGATAAGACCAACTTCTGAAGCTGTCCAAGTTTTCTGAATGCCAGAGATAATTTGAACTTTTCTCTTTAAACTTCTGGAATGTAAGACAAGAGGATGTTTGTTTCAAAAAACTGGTGCAATAAAATACTTCTTCTGCAAGCTTATCTCCTTTACTCATTGGTAGATAGTCACATTCATGAAATAATATAAACCCTTATGTTTTGCTCAGTATTACAAACCATTATCAGAATGCAAATGTCTTGTTTAGCTTAGATGTTGCTAAAATGCATTCAAGCCCACTTCAAAGAACTTCCCATATGGAGTATGAATCTGTACTTATTGGGATTCTTTCAGTTGCAAATGACAGAAATTCGAGTCAAACTAATTTAATTACAAGGACAATGTATTGGTTTATTACACTGAAAATTCCATTGGTAGTCTAGTTTCAGATACTTCACAATCTAAGAACTCAACAAGTATTACAGTTTGCAATTGCTTTTGCAAACACCCATGCTATTTTTTTCCCCTCCATTTCTCTAATCTGCTTTCCTCTGTAAGCAATGTTCTCTCTTACTACATATAGGCTTTTTCATAGGGACACATCTTTCATTCTCATATCATCCCAACTCCAAGAGACTAATTTCTATACTAGCTCTGGTAGATATATTTACTATACAAAAATATTACTTGATGTTTTTATATAAATATTGACTGGAAATTTTGTTTTGTTTATGAATTACCCCTAGAAAAATGACTGTGAAGAAATAATTCTCAGAGTAAATTATCTTCATGTAGAGTTGTGGCAATACCATTTCTTAAATGAAAGAGATATGTATTCAATAAATGTTGACTGAGTACCTGTTATTTTCAAGATATTGAAGATAAAGTAATAAAAAACCAGACACCATTACTCCCCTATAGAGGCAAATATTATAATAAGGGCGATGGGCATTAAACAATGAATGATAAAGCTGTGTTAATTTACAGTTAATAATGCTTGTGTTGGTTATCATTGTGGCTCACTAATATATAATACTTCTCCTCTTCCTGACACATAGAATTGAATTGGGTTTAACTTGGACCAAGTTAATAGGTCTGACCAATGAAATATGAAAGTGACACACTTCCCTTTTTTGCCAATATGGAAAAAGTCAATCTTAAAATTCATATGGAATTTCAAGGGGCTCTGAAGAGTTTAAAAAAATATATTTAAAAGTATTCAAAGAGAGTAAAGTTCTCTTTGCTTGGAGACTCATGCTTTCCAATTTCAAAATTTACTACAAAGCTATAGTAATCAAAACAGTGTGACAATGGCATAAAGACAGAAATAGAGACAGATGAAATAGAATGGACAATCTAGAAATAACCATGCCTTTATGACCAACTGATTTTTAACAAGAATGCCAAGGCCATTCAATGAGGAAAGAATAGTCTCTTTGACAAATAGTGCTGGGACAACAAGATATCCATTTGCAAAAGAATGAACTTGGAGCTCTACCTCATACTATATTCAAAAATTAACTTAAAATGAATTAATTACCTAAATATAAGAGCTAAAACTGTAAAATTTAGAAGAAAACATGGGTTAAATTTCATGCTCTCAAATTTGGCATTAGATTCTTAGATATGACACAAAAAAAACACAAGCAACAACACCCCCCAAAATAGATGAATTGGATTTCATTAAAATTAAAAACTTTTCTGGGTCAAAAGACATTAATAAGAAAGTAAAAAACAACCTACAGAATAGAAAATATTTGCAAATCATATATCTGATAACAGCCTTGTTCCCAGAATAACTAAAGAACTCTTACAACTCAACTATAAAAAGACAAATGACCCAGTTTAAAAATGAGCAAAGAAAGTGAATAAACATTTCTCCTAAAAGGATATACAAATGGCCAACAAGCATAGAAAAAATGCTCAATATCATTAGTCATTAGGGAAATGCAAATCAAAACCACAAAGAGATACCATGTCAGATACTAGGATGGCTATAATTTTTTAAAAAAGGAAAATACAGGTGTTGATGAGGATGTGGAGAAATATCAATCTTCATACATTGTTGGTGGAATGTAAAATGGTTAGGGCACTCTGGGAAGTGATTTGGCAGTTCCTCAAATAGTTAAACATAAAATTACTATATGATACAGAAATTCCACACCTACATACATCCCCAACAGAACTGAAAACAGAGACTCAAACAAATATTTGTATGCTAATGATCATAGTAGCACTATTCACAATAGCCAAAATATCCAATCCAAATATACTGCAACAAATGAATTGATTTTAAAAATTGTGGTATTCACAATGAAATATTACTCAGCTATAAAAAGTCATGAAGCACTACTACATGCTAAAATGTGAATGAACTTTAAAAACATCATGCTTAGTGAAAGAAGCCAGATACAAAATGTCACACATATTTCATGATTCCATTTCCATGAAATATCCATGATAACCAAATCCATAGGGACGGAAAGAAGGTTGGTGGTTTCCCGGGACTGGGAGGTATGGGGAAAGCAGAGTTATTGCTTAATGGATACAGAGTCTTATTTTGGGGTGATAAAAATGTTTTGGAACTAGATAGAGCTGTTGGTTGTAAAACATTGTGAATGTACTAAATGCCAAAGAATTTTTCACTTTAAAATGATTAATTTTATATATATTATGAATTTCACCTCAAGTTTTTAAAAAACTGACGTGTCATATCCAGAATAAGCATTTAATTGCCCAGTGAGAGAAAGTAAAGAGCTTTCCTCCTTAGCATGGCAATGCCAGTGTTCAAATTGGTAAGCACTCACTCCATCAGCCTGGGTAACCAAATAACTAAGCGTCTAA
This sequence comes from Cynopterus sphinx, assembly GCA_030015415.1. Taxonomy (NCBI): domain Eukaryota; kingdom Metazoa; phylum Chordata; class Mammalia; order Chiroptera; family Pteropodidae; genus Cynopterus; species Cynopterus sphinx. Next base: position 138,676,805 of record CM057380.1, read on the forward strand.
GACCAACAGTGTCTTGAATGTAACTTGAATATGAAAATGTTGGGAGACGTGAAGTTAGAATGTGAAACCTTTGTTGTTTTAAGCCACTGAGATTTTGAGATCATTTGCCCTGCAACATAAAACTAGTCTGTCATAACTGAAGAAGTGCTGTTAAGAAGTATAGGGTGTTGTGAGGTTTATATAAAGAGCTGGCCTGAGAAGATCCTTTGCGAAGAGTTGCGTTTGAACTGAGGTCTAAAGGGCGGTAAAAAAAGACTGGGAAGAACATTTCAAGAAGAGAGAACATTATGGGCCAAAGTTCTGAAGTGGATAAGAATGTGGCACATTCATAAATGTGGTCCAAATTTTGAAAGCAAAGAGAATGGTACATGGTGAACACAGTAAAGCAGAAAGGGAAAGATTAGGTAGGATCTTGCAAGACTTTTTAAGGATTTTGGGGGTTTTTTTTGCTAAGAATAATAGGAAATCTGAATGGTGTTAATGAAAATAATGATACTACTTAATATCCCTCAGCACTTATTATGTTCCAGTTACCATTTTGAGGTCTTTACAAGTATTGTTATTTAAGCCTCTGCAGAAACCCTATAAATTATTATTATTATCTCTGACTTTACACATAAAAACATTGAAACAAAGAGAAGTTAATGTTTATTTACCCATTTTCCACAAAAACTGCAAGTGGTAAAACCATGGTTTAAAACTAGAAAATCTAATTTTAGGGTCACAACAAGACATTCTATGCTTATTTTGTATCTCACTGCCTCAGACCTGGAATCATCCATTTTTCCAATTAAAAGGCAATGGCTCCTTTTAGTGGGGGATGGTATTTAGAAACTATTATCTTATTTCTGTTACACTTTACACTTAATTCTTATTTGCTTTACCTACAATATACATATAATAGTTATATATAGTTATATATAGTCTTCACAAGTTAATGTCATTAAGAACAAAAATAAAGGTAGGGCAAACTTTCTTATCTTGAAAGAACATTTGACTAAAAGACTAGACACGGGGAAATTTGAATATGGAGGAGATATTAGATGGTATATATTTACAGTTAATTCTCTTGAGTGGAATAACGAATTGTGGTTACAAGGATGCTTGCTGAGACTTTTAGAGGTGAAGTGTCATGGTATCTGCAACTTTTCTTCTAATAGTTAGATGAAAACACATGCACACACACACAAAATATACACTAAATGGAATAATTTCCTTTTAAGTGAAAACAGTGGTTGATTCCAGATGTGGAAAAGGAGATGTCAAATAAAAAAAAAATCCAGACTCAGGTAGGGGGAGACTTAATTAGAAATAAAGACAATTGAACTAGGGAGAACATTGATCTCAGACATCTGCAAACATTTAAAATTCAAACAGAAAATGTTTATCTTGTATAGGATACAGAAAGAGAAACAGATATAAGTAGAATCTTTTAAGAAGAAGCTGGATATGCAAGAGGAAAGACCAGTGGGGTTTGTGAGGATAAGGGTCTGGCTGTGTCAACCAATTTCCAGGAAAACCTGATCAAGTGGAACATGTTCCATTTCTTTGTGTGTGTGATTGCTTCAGGTTGGGGCCAAGCAGCGCTCAGGGACCTGAAGGAAAAAGAGAAGCCTGACTAAAGTTTGATCAAGATAAATTAGAGGGTGAAAAATAAACAATTAGGAACATTTGGTCAGAAAATAAAAGTTTAGCCTAGAATGTCTTGATATGACATTCCCTAGTTTTAAATGATGACTTCACCACTTGCAAAGTTTGTGAAAGTGACCAAAAAAAAAAAAAAAATCACACACACAGATATTAAAAGAAATATGACATAATTAACAGTGATTGAATCTAGGTGCAGGTCATCATATAGATATCTATTGAATTGATGTAATTTTCCTGTGTGTTTAGAATTTTTTTTTTTACAAAATTTGGGGAAATACACCTGAAAAGACATATTTTACAAGAAATTTCTAGTGCTTAGGAATAAATCTAACAACAGGTGTACAAACCCTTTCTGGGTAAAATTTTAAATCTTATTGAGATACATTAAAGAAAACCTAAGTAAGAGAGACATACCATGTTTGAGGGCAAAGACCAATATCTCTAAAGTTTCCTAAGATAAACTTATAACTTAACAACCGATCCTAAAATTATTGAAGACCAAAAGGGCCAACCACAGTCAAATACCCTGTTTTAAAAAGTATAGTATTAGCTAAAATATTTTTAAAATATGCATTAGTGAAATGGAAATGATAGCCCAGAGAAAAGTCTTTTGTATATATAGAAACATGACTTATGATAGAATAGCATTATAGATCAGTGGAGAAAGGATGACTGCTGAGTCAGTGGTACTGAAACAAAAGAGTTCTAGGTAAACTAAAGCTTTAAATATAAAAAAAAAATCATAAAACTTTTGAAAGACAAAATATTTTAAGACTTTAAAGTAGGCAAATGCTTCTTAAACAATACATAAAAAACATTTGACTTAAGAAAAGATTGACAAATCGAAGCATATTAAATTTAGGAACATCTATTTATCAAAAGATACATAAACTGAAAGATGATCTATAAACAAAAAGAAAAAACTTGCATGTCACAGTTTAACTGAAAGCATTAATATCTAGGATATATAAAAAATTTTTCTACAAGTAAAAAAGAAAAATAAATACATGAAAAAATGGACAAAAGATTTTTCACAGGATAGGAACCACAAACAAACAAACAAAAAAAAACGTTCAATGTCATTAAAAATAAAGGAATAAAAGTTAAAAACTCAATGAGACAGCATCTCTAGCTGGATTTGCAAAAAAAAATTTTAATCTGACAATACCAAGTGTTAGTGAGAATGTAGAATAAGAAAACTTTTATACAATGCTGGAAAAATTGGTACAACCACTTTGTACAATAGTCTTGCATTATAGAGCAATGTCGAACATGTGCATAATCTAAATCCAACTAAAAACTACCTCATGTCAATCAATAGCAGAACTGTTAAATTGTGGTTTATTCATCAATAAAGCAGAAAAATCTGAATGAACTACAGATGCATGGATAAATCTCAAAACATTGTTGCATGAAAGAAACAGAACTCAGAGTATTATATGTGGTATGATTCCATTTATGTTATGCTTAAAAACAGGCAAAATGAAACAACATGTTGTTTAGGAATATATACATGCTATAAAGAATCAAAAAATAAGATAATGCAAAATCAGAGTCAAGGAGTATTTATTCAATCTGAGTAAGGCATACAGATACGGTGACTGTGTGTCCTGATTTCCCTGGGAAAGTCCTGGTTTTACACCTCTTGTTGTATCCTCCATTTAGCACACCCTTTCACACTAAAAAGCATCCCATTTTAAAGAAAAAAAACTATATAGTCATATTTTTAAAAGACATGATAATGTTTTATTTCTTAAGCAGAATAGTGTATATATGGGTGTTTATTATTATTAAACTGTGTATAAGTATATATCTTATATTCACAATTTTGTATGAATGATGTTTTAAAATCAAAAACTAAAACTAAAAAACAGTGGGACAGAAATTCTACATTGAAATACAGTAGAATTGCCAGGATTGTGAAGTTTTGCTAGGGTTTGACAAACAGTCAAGTTTACAGTTTATGAATTTAGAGTGGTATCAACATGCCTGGTTATATTTTCTCCACCAGGACTTGCTACCCATGTGTAAGAGTATTGGGGTTCACTAGGGTCAGAATATTGTCAGCAAGGTGTAATTAGAGGATGGGGGCTTAGGAGTTTGTTACTTGCATAGAGTTCTTTCTTGGTCCTACTTTGCCTTGGCTTTTGACTCTAGTACTCAATTCTGACTCAATAAGAAAAGTCATTTGCAACATCTTATTGAAGTATAGATGATAACCGAAGCCATGAAAGTTAACCAAAATTTAAGAACTAAAGATAACTCAGAAGGAGTTCTACTGTGTCCTTTATTAAGTGTCATCTATTAATTGGATTGCTAAGATTTTTTTTAATGGTATGGTATATTTAAAAGTTGCTAAGAGAGTAGATTCTAAGAGTTCTTCTCGCAAGGAAAACACATCTTTTTTTGTATCTGTATGAGATGATGAATGTTGACTAAACTTACTGTGGTAAACATTTCACAATATATATGTTAAATCATTATGCTGTACGCCTTAAATTTATACAATACTGTATGCCAATGATACCTCAATAAAATTGGAAAAAATGATTTAAAAATGTTATTATACACTGTCAATGATGTCAAAACATCAAATAGTCAATGTATAATTATGTCTTGAACTATCCTATGCTGGCTAACTGTATCAAGTTGCCATACAAAATACATGTGAAAAGTAAGAGGTTCTGTGTTAGGTAAATGCATATGAGGAAGAAAGAAACAATTAGAAAATCTGGATTTACAAACACACAAGAAAAGGAATTCCAGAAAAAAAAGTTGTCTAAAACCAACCAAGCAAGCTGATACCCGTATTTCATCTCTCAGGGAAGACCAGCATCAAAGGCAAGGAGGTGAGGCCAATGTATGAATATCTTCTATCATCCCAGAAAATTCAACTGAGCCCAGACGCTGGTTTATGTGTCAAGCCTTTCTAGGTTGAAAATAACTTGAGAGTCAGCAACAGTGACCCACTGGAATATTTCTGAAAACATCACATTTACTGTTTCCTCCTTCAAAGTGTTTCCCAATGTAGCATAGTCTCCTCTACCATGGTCTTCAAACTGGAATATATACCCTTGAGAGAATTCAAAGAATTTTTTGATGTATAAGGGCACAAATGGCTTTAAAGAAAACAATCTCTGAATCTTATCTTCTATTTGTACTCTCATAAAGCTGACCTTCCCGGAATGTGTCTATAGCCTGCTGATATTCCAATCATCCTTTTCCCAGCATAAAATACCTCTCATCCATGCCAAAATGTGTATAGTGAGTGAAGTGTGGGGGTAGGGAACCATAAAAATGTTCTCGGAAATACAAAATAAAGGGATTATTTAGCTTTATTTCATCCAGATACCCAAATAAGCAACTTATTCCTTGACTAATTAGCTATTTATCTATTATTGCATAGAAAATTAACCCAAAACTTAATAGCTTACAACAACAACAAACACAAGCTCCCCTTATTCACTCATTATGGAATGGGGCTTTGTCACTAGATTGAACCATCAAGATATGTGGAGGGAACCTTGGCTTCAGAAAGGCGAAAGCAGAAGTTTCCAGCAGGGTTTTTGTCCCTCTGGCCACATAATCAAGTCAGGTGATCTAACTTGTTAGGCTAGTCAAAATCATCAGGAAAGAAACTGACCTTAGGTTTGTCAGGGGAGATTCAAATTTTAAAAAACACTTTGTACATTCCACTGCCCTTATGTTGGCCAAGAGTCAAAAATCAGACATCCTGGTTTTCCCAAAGCTATACTTTAACCCATTGTCCATCAACACATTCCCAATGAACGGCCATTTTTTAAAGAGTGCTTCATGTAAATTTGACAAACTGAGGAGTTTACACACAATAGGAAAACATCTAGACACATGTGACTCAGGCTTACTTGGAGATCACATGCTCATGATACATATTAAATGCTCTTCATGCTTATAGGTAGGTATTCTACAAGTATTTGTTGAGAGAGAAGAGGAAGGAACATAAAAAGCAATCCTTGTAAGCCTCATTTCCCTTTCTATTTCTACCTTTTCCTCTTCTAAGCATTTTTACTTCCTCATTTACATTGTAGTTCTACTCTCAGCTTTCGAACTTCCCTTCCATAAAAGGGCAAGTGTGACCTATAGTGTATGTTTCCACCTTCTGACACTGATTATATGCTAATTTTTCTTATTTCTGTATGCCTAGATGCTGGGCTCCTATTGGTCATTTCTCAGGTTATCACACAATGAAAGTTAAACTTCCTTTTCTAAAAGATAGAATAGACTTAATATGTCACCTCAAATTAAAATAAACAGCACAATATTAATCTCTAAGTTCTACTTACCACTCTTTTTCCTAAACAAGTCAAAACTGCTTTGTAACCTTCAATATTTATGTGGTCTTCTCCATTTACTTTCTTATCATTTTCTTTGCAATATGAGTTTTCTCCTTAATAAATTTGTCCTCAATTCCTTGGGTGTATTAAATTTTAGTATGTAAATCTTGTTGATAAATAAGATTCTAGAAAGATGAGAACTCTTTTCAGGAGACTGTCTCTGAAGTACGTCAATATAGCAGATCTAGTTGCTCAGTTTTCACATCTTCAAGCCAGTCTGAAAAAATGACCAACCCTTAGCCAACCCAAAGAAATGTGGTCCTCAGAATACTCTTTATAAAATTAAATCATTGATGATTTATGGTGTACACCTGGAGCATTATACAGTGTCATACCAGCTGATCAATTTGCTTAGCACAAAATCCAGATTGATGATGTACTGCTGGTTTCACTGTTGAGGTCCTGAGTTTTGGTTGCTATTACTGGTAGCATAGCAGGATATGCCTATGTGACCAGTTCTACACAATAAGCCTCATATTCTGAATTTTGAATGGGCTTCTCTCAGCAGAGACATTCCACCTATGACCCTATAGTTTGCTCCTAGATAGCAAGTCCTTTGTGGCTTCAGATGAGGTAGGAGTCAGAACATGTGTTGGGTCTCTCTATACACCACCTGATTCATGTCTTTTTCTTATGGCTTTTGCTCTGTATCCTATGCTGGAATAAACTTTACTGTAAGTTTAACTTGCTATTACATCTTGTGAGTCTTCTGGAAAGTCATCAAATTTGGGATAATCTTTGAACCCCTCAAACACCATCTATTCCGTCCCATGTATATGTTGCCTTTGTAATGTCTCTGCTAACTAGTTGTCCCATCTCTATTTAAATATGTTTAGTAATAGTGAAACTACTTCTTGGTGGCACATGAATTTAGAAATCATTTGACTTTAACAACTGTGTAATGCAATATTCCCAATTAAGACATAAACAGAAAAGATGAATGACAAACAAGGAACTATTCTTTCAGATAGGGTGCTATTCTTTTTCAGAATTTAGAAGAACTTCAAATTGGAAATTATCATTTCAGATATAATCATCAGAGATTATATCTGAAAGTATGAAAAAAAAATCCACCTCTAATGGTAATCATGAAAAGAGGAATAATAAAAAGTGTTGGAGAGGATATGGAGAAATAGGAGCACTCATACAGCACTGGTGGGAATGTGAAATGGCATAGCAAAGTGGAAAACAGTTTGACAGTTTCTTAAAATGTTGAACAAGATGTTGCATATGACCCAGAAAACTCCACTCATAGGTATATACCCAAGAGAAATGAAAATATATGTTTGAAAAAAATAAACTATTCATGAATGTTCATAGCAGCGCTATTTATCATAGCCAAAAAGTAAAAACAGCCCAAATATCCATCAATAGATGAATAGATAAGTAAAATGTGGTTATAGCTATATTGTGAAATGTTATTTAGCAATAAAAAGAAATGAAGTACTAATACATGTTACAACATGGCTGAAACTTAAAAACATGCTAAGTGAAGGAAGCCAGTTACAAAGGACTACATAATATATGATTCCATTTATATTAAATGTCCAGAATGGGTAAACCCATAGAGACAGAAAGCAGATTGGTGGTTGCCTAGAGCTTAGGGTTTGGCAGGAGCTGGGGGGAATGAAAGAGACTGCTAATGAGTATGAGATATCTCTTTGGGTTGATGAAAATGTTCTAAAATTGATTGTAGTGATAGCTGCACAATTTTGTGAATAAATTAAAAACCATTGAATTGTACACTTTAAATAGGTAAGTTCTAGGATACATTAATTACATCTTAATAGAGACATGATTTCTAAAAAGCCAACCACTGGAACCTTTGATTCATTATTTCAAGACTAATATTTTATTATTAGACTGTACCATGTATTATGAATATTTTACAAGCATAAATTACTCTTAAATAAAATATTTTAATCATATGCGCCTAGAATCCCTTACTCATTAATTTTAACTAGATAAGACTTGCAGACTCTTTATTAAAATAAGTCTAGCAAAGTCACAGGCTTTTTTTTCCTACCAAGCATGAAAAAGAAGAACTAGTGATTTTATGCTCTGCAGAGCAATCTTATAAGAATTTATACTACTTATACATGAAGAGATATCAATTACATTACTAACAGGGCAACAAATTATTAAGCAAAACAACCAATCAGAATTATAAGCTTCAAGAAAGAAGTTCATGCAGCTCATCTGTATATAGAGTAATGATAGAGTATATAGAGTAATGGTACCAACCCTTGGCCAAACTCTGGGCGCAAAACCCTTGGATGTAACATAGTCACTGGTTAATGAGGTTGTCTTGTGCTTCTGAGGCATTGAGACAAGATATCAGATTGTCAGTCTTGTTTAACATACATAGCAAGATTTATGTGCATCCGCCTCCTGGTTTGAGGTCTGCACTGTGGATGGTCACGTAGGAGGAATGAGCCTACATGACCAGATTCCGATAGGAAGTCTGGGCACTGAGACCTGAAGTGGGCTTACTTGGGCAGACATTTCATTGGCGGTCCTGTCATTTGCTACTGGACTGAAACCACATCAGTGTGACTTGTGTGGAGGAAGGACCTGGAAGTCTGTGCTTAATCTTTCCAGAAGTCACCTATGCCTATCTTTTTTCTGCTGATTCTATATTATATGCTTTGTTGTAATAAACTTTAGCCATGATTATAACCTGCTACTTAGTCAAATAAGTCTTTCTAACAAATCTCCAAACTAGATATATTCTTGGGACCCTCAAAGTACAAGCATTTCTCTGGAGATTATTTTTAAGGACATAGCAATTAAATTTCAAAGTCTTAGTAGTTTTACAAAACTCTTTTTTAAACATTCGACTTCTAAGGACAGCTTTATAATAAGAAATAGAACATGCTGGTTATAATTATGACTATTCACACAGTCTCCATATAGCACAGAAAAAAAAATCAATATTTTTAGTATATAGCCATCATTTAATATTTTACAAGTTTTATGCCACAGACATCTTTTTCTATGTACTCTTGGGCATAGGGGCATACCCTTTACCCCTTTCTGAGACTTTTTGTTAATTAGAAAGGCTTGCTTTGATGAAGCCCAACTCTGGATTTTTTTCATTAGCATTATAAGCAAAAAGCAGGCCTGAGGAGATAATTGTACTGGCATAAATTCAATAAAAATGAATAAGATCTTATAATAACAGTAAAATAAGGTGCATACAGCATTACTTTTCTACACTGTATGATCATAGATTTATAAATATGATAAGAGAAGTATCACTAGAATGCTACTCTATATAAATTGATGGAAATATGTACAAATATATCACAAAAGTGGCTTTATTCTTTTTACACAATATTGTATTTACATACGCTTTTCTGTAAGGACTGACAAAATTTACTTTGATATGACATGATAATAGGCCATGAAGTTAAAGATAGTGAGTTTGTGTCATTGCCAGGGAATATAAACTTAAGTTGATTTAAGTATATTTATAACAACAATGTGAAAATTTGAGGTTGATCACTAGAATGCATACAGTTGTCTAAATTCTCTCTGAAACATAATTTACTTTTCACAAAAGGCCATCTTTCCTGCCTAACACAAATAAGCAATATTAAATTAAGTGGCAGGTAAGTAAAATCAAAAGATTTCTATGTTGCTTTCTTTTGCTTTATGTATAAAAATAATTCATTCTGAAGGCAATAATCTCTATGCTAGGTGTGTACCCGAAACTTTATTACACAGGACAAAGTGAAGACTTCTTGATTCAGCCAAAATAAAACAAAAACTGGTGAGATAATCCTCTATTATAAGCCAATAAATTATTTCACAGATCGAAAATAAAGAATATTGTTTTTCTTCAACTTCTTGTTTCTTATTGTTTTTAAGAGATTTTCTAATTTATTTATTTGTTCACTTGGGTTTTTTTTTTACTTGTTTATTTGCTTATTTAATTGTTTACTTATTTATTTTCCAGCTTTATTGAGATATAATTGACATGAGTTTCTCCTATTTATGTTGAGGTCTTGTGTTTTGTTACTGGGTCAAATAGCTTACGCCTGCAGCGCTGACCCTAGGATGACATTTCTTCTTTGAAAGCCTATTTCCAACAGCCAGATGTATATCTCTCAGGTCCTTGACCTTCTAAGTATGATACAAAACTCAGGAGAGATCTTTTTAAATGATAAATTTAACTACCAAAAAAAAAATTACGCATGGCATAAATCAAAGACTTACCAACAAAGTCAAAAGACAAATGAGAAACACCTGTGAAACAAGAATGGCTAGAAACACCCAAATCCATTAGGTGATTGGGGTGTAATATCAGCAAGAAAGGACTGTAATATAATTGTACTCAGTATGCTAAAATATCAATTTTATACCATCCCAAGAAATTTTGCAATAAAAAGAAAGGTTGGAGTTGATAGGTGAAGGATAGTAAGAGAACAAGGTTTTGATACTGATTACCTAGCACTATTCAGAGTCCAGGAAAATTGACTATTGACACAAACACTCTGGTTGTGACATAGTTATATACTATTATAGGATAAGAATAGTTTACTTTACTTCATGATAGTTTGGATCCAATATTTCTTAGTTTGAATAAACTATATACTTCATATTGTTCTAATTCCATATTCCCTTAAATAAACATCTGATTGTATAAATGCCTCCCAGCATGTATTGTATAAGTAAGGAAATGAATATATAAATAGTAGAAAAGAAAAATCATATAGTTTTCACTGTAAGTTTTTCTGATAGATGTCCTGGTTTACAAACAGTTTCTTGTGAGTTTGGTTATCATGATATTCATGGAGTCTGTTCAATTCTGTATTCATTAACAATTTTAAATTTCTGCATCTGTGAGTTGAGGACCAAATGCTTTCTATACATTGAAGACTCTAACTAGTGATTTTACTTTGTGAGTCCTTACCACACAGCCAGTTGATCTCACATACTAGTTTCAGTTAGCCTTTGCTGTATATAACATACCATGCCCAAAATTAGCACCCTTAAAAGAGTATCCACTTATAGCTCATAATTCTATGGATTACAGTTTGGTCTGGAATCAGCTGAGTGGTTCTTCTGCTGGTCTTGCCAGGAATTACTCACATGGCTACAGTAATCTCTCTAAGATAGTCTCGTTCACACACCTGGCACTTGTGCTGGCTGTCACCTGGTGCTCCTCAGTTTATGGCCTCATCCTCCCGTAGGCTTGACTGAGCTTATTAACATGGTAATAAGCTTATTAACAGGGAAGCAGTCTAAGAGAGCAAGAGCAGAACTGCTAGACCTTCGGAAGCTGAAATTCAGAAGTAAGAGAACATCACTTCTGCATTTTATTGGGCAAGGAAGGTCATAAGACCAGCCCAAGATTCGAGAGTTAGATGTGATAGTTAATTTTACATGTCAACATGACTGAACTAATGGAGGCCTAGGTAACTGGGAAAACATTATTTCTGGGTGTGTCTGTGAGGATATCTCTAGAAGAGATTAGCATTTGATTCAGGAGACTGAATAAAAATCATCCTTACCAATGTGGGTGAGCATCATTCAATATATTGAGGGTCTGAATAGAACAAAAAGAGAAGGGTGAATTTGCTCTTGAGCTGAGACATCCATCTTCTCTTGCCTTTAGACATTGGCACTCCTGGTTACTGAGTATTCAAATTCAGACCAGGACTGACCTCACCCCTAATTTTTAGGTCTTCAGACTCGGATTAAATTACACTTAGTTCTCCAGCTTGCAAATGGCAGACCATAACCATCTGAGCCAATTTCATATCTCTATCTATATATCTACCTTATAGGTTCTGTTTCTCTGGAGAGCCTGACTAATACAATGGGGGAACAGACTCCACCTCATTGGGAGGAGCTACAAATAATCTGTAGCTATGTTTAATTCTCCAGAATTTCTAACATATTTTCAGCCTAAACACTATATGAGATGTTACAACCTTCTCATTACTTTATATCAGGAGAATATGATGTCAGTTTATTTCATTATTGGTGGTGATAACTTTGATTAAGTGGCATTACCATCGTAGAGTTCCTCTTTCTTTGTGATTTTATATTGTTCTTTATTAAACGTTTACTGACTAGTTTTAGTATCAATGATTTCTAAACAAAGTTGATAGAAGAAAAAAAATTTTAATCTTAGGTTTAAATATGGTTGGCTATTTATCAGTTATGTAGCCTTAGAGCAACTCATTGATGGCTCTGACCTCAATTTCCTCATTTGTAAACTGTAGATACTACTACTTACCTCCTAAGTTGTTCTGAAGATGAAAATAAGATAATAACAGAGTCATTACCATTCATTTAACTAGTTTTTACTGGAGTCCTTTAACTTGTAGTAGTATGCTAGGAAGACATAAGCAAAACAGATAGTAGTATCCTTGCTCTAGTACAGATTATAGTCTAGCATAAAGTAGATATCAGGAAACTTTCTGTAAAAGGCCAGAATGTAAATATTTTAGCAGCCATATGAGCAATACATAAATGAAAGGAGTTTCTGTGTTCCAATAAAACTTTATTTACAGCATAGGTTGTGGGTAGACTTGGCCCATCAGCCATACTTTGTTGATCCCTAAACAGAAAAACAAATAAATATAATTTCAAATTTTTATATATGCTCTGAAGGAAAAATATAGATATTAGAAAATTATATAACAGTGACTTTATCTTGTCTAGAATATCAGGGATAATAAAGCTGAAGAAGTAACATTTACACTAAGACCTGAAAAATCGGTGGCCATTAACCAAATATATAGTAGTAAGGAAATTTTCAGGTAGAGCAAATAAGATATGTTAATGTACTGAGGGAGAAAGTTGCATAGCATTTTTAAAAAACTCAAATATATAGCCTAGAGGGTAAAAACATAAGAATGATGTGAAAGTCTTAACAAATGTTTATTAATTTCTCACTAGTATTAGGCATTGTTCTAGTTAAAAGGAGTACACTAATAAATAAGACAAACAAGGTCACTGCCCTGATGGGGTTGACATTTGGGGTAGAGGTGGGTGTTGGAATGGATAATAAATAAATTCATAAATATATATTTAATATGTAATTGTATGTATGTATGTCAGTGCCGAGCTGATCGAGAAGGGAAGGTTCAATAATGAGACACCCAGTAGGAAGAATGCACAAGAGGCAGACATAAGAATGAAACCGTAGGCACCAACTTTATTGTACAGAGCACACTTTTATTTCTGGAAGTGCAGTCTGTCAGGTGGAGCATGGTATTGCACCCCAGAGGACTGCATGGCTCCACACAGATCAGAGTAAAATTGTGCCTTCAGCCACACATGTGTGATACAATAAGCTGAATTATGTTTATATATTTTAGGTGCAGGTGCCTGACTACACTAATGCTAAATCCAGGGCCCTATTCCTAGCTGGGAGCCTGGATCACAGCCAGACCTTGGGCCAGCCAGACCTTGGAACAGTCAGACCTTGGATCAGCCAGGCCTTGGATAAAAGCCAGACCTTGAATCACAGCCAGACCTTGGGCCAGCCAGGCCTGGCGTCCACAATGTATATGCATGTAAAATGAGCATAATTACATATTGTGTTAAGTGCTGAGAAGAAAATAAAAATTTTCTTCTATGCTATAAAGCAGCATGGGAACAGTTGGGATGGTATGGTTGAAGACTTTTTGAGGAAGTGACGTTCGATCTGAAACTTGAACACTAAAAAAAGGCCAAACATATGAAAGCAGAAAGAAGAATGTTAAAAACTGTGAAACAAAAGTAAATGCCCTGACACAAGGACCAAAATTAAGAAAGAAACCTAGAGAGAACCAAAAGAGGAATGCTTTAAAACAAGACTGAAAACATAGTAAGCAAAGGCCAAATCATGTTGCTCTGAGGTTCTTGGTGAGAAATTTGGATTTTATTTAAAATGCATTAAAAATCTATTGCAATTTTATTGAAGGGAGTTACATTTACATTTATATGTTGTAAAGTTTATTCTGGCCACAGTGTGATGAATGCAATAGAGGAAAACAAGATTGAAAACAGAAAGAAAAGTTAAAACGCTGTCATACTAATCCAGGCGAGAGACTACGAAGCAGCTAGAAGAGAGTGGCAGTGTTGTGCCCAACATCCCCCGGAAGACACACAGACCACTAGAACTCAGTGAGTTATAGGAATCACACTCTTTATTCAGCCAGCTGGGTCTGACAGGGGTACACAGTCCCCAAATTAAGCAGCCCTGAAATGTAGAGGTACAGGGTTTTTAAGCCCAAAATCCCATTCTTCATTCTGTCTGAACACAAAGGTCTATTTTTCTTCTATTCATTACCTGTCAACCCACTGGTCAGGTGTGCAAGCAGGGGTACCGAAGCAGAAAGCTTGTTAGAATGTTATGTTTCCATAGTTAGTAGCGATAGCCAAACAGTAATTTCCCAGCCAGGACAGTAGCAATATAAGATGGGAGGAAATGAATGAGATATTTAAAAGTCAAAATTTATTGGATTTGGTGATTGATTAGATATGAGTAATATCAGAGAAAGATAATCCCCAGACTCTTGAAATTGGGTGAATGGTGGAGCCATTCGCTGGGATATCCAAATGGAAATGATAAGTATGAAATTAAAAATAGAAGCTCAGAGGAGATTTTTATAAAACAAGATATATTGGAAGGCACGTATGTGAATAATAACACATAGGAAGAAAGCATGAAGTAAGAAGGAAAACGTGCCTGTCTGAATTGTGAGAAACTTGGACTTTTAAAGACTGGCAGAAGAGAATAAATTGATCAAGGAAACTAAGAAGAAGTGGGTATAGATGAAGACAGAAAACCAGGGAGCATAATGTCACAGAACACTGCTGAGAGACAAAGAAAATGAGGAATGAAGAGCAACCACTGGCCAAGATTGAACTATAATAAATCTATTGACTTGGTGTGATAAAAATAACAAATTTTTAATTGAAAAAAAAGGGAAAGCAACCATTGGATTTAAAGAGGTCATTGACATCTCCTTGGTAAGAGTCATTTTGAGAGAAAGGACAAAGCCAGACTGCAATGGCAGAGGAATAAGTATAAGGGCACAGAGAGTATAGACAACCTTAAGAACTGCAGATGTAAAAGGTGGAGCTATAGGCCACAGAGTAATCTCTCAATAAATAATCTCTAATTTAATAAATTTTATAAGTACTTGGGAATTTTTGCTTAAGTATCAAATTTACTTGTTTAGTACACAATAAATTTTTATGTTAATTATGTTTTTTAAAATATGCGATACATCCAAATGATCCAAATTCTTATCCTGTCCCTCACCCAGTTTCTTTCCCAGAAGAATCAATGTGAGTTTTGCTTCCTCATTCTTTTCAAAAGCTACATGGTGTTAAACAGAAAATCATAGGCCCAAAAGAGCACCACTCATGCTGCAAGCCCATGATACCAAATTTAGATTTAATACCCAATCTAAATGCAGTTTCAACCTCTCCCAGAAATAATCTTAATCAGTCTAGAATTCCTGATCAATACCCAGTGAGGTATTCTGCCTGATAAGATCCCCTGCTTTCCCCTAAGAGAAGGTGTCCTTGCCTGAAATAATCCACTCTTTTAACTTCTTAGCCTACCCCAATCCACTATCTTAACTTCTTAGTCCCACCCTCTTTTTCTGCCTACAAAAACCTTCCATTTGTACAGCTCTTCTAGATCACCCCTCTAGTTGCTAGATGGTATGCTACTCAATTCAGGAATTGTTTAATTGAAGCCAACTAGATCTACAAATTTACTCGGTTGAATTTTAACAATGGTAAGTATTCGATTATATATATTATTGTGCTTTGTGGACATTTAGCTTGTTAACAGCTTTTTCGTATTACGAATAATGAAGCAATGAATAATCTTGTGTCATTTCACATGCATGTGAATGTTTCTGGTCTTTGTCCCCAGAAGCAGAGACTCTGGTGGAGAATTTTGTGCACATGATTTATTAGGAGAACAGTCTCAGGAGGAACCTGAGAGAGTGAGGGAAGCAGGACAGGGAAGGGGAAAAAGTAAAGCAAGAATGTTTCAGATGAAGTCTGGATTCGGTCTGTTCCTACAGGGAGTTCTGAAGCATAAACTGCCAGCGGAATCTGTCTGCCCTTAGGCTAGAGATCAGAATATTTTTCAGCAGCCACCAGGCCCCCCACCTCCCATTGTGGGCTAGTCCCCAGGCAAGAGGGTGAGGAAGGGTGGGGTAAGGAATGAGAGATCAGCATAGAACTCCAGGCACTTCACGTCCTGGCGGCTCTAATCATCTAAGGGCAATCCTCTGCATTGTAGGCGGGAGCCATTCTCAGCAGCACCCACACTTCTGAGAGGATGGGCACAGCAAAATGATAGCAGGAATCCCTAAGGAATTAGTAAGCCTACCAACGGATTCTGTGACAGTATAACTGTAGGATAAATTTGTGTAAGTAAAAGTGCCATATGGGGCTAAAATTGCTAGTTGCCTACTCAAAAAATGTTCACCCCTACCCCTGTCCAATTGTCCTTCCTAATAGAGCCCTGATTTTATTTGAATGGGTTGTTTGTCCTGTTAGAAAACATCCTCCCATCTGCCTTGCTGTCTTGGCTGGTCCTATAACAAACACAATTTTGCATAATGAGATGAAGGCAGTGGCTTCTGAGCACAGTGTCTCTTTCTGAATAAAAAGACAAAGCTTATTTTGCCCTCTTCACTCTTTACTTCACATCATTATTTCTGCCAGGAATGCATGTAAGTATGAGTCTGTAGGTGCAGTGGCCATCTCATGGCCGTGAG
Source organism: Cynopterus sphinx (assembly GCA_030015415.1). Taxonomy (NCBI): domain Eukaryota; kingdom Metazoa; phylum Chordata; class Mammalia; order Chiroptera; family Pteropodidae; genus Cynopterus; species Cynopterus sphinx. The sequence goes on from CM057380.1 coordinate 138,693,579, forward strand.
ACCGAAAACATGAAAACGAAGTCCAGGGCTCTGAAACGGGGAAAGTCAACACAAGTCATGAACTGAAATATGTCTTCGAGTACCTGCCCCTCACTGTGGTAGCATTAGTAATAATTATTATACAAATTGATGCTCATTTACATGTTACTTACAAATTACAGGATACTTTCACAAAGTCTACCTTACTGCATTCTTTGAATCGCTCCACCTTCATGTGATAATTATCAGTACTGAAAAAAAGTCTCCCGCAATATCAAGAGCACACAATTTACTGAAGGCTAATTTTGACTTCATTTGCTTTCCTCCTAACAACTAGCTAAGACCTGCTACTGTAAAAGACTGTAAAAGTATGGAACTTTTAAATTTGGGGGCATTGGGGATAGTAACCTTGTAGCATTGTGTACTTTGGGAAGGGCCCCATACCGCAAAATTAAAGTAATGAGGTAGAGTCCCCCAAGAATACCAAAGGTCAAAGAAAAGATTCACTAAACAGAAGGGAAAGAGTCCAGAAAGAATAGCCACATGTTTGCCAGAGACAAATTTTACATATTCTGAACACTTGCCCTGCTGTCGGTGGAAATTTAATTTTCCCTATATTTCTGTGTTCCTGCTACACCCCAGCCTCTTGAGTCATGGATACTGGTCAAATATGAAGATGAGACTGTTCCGCTTAAGTCCCTCAAGAGTATTTGCTCTTTATAGCCTTAATTGTGGAGCCATGTACTGGTATTGAAAGGGTCATAAGACTTCCCTATCTTACCTGGAGTCAAAGCCTTACATCCCGGGATAGAGAATTGCTGTCCCTCCTCCCTAAAGAGAGCAGAAGGATTTAGATAAATAGATCCTTTTGTATTTATACATAAAAGAGAAGAAAACCCTGGTTGTAATCTCAAAGAGGCTGGTTTTATCCTTAGAGACAATTTAGATAACTTAGATTCCAAAGATAATTTAGCTGCTTCCATAGGATAAGAATCCAAGATTCTTCCTCTTCTGATCCTAAGGAAAATTAGTTTACATTAGGGCAAAGATATTTCTCCCTCCTTCAAGGAGGGGAAAGAGGAATGGTTATCTCTCTACATATATAAACTTCAGATCCATATTTCAGAGTCCCTCTCCTACAGTGTGATCCCACTATACATGTAGCTCTCACTGTGTGGGGTGCTAGGCCTGAGGACATGCCGCAGTGTAACTCTGCCTGGTGTCACTACTCTGAGTAAATAAAGCTTTTATCTCTCATCCAAGATACCTGGTGCATTTTGCTACCTACCTATCTATCTACCTCCCTCCCTACCACCCTCCCTCTGTGCAAGTAGGGTAATGTTTCAGACCCAAGTTTCTGACTTGACATAATTTTTAAGTAAATATGTTATTAAATATAAAGCAGATATAATAGCATCTGACACATATTGTGCTTCATTTCCTGCCTAAAAGGAAACCTAAACATGAAGAAACATTGAGAAAAATCCAAATTGACGAATGTTCTAAAAACCTATTGGTCTGTGTGCTTCAAAAATGACAGTGTCCTAGAAGACAAAATCTGAGGTACCGTTCCAGGTTAAAAGAGACTAAAGAATCATAGGAATTTAATGAAATGTGTGAAGGGGGAAGGGTTGTTACCAAAGGCATCATTGGAACAATTGGCAAGGCTTGCAAACGGACTGTATATTAAAAATACTCAGTTAAATTACCAAATTTAACATTGATAATATAGTGTATCAATGTTAAATTACTTGAATTTGGTAATTATACTATGGTTTTGAAAGAAAATATATTTTTCATAGAGGACGTGCTAAATTATTTAGGTGAGACAAATCACGATATCTGTAACAGTTTCAAAGGGAGAGAAGATAAAAAGCAGTTGTGGCAACATGTTTCATGAACATTAAGTGAAGGGAGTTTCAGAGTTCAGGGTACTATTCTTGGAACTTTTCTCTAATTAAAAATTGTTTTCAAAATTAAAAAAAGGAAAAGTATTCTCATCAAGAGAAAGTCTAATATGTGGCAGGCACTGAGCTAACTACAGCCCTAGAGACAGAGGAATAGATGTGATAGGATCCCAGGCCTCAAAAATCCAATAGTCTAGTGAAAGAGATAAGCTAGTAAATGGATAGCATGGGATTAAATGAAAATTTAATATATGTTTTTAGAGTATGATTATGACCATTTTCTTCACTTGGCTTATGTGACATCTCTCTTTTAACTCCTTTCTTTTCTCTCTGGCTATTTCTCAGTATCCTTTGCTAGATCTCCCCAAACTCTAAATCCCGGTGTGCCCCAGAACTCACTCTTTGGGCCTCTTCTCTCCTCTGTCTACTCTTGCTCCTTTGGTGGACTTCAGTGGTTGAATGACTTTAAAGATGATCTATAAACTGATAACTCCCCAGTTTATATCTTCGGCCAAGACGTCTCCTCTGAACTCTTACCTATTTAGCAGCTCCACTTGGATGTCAGATAGTCGTCAAATACTCAAGTTATCTAAAACCAAACCCTTGACCACCTTTCAAACCTCCTTCTATACTATTACCCACTTCAATGAAGAAAACTTTTACAAGTTTAGGGCAAAAATCTTGGAGTCATCTTTGATGTCTCTCAAAATCTACATGAATACTTTAAGAAATGTTATTGCCTTTTAAATTCAAAATGTAATATATCTATAATCTGACCACTTCCTACCATTTTACTGCTACCACTCTGTTCTAAACTATCATTTCTTTCCCAGATTATTGCAATAACTTCTTAATTAATCTGTTTCCATTCTTCATACTGTTAAAATGTAAGCCAGATCACGTCACATTTTGCTCCCAAACCTCCAATGACATCCTACTTCGACACCCAGCCCTAACATCCCTGACCTGATCATCTTGGTACCTCAGCACCCGCCACACTGGCTTCCTTTCTATTCCCTGAATACAAGCATGCTTCCACCTCGGGACCTTTGCACCCACTCTTCCTTGTATTTGAAACACTCTTTCATCACATCACAACAATATATACAGTGTGAGGATGTTAAATAGACTCATTGTAATCATTTTGCAATATATACAAATATTGAATCATTGTTATATATCTGAAATAAATGTAATGTTATGTCAATTATACCTCAATTACATAAACACACAAGCAGTATCATAGTGTTCCTGATGTACCTAAGATATCAGGTCAGTTATATTAGTCTAATAATTATTAAAAATTGTATTTACATGGTACTTTACAAATTCAAGTGTGCACTATGGACTCTTACTTCATCCTCACAATCACCCCGTAAGCTAGGTATCAATTCCATTTTTCAATAAAGAAATTGAAGCTCAAGCATGTTAATATGACTTGCTCAAAGTAATTCAGTTGTGACCTAATATGGTGAAGGTATGTCTTGGTATGTCCAGGATAGCCTCTTTATATGCCTATTGTTCCAATGTAATTATCAATACACTTATTTCACTCTTCCAAATCTCTAATTGAACAGTAAATTTTATGATCACTCTACTAAAACCTACTTCTTCCATTCACTCAATTCCAATCTCTTATTTCATTATTGCTTTGTTTCCTCCACTTATGGCAGCTCAGGGTGGTTTTAACTGACTAAAGGCCTGGCTTCAGACCATGAAATCACTTTTATGAGAAAGGACATCTTGATTTGCAAACAAACAACTCAACCAGTAACCTTTAAAATTGAAAATTACCAGTATAGTATAGCAGTTAAATGATCAGGGTCTGAATCCCAGCTCTACGACTTCCTAACTATGTGGCTTTCGGAGAAATTGATGTGGGGGAAAAAATCAACCAGAGCACCATTAGCATCAGATTTATTTAAAAATGCAGCCTGAGAAGATTCCTAAAGAAGCTAAGAAATGGTCTATCTTGGAGATGGAAGGGGCAAAAATCATAGAATTTTAACTGGAAGAGGAGAGGGAACTGTCAGCCAAAATTCAGCTACTTTTGGCAATAGTTGGTCAGAAAGCTTCCTGAAAAAGGAGGGAATTATTGCAGGTTAGCAGCCACTATTTGAACAATTTGAATTTATCAAAATGGATGGGAGAAGCAGCTAGGGGCTCAGATTCTGTGCCAGAGGGAATGGAAGGAACAACTTGAGGCAAAATAGTCATACAGGGGCCTCAAGGGAAATTCTCAGCACTTCAGGGTCTCTTACACTAATTAACCTCTCCATGCCTCAATTTCCTCATCTGTAAAATAAGGATGACAATAGTTTATAAGTTGGTTCTGAGGATTGAATGTACTTAATTGTACATAACTGTTCAATGAACAATAGCTATTATGATTTGAGTCGCTCCCCGACCCATCTACCTTTAGGTTCCTAGTGTAGTAGCTAAGGGCATGGATTCTGAAAGCCTAGATGCCTGCGTTAGAAACCTATCTCTACTGAGTATTAGCTTTGTGACCTTGAACAGGTGGTTTAGCTTGTCTGTGCCTCAGTTTTCTCATTTGCAAAACAAGAAAAATTACAATACATACTTCCCAATCTGTTGAGAATAAATATGCTATTAAATATGAAGCCAATATAATAGCATCTGACACATATTAAGTGCTTAATAAATGTTATTATCTTCTTCACTTACCACTGCTTTCTGAAGGAAGGTAAAATGAAAATGAGGGTGAAGCTATATTTGCAGAAAGATTTACGGCAATGCAACCTCCAGAATTTATATGTAGCTGAGCTTGGAAAGGAGACTGTAAAAAGATGGGACTCACATTTACATTAGCAATGCCATAATTTTAATGAACTCTCCCACATACATCTTTTGATGTGGACAAATGATTTTATCTCAAAGAACTAGCCCAACACAAATCTCCATCAGGCTGTACCATTTACCTTTTCTCTCACCCCAGCCAAGATGCTGTCACTAAATGCCAACATTCTAGATCTAGAAGAAAGAGCTAAGGGACTCTCTGGAAATTTTCCGATGTTTGCATAATAAGTTCATTTGTTTCTACTGAGATTATATATTACAGGTCAATAAATATAACTTAAATTACTAAAGAGGATTTTATTTAATTTAAACTTTACATAGGTTTGAGAAAATATCAGTTGTTTATAATAAAGAGTGAAAACTTCGAAAGACATCCGGGTGAGGGACGGAGAGTGTGCCTAGAGATTATGGAAGAAGGGAACCTCTCAAGCCATGCTTGGGCCTAACCACTCAACAGACTGGATCATGGAGTAGTGCTGACATGGTAGTTTAAAGGTGCTTTATTTGTTATACATTACTCAGAGATTTTACTATATTTCCCCGGGGGAAAAAATCTTCCTTTTTGGCTTTTTAAAAACAAAGGTGATTTCTTCTGATGTCAAAAGTATTAATGACATGTCCAACAGATTTTCTTTAGCCCTAAAACTAAGAGTAATGATTAACTCCCAACTACTGTTTAGTAGTTTCCCAACATTCACAAATTTTTCATCTCCTTGCCATAACTGTTCAAATTCTGTTTGGAACCAAAGGCTCTGGCAATCTAACATTTTATATTGTGTTAATGTCCTATACATTTTTTCACTCTTTACAATGATAAAAAGTGTTTTGTAGAGAACATGTTTAACTCCATGGAAGAAACATCATATAGAAAGGTAAAAATCTCACAAAGTTTTGAATTTAAGGTTTATATTTTTGTCATTAGACTAGATGGTTCTTCCTCATTCCAAGATTATGCAAATATTCAACTAATGTTTTTTCCTTCTGTATTTATTGTTTTATTACAAGAATTTCAATATTTCCTTTGTTCCTCTATATTTTCTATATTTGAAATTGAACAAATTTTACTTTTATAAAAAGAAAAAAACAATAAAAATAAATAAAAGTACATATACATACCGGATTTACATAGCGTCAAATAAATGTTATGGCAGACATAGAGCGGAAGAAGTTCAAAGAAAAAAAGGATGAAAATTAAGGTGGCTAAGAATGCTTCGTGAAGGAGGTGAGATTGAAATGGACCTTGATGAATGGCAATGATGTAAATTAAAGAGGGAAAGAAGAGCAGAAGGATCAGGGGCAGGAGAAATGTAAAATTTATGTTAAAAGGGGAAATAAATTAGTTTGTCTAAAGTGTAATATTTATGCAAAGCAGGGAACTTTGGGGATGTCGGGTACACAGTGTACAGAGCTTTGATTTAGGTTTGAAAGAATTTTATCCTTTCAGAGATAACTTTAAGAATAGATTAGAGTATTTGCAAGAGATTCAAATTAGTATGGAACTGTTTCACCTAATCAAGAAAATAGAAGCATTTTTTTTGAGTAGAAAATCACAAGGTCAGGAATGATTCAGATTATAAGTAACATGGTAGTGAACAATTCTGATTGGATAAATTTGGGGCCCATTTTGATAAAAAGAAAAACAAGATGTTTTTGTCTTGTGAATAAAAAATAACTTTGTCTTATCTTGTAATTCAAGGCTTTTAGAATATTCTTTTTTTCCTTTTTTTTTTCCTTTTTTTTTTCTTCTCTTTTTGAGGCTTATCTTAGAGCACAAGGCTTTTAGCAAGGTCAGCCTTTTCCAGGCTATGGTATAGGGTGGGCTTGATTCTTCCTTATAGAGGACAGGGTTTGATAAGATCAGTTTTTTTTTTTCCTCATATTGTATAGACTACAGTGTAAAACCTCAAATGTTTATAGGCTTCAGCAAGGCAGAGTTGGGCTGATCATACAGTTTGTGCCATGTACAATTCTAGGGAGTGCTAAATGCACAGTGCCCCCTGGAGTTGTATAATGCAAAATTAGCTCAGCCATACTTAGAAACCATAAAGGCCAGGTAGGTATGTTCTGAACACCATGAAGTTGTAATAAAAGAAATGTTCAGACTATATCCAGCCTTGAAGCTCCAGTTTGGGACATCTGCTATAGAATGTAGAGTCAGTCAATATTTTTGAGCAGGGAAATGATGCATTAAAAAGGTTTGTAAAGTACATTCTTTACAAAAACAGAGAAAAGAGACCAGAAAGAAGACCACTAAGAAAACTATTTCAATAATCTAGAACTAAGGAAACAGGGACCTAGGGCCATGGTAATAGGAATAGAAAAGAGAATTAAAAGGATTTAGTGATAGAATTCAGATTTGATTCAGAATCAAGGCAATTCAGGCAATATTGCACACACAAAAAAGTCCAGAGTGATGCGAGGTTTTGAATGTGGTTCCTTAGAAAAATACTTAGAACAAAAATATTTACTTTTAAAACAAATTTAGATTTCTAAAACATATTTTTAGATTTTAGATCTATAAGATTTAAATTTTATGTGCAAAAAACACAATTGAGGAATACAATAGTAAAAATCATGTTTTTAAAGATTATGCAATGCTATGGTACTGCTTATAATTAAAAATATGTGAGGAAAAAACAGACGAGAGGGAAAAGGAGATTGGAAAACTATGCAAAAATGTTAACAGTGACTATAAGTAATGTAATTATGAGTTATAATAACTCTCCCTTTATACCTATATGGGGTTTCCAAAATTTCTACAATGAATGAGCTATACTGATAATGAGAAAAAAAAATTGTTTAAATATCTTAAGGGACTTGCCTTATACATAATCCACAAATTAAATCTCCATTGTTTTGTTTTTGTGACAACCATTTGCAATAGCAATTGCTAATATGCTCGATTTTGGGTCCTAGTCTAGGGTCCTAGATACAAAATCCTTGCAGTCTCAAGTAGATAAATATTTAATGTTTTCCAGTAATGTAGGTTTGTGTTAGGCATTATCTTCTGATTCAAAATTAATTTCAAGTGTGTTAGTAATTATTTTAAAAAGATAGATTTTTTAGGCATTAGCTAATATCCTTTCTCGAGTTGTATTCAAGACTTAAAGCCTATCTGAACTTTTGCCAAGAACATGAAAATTCAAGGTAAGAAGGAATGATAATAGTATCGATATGTTTAAAGTTTAAAAAATGGGTTCACATATATTTGATATAAGGCTCATTTGATCTTTAAGAAAAAAATCAGTATGCAATAATGGCAGGTTATTTTAGCCCTGTTTTGTGGAGGAGACATTGAGCTCAAGATATAAAGTCTCTTGCTCAGTATCACAGTTACTAAATAATGAAACAAGAATCCAAATCAAAGTCTTCCATTTCCAAGCACTGTAATTTTTTCTACAGATTTAAAATGGGAAACCAGGTCAGCAATGCCTTGCCCAGCAGGGTTAGACCTTTCTCTGTACTGACAGTAAGGCCTATTAATCTTGCCACTGTTGCCCAGCCCCATGACCTAGTCAAGTTCCAGGTTGTCACCGGGGTCCGACCTGCTCCAGTGAAACCCAAAATACAACAAGAAAGAATAGAAAGTGGTTAAAAACATTTTTATTTAAAAAACAAACTTTCTTTAATTTCTTCAAGGCATATGCTGACATTTTAAACTTGGAACAGTGATTTGCACATAAGTCCTTCCTAAAATGAATATAAGAGCAAAGTTCTGAGATAAATAATGGAAATGAATGAAAATTTTATAAGTGTATCACTTCAATAAGTTGTATCCACCAGAATAATTTTTATGCATGAATCTTATACTCATTATAAATGGTTAGAAAGGGAACAACCACGGATAACCTGAAGCAGAATTTTAAGAACCACCTTAGGTACCACCTGTTTAAAACCTAAAAATTAGTTTTCCCTTCAGTCTTCTTTTAGATAATCCCATTTGGCAGCTATATGTACTTGCTGAAAGAATTTCTCATTGTTCTCTGATCAAGGTTATTCATTTGTCTTAACTGAGACTCTACAGTTCGTCATGCAAGCATGATTTTTCCTTTGGAGACAATTTTGATTTACATTCTCAGATTGTTCTTCATGCATGCATGGTTTTTTTGTATGCATCATTTTTTTTTTGTTCTGCCTGGATAATTAACTTCTTACTATTTGGATATTTGTTCATGCTTTTATGCTAACTCCCATACTGCTTTGTTCAGTAATTCCTTGTTGCTGGGTAACTTGGATATATTACAAAGTGAGCTCATCTATCACTCTGCTAATCACTTTAAGAGTTAAGCTTAAAACATTTGTAAAAAAAAGTCCAAACACGATAGCTTCTCAGAAGAAGCAAAGTTCATCCTTCTTCCCAAAGCTAACCCCTCCAGTATTATTTATCTACTTCTGCTGATGGGGTTCAGGTCATACCTCAAAATATAGCACCATGGCATTTTAAATATTTTAAGCTAAAGGAGTTTGAGAAAACAGCAGACACAGGAAGGTCACTCTAACTTTACCCCTGCCCTTCTTCCTTGAAACAGGTCATAAAATCCTCACATCGGAAGTGCCCTCCCTACACACAGAAGAAAACAGTATCTTTATCTCCAAAGAGGAAGAGATCCAAGAAGAATCCAAACAAGCAGGTCTTGATAAGTATCCCCAGTTTAGTGCAATTATCTCATTCCTCAACCTATCATATTTCTCAGTTTTAACTGTTTTATTTTGTCACCTAAAGCTTGCATTAAATAAATCTGTGTGCTTTTCTCCTGTTCGTCTGTCTCTGCAGTGTAATTTTCAGACCCAGCCAGGGACCCTAAGAGGGCAAAGAAAGACTTTTTCCTCCCCTACACTGCATAATAACTTGAGACTTAGCAGTTTAAAACAATAACAATAAACATTTATTATCTCACACCATTTCAGACGGTTAGGAATCTGGGAGCAGCCGAGCTGAGTGTTTCTGGCTCAGAGTATCTGATGTGGTTACAGCCAAAATGTCAGCAGGGGCTGCAGTCTGAAGGCTTAACTGAGCTGGAGGATCTACTTCCAAGCTCACTAATATGGTTGTTGGCAAGAAGCCTCAGATCCTCGCCATGTGTGTCTCTCCATTGGGTTGCTTATGAAATGGCAACTGCCTTCCTCAAGAGTGAATGAAGGGGGAGACAAGAAGAGAGAGTGTGGCGTCACTTATGCCACGTGTAATCAGTCACACAGACCATCCCTGATAAAACCTGGGAGGGGATGACACAAGAGTGTAAATACCAGGAAGCAGGGATCACAGGGAATCATCTTAAAGTCTGGCTACTGCACTTCCCTTGTATCCTTTATTATCTTCTCCCACTCCCAGCAATCACTTACACTTTAACTATTAGCTCTTACACTTTAACTATTCCCTATTTACTAGCTCTTCCCCATCTCAGTTCTAGATACTTTGAAGCTACATTCTGAAGCTTTACTTCTTACAGCTTCTCGGGGAAAAAGAAAAACCAAAGATAGGTTCTGCTCTAGTTACCACTCTTTCTCCAAGATTGAGACTCCTGAAAAAGAAATCCATACACACACCTTCTCTTCCTCACTGCCATTTCTTTGGTCCATAACAATTTGACTGGACCCCATTCTCTCCAATGGAACTGCAACCCACATCACTGGAACATTGCAAGGACTTCTTGATTGAACATTCCAGCACATTTTTCAGCTTACTTAATCTCTACAGCATTTATTTTCTATGAATCTCTTTTGCCTCGGCTGCTGAGACACTATTCTTCTCTGGCTTTTGTCCTAACTCCTTCATGACTCTTTCTTATCCTCCATTGTTAATCTTATTCCTTTACCTCTCTATAAATATTGGTATTTTTCACAATTCAACCCTCTCCTCTTTTTTCTCTTTATTCTAAACACTCTCCCTTTATAACTTTTATACCAGTGGCTTTAGCTACAATCTGTATGCTGCTAACTGCCAAATCTAAATTTGCAAATTAGCTCTCTTTCTTGAGTTCCACACCATTATGTATCAACTCTTTGCTTAAGAGTGTGAAAACTCTTAATTGATAGATAAGCTGGCTCAGTTTGAGGGGATCAATTACTATGGACAACTTATGAATGAGAAAAGAAACTTTAAAATAAAATGAAGTATTGTAAATGGAACTTTATCTTCAAAAAGAATTTTATCCATTTAGTACAACTCTTCCTGAAAAGGAATGATGGAATGTGGACCCTCCCTTCCACAAGTATGTCCACCAAACCATTATTTATAGTTTAACATAAAAAAGCAGACGGTCACCCTAAAATCACTTTATGCAGAGAATGATAAATATAAGAGCTGTACACAGTCACCTCATAATCAACTCCTATCTGCCAACACCTCCTTCAGATACTTCATAATAGCTATCCCAAGACATGTCACGTTCTGTCCTTCTAGACAAAATTGCTCAATTAAGACCAACTTCCCCCTGGAACATTCACGATTGGAGAGACCTAAATCTCTCCTAAACCATGGTTATAAGACCAAGTTCTGAAAGTCATGTCTCACAGTGTATTGTTAGCATAGACACTGGTCCATGTCTTGCAACTGTTACTACTACAACTACTCCTGCTGCCCCCACATTTCCACCTTACAAATATGCTGTGAGCAAGAGTTCATCATGCTCAACAACACTGTAATGCCCAATCACAGGCCCCCAGGCAGCATGCTGTCCACAAGATCAGAAACTTAATATTTGCATCTTGGTATATGTTCTTCCACAAGGGCAAAACCAGATATCAGGTGTACAGCTGTTTCCTCTTATTCAAGCAATGGATCTTATTTTTACCAGTGAGATCACTGGTATTAAGATTGAGTACTCAGAACTTTACATGCTTGACTCTCCAGAGCCTCCATTCTAAAACCTCTGTTCTTCAAATCTCATCTAGTCAGAAAATTCCCAGCAACCAGTCAGCAGTGCTACTGCTGTTTTAAGGTTTAAAACTGATGCAGAACCACAGGAAGGAACTCAGAGGTCCCAGAAGAGCCAGCACTCTGAAGATCTGGGCCCTGAACTCAGATTCAACCTTGCTTTTATAGGACTTATCCACACAGTTACATTTGGCCAGTTGGCATGGGCCTATTGGTTAGTTTGTTCTCAGGCAGTTACAGAGCGTGAGAGTTGTTATGGGTTACAGGCAGTTACAAAGAGTGACAAAGTGTGGGAGTTTCAGATAGGAACTTAGGCAATATATCTGCTATCTAGATAGAACAAGCAAAAGGGAAGTTGTCTTTAGTTAATTTTGAGGTCACCCTGCCCTTCAGCCTATGCTGCAAGCACATCTACAGATGCAGAACAAAGAGCTGATTGTAAAGTTAACCTTTCAAATGAAAATTCCTCTTCAGTGCTACTTATTATTCTTGGTATCCCACAAATTTACGGCTGGTGGTGTTTTTATACTGATATGTTTGTGTTTTTTGTTATGTTGAGAATGCTTTACAGATTCTTCAAAATTAAGACACAATTCAAATGCTTTACCACATAAATTATCTGGAGCCACATGCAATCTTAAAGTTCTGTTGACCAACCAGGAAGAAGGCACAAAACATTTCAAATAGTATCTCTGGTACAAAGACAAACCAGGAGTATTACGATCCTGAGAGTTGTTCAAAGACTGAATAAGGCCACCTTCCAAAGCATACCAGAGCCTAGGGCAAGAAGATAAGCTACCTGATATGACCTTCACGTCAAACATAATCAAATTAGAGGGAAGAATTTCAGCAGCAGAGTGGATTACAATCTCATTCCATTGATCTACTGACTGCATAGCATACAATGGGACAGACCTGCAAAAGGAAACACTGAGTACAGAACATAGGTGATGGTAAGCAGACTCTGATCAATGTTGGAATGGCTTTGCTTACACATTTTTTTAAAAAAATTTATTCTTATGAGCTGCATTTGAGATATCATGACACTGGCGTGAATCACAAGGTCAATAAAACCTTCTAAGATTCTGCAAGCCGGGTACCTCTTTCTCCTTGACATTCCCCTGTAACACCTCAGACAGGCTGTTGAGATTGAAGTGGAGGTTGAATGTGCAGCCTGAAGAATATTGTAAATGTTTGTAAAACCTGCTGAGGTCATTTTGGGGAAGGAGATGGCCAAGAACAACAACAAAAAAGACTGTCAATCTCTGCTGAAGGCTCACCTGAATTTAGAAGTCATGAATTTATCATGGCTATTGAAGGCCCTTAGGGTTTTTTCACATTTAATGTTCATGATATTCATATATATATATATATATTTTTTTTCTTGATTATACAGAATTTAAGTCACTAATACAAGCTTCTATAGCCAGTTAGCGTTTTGTGGTTACATACAATAAAATGGGCTAATATAAGATAAAGGAATTCCGTTGAAAGAATAGTGAAGCTGATGAAACAAAGGGAAGGCTAATGAACCAATATGTAAAGGATGAAGCCAAAGCATTTTCATAGGTCTCACTAGTAGAAATGAATAGACTGATTATTTAGGACACAGCTTCCTATGTGAATCACTTAATACCTTTGGATTACTCCACTCCCGAGTCCAATTCCAGAAAGAGAAACTCTCTGACCTAGCAAGGGTCGTATGTTTACTTAGGAGAGCTGCCTCCAAGACTGGAGTATAGTGCTGGAGATGTAATTCACCAAAGGGGAATTGGGATGTTGTCACCAATAAAAAGGGACTGAATCATGGTGAGCAAAAGAAATTGACAAGTGTCCGGTGCAGATGAAACAGCAGAAGTAAGGTTTGAATCTGCATTTGTCAGATGTAAAACTGAATGTTGTGTGTTCTTTTTCAAGTTGTCTCTAGTTAAGGATGGAGAAAGTAGATTGTTCTTGGTGAGGGGTGGCTAATAGCACAAATGAAACATGAGTAAAAATGTGAGAGAGTTGAGAATGCTAGAAATAATGATGGATGATGGAGCCTCTGAACTAGGAAGAAAGTGAGGCCAGAAGGGGACGCAAATACCAGGAGAACTGGAGGGACAAGATGGTAAGGCTCGAGGTGAGGACATTCCTGAGAATCTCCTAATGCCAGAAATTCAATAATGTAAACCAAGTGCGAGACATGTCCTGAGAGGATGAGGTATGTCATGAAGGGTCGTCAAAGAGCAAGTAAAGTTCCAACTGCGTTTTAGTATCTGATACAGTCAGCACACTAATTATTTGGTTTATTGAAAACTTAACCATGAGAGAGACAGTTAATTGCCACAGCCATCTGAAAAATAAAAGCTGCTCCAGAGATTTTATAATTTTGTGCTGAAAAAAGAAAAACAAAAGCTATATTGATAATGGTGTTTACAAACTAAGTGGAAAAGTCTCAAGAATATTTTATGAACAAACTTATTTTTTCTACCCAACCTTTCCCTCTAAAGAATTGTTTCATGACTCCAGCTAATCTGCTCAAATAAAAGTGTTAACGCAAACCTAGAGGCAGAAGGTTTTAGGTGCCGAAAATAGTCTTACTGCTTAAAGAAATTGAAAATGGGTGTGTTTATTTGCTTTGTATTAAAAGGAAGGAAAATACAACAGAAGAAACCTGCCATTTTTTATGAAAAGAGCAGAACATAGTTTAAATGAATTTTCATAGAAAGGGTAAGAGTGGGAGAGAAACAGGTGTGGCTATAAAAGGGCAACACGTAGGATTCTTGTGGGGATGGAAATGTTCTATTTACATCTTGACTATTGATGCCAATATCCTGGTTGCGATATTGTACAATATGATACTATAGTTTTGCAAGATGTTACCACTGGGAAAAATTAAGTAAAGGCTACGTAAGATCTCCATATTATTTCCTACAACTGTATGTCAATCTATAATTACCTCAATTTCAATAAAATTATTTCAATAAAAAGTTTCATTGCAAATGAAAACACACACACACACACACACACACACACTGAACTTCCTTAGTTATAGGGAAGAACAGTTATCTCTACCCCTTCTATTTCCACACCCAGTAACTTCAACTAGACCAGTGGTTTTGTACTCCAACTGTACATTTGTTCCCTGGGTGACCATGACTGTCAAGAGGGCTGAGAATCACTGAACCTCTTCCTGTCTCTTTTTTACTCCTCCCCAGAAGAGGAGCAGCTAGTTGGACACGTGAATCAGGGAGAATAAACAGCTCAGCCCTTCTGCCAGTTTTTAGACTTGTATCTTGCAGCGTAGGTCTGCTCTCCTAGCATGGGCCTTTGGTGTTCAACTGCGCCTGCGACTAGTGGAAAAGTCTGGGGAAAGGATGAGCGTGCCCACTTGGCCATGTCTTCCAGTCAACTTTATTAAGGTGACATTTTCACCTCCAACTGTCTGACACTTGTCTCTCTCTTGATTGGTTGCAAATTCAAGAGGAAAAAAGGGATAATACTTAGTAGCCCATGCAAGAAAGGGCTTTCAAATGATCTGAACTCTTATCTTAGACCAAGGGACCCTAGATTTGCCTTGTCCTCTGCTCTCCAGCATGTAGAGAAGATAAATGTGGAATGTGAGCAGGTCAGGTTGTACCTGTTTACAGAGAGGTTACAGGTGTAACCTCTCACTGATGAGCTGCCACTGTACTGGGAGGCATGTGACTTGCTACTCCTAGAGGGACTCTGCTCCAAGAATAGGATACACACACATAGGGACTAAAACGGGTGGCCGTTCTAAAATGAAGCCAGCTGCACCAGGCTCAACCTCATTTCTTGGAACTGAGCCCTGGATAGTGGAAGGGAATGGAAGCTGCACCTAACGTGTTGCCAGATGTCAGAAGGCCTCTGCATTTGGCCATGTGCATGTGCATTGTTTACTGTGTACCTTTTAAAGCCGAGTAAACTGATTTGACTCCTGAGTTTGTTGTTTTTTTTAATCAATTTTGAACCTAGGACCAACTGATATTGAGAAACACATGTAGCAAGTAGTCCACTCAAATTCCAACACCTGGTACCTGCTCTTCAAAAACTGGAAAAAGTTCTTTGTCAAATTCACTTAGTTGTTGCAGTCGTTCTGTAGGTTAAGGTACCTATCATTCATTCCAACCGTAATTTCAATTTTACTTCCTTTTTTAGAGAAACAGAAAAGCTAAAGGCTCACCTTCTCCTGTTCTTTTGTTATTAGAGGTGGCCCCATGACTCAGTTCTGACTAATGACATGTAATTGGAATTTTTCTGGTTCTGCCTTTTCTGCTTCAGTCTTCTTGCCTAGAACATGTGTGTGATGCTTGAGGCTTAGCAGTCATTGCTAAGTATGACAGGAGGACAGAAGGAATCTGTTTCCTTGCTGGCACTGTTGAGCTACCATAGCAGTCTTAGACCTTCCATCCCCAAACTTCCTGGTATGTGAGACAGAGACCTCTTATCTCTTTAAGCAGTCAAATGCAATTCTAACTAGTATTTAACAGCTCCATTTCCAAGTGTGGTGGGCAGAATAATGGCCCCCTAAAGATGCTCATGCCCTAATCTCTGGAACCTGTGAATACACTGCTTTACATGGCAATGAGATTTTGCAGCCAGGATTAAGTCAAGGACCTCCAGGTGGGGAGAGTACCCTGGATTATCCAAGTGGGCCCAGTGTTATCACAAAGGTCCTAATCAACGAAAAAAGGAGGCAGAGGGGAGGCTCAGTGAAAGAGATGTTATAACAGAAACAAGGTTAGAAAAATGCTACAATGCTAGCTTTGAAGAAGGAGGAAAGGGGCCATGAGCCAAGAAATGTGGAAACCTCCAGAAGCTGAAAAAAAGAAACGAAACTGATACTGACTGGAACCTCCAGGAGGAACACAGCCGTTTCAACATCTTATTTTAGCCTATGGAGGCCTGTGTCAGACTTCAAACCTACTGAACCATAACTTATTTGTGTTATTCAAATCACTGTATTTGTGGTAATCTGTTACAGCAGAAATAGAAAAATAATACCCTATGTTACAGCCTTTTAATAACACCTCTACTTTTTAAATCAAGGACAGGCAAAATAATAATAATAATAATAACAACTATTTTTTAAGAATAAAAAAAATGCCCATGAGACTGACCTTTTTATAGCCATGGTAACAAATAAACACTAATGCTGGTTTAAAAAACCTTAGTTGATCAGTGACAACTTGCTTCAGTAAACATGTCTCAGTAACAGGAAATATAATGAACTTCTGTAACCCATGCTTTTAAGGCTAATTTTCAACGCCTCAGTAACCAATACTTCCCATAAACCCCATATTTGCTTTGCTTAAAGAGACTTTATCTGATCCTTAAAAGTTTTCTTAAGTAAGTAGTAAATTCAGTGTTTAGGTTTCAGATTTTTGCTTATGGTTTCATCCTTTGATATATTGTATGTTTTCCTTAAAAGAAGAGATTTGTTCTTAATAAGGATTAAGAAAAACACAAAGTACCAGGTTTTGGTACCAGTACTAAGCAAAGAAAGGTGGTAAAGCAATATATGAGCATTTGTTTTAATTAAGTGGAGAAATAACTTGATGTGTTTACTTAAAACTCTTGATTTGTTCCTGTTTTTTATTTAAAAACAAATATTCTAAAAGTAAATAAAATTAAGCATGATCCCACCATCTTTATTTTCGAAATATTTAAAGAAGAGTTTTCTCTAATCTTCCTACCAATCCCACCCAACAGAGGTAATTGCTACTGACAATTTTATGTGTATCTTTTCAGATATAAACTTCAGCACAGGAGTGTTATTGATAAACCAATCGCCATGGTGTTGCTGGGGTTTTGGAATGTATTTTATATAGTTGGGTACGGTTTAGTACTTTTAACAGGGTTATGAGCTTCTTGAGAACAGTAATCATGATATATTCATCTCTGCATAACAGGTGATGTATGTTACATAACAGATTTTTGACAAATACTTACTGAATTAATAACTGAGTTTCTCTACTAAAATCCCATTTAATCTCTGAGGTAAAAATATAATCCTAAAGGGATAAGGATACAGATATAACTGTAGTATACTCTTTGGGATCTGAACATATGAAGTTCTAACACAGTGTTATTCAAAAGTAGTGAACTGGTGGTCTATCAAGTAGTCAGGAGAATTTGCCATTTCAGAGAAATATGTGAAGAGGTAATTTTGTTCATACATAGTTTGTAAAAGTGAAATTAATTGTAATTAGTACTTTTATAGAAATCCTCATATTCTTAGTTTATTATTTTTAAAATGGATATTATTTTCACATGATTCAAAATTTCAAAAGGTCAAAGAACAGTAAAAGGTTTCTCTCCAAACATATTCCCTAGCCAATATTGATCAGTTTATGTATCCTTCCAGAAATATTTTACAATATACAAGAAAATACAAACACACACATATACACACCACTTCACATCTTTTAACACAATAGTTTCAGCTATACATTCTTTTGAACCCTACTAATTACACACAATAGTATGTCTAAGATAACTTCCCATATCAGTACACAAAGAATGACCTCATTGTTTTTCACAGCTACAGAGAATTCTTGAAAGGGCACAATGATTATTTTCTTTTCATATTGCGACAAAGGTCTTAATAGATAACTGTACAAATGTCAGTTCATACACATTTAAATCTGCCTATAGGATCAATTCCTAGAAACAGAATAGCCGGGTTAAAAGGTATGTGAATATGTAACTTTTAAAGTTACTGTCAAAATCTCCCTTCATGGAAGGCAATTTCTCTAAGGTATACACCTAGGAGAAGAATTACTTGGTCATGTAGTAACTGTCGGTTTAACTTTCTAAGGAACTGTCGAACTGTTTTCCACAGCTGCTGAACCATTTTTGTATTCCCACCAGCAATGTATGAGGGTTCTTATAATTCCACATTCTCTCCAACACTTGTTACTGTCATTAAAAAAACGTTATAGACATCATTGTAGGTGGGAAGTGGTATCTCATCAAATTTTTGATTTACATTTTCCTTGTGATTAGTGGTGTAGAGCATCTTTGCATGTGCTTACTGGCCATTTGTATATCTTTGGAGAAATGTCTATTCAGATCCTTCATCCATTTTCTTATTTGGGTTGTCTTTTATTGTTAAGTTGTTAAAGTTCTTCATATGTTCTAGATATGTTTTTTATCAGATATATGACTTGCAAATACTTTATCCCATTTTTTAGGCTGTTATTTCACTTTCTGGATAGTGTCTTTTAAAATACAAAAAAAAATTTAATCTTAATCAATTCCAATTTATCTTTTTTTTTCTTTTCTTGCTGTGCTTTTGCTGTCATAGCTAAGAAACCATTGCCTAATGCAAGGCCATGAAAGTTTACATCAATGTTTTCTTACAAGAGTTTTATGATGTTAACTCTTAGATTTAGGTCGTGATCCATTTTTAGTTAACTTTTGTATATAGTGTGTGGTACTCAGGTTCCAAATTCATTCTTTTGTATATAGATATCCAGTTGTCTCAGAACCATTTATTGAAAGACCATTCTTTCCCCCACTGAATTGTCTTAAAACCCATATTGAAAATCTATTGACCATAAGTGTAGGGGTTTATTTCTGAAATCCCAATTTATTTCTTCATTTATAGATCTATCCTTATGCCATAGTTTTGATTACTGTAGTATTGAAGTAAGTCTTGAAATGGAGAAGTATGAGTCCTCTAACTTTGAACTTCTTTTCCAGGATTTTTTGGCTATGTAGGGCCCTAGCAATTCTATATGAATTTGAGGTTCAGCTTTTCCATTTCTGCAAAAAAAAAGGCTATAGAGTTTTAATAGGAATTGTATTAAATTAATAGATTAATTTGGGGGAGTACTGTCATCTAACAATATTAGGTATGCCAACCATGAACACAGATATCTTTTCAATTAGTCTTCTTTAATTTCTTTCTATGGCATTTGGTTTTTACAATATGAATCATCCACTTCTTTCATTAAATTTATTTTTAAGTATTTTATAATTATGATGCTGTTATATATAAAATTGTTGTCTTAACTACATCTCTTGATTATTATTGCTAGTATATAAAAATACAACTGTTTTGTATATTGATGTTATATTTATGCAATATTGCTGACTCATTTATTAGCCCTAATGAATTTCTTAAAAAATTAATCAGGATGTTCTGTAGATAGGATTATGTCCTCTGCAAATAGAAATAATTTTACTTCTTCTTTTCCTATCCTGACGTTTTTTATTTCATTTTCTTGTCTAGTTACCCTGGTTAGGACCTCCAATAAAATGTTGAATACAAGTGGCAAGAGTAGGCATCTTTGTTTCCAATATTTTTTAACTTCTAATTTTTCTCCAAATTATAAAGATAATTTTTACTGGTGATAGTAGTCATCATATTTTAAAACTATAGTTAATAAGAGTGTTTTTAATATTTTCCTCAGAAACATAAGTTGGCTTGGGCATTAAAATAGATTCATGTTAAGGAAGGGTCATATATTCTTACTCCTTTATGAACATTTTTGATTCAAAAGTAGATGTTGAAAGTTTTTATCAACTTTTTTCAGTCTGTACTGTTGATACTCCTTAGACCCATTGAAATATGATATATAAAGATGATTAAATATTAGGACATCATGACACAGATGTCCTAATATTTAATCATCCTTATATATCTGAAATAAACCCCATTTTATCATGGTATTTTTTAAGATATGACAGGATTCTTTTTTCTATGATATTTTATTTGGTATTATTCATTAATATTTACAAATGAGATAAATGGGAAGTTTTTCCCCCTTTAGTCTTGTCACATTTAGTATCAAAATCATTCTTGCTTCAGACAAAGAATTTGGAAGGTTTCTTTCTCTCCTGATGTAGCAGAATAGCTTAAATAGTTTGAAATTATCTATTTCTTAAAGGTGTAAACACTAATGGAAAGCACCTGGTGCTTTTGTGGGCTAGTTCTTTGTACTTTTTTTATGGTAATTGATTTGCCTAAACCTGGTTTTTTTTTTTGTTTTTTTTTTAAGATCAGATTTTGGGACATTATAGTTGCTTAAAGAAACAATTTATAGTTTCTTAAAGAAACCAAATTATTGCATTAGGTATATTTTGCTTTTTTTTCTTAATTAACTTAGCTAAACGTTTATTTTTTTTTTAAAGCAACCAGCTCTTGGATTATTTAATTCTAATTTCTGTTTTATGATTAAGTGGTTTCTACTTTTATCTTTTTAACCTCTTGTCTCTGCTTTCTTAGATTTATTTAGTTGATTTTTGTTTAACTTCATTTAAATGCTTCATTTGTTTTCATTGTTCCTTAATAGTTAATGTGGTGATAATTTCCAACTGCTTTGTGATTTATTTACCTGTGGATAAGATCTAATTTTAAATATTTGTAGATCCAGATTCTATGATGTTTGTGGCAACATGACCTGGAGTATAAGTAATTTATAGTTGCTTAAAAACCAAAATCATTTAAACAGGCACTCATAGCCAATGACAACGCTGATCAAATTGGGGCGATCGTTTTATGAACATTATAGATGTCTAACCAATGTACCGTATACTTGAAACTAATTTAAATAAATTTATTTAAAAAATTTGGAAGTGCTTGACATAGTTTAGTCTTTGCTAAAGGACAGCTAGGCCCTGAACTTTACATAAACCTTTTGCATAGTAACTTATTTTATCTCAGACCCAAACTCCACCCAATGTCCCTAACACTGACTAAAATTTTGTGCCTTGACCTTACTTTTTTTTTTGCAATATTTGACACAGTCCATTAAGTTCAAGATCCACACCCCCAAGCAATTTTAGTACACCCTTCCTCTTTATACAGCCACCTGTCCCATGGTTTCTGCATATAAAAGTTTTGCTTGCTCATTCCTTCTCACAGATGTTTCTAGCTTAGGTTTTGAGTGTCTTCTATTGAAATTGTCTCCCTTAATTAAGTCTTGCATTGCTGTTATCTGGATTTGAATTTTTGCTCACTACCATAGGAGTTTGAAAGGTACTTTGAGTCCTAGAACACCATTTATTCTACTGAATCTCATTTTTTTGTCTCTCTTTTTACAATATAATTTTTTTTGTTACCCAATATGACTTTTCCCCTTTTACTGGATGAATAGAACTCATTTATAATTACTATAATTATTGATACAAGAGATATGTTTAATCGTGGTTATGTCATATTTTGTTACAACTTATATTTTCAAAATTAAAAAATAATTTCCTGTGTGAGACTTTGCTTGCTCATATGTGTATTTCTTCTGATGGCTGTATTTTTGTTTAATGTCTAATCTCTTTCTTTAGACAGCATTATAATACTGTCTGAACAATTATGGAATTAATAGCTTTCCACTTCCTTTTACCTCTCCTTTCCACAACTTCCCAATTTTAGTTAATAATGTTATCTTTCTTAATGTTTATCTTTTCAAATGTCTACCTTTCTGTTTAATAACAATAACCCTCATGTTTGTTTGTCTTATTCTTACTCATCAGCAGTCCTTATGTACTCTAACTACCTTATGCTTTCTAGTCACTTCCTCTTTGATAAAATTGATCCACTGGCATATTCTGCAAAGTTAATGGAAACAGTATCCCTCAGATCCTGTGTTTCCAGAAATGTCTGCCTTTATGCTTAAGCAGTGGTTTGACTGGATACAAAATCCCTGGGTCACCCCTCTTTCCCTGAGAATTTCATCTGTTTTTCTCTGTCTATGTTTTCTGCGAATGAATGTTGAGGAGAAATCTGAAGTAGGCCTAGGTTTTTCTCCTTATAAGTAAAGTGATATATTTATTTTCTTCAACTTTCAAAGAATACTTTATTTTTGAAATCTAATAATTTTATGAGCACATATATTGGTGTTGACCACAAAGACCATTTTAGAAAATAATATATGCCCTTTTATATTTTCAGACTCAAATTTCCTATTTCTTATTTCTGCATTTTTTTTCTTGAGTTTTATTTTTAATTTTTTTCCTATTTCATTATTTTTTTTCTTTGCTTTCCAGATCTATAGATTTATGTTTTTCCTCAGCTCTGGCAAATTCACACCGTCATCTCTACATATTGCCTCTCCTCCTTTCTCATTTTTCTATTTTAGAACACTCACTGTTAGATCTTCTCATTCTATTTTCCATATCTTTTAACCTTTTATCATATTGTCTATTTCCTTGTTTCTCTTTACTGCATTCTAGATCAATTCTTCAGATATATCTTCTGGTTCACAAGTTCTCATTTGAGTTATCTATTCTAGTTAATCTCTCCACTGAGGGTTCTTTTTTTCTGCCAACAATTGTATTTTTTATTTCTGGTTTCTTTTGAATTGTTTCCATAATGTTTCTGCTCATTCATTTCTAAAGTGTTTCTGTGTGAATCACTTTCTTCATTGTGTACTTTTTAAAAACACGTCACACATAGCTGTTTTATGTTGTATTCAGCAGTCCCCAACATTTTTGGTGCCAGAGATGGGTGCTCCTATGAGAATCTAATGCCTCATGATGTTAGGTAGAGCTGAAGTAGTGATGCTGGTGCTAGGGAGCAGCTGCAAATATAGAAAAAGTTTGCTCGCTTGCCTACCACTCACCTCCGACTGTGTGGACCGGTTCCTAACAGGCCTCAGACTGGTACTAGTCTGAGGCCCAGGGGTTAGGGACCCTGATATATGTAATTGTATTCTAATCCTTGAATTTGGGGGGAATCTAAATCTGTCGTTTCTTGTTTCTGCTGACTCTCACTCATGGTTATTATCTTCTTGTGTGTTTGATAATCTTGTTTGTGAGTCTGTTGCTTGATCATAATCTGCGGGAGTCTCCTGAACTAAATTTGGAGAGCTTTCCTCCAGAGGTTTGTTGCTATTTTCTATCAGTAAACAACACCACCTCAGTCCTCTCTGGGGTCTTTGGCTTAGGGTGCCCCATATTCAGCTTGTCCACATGGCTGCCATTCCAAGTTTTGGTACCCACAACAATTTTGTTCCTATAGAAATACTTTCTCAGGTCAACACAGTACTTCCTGGCATTTTGCCCATCCAAATAGCTTCCTGTTTCTCTGGCTCTCTACTGTTTTCCAAGCTAACAGAAATTTGGCTTATGACACAGTATTTTGTGTGTGTTCGACCTTGACTTCTCCACAGACAGTGGTGATAGGACCGTACAGGAATGTTCACAATGTGAGCTCTCTTCACCCCCACTGTCACAGATGCAGACTGTTTTCTGAAAATACAACTTGTCCATGTGATACATATGTTGCTGCACTTCCTCTGTTTCCTGGAATCATATGGGGTTCAAGGAAGCTTTCGCATCCAGCCTATGGATTTCATTTCTGCCTTTAAAACAAAAGATTTAGGATTTTTACAAGAGATTTAAGTTATGTCCTTAACCTTCAAGCAGTATATTTTGCTATTTCACCCTAACCCTGACCCCAAACCAATCCCAAACCCTAAATCTAATGACATCCTTCTAAAATATGGGCTCTTAACTGTGAAGATTGGGTTGTAAACTGCCAAGGTCCTTGCAATCTGTGAGGCCAACCAAGGGTAGCCTGACCTCCACAAATCCTCCTAAGAATGGGGAAGTAGAAACTGATAGGAGAACAATGAGGGTGTTGAAATGCAAATGATTATAGCAGAGTGTGTAGGGTGGGGATAATCTACAGAAATGCAAATGACTATAGTAGGATAAGTAGATTGGGTGGGGATAATCTTATTTTAATCAGCAAATGTATTCTCTTGTATAAAAGCAACTTACAAAAATAAAATCGCTAGCTACTCCATCATCAGTGGATAGTTGGCCTTCCGATCCAAGCTTTCTGTCTTCTTTTCTCAACCTGTTGTGCGGCGTTTCGAGACCCCCACGAAGGACAGCGACCTCCAGATAAGATGTTAACAGGAAGCGCTTTATTCACGGATTCGAACCCGGGCTCCCACCAAGGGCGAGAGCCCCGAGACCCCTTCTCCCCTGAGTTTTATATCCTCTCGGGGGGTGGTTACGTGACCTTCTCCCTGATCGGTGGGACTCAGGTGCGTCATTGCAGTTACATGCATAAGCCAAGCGGAACGTGGGTGAGCTATTTTCCCTGCTAACATTTTTCTTTAATTACTGTTACTGGCATTGTTGGGTAACCTTTTCTTATTGTCCCTTGCCTGGGGCTGGGCCAGATGTTAGCTGCAGGCTTACATGGAAAATTCCTATAGGGGGATTATCTTAAAGGCCTAGGGACAAGGCCTAGGGACAAGGTGTAAAACAGCCTTTTACATTCCCCACTGCTCTAGGGAGATGTTGAATCAAATCATTGATTCTAATGTGTCATCTGCTGGGATGGGTTGGTAGTGGGAGCGGAGTACTAAGAGTTTAAGATCCTGCGTTCGGGTAGCTATAAGTCGAGTAATCGAGCGGAGCAGACAAGGACCAAAGGTTAAGGCCAAGAGAAGAAGGAGGATGGGCCCCGCCGCGGCACTTATAAGAGTGGTGAGCCATGGAGACCAGTTAAAAAGCTTTTCAAACAAATTGTATCCATTCCGCCGTGAGTCTTCCCTATCCTTTAGGTGTCTCCGTAACAGGCTCATGTTTTCCCTGACTATGCCCGAGTGATTGGCCCAGAAGCAGCAAGTTTCGCCGAGAGCCATGCATAGCCCCGCTTCCTTGAGGAAGAGGAGATCTAATCCTCTCCTGTTCTGCAAAACCATTTCTGCCAGGGAGGATAGAGAGTCTTCGAGGTGAGAGACAGACGCCTCGAGAGTACTGAAGTCCACGTCTATCTGGGTGCTGAGGGCCTGGAAGTCCTGGCTTCCTTTAATGAGGGACGCTGTCCCTACCGCCGTGGAACCAGCAATCCCTATTCCTAATAAAACAGGGATTAAGATAGGGGCCCGTCTGAGCCTGGGGCGCCCTGTGGTCGAGAGGTCCTCAAAACCAAAGTGGGCACGGCCTCCTTCACCTGAGTAGTAATACACCTGTGGAATGATGTGGGCAAGGACGCAGATCTCGTAGTCTGAGGTCAGGAGACGACTATAAGCACATGGCGTTATCCCTGAGGAACAAGCCCACCACGTATTATTGGGTGCCTGGAGGAGATAGGGAGTCCCCTCTAGATTAGTGCCAGCTGGGAAGAGGATAGAGGAGCTTGAGTTACAGTTATCCCGGAAAGGAGATGAATTCAAAGAATAGTTAGTAGACATAAGACATGTCCCGGTGCCTTGCAGGTTACCTAGAGTGAGCTTGGGTGTATGGCCCCAGTTGCAGGACGAGGGAGAGACAGTAGAGAGAGTCAGGTTCCGAATGTCTACAGGGTCTGAGCCCAGGTTAGCTATGGTGGCTAATCCCATGTAGAAGGGGGGTTCCTGCCCCAGGCAAAGCCAGCAATCTGAAGTCAGATTGGGGTCCGATCGGTTTAGGACCCGAAACATGGCCTCTACAGTCTGGAAGAGGGGGGTGACCCAGGGTCTGGGACCAGGAGGTGATGGGGCCAGGGAAGAGAGTAGGGGAACCGACGGGGTGGAAGGGTGTGGATGTAAAGGCTGGGGAAGCAATACCGGTGGTGGAACTATTAAGGGCCTCAGGGGTCCGATCGGGTTGACAGGCAGGGAGATTACTTTCTTCTGGAGTGTGAACCTGACACCCGGGTCATGACCTGATACATAGAGCCTAGGCCCCATGTCTTCCCAGTTTGCCAGGCCCTGTCTGTAGGGGAATGGACAGTAAGAGTTACTGGGTTACAGTCCCCTACATTGCAGGTGCCTGATTTGTCAGGTGCGCCGGACCTAATCTCCCTCTTGAAGGAAATCTCCTGGTCTACGGTTTTCCAGGGGGCTAGAGTTTCACAACCCCAGGCAGCGCAGTAGAAATCATCTTCCCCTCCGCAGTCAGGGGGCGCGGAGGCGGGGCAAATATACAGTTGGGTATGCCAGAGGCCTCTTTCTAAGTTGATGTGACCACAGCCATATCCCCGTAAATGGGACCCTTCATGCCCCTTCCAATTACCCCAGTCTTTTCCTAGTAAATTACAGAGATCAAATTCCAGGGTGGGGATAGTCCCTAGGGCAAAGGTGTCGGCAATTAGGCTACCGTCCAGAGTGCTGGTTAGTTCCCATCTCTCTCTCAGTGGGGGGATGTGGGGGTTAACAATGACCCCCGGCAGTGAGAGGAGGACAAGGAAGAGAGAGAGGATGGGATAAGTCTTATCTTGAGGGGGTCCGCGGTGCGCTGAACCTTCCATGTTCGGTCCGGATCAGTGGGTGCCTCCTTTAGACGGGAGTGGTGGATCCAGGCGGTCTTTCCAGCGACCTTGGCTGCCGTGGGGGTGCTGATGATCACAGGGAAGGGTCCGTCCCACCTCGGGCCGAGCTGTTGTAGGTCCGTCTTTTTTATGTAGACAAGGTCTCCTGGGTTGAACAGGGGCTTCCTTTGGCATTCAGCAGCCGGGGATGGTTGTCCTTCAGTAAGTGCCGTTCTGGCATGTCCCCGGGCTAGCTGGAGAGCCTGCAAGGACTTAAGCAAACTTTTATGGGAGAAATCAGCTAAGTGTTCTATGCCTAGGCGGGGGACAATAGGGGGTTTGAGTCCGTAGAGGACTTCAAAGGGAGAAAAACCTTCTTTTCCGGGGGTACAGCGAGCCCTTAGGAGGGCCTGGGGGAGGAGACTTACCCAATCACCGCCAGTCTCGAGTTTCATCTTAGTAATAGTTTCCTTGAGGGTTCTGTTCATCCTCTCTACCTGACCTGAACTCTGGGGCCGGTATGCACAATGAAGTTTCCAGGTGAAATTTAGTACCGCAGCCAATTGTTGAGTTACTCTGGCTATGAAAGCCGGACCGTTGTCGGACCCTAGCTGGATGGGTAACCCGAATCGAGGGATAATTTCGTTGACCAAATGCTTAGCTACTATCTGGGCAGTCTCTCTCCGGCTAGGGAAGGCCTCGACCCAACCTGAGAAGGTGTCGATGAACACAAGGAGGTATTTATATCCTCCCCTCGCAGGCGTCATTTCAGTGAAATCAAGTTCCCAATGTTCACCTGGGTTTCGTCCCCTGAGTCGGGCCCCAATTAATGAGTTTTTGGAGCCCGAGCCTGTATTGACCCGTGCACAGGCTTGACATCGGCTGACAATATCTCTAGAAGTCTGATAGATTCCTCTGATTAGGTAGTGCTTCCGGACTAGGTCAGCTAGTTTAGTTTCCCCTAGGTGGGTGGCTTGGTGAGTCTGGCTCAGGATCTTTCGCCCCACTGCTCTTGGGACCAGAACTCGGCCGTCAGGTAGGAGATACCAGCCCTTAGGGTCTTTTTCACCCCGTAATCTCTGTCCTAGTTTTTCTTCTTCTTGGGAATACAGTGGTTTTTCCTGCTGATCCAGGTTTTGAAGGGTCAGGACCGTGGGGCTGGTTTTCCGGGCTATTTCTCTGGCTACCTGATCAGCCTTATTATTTCCCTTAGCAATTATAGAATTGTCCTTCTGATGGCCGCGGCAATGTATTACTGCTAACTTAAGGGGTTTCCAAACCGCTGCTAATAATGCCAGGATTTCTGGTGCATTTTTAATGTCCTTTCCTCCAGCCGTCAGGAGGCCCCGTTCCTTGTATAGGGCCCCATGGACATGGAGGGTGGCAAAGGCGTACCGGCTGTCAGTGTACACGTTGACCTTTTTCCCTTCTCCCCAGTTCAGAGCTTTGGTTAAAGCAATGAGTTCAGCCTTTTGGGCTGAGGTGCCCTTGGGGAGGGCCTCAGCCCAGATTATTGAGTCTAGTGTGACCACGGCCGCCCCTGCATACCTTATGCCGTTTTCCACGAAGCTGCTCCCATCAGTGTAAAGGGTTACCTCGGCGTCGGAGAGGGGGAGGTCCGTGAGATCAGGCCGTAAGGAAGTCAGCGAGTCCAGCGTGTCCGCACAGCAATGCACCGGCAGAGATTCATCTGCTTCTGGCAGCAAAGTGGCTGGGTTCAGGGCCGCAGTCTGCTGGAAAGTGATGCGAGGCGGGTCCAGGAGGAGGATCTGGTACTGTGTGACTCGAGCATTAGTCATCCATTTGTCCGGCGGCGAGCGGAGCAGTCCTTCTAGGTTATGAGCGGAGGTGACCTGTAAAACCTGGCCGAAAGTAAGTTTTGTGGCCTCTTTAACTAGGACAGCGGCCGCTGCAATAGTCCGGAGACATCCTGGCCATCCTGCCGCTACCGGGTCTAATTTCTTAGACAGGTAGGCTACTGGTTTCTTCCAAGGCCCGAGCTTCTGAGTGAGCACCCCCTTTGCAGTTCCTTTATTTTCCGCTACAAACAGCTGAAAAGGCTTTTCTAAGTCCGGGAGGCTGAGAGTGGGGGCCTGGGTGAGGGCCGCCCTCAGAGCTTGAAACGCTCTATCCTCAGTCTCAGTCCATATTAGGGGGCTCGTTCCCCCAGCGGTAGCTGCATGAAGGGGTTTGGCTAGTTCAGCGAACCCTGGTATCCACAGGCGGCAATATCCGACAGCCCCCAGGAATTCACGGACTTGGCGTTTGGTCTGCGGCGGGGGAATTTGGAGAATGGCTTGTACCCGACTGTCTGCCAAAGTCCGGGTTCCTTCGGCTAAATGGAAGCCGAGGTAGGTGACCTCTCGTGAGCATAGTTGCGCCTTCTTGGCAGACACCCGATATCCGAGGTCCCCAAGAGTACTGAGTAGGTCTCGGGTAGCCTGAATACATTTTTCCTCCGAGTGAGTCGCAACCAGCAAGTCATCTACGTATTGGAGGAGGGTGACCCCCGGGTGGTCAGCCCTATAACCTTGTAAGTCCTGGCTGAGGGCCTCGTCAAACAGGGTGGGGGAGTTTTTAAATCCTTGGGGGAGCCGAGTCCATGTTAATTGTCCTGATTCCCCCTCCTCTGGGTCATTCCATTCAAAAGCAAAGAGGAGCTGGCTCTGAGGCGCAATGGGGAGACTGAAGAAGGCGTCCTTGAGGTCAAGAACACTGTACCAGGTCTGGTCGGGGGGCAGGAGACTGAGAAGGGTGTACGGGTTTGGGACCGTGGGATGGATAGTTTCTACCCTCTTGTTTACTTCTCTGAGGTCCTGAACCATACGGTACTCTGTGGTATTTCCTTTACGGACTGGCAAAAGTGGGGTGTTCCAAGGTGAGTGGCAGGGGACCAGGATGCCAGCCGTTCTCAGTCTCTTAATGTTGTTTTTGACCCCCCGTCTGGCTTCTAGTGTCATAGGGTATTGACGTACCCTTATGGGGGTTGCAGTGCTGGTGAGCTGGACATGGATTGGTGGCCTATGTGAGGCCAGTCCCGGGGGGTTGGTTTCGGCCCAAACATGGGGGATCTCAGTTTTCCATATCTCAAGCCAGTGTCTCCCGGTCTTAAGAGAGTCCTCGTAAAGGATATATTCCTCCTCTAGGGGAAGAGTTACAAGTAATTTTCCTCCTGTCCTAATTGTGGGGCTTCCTTCGCCGTCGAAGGAGATGGTGGCCCTGAGTTTGTGTAGTAAGTCTCGTCCCAGGAGAGGGTCAGGGCATTCAGGAATTACTAGAAAGGAGTGAGTGACAAGGCCCCTTCCTAGATCGGCAATCCGGCCTTCTGATCGGGGGTACGCCTTAGGAACCCCCGTAGCCCCAACAATCTTTATCTTCTCTGAAGTGAGAGGTCCTACAGGTGTTTGCACCACGGAATGTGTGGCCCCGGTGTCCACTAGAAAGTCAATTAGTTGCCCTCCTACCGAGAGTTTTAGCCTGGGTTCCCGGAGGGCAAGGGAGCCCCGAGGCTCTCATTCAGTCTCTTCAACTAAAATTGGGGCCTGTGGCCCTGTTCTCTTGGGACGGTTGGGGCATTCATTCTTCCAATGTCCCTCTTCCTTACAGTAGGCACATTGATTCCTTCCCAGTGTAGAAGCCCTCTGTTTGTTTAGGGGCTTACCTGGGTCTCGTCGGGGGTTCCGTGGTCCTTTCTTTTCCTCCCGCTCCAGGAGGACCTTGGCCATCTTCTGGGTCAATTTCTGGGTGGCATTAACAGGATCTTCTCGTTGGTCGAAGACCTTTTGAGCTATAGCCACTAGTTCGGAGAGAGACTTACCTTCAAACCCATCCAGCTTTTGTATTTTCCTCCTAATATCAGGGGCCGACTGGGAGACAAACTGCATCAGGACCGAACCCTGATTTTCTGGCGCCCGAGGGTCTATGGGGGTCCAGGTGCGGTAGGCCTGGTAGAGGCGCTCTAGATAGGCTGTGGGACTCTCCGAAGGTCCTTGTCTAATTTCAGTTACCTTCGAGAGGTTGGTGGGCTTCCGGGCGGCTGCCCGGAGGCCCCTAAGTAAGATCTGGCGGTAATTGTTAAGGGCTCCTTCCCCATCCCGAGTGTTATAGTCCCAATTGGGCCGGGAGGAGGGAAACTGGGTATTAATCTCCCGTTCGTCTAGGGTGACTTCCCCCCGGCCGTCATGCACTTGTTTCTTTCCCTCTAGTTTAATTCGTTCCCTTTCCTCAGTGGTGAAGAGGATGCGGAGGAGCTGTTGGCAGTCATCCCATGTGGGCTGATGGGTATAGAAAACTGACTCTAAGAGGGTAATGACTTCCTCGGGTGCTTCCGAGAAAGGGGGGTTTTGACTCTTCCAGTTATATAAGTCAGAGGTGGTGAAAGGGACATAGGTCCGGACTGGATGCCCGGTGGGATCCCTCTCTCCTGTGTCCCTAAGAGGGAAGAGGCCGGCTATATTAGCTTGGGCCTCCCCCGGTGGAGCAAAATGGGTGCCACTCCGGGTGTGTGGCGGACTAAGAACAGTGGAATCAGGTTCTTCGGTTGCTGACGGGGCTGAGGGGAGGTAGGGTGGAGGTGCACCCCGTGGGCGGGACGATGGTGGTGTCTCAGGGGGTGCCTGGAGAACTGGGGGTTGTGGCCTAGGGGTTGGGGGATCTGAGTGGGCAGAATCCCTAGACACCAGAATCTTGGGTCGAGCCCCCAAGTGGGGACTTTCCCGGTGGTAACCACAGGCTTTTAGGTAGGAAGGTTTGTCCCATATAATATCAATCCAGACATCTATATATGGGATCTGATCAGGGTGGCCGGGCTGCCTGTAACAGAAACCCCGGATGGCATTAGCAATGCCTGGATCCAGGGTTCCTGCCGCTGGCCAGCCGACTCCGAAGGCGGGCCATTCTAATTCACAGAGTCTGCGTAAATCAAAGGCATTCACCTGAGCCCCGTAACCTTTTGCCCGCCTACGAAAATCAGCAAAGTTCTTAATCAGACATGCCAATGGGCTCAAGGGGCCTTTTGAAGTTCCTTGCCCCATTTTGGCCGAAATGGGGACGAGGAAGCCCAAAACTTCTGTTTTTGGACTGACTTTAATTTGATCTCGTCCTATTGCCGTTCTGGGTCCCAGCACGGAAAGAGGAGAGTCGCTCCAGAAACAAGGGTCGGAGCACGATGTATTTCACACAACATGAGACAAAGAAAGACGATGAAAACGAGAACAATAATTAACCAGACATACAATGGCAACGTTGCAAGAAACATAGCACATTTAACATTAAATTAACAGACCGAACAGAACCAGGGCCCGCGGAGGTCGTCACCCCCGGGGCTGAGTCTGGCACCCGAAGGCGGCGTCCCGCCGTCCACAGACCCAATTATTCGCGAATTTCAGAACCAGATACCAAAACCAGAGAGGCCTGACTTACCGGCACCGGGCAGGCCGAGAACAGGTACAGGTTGTCCGCGGACTGGTGTCTGTCCCGTAGGGGATCTCGCTGGGGCCTCCAAATGTTGTGCGGCGTTTCGAGACCCCCACGAAGGACAGAGACCTCCAGATAAGATGTTAACAGGAAGCGCTTTATTCACGGATTCGAACCCGGGCTCCCACCAAGGGCGAGAGCCCCGAGACCCCTTCTCCCCTGAGTTTTATATCCTCTCGGGGGGTGGTTACGTGACCTTCTCCCTGATCGGTGGGACTCAGGTGCGTCATTGCAGTTACATGCATAAGCCAAGCGGAACGTGGGTGAGCTATTTTCCCTGCTAACATTTTTCTTTAATTACTGTTACTGGCATTGTTGGGTAACCTTTTCTTATTGTCCCTTGCCTGGGGCTGGGCCAGATGTTAGCTGCAGGCTTACATGGAAAATTCCTATAGGGGGATTATCTTAAAGGCCTAGGGACAAGGCCTAGGGACAAGGTGTAAAACAGCCTTTTACAAACCTTCCACCTTTCCCACTCAGGATTATTTTCCGGAGCGTAGCTGGAAGTGGCAGGATTTACCACTTGCTGGACATGGCACTTAACATCCTCCCATACTCAACCCTTTCGCTAATTTGTAATGTAGGGATTTGTCTCATAGGTTTTTTTTTTCTTTCCTTCTCATTCTGCTTGTTTCTTTTGGGTAATTACTCCCCACAAAAAGAAAAATGCTAGCTTTACAATACGGTCTTCAAATTCTTGGTCCTATGACATTCTTTGTGATAATTTTATTTTTGAAGTTACCAAATGCACTTTTAAAACTGTTTGGCAGTTTTCAATCACTAGAGGCAACTCATCTTGCTTGAAAATATTTTCCTAAACTTTAATTTTACACTTAGTTACTACTGTGTGGTCTCATATTGCCAGTGCTTAAAAACATATTATTAAGGACCTTGAAAGTGTTTTACTAAAGCAAAAACATGATGAAAATAGTAATATAACTATTAAAATTCAAAGTGTCATAATTGTAAAAAATGAACAAGACCTTTATTTTTAGATAAGTGAAGAGGTAAATGTGATAATTTCATAAAAACAAGTGAATAAAAAAATATGAATAGAAGTTTGAGAGTGGATATCTGAAAATTAGCTACCTGGCTATTTTTTTCTCACTAGTATCTCCTAAGAAACTTTTTCAAGTTTTGGTAAGAAATTAAATATGCTTTCATTTCAATTTCTAACAAAACACTGTGACCTCTGGCAGCCCAATTAAATTTTTCATTACTAGAATAAACAATATGGTACAAAATCAAATAATCATCTTTGCTAAAGTCAGAAAGAGGCCAAAACTAATACTTTATTCAAAGTTGCACTCCTTGTATCCTAAAACAGGTTTTCTCACTGTTGTCAAAAAGTTTGTGAAAACTAGCCACAAAGTTATTGAAAATTATCAAATTTAAAATCAGGACATAAAGGCATGAATAGCAAGTCATACCTTTGTTAGTTTTCTATTGCTGAGTATATCATACATTTACTATCTCTTTCTGTTGGTCAGGAATCCGAGGTGGGTTCTTTGCTCAGGGCCACACAGGTCTTGTGAGTGTGTGTGCGCGCACTTATGTGTGCTTTATCTCATTTAATTCTCTCAAACTGCCACACAGGGCAGGTCCTTGACCCAGTATATAGATGAGGAAGCTGAGGCTTAGACAATGTCCCTAGTAAAACAAGTCTGCTCACCAGGGTGCTATGATACCTCCCATGGGGCTGCTGTCTCATCTGAATTCAAATGGGGAAGGATCCACTTCCCAGCTCACTTATGTTATTGGCAGAATTCAGTTGCTTGAGGTGGTAGGATTGAGGGCTTCAATTTGTTTTTTGGTGTTTTTCCCCTACTGCCTATCAGCCAGAGGTTGCCCATAGCTCTTAGAGGTTTCCTACATTCCCTGCTGTATGGGATTCCCTACCCTGGCCTTTGCTTCCTCAAAACCAGCAAGCAGGGCAAGGATGGGGGAAGAGAGACTGAGACAGACTCCAGCAAGATGAATAACACAATCTTATATAAGGTAATCACATAATCATGTACATGTAATTATATACATCCTATTATCTTGGCTGTATTCTTTTA
Source organism: Cynopterus sphinx (assembly GCA_030015415.1). Taxonomy (NCBI): domain Eukaryota; kingdom Metazoa; phylum Chordata; class Mammalia; order Chiroptera; family Pteropodidae; genus Cynopterus; species Cynopterus sphinx. Next base: position 138,727,899 of record CM057380.1, read on the forward strand.
GTTAAAAGCAAGTCACAGGTCTGCCCACACTTGAAGGGACAGGAACACATAAAGAAATGAACACCAGGAAGTAGGGATTGTGGGATCACCTTAAGACTGATCTACATAATACCTTTTAATGTAGAAAGACTTTGATTATGCTCTAGACCCTCATGGGGGTGTCTCATTGTATCTGATATATGCGCCATGATAGCTTTCTAGAATCCTAAAATTTTAAAATTCTGAGACATATCTGTCCTCCTGGATTTGGATAAGGTACTATATTACTATCCTCATTCTACAAGTGATGAAACTTACCAAGAAGTGACTCAATCGAAAGAAAACTCTATTCCATGTGTTTCTTCTCTGTTCTTAATACTTCATTACCACACTACTTCACTTCTGACAACAGCTGTGTGGATCTTCCACCCATCAAACAATTCTTCAACACCAGCTGAGTGTCTTATAATTTAACTCAGTTTGGACACTATCTACCTAGAGATAGGTTCAGCTCTACCTGGAGATAATAGTTCAGTCTCACAAGTCCCCTCCCAACTCTGCCCCTACTTTAGATGCTAATCACAACTCCAGATTGTTACCTGCCTTCTGACCTACCAGTCATAAATTGGAGGTTCCCACGAACCTCTCTCTTCAGAATCAATTAATGATTAGAGCAGCTCACAGAACTCAGGAAAACATATTACTTACTATCTTACCAGTTTATTATAAAAGAATATAATTCAGGAACAGCCAAATGGAAGAGATGCATAGGACAGGTTTTCTGGGAATGAGCATGGAGCTCCATGCCCTCTCTGGGTACAATACTCTCCCCAAATCTCCACATGATCACCAAGCTAGAAGTTCTCCAAACCCTTCTGGATTTTTATGAAGGCTTCATTATGTTATGCAATTAGGTAGCCATGAGCAACAGAAGCAAAGGCCCAACTCCCAAACCACGAGAATTGCAAGAACGATGGCCCAAGCCAAAAGCTACTCCTAGGACCTCCCAGAAACACCCATTTTTAATTAAGAATACAAAAAATGTTCCCATTGTTCTTAGGACATTCCAAAGGTTTTAGGAGCTCTGTGCCAGAAGCAAGATGAAGAACAAATTTATATTATAAATTATACCTTATTCACCTTAGGCAAAATAAGTGTTCAGGCTCTGAGGTCAGAGTCTAAGTTTTTGTATACATGTGGACTCCAGAGTTCTGAGATTTAGGGTCTATAATACAGAGATTCCAAGAGCTATCATTGCCATGACAGCAACCAGGGTTGAAGGATTCAGAGCCCCAGAGAACTTGTAGATGCACTTGCCGCTTTCCATCAGCACAGTTCTTCTCTTTCCCTGGAGGGCACCTTACACCTTCTTGTGGTGGGAGCTGAGGATGCTAGGTGGGGCCTAAGGAGAGGTGTTGCTTTTGGGAAAGCAAGGGCCAGGCATAGCTCTATGCAAGACATGACACAGTTCATTCTTCACAGCCACCTTCATTCTTCACACTGCAGATCAAGTGGTATCAATCTCCTTCTAACTTTCAGAGTTTTCCAATTCCTTTGAATAACATTCAAGTTCAAAAGCCCCCTAGCTTTTCCAACCCTATCTCCTACTATTGCACCCTCTGTTCAGCCACACAAACTCCTTCAGTCCTTCAATCTTTACTGAGCACATATTCTGCTTCAGAGTCTTTTCCTTCTGTTTCCCAATCTCTGCATGATTAGCTCCTCTTTATGCTTCAGGTCTGATAAATTAGTTCAATAGGAGGCATTAGATTGAGATAGCCTGCATAAGCAAACCAATATCTAAGCCTGTAAATGCTCAAGGTTACACTGTCAAAACACTAAGGGCAACTCATTACAAACTGTTGGGAGCCAAAAGACCCTCATCCTGACCGCCCAGCCCCCCCGGCATAGAACCTGGCCGTTAACAAACCTGTATGCTATCTAAAGAATGCAGGAGCAGGTAATGCTCCAGGGAATAGTTAACCACAGAAGGTATTAACATACCCACCGGATAAGGAAGGACCTACTGAATGGCTGTGGACCTGCCCAAGGAGCCCCTCTCCTCCTTGTTCCTCTTTTCACTTCTAACCTTTGTACCCCCTCACCCCAGCAACCAAGGACCAATGAAATTGTAACAAGTATCCCCCTGCCTAGTCAGTCCTGCCCCCCTTTGTTCTTCTGTATAAATATACCTACTCTGAAATAAAAAATTTGAGGCTTGATCAGAATACTGTCTTGCCTCCGCTCCTTTTACTCGCCCGTTTCTCTTTCAGGCTGGACCCTCTTCGAGCCCGCGAATAACTAGGTCCCGCGAGTCGGGACAACAAACAACCAATGAGGCTTTATGTTATAGCCGATCAAATTAATTTCCTTACTTTGCTCCCACATTTTCTCTATATTAGTCTCCCTCCCATCCCCACCCCCACCGTGTCCATAAAGAGCTCCTGCTTCTGGTTTGGCATTGCTGGATTCCACCCAAGCAAAATTATAGGTATACATCTGATTCAGGACAGGGCAAAGTTCTCTGAGTGGCCCTGCACCGAGAGAGAAAGAGGGAGAGAGAGAAAGTTTTTTGAGCACAGGAAAGAATTCAAGTGCACGCCAGAGTTAGAGTCAAAAAGAAAGTTTATTAGAGATGGGTGGAGAAAAAAATCAAGACAAAAAAGCACAGACAAAAAGCCCTGAGTGTTTGGGGAATTCAGTTTATACATCATTTTTTCATTTCTATGAATTACAGTTTAAAGACTTTATTTACCCATTTTCCTTTGATGGTAGGGGTATGCAGTCTGAAAGGTAAGAGCATGTACCCGTGAAGAGGCCTGCTGGCAATTCCCTGCCTTTCATCCATAGGTTCCCCATATTTTTAGCTATAAGGAATGAATGACTTTGATTATTTTGTGTAGGGCCCGACTTAAAGACTGTTTTTCTGCTTTCCCTTCATGGTATGAGTAAATAGTTTGTTAGGAATCCCAGCAGAAATCTTGCTTTGTTCTATAGGTTACCTCGTGGTCTGGCTGTAGGGCTGATCAGCATTTTGCTGAATATAACTTGATTTAACATTTAATTCTCTTGCCCCCTCCCTAGCTCTACAACTGACTTGTCACTGTGGACTTGGGCATGTTTCTTAACCTCTTTGGGCCTCCATTTTCTCACCTGGAATTTGGGTTATAAAGGTAAAAATACTTATCAATCAGGGTTGTTTTGAGGCTTAAATAAGTTAGAATTTGTAAAATGTTTACTGTATGCAAGGCATTATTTTAATCATTTAATAAATGTTCGCTATTATTGATACTGTTACAAGAAAATTTTCCACAATTTACTGAGCTAATAGGCTTTTATTCAGCAAATTATAAATGGGGTAGCATCTAATTTAGCAAATAGAAAGGAGCTCTAAAGAGCTGTACAAGGCAAGAAATGCTTACAATCCGAAGTGAGGAAGAAGTTATATTGGGCATCTGCTGATTGGTTAAGGCACGGCTACTTTCCTTATATGGAACAAAAAGAAGTCTAGGAGTGGGGTAAGGTAACTTGTGCTGAGCAGGTGAGTACTGATGGATTGGCCTAGGACTTCCTTTTCTGGGAAAGCTGAGAATAGAAACTTAGGTTTCAGTTTGCAGATGTGGGGCTTAGCATAAGTGATTCCATCTTAGGCTTAGTCAGGACACTTTAACAATACCCAATTGAAATGATTTGGACTTAGTAATAGGTAATATTGTATACATTATACTGAATTAAAAATTAATATTAGAAGAGCTATTGTTATTTTGAATCAAAATATAAACAGGATGGCTTAAGAATGAAGAACCTAACTCATAACTTTGTCTTGAAATTTGAGTTATGACATTTGAACAACAATTTATTGCCATCGACTTGTGTGCCCATACATTCTTATTGACCCCTCAAAGAAATATATATATGAATTACTCTTAATTATTTAATATATATACATTTATCATATATTTTTATACACACACACTAGGAATGAAAAGCATGATTTGAGGAAAGTAGTATTGCTTATTATTTTTATATAACCTACCCAGAGGAACAAACTACAATAAAGCTTTCCTTATATGGTACCTAGAGCAGGAAATGGAGGAGGTTCCGAGTTAGAGGAAACTACAGTAAAGGAGGCACAGCAAGCAAAGAAGTGAGCAAAGAAAAATGACATCTTGACCTTAACCTCGCCCTGTCCACAAATCACTTACTATGTACCAGAAAACACTTTCATTCTTAATAACCTTGTATTCTAAGATAAGCCATGAATAACAGGAACTTTCTAAAAGCCTTGACTAACAGGAAATCCTAAAAGCTTTGCCTCCCAAGATATGCCATAAAAACAGTAATATCCTGTTTTCCTTTCCAAAAAATGGGAACATCTTGTTCTTATCCAATCTGAACTGTCAACTGCTATATCTGAGCTATAAATATCTGACATATCATCAGAGCTATAAATTCCTCTTATTTTATTTGATGAGCCACTACTTGTGAAAGATTGGCTCCCTTGAACTGCTAGCAAAAATGTTTCCCTGTCTGTTAGGTCGGTGGGGGAAGGGCCAGCCGGATGCCTGCCTGGAGACTCCCCAGCTTGACACCAGGAATCCAGACCTGAATAGGGCCCACCCTAAAGCCCTGTCACCACCCTAATCCAGAGGCTCAATTAGCATTCGATTAACGATTAATGTTCCCCACCCTATACCTCTACCCCCAGGTAACCCATAAAAGCCACGCCCTCCCACCCCAGGGTGCGACTTCTCTGGCCCCTCTCCTCTCTGGACCAGAGAACCTTGCCCGGGAGCGCTCTCCCAATAAACGCTTGCTTTTCAAACTTCCGATGGGAGTGTCACGCGTGTACCTTACACTGTCTCCGAATTTTATTTTGATAGAGTTCCTGAAAAGTCGGTAGTTGGAATTGATTTTCTTGGGGAGTCCTGAGGTTGGATGCACCAAGTGCCATCTGCATGGGTATACCACTCGTGCGGTTGGTTGTACAGGGCCGTGCCTTTACTTTAATGTTCTGCTATCGCCATCTTGAGATTCTTAGTAATTTTTCAAAAAGGATCTCTGGAATTTGTATTGCTGGTCTTGGATGCACCATAAACCTCTCTCCTGAGCACCCAAATGAGTTTGACAGACCTTTTTATTTGGAAAAGCTCTTACCTTCATCTGTAAAATAGCATAATACCTCATATTTGATGATTACATAAGTATTACCACATTCAACATCTAGAAGTTTCATAAATAATAATTCTGAGTTGTCCCATTTTACTTTTTTTGAAGTAGAACTATGCCCTCATATGATCTCCTTTTCTTCTTGCCAAGAGTCTAAATAGAAGCAGCAATTTATTTGAACAAGTATTAATGTGAGAGTTTTGTGTTCATTTTTTCACTTCCCATTCATTCTTCCTAGTACAATCAGACTGCATCCTCTACCACCACCTCAATGACCATAAATGACCTTCTTGTTGCTAAATCACCTTCAAGTGTAATCTTGTAACAATTTTGATCATGTCTATCTTCTGTAGCACCCAACTACCGTTCTCCTATCCCTTTAAGCACTGCTCCGCATTGTCAGTTGCCAGCCAATTGCTATTCCTCAGCTCTCTCCAAGGACTTGATGTTCTCACTTTACATACACCTGTTATATACATCTATTCCTATACCTTCAATTTTCATCTATATGCTGGTTACTCCTACTATGAATATATAAGGTGTTTTTGATAGCAAGATACAGAAAAATTCAACACTAATTTTATCAACAACAGAAGGCATTAACTGAATTTTGTAACAGAAGGTAGTGTTGGAATAAATTTCTAAGCCCATGATGGAGCCATTCCTGCCCAGGGTGCCACATCAGCTAAATCATTTTACTTTTGTCATTTGACAGCAGAGAGAAGTGGTACTGTTCAAGCATAGTTCAATCAGGAAACCTGGCAGTTTTCCTATGATTTCTTTTATTGTCATCCTCTGTTTAATTTCACTCAACATGACAATGCCAAGAAACAAGAGTGTTGCTTAACAGTCTTGCTTAACATTGTCATAAATTTGAGGAAAATTCTCTCTTACAAATTATCAGCAAAACTTTTCCTGCTTCTTATTGTCCCCAAAAGAATCGCATGCCCACATACCCATCCTGGAACCCCTCCCTGTGGCTGAGGAAATATAGTGATTTCTTGATAGGTTGAGTCCTGCCAATCCCTTAATCAATCACTGTGGTAGCCACTGATTACCTTAATCTAGACCCACTTCTGAAGATGAGGTCAGCTCCCCAACCCATGTGGCAACTATAAAATAAGGGATGAAATGAATATGTCAAGGCAACCACAATGTACATCAGATCTCTCTTATTCAGTGACTAGAGACTTAATACAAGTATGCTAAGCATCTGAAAGGCTGGTTTGTAGCTAGTGCAGGCACTAAAATCTACAGGAAATCATTGTGAAATAGTTCTAGCAACTGCGATCTCACGAGGGCTTACACATCTTTGACTTTTAGAATAATTGGCTAGAATAACTAGGACTTACCTTGTTATGTAATTGACATTTTCTTAAAAGAGAAAAAGAAAAAATAAAACAGCTGTGATTACTTTTTTGACTATCTAGAAGAATGCAGGCACCCAAAGCTGAACACTTCACTGTTGGGAGCCAAGACCCTCATCCTGACCGCCCAGCCCCCCGGCATAGAACCTGGCCGTTAACAAACCTGTATGCTATCTAAAGAATGCAGGAGCAGATAATGCTCCAGGGAATAGTTAACCACAGAATGTATTAACATACCCACCGGATAAGGAAGGACCTACTGAATGGCTGTTGACCTGCCCAAGGAGCCCCTCTCCTCCTTGTTCCTCTTTTCACTTCTAACCTTTGTACCCCCTAACCCCATCAACCAAGGACCAATGAAATTGTAACAAGTATCCCCCTGCCTAGTCAGTCCTGTCCCCCTTTGTTCCCCCGTATATATGCGGCCATGAAATAATAAAATTTGAGGCTTGATCAGAATTTTGTCTTGCCTCCATTTCTTCGTATCTCCTGTCTCTCCCCTCCCCCCATCCTCCACAGGATCCTCTTCAACCCGCGTTGTCCTGCCCCACCGGCCGGGGCACTTCACAATACCGGGGCAGTAACCTGCATTTTCCTGGTCTTGGAAAATCAAGTAACCAATGAAAAGGCCTAGATGGGCAACTGTGCAACACTCAGGTGGGGTGGCATTCAACAGATAGGAAGGACCATGAAGTTCTGTTCTTATCTGCTGGGTCAAGGTCTTCCACTGTCTTCCAAGGTTTAATTGGCTCATGGAGCAACAGAGGATTCTTCCAAAAAGTTATTCTATTCGGAAGTAAATGCACGTACTGTCACGGCTATTTGACTTTTTCTTTAACAGCATATGAGCACAATTTCCAGATTTATAGCTCCAAACCTATATTTTCCATAGATACCTCAAAAGCCTCATGTATGAAATGTAAATAAACTCCTCCTCTTCCAAAAATTCCTCTAATCCTCTCAGCTCAATAAATGGCAGCACCATATGCCAACCCGATTCTCCAAATGCAAAGCCTAGAAATTAGCCTTGACTCTTCACTTTCCCCCACCCCAACACTAATCAATTTCTAGATGCTATCAGTCCTATCTTTATTACCTTTTGAATCTGTCTGTCCATTTCACTGCTATTATTTTAGCTTAAGAAATCATCAAAAGACTCCCATTAGGTCTCAGAGCCTCCACCTGTGATCTCTACAATTCATTACCAATTACCAGCTTTAGAGTTCTTTCTAAAACTCATCTTTCCAGTGCATGCTCTGTCCTTGCTTCAAACCTATTTATGACTCTGCCCGAAGTCCTCCAGACAAACCCTAAACTGTAAAACATAACACAGGCCATGAGGCCTCATTTTAGCATTCTAGATGAGGAGAGAGCAAACTACCAGCCAGCCAAATCCAGCCCGCTGCCTGATTTTATACAATTTAAGATTTTTAAATTTTTAAATGGTTGAAAGAACTCAAAAGATAAGTATTTCATGACACTGAAAACTATGAAATTCAATCTCTGTGTCCATAAATGAAGTTTTACTAGAATACAGCCCCACACATTCATATTGTCTACAGCTGCTTTTGAGATACAAATTGGTAGTCATGACTAAGCCAGTATGGCCTACAATTACTACATGGCCCTTTATAGAAAAAGTCTGCCAATCTCTGCTCTATACTCATTGCTCATCACTCTCTACTGTACCCATCCGGAACTATGTGAAGTCCCTCAGAGGCCACCCTTTTCTCTTTGACCTGCTCCACCCACCCCTCCATGGGAGCTCTCATAGAACTAACTCCATTTTAGCATTTAACAGTTATTCTGATTGTCCTTTTCCTTATCTGCTGCAAATGTTCACCACTGAATCCTCAGCACTCAGCACAATCCCTGCCCTTCTTTAGTGCTTGATAAATTTGTGTTGATGAATGAGCAGCATTCTGAAAAAATGAACAAACTTGGGTTCCAATTTTCAAGGACTTAAACAGGGAAGTCAGCAATATAAACAACAAATTAACTTATAAGGAAAAAAAGAAAAGAAAAGCACTAAAAAGTAGCTCATACTCTGCAACATATTCAAGCAGAAATAATTCCACCTGGGAAAAGGTGCTCCTTCTTTATAAGGAAAGAGTAAAGAAATAAAATGGAGTCACTATGGTCAATTTGCTAAATTTTAAAATCAAGTAGGCTGAGGCATGACAAACTGGTTCTTATCTTGCCTTAACTAGCCTGAGAACTTAAACTTTTGAAATTTCTCACTTGTGCCTGGAGATATATATATAAATACACAAATATGTTATTGACAAAAGATATACATATGTATTGTTGACAAAAGAACATCCAGCCTAAGAAAAAGTCTTATAAAATTTTATTTGAGCCAAACTGACAATTACCAGGCAGCAAAATCTCAACAGATTGAGAAAATGCTCCAGAGAATGGCAGTTTTGCAGCTTCTTTTGTACATCAGAATTAAAGGAGAAGATGTAGGAAAGGTTACATGAAATTCGTAGGTGGTAGATTAAAGAGGCAGGGGAGAATAAAGCAGGGAAATCTCTGAGATTGGATGAAACTCAAAATGAGAAGACACATACTTGTTTTACATTGGTGGGTATAGGATAGTTAACATTTACAGCACATAGAGATAGTATGTGTACGACAAGTCAACAACGGTAGGTTTTCTGGTGCCCACCGTTGTGCCTTTAAGGGGCCTGATAAAGAAATTTACTCTGAATTCAAAGGAATGTTATCTTAGATGCATAAAGATAACAAAATTTCAAAGGTTAAGACTGCCCTTTATCAAAGCAGTTACAGGCCTAGGGCATGTCTACCCACCATAATCTGCTTTTAGTTAGGAATTTTTACTTTCATAGCACCACGTGATTACTTTAAGCCTTTGGGTTTGTGAGGCCCACCATGAGGGCCTCTCCTGAGTTTGTCAGGTTTAGTATGTGGCTCCTTTTTCATCCACAGTATAAATAAACCCTATAGATAACCCTTTGATAACCCTTTGAAGAACTTACAAAAGAATGTTTACAACTCCAGACCACCTGACATCCATCATTCAGACCGCCTGACATCTGGCTGATTACCATTTTGAACCAACCCAAAGGCTGAGAATGAGAAACTAATTCTTCTCAAGAATGTGACTTTCTACTGTAAAAACTTTCAGCCTAATATTGTAATAACGTTGCACAGTGACAGATGATTACTAGACTTAGTGCGGTGATCACGTCATAAGGTACATAAATGTCAAATAACTGTTGCATACCTGAAACAAATATTGTATGCTAACTATAATAAAAGAATGTTTTAATAAAAAAAGAAACCTTAGTTTTTCTTTCTTCTTCGCATTATGAGTAGTGCCTAATTGTGTTTCTGACTTGCATAGCCTAAGACCCTTTCATAATTCTTTGTCATTTTATTTCTAGCCAAAGCCTCCTGGCTGTGTGCTCAGTGGACCTGTAGAATCCTTTCTGGTTTGAACATCAAGCTCTTACCTCCATGATGAAAATCTTATAGAGCTTTTCTTGTTGACATGTAATGTCCTCGTCTGTAAAATAAGGCTCAATAATTACTTCACAGGATTAAATTAATACGGTTCGTTATTGAAAGCAAGTAGCTCAGCGTGTGCTCTCCACAGAAAGTGCTTAATAAAGGGCGGTCACTCTAGGTCATCAAAAATGCTCTGTTTGCCCGTAATTAACGGGGTCTGTACCCAAGGGGCTCTCCGATATGTACCGCCAAATGTATGGCCCTGCATCAAATGTATCCCTGTGATAAGAGCTGCAATATGGGACTTCAGCTGTTCAAGGCCAGGCAGCGAGTGGGGCCACATCTCCAGGGAAACTGCCGCGAGCTGGCGCCGGGTAGGTAGAAGACTACAACTCCCGTGGTGCTTCACGCGAGCGTAGGGGTACTCTATATTTTACCACCCCCCAGCTCCTTCCGTGAACCCCGCGGAGGTTCCGCCCCGAGGGTTTGCTCCTCGTTATCTCGGCAGTGCCAGTGTGGTTCCGCTCCAGCCGCTGGAAAAACCCATTCTCCGGGTCCTACGGCATTGTGTGAGGGGCAGGAGTTGAAGGACAGTCTCTGGCTGGTTCCGGCGGCCCTGGGCCCGCGGAAAAGGCCCTGGATAACGGCCGCGATGCCCCACCCGCGGCCGGTCAGTCAGCTCCTGGATCTGTGAGTCCGCCCTGCCCCCGGCCCAGCACCTCCCCCTCCCCACCCTGGATTCCTGATTTGCCATCCCTCGGCGGGGACAGTGGTGTCCCAGTGGGCCGCTGGGCGGGGTTGCCCCTGTTTTCTGCCCTGGTACGGATTCCCCGTCTTCCTGGACAGCTCGGGCCCCGCCGGGTCCTGGCAGTGGCCTGCTGGTGACTGCGGCTGGAGGCCTCGGTGGAGCAAACACGAGGCGGGGCTGTCAGAAGCCTTCGCGGTGCTCCGCCCGGCCGCTGCGACCGGGATAAACACCGATTCTTTGAGGCAGCGCGGATCCTTGACTGCGGTTGCTGGGTTCAGCTGCCGGTTCTGCCATGCGCCAGCTGTATGGCCGTGGGAGAGTAGCATTCTCTTTCTGTGCCCAGTTCTTGATCTGTTAAATTAGTATAGCAGACAGGACCTAGCTCATGGAGGGGTAGCGAGGAGTACATTTAACGTATGCAAAGTCCTTAGAAGGATACCTAGTGTCAAAAGAAGTTCCAGAGAGCTTCACTTGATGTGAATGCTTCCATGAGGGAGAAACAAGTAGCTCAGTGACAGTTACCTGATGGTTTATAAAGCTAGAAAGAGGAAGTTGTTAACCTTTAGATAGTTATTCCAATAGGCGTTTGCAAACAGCAGGGGGTTCTTAAAAGTGATTATCTTATACTATTTTAGGAAGACTATTTAAGTTGATTATCAGAGGTATTTACAAGAGATAACCAGTTGAATTTGGCTTTGTTCATGAAATAATGTAGATTAAGTTTCACTTATGTGTCCTAACTGGTTTGGTTTGCTTGGGGGATTTTCAAGCCTGGTCTCCATTTTATTTTATTTTAAAACTCCCCCCTCTTGATCATCCAGTAAGCTAAGAGTGTGAACAAATATATTGTTACTCTCACTACCACTGTCAATGTAGTCATTGGGATCAATGGTCATGTCATCACTGTTACCTACAGTTGCCTAGTCCTCTTGGACATGGACGGTGGAATATGAATGCTTCAAGTTGTCTAAGCCTGCTAGATAATATTGGATGTGTGAATGAATGGTTGCTGAAAGGCATTTAAAACTCTTGAGAGGCTACAATGCACTAGGGAGGTTAATATGATTATAGGAAGGATTGCAAAAATCTCAGGAGCCAAGATTTAATCAATTAAATACATCAATAGAAGAAATGTTGCCTATTTGATGAAAGATTAGTATCTGATCTTTAAGATCTTTTAAATTTTGGGTAACAATTCTTGATTTATTACATGTAAACTTTTTTTTACAAGTTACAGCACATGTACCTCCTTGTTGGGCGGTTAGGGTATCTAAGACTATGCAATTGTCTAATATAAGTTTGGTTAAAGAGTCCTAGAAGAGGCAAGTCAAGAAGACCAGAGGCCATTGCCTAGAATCTTGCTCCTAAAAAGGGTTGTCATTCAGAGAGAAGCGTATCATTATCCCTGCTCCCAGCGCTGAAATTGTGGCTCAGACGTTTTTTTCCAAAGGGAGAGGCAGGCTGCAAAACAAAGAATACCACAGCTCTCAAGAAACTAACTTTATTTGAAATAGAGTGCAGGTGAAGTTTAAGCCTAAGGACTCTCAAAATCAATGAAGAGTTTGATATTAAGTAATTACAAAGAGGTTGATAGCTTCATATGAGAGGCAAGCTAAACATAGGCCAGCAAGTTTACTAGAGAAAACCCAGGAAAGAGACATCTAAGAAGAGTCTTGAGATCAGAACAAACCTTAGGAACTAACCGAAGAGGAATCCAAAGTGAATTAGATAACATTTTGGAGCAATTTATACTCCCAGGCATTGTTGAAAACATCAGAGCAGTCAATGTGCAGTGAATGGTGGCTAAAAGCTTGGTGTGATACCAATAGAGGCTTAATAGAATGATCAAAGAAAGAGATAGTCAAAGAGAGCCCAGCTAATACCACTGTCATCCCAGGGTGACAATACTTATGTCCAAGGCTATGCCCACTAAAGAGCAACATCAGAAGTATCCTACAGTGAGGAAAATAAACTTCACTAAAATAGTCCTGCCATGTCACTAAACAAATAAACAATCACAAGTTGGGAGGGAAGGGAATCTGTATTTAGATTTACTGCATTATATTATATAAACAGTTTAAAAAAATTGCAAGATAAGCAAAGAAACAAAGTATGATCCATACACTGGAGGAAAAAACAGGCAACAGAAACTCTTTGAGAGGACCCAGATGTTGGACTTCAAAGAAACTATTATAAATGAGTTCAGAGAACTAAAGTAAGCTATACTTAAAGAAGTCAAGGGGAAAACATTTTGGCAGTTCCTCAAAAAGTTTTATGTTCCTCAAACAGAATTATGTTACTGAGCAATTCCACTTCTAAGTATATACCCAACAGAACTGAAACTAGATAAACAAATACTTGTACACAGATGTTCATAGCAGCACTATTCATAATAGTCAAAAGGTGGAAACAACTAAAATATACATCACCAAATGAAACAATAAACAAAATGTGGTGTATTCATACAATGAAATATCATTCAGCCATAAAAAGGAATGAAATACCAGTCCATGCTACAACACGAATAAACCTTGGAAACATTATGCGAAGTGGAAGAAGCCAGACATGAAAGGCTACATATTGTATGAATTTATTTATATGAAATATCTGAAATAGATAAGTCTATAGCAACAGAAAGCACATTGGTAGTGCCATGTACTGGTGGAATGTGGACTGACTCCTTAATAGGTACAGTTTTCCTTTGGGCTCATGAAAATGTATTAGTACTAGATAGGGGTGGTTATTATACACTATTGTGAATGTACAAAATGCCACTGAATTGTAAACTTTAAATGATTAATTTTATGTTATGTGATTTTCACCTCAATTTTAATTTTTAATTTTTGATTTTTTAGGCGAGGCAACGCTTGGTTAACCTCACAGATTGCAAGGACCTTGTCAGTTTGCAATCCCTTATTTTTTGCACCTACAGCACCTTGTCTTCCTAAGTTGTCTCCCATCCAAGCACTAACCAAGCCTGACCCTGATTAGCTTCTGAGATCAGATGGGATCGAGCTTGTTCAGGGTGGCATGGCCATAGACTCACTTCAGTTTTTAAAAAGGAAAATAAAAGAAGAAAGGTATGATGACAATGTTTCATCTGATAGAGAATATCATTAAATAGATAGGAATTATATGTAAAAAAGAACCAAATGGAAATTGAAAAAATGCATTAACTGAAATTTTTAAAAATCCTCTAGAGGGACTCAACAGAAGATTTGAACTGGCAGAAGAAAGAATTAATGAACTTGAAGATAAATCAATAGAAAGTATGCCATTTGAAGAACAGAAAGAAAATAAGATAAAGAAAATGGAACAGAACCTTGGACAAGTATGAGACATTATTAAGTATGTCAACATACATGCAATGGGAATGGAGCACTAGATTGAAGGGAGAGAGAAAGGAAGAGAAAACTTTTTGACAAAATAATAGCCAAAAGCCAGATTTAATGAGAAACATTAATCAACCCATGCAACAAACTCGATTAATTGAAATTGACTTAGTGAATTTGTAAGGTAAACACAAAGTGATATACACATAGAAATATTATAGTAAAAATGCTGAAGCCAAAAGCCAGAAGAAAATCTTTAAAGCTGCAAAATAAAAATTACACATGTACAAGAAAACCTAAACACAATTAACAGTGGACTTCTCACCAGAAATAGTGGAGGCAGAAAACAGTTGGATGACACAACTCAGCTAAGAGTCCTATAACTAGCAAAACACAACTTAAAAATGAAAAAAGGATCTGACTAAGCAGTTCTGTAAAGATGATACACAAATGGCCAAACATATACAGAGATGCTCAACACCATTAGCCATCAGTGACGTGCAAATCAAAACCACAGTGAGATACTATTTCATAGGCACTAGGTTAGCTGTAACCAAAAAGATAGATAATATCAAATGTTGAAAAGGATAATGTTGGAACCTTCATATGCTACTGGCAGAATATAAAATGGTGCAACTACTTTGGAAAACAATTTGGTAGTTCCTCAAAAGTGTATACATAAAATTATCTTATGACCCAGTAGTTTATGTGATCCAGTAATTGAACTCCTAGATATGTCCCCAAGAGAAATGAAAACAACATGTTTACCCCAAAACTTATACATGAATGTTTATAGCAGCATTATCTGTAATAGCCAAAAAGTGGAAACAATCCATATGTCCATAAACTGATACATGGTTAAACAAAAAGTAGTACATTTATACAATGGTATATTATTTAGCAACTAAAAGGAACAAAATGCCAGTATGTGTTACAAAAGGCTATGTGTTGTATGACTCCATTGATATAAAATGTGCAAAATAGACAGAAGTATATTGATAGTTCCATTGGCTGTGGGAGATGAGGGAGATTGGCATGTTACTGCTAATGGGTACAAGATTTTAGAGCAAAGAAAATGTTATGATAGGGATGTAAAGTACAGCATAGGGAATATAGGGAATATAGTCAATAATACTGTAATAACCATGTATAGTGCCAGGTGGGTACTAGACTAATCAGGGAGATTACTTCTGCCTGTGGTGGAGGAGGGTCAGTAGGTAGCTTCTATTACTCAGCCTCTTCATAATACACCTCTGCTTCAGAATCACCTAGCTTGAGAGCACACTTGTCCAGGGCAGCTCACATCCAATGGCAATTGACTTTATGCACAGGTGTATCGTTTGAATTTTCACTGTGAATATGTTGCAGAATCCTCAAGATGAATAAATAACATTAACTATGCTTTGGAATTTGTGAAAACTCATGAGGTCTGCTATGGTTTGAATGTTTTCATACCCCTCAAATTTATAAACTGAAATGCCAACCCTAAAAGGTAATGGTATTAGTAGGTAGGGACTTTGGGAGGTATTTAAATCATAACAGTGGAACCTCCATGAGTGAGATTAATACCTTTATAAAAGAGGCTCCAGAGAGATCCCTAGTTCCTTCCACCATGTGAGAACACAGAAAAAGCTCTGACTGTGAACCAAGAAGAGGACCCTCACCTGGCCATGCTGGCACCCTGATCTCATAATTCCAGCATCTAGAACTGTGGGAATTAAATTTCTATTGTGTATAAACTATCCGGTCTGTGGTATTTTTTTTTTTTAATAGCCTGAATGGACTAAGACACAGTCCTTAAACAGAATAAAACTCAAACTTTCACACGGGGATGCCTTCACAACACAAACGACATAAAACTATCATACAAAATTACTTGTGCAAAAGAAGAGTTAGCAGTCAAAATTTACAAAGCATGTAAGGGAAAAAAATAGCACAAAAGAGACTTGACAGGAAATAGAACAATTTGAAAGGTATTTTTAAACAAATATATTAGAAATGTTCAAAAATGAAGGGACAGTTATTCTTCAAGGAAGAATACAGATAACAGATTTTTATTTTTTTAATTAGAAGCTCCAGGAAAGAAAAATGTAGTCATTGAATTAACAGTCTAAAAGACTGGACTTTCATACATCCTGTCTATCTAAAATAAGACCTACTGGTTGCCATTTCTCCCATACTTGTTCACAGTTAGCTGAGTCTGGGACCTTGGTGGGCGCTATTGAGGTCATACTGCAGGATGGCCTTATCTTGCTACTTGGCCCACTATTGATAGTAGCCTTAATTAAATGCTTTAAGAGACAAATTAAACAGATTTGGTTCGGCCTCTGTTGGTCAAATTAAGTAGCAGACAGAGCGATACAGTTATATAAATATTTGAGTTCATCCAAGAACATGTTGGGGTAGATAGTTTCGAGAGGTACTTTTCCATGGACCTGCATGTTCTTGCTGGACATGCCAAGAATACAGGGCCCTGATTATTCTTTACCTAGGTTTTCTCAGGATTGCATTTGTAGCAAGCAACCTTAAGGGCGAAGTGTTGTCTCCTTTCAAAAAAGAGCGAGCTTGCTTCAGTTTGCTATAGAAGTAGTGAATCCCCCAAACTCAGTGTTTCCCACCTGTAATACAAAGCCCTGCATGGGTGAGCATCCATCTGGACCCACCTACCTTACACTGTAGGACTTGTAGGGTATGAGAAACCAACACAGACATGAAGCCCTGCATCATTGTTCTTGTCATAAGTAATAAAATTCTTTTTCTCTGATACAACAATCTTCTGCAAGCATTCATGAAATGGTAATAAGCTAATTTTTAAGCCTGAAAGTAAATTCTTACATTCTTGACATATACAAAAATCAGTTCTTGGAGATTTATAAGTCAAAAGGGAAATATAAAACAAAACAAAAAATAGTGAATTTTTTTTCTAGAAGAAAACATAGAATATATTCATGAACTTAGGACAGTGAAAGAGTTCATAACAGGACACAGAAAATACTTGTCATAAAGAGAACACTGATATGTTGGATTACATTAAGATGTATTTTTCTTCAGGAAAATAAACACTAAGAGAGTAAAAAGGCAGTTCACAGAATGGGAGATATATTTGCAACATATATAACCAACAGAAGACTCATGTTCAGAATATAAGGGGAACCCCTACATACCAGCAAGTAAAACAGTCAACCAAAAAGAAAACTTGGCAAGATACTTGAATAGATACTCCACAAGAGGCTATCTAACTGAACAATAAAGAAATGAAAATGTGAAAGTCCTAGCCACAGAAATCAGACAAGAAAAAGAAATAAAAGGCACCCAAATTAGAAAAGAAGTAAAACTGTCATTATTTGCACATCTCTATATATGATACTATAGAGAGAGAACCTTAAAAATTCTACCAAAAAACAATTGGAACTGATAAATGAATTCAGTAAAATCTCATTATACAAAATTAAGAAATTAGTTGCATTTTTATATAACAATAACAAACTATCAGAAAAGAAATTAAGGAAACAATCCCATTTACAACTGCATCAAAGACATAATAAAATACTTAGGAATAAATTTAACCAAGGAGATAAAAGACCTGAACTTGGAAAATAAATGGAAGTGTCCCATGCTCATGGATAGAAATTAACATTGTTAATTAACATTGTTAAAATATCTGTACTACCCAAAGCAATCTATAAATTCAGTGCAATCCCTATCAAAATACCAATGGCATTTTTCACAAAACTAGAATAAATCCTAAAATTTATATGAAACCACAAAAAATTTGGAATAACCATAGAAATCCTGAGATAAAAACAAAGTTGGCAGTATCACAATACTTGATATCAAACTGTACTACAAGGTTCTAGTAATCAAAATAGCACGGTACTGGAATAAAACCAGACACATAGATCAATGGAACAGAATGGAGAGCCCAGAAAGAAACCCACGCCTATATGGTCAATTAACCTATGGAAAAGGAAGCAAGAATATACAACAAGATAAAGACAGTCTGGTCAATAAGTAGTATTGGAAAAACTGGACAGATACATGCAAAAAAATAAAACTAGACCACCTTCTTATATTGTATACAAGAAAAGATTCAAAATGGGTTAAAGACTTAAATATAAGACACCAAGCCGTAAAACTTCTAGAAGAAAACATAGGCAATAAACTCTGATATTACTCTTAGTAATATTTTTTTCTGATAAACTTCTCTTGGCAAAGGAAACAAAACAAAACAAAACAAAATGGGACTACATCAAACTAAAAATTTTTGCATAGCAAAGGAAATCAGCAAGACAAAGAGACAACCAATGGATTGGGAGAAGATACTCACCAATAATACATCCAATAAGAAGTTAATATCCAAAATGTATAGAGCACTCATTCAACTCAACATCAAACAACAAAACAATCTAATTAAAACTTGGGCAGCGGACCTAAATAGACATTTCTCCAAAGAACACATACAGATGGCCAATAGACATATGAAAAGATGTTCCGCATCACTAATCATCAGAGAAATACAAATTAAAACCACAATGAAATATCACTTCACATATGTCAGAATTGCTATTCTCAATAAATCAACAATCAACTGTTGGCCTGGATGTGGAGAAAAGGGAACCCTCATCCACTGTTGATGGGATTGCAAATTGGTACAGCCACTATTGAAAACTATATGGAGGTTCCTCAAAAAACTAAGAATTGATCTACCATATGATTCAGCAATCCCTCTACTGGGTATTTACCCCAAAGACTTGAAAACTCATATCAGAAAAGATACTTGCACACCAATGTTCATAGCAGCATTATTCATGGTAACCAGGACATGGAAGCAACTGAAGTGTTTTATGATAGATGATTGGCTAAAGAAGCTGTGGTACATATATACAATAGAATATTACTTAGCCATAAGAAGAGAGGAAATACTGCCATTTGTGACAACATGGATGGACCTCGAGATAATCGTGCTCAACAAAATAAACCAGACAGAAAAAGTTGAAAATCACATGATATCATTTATATGTGGGATATAAACCTAAAAGCAACAAATGAACAGGACAAACAGAGACTCATGGGCATAGATAATAGACTAGTGGTTACCAGAGGGTGGGAGGGAATGGTGAGGGGAGGTAGTCAGGGTAAAGGGGATCAAATATGTGGTGACAGAGAGAAATCTAACTATGGGAGATTAACACACAGTGTAAGTATGTATGTATATATGCCTTACTGTTAAAGTGTACTGCTGAAACTCACTGGATTTCGTTAACCAGTCACCATGAAATTAATTAATTAATTAATTAATTAATTTTTTAAAAATAGAACTATCTATGACCCAATAATTCTACTTCTTGTTTTTCACAAAGAAATCCAAAACACTAATTTGAAAAGATATATGCACCCCTATGTTCATTGCAGCATTATTTACAATAGCCAAGATATGGAAGCAACCTAAGTGTCCATCAATAGACTATTGTTTAAAGAAGAGGTAGTACATATATATAATGGAATGTAACTTGACCATAAAAAGGAATGAAATCTTACCAATTACAAGAACATGGATAGACCTAGAGGTTGTCATGTTAAGTGAAATAAGTCAGAGAAAGACAATATGATCATATGATCATACCATATGATCTCACTTATATGTGGAATCTAAAGAATAAAATAAACAAACAAACAAAACAGAAACAGACTCATAGACATAGACAACAAACTGATGGTTGCCAGATGGAAGGGGTTGGGGAGCTGAGTAAAAAAGGTGAAGGGATTAAGAACAAATTGGTAGTTACAAAATAGTCACAGAATGTAAAGTACAACATAGGAACTATAGTTAATAATAATGTAATAATTATGTATAGGTGGGTACTAGACTAATCAGGACCACATTGTAAATTATATAAATGTCTAAGCACAATGCTGTACGCCTGAAACTAATATAAAATAATATTGAATGTCACCTGTAATTGAAATTTTTTGTTAAATAAAGGAAAATTAAGGAACCTTCAACCAGTTCAGTCTTCATTTATATTTAATATCAGTGTTTCTCTTATGAGCCCCATACTCAAGTAACTAATGAAAAAAGTTCACATACTCAAGTTCACAAGTAACTAACTAATGAAAAAAAAGCATTTTGTAATTTATGAGGAAAAAAAAGAATTGTAAATGTCCTCAAATTAATAATCAGAGACTATAATTTAAAGCCACATTGCATTGCTACTATACTAAACTGGCTAAAACTAAAAAGAGTGAGAATGCCAAGTGTTGAAAATGTTATGGAATCCAGGAACTCTCATTTACTGATGGTAGGATTGTGAATTAGTATAACCACTTTGGAAAACTGTTTGGCATTAAGCTAACATATGCATATCCTATGAGCTAGTATGTCCAATCCTAGACATATACTCAATTGAAACATAGATACATGTGCACAAAAAGGCATCCAAAAGTATTTATATATTATACAGAATAGTGAAAAATTATAAACTACCCAACTGTATATCAGCAGTAGAAGAGATAAATTGTTCAAAGAATGGAATATTATGTAGGAGTGAAATGGACATAAACAAGCTAAACAAACTATAGCTATCTACATGAATGCAGATGAATTTCACAAACACATTAACAAAAGAAGCCAAAAGAAGATGGTGGAACAATATTAAAATAAGACTGAATAGACTCTGAAGTGAATAATATGGGTAAACAGAGACACTACTCAGTGATAAAAGGAATGTTTCACAGGAAGGTGTAATGATCATGAATATGCAACTAACAATATAAAAAATGATATCACAATTACATGGACAATTGATGAGGTCAGTCATGTTAGAAACAATACACTAGTTTGCATTTTACCAATACAGAAAGCCAACTCTGTTATTTATGGACTTTTACACGTTTAATATTAAATGTATGATAAAATCATGGACAGAAACTTTTTAAAACTTCAGGGTAGTAGTTGCATCTGCAAAGGGAGATCAAAAAGTAAGTTTGAGTAGGTGTTTGAAAGGAGGCTTTAATTTTATTTGAAATGTTTTAAGTTCTAAGAAGGATATCTGATACAATATGATAAAATAGTAAGATTTTAAAATTCTAGTTTTGCATACATGAATTTATATCAATTTCATTTTTCTGTATTAAAATTTTTTCTTTTTAAAACAGTATTGCTCACAAACTAGCAAAAACTGGTACAGATGAAAGGAAACTTTCAAAAAGTAGTGTAAACTAAGTGTTCTACAGATTCAGTAGAAAAAATAAGAACATAGAAGAATTAAATAATACTATCAATAAACAATCATATATACTCATAATAAATTTGCTTGCACATATATGTTCATAAACAGATATTTAGATACACATATGTAATAGAACATTGCATCTCTCAAATAGAGAATATACAGTTTCTGAATATAGAGTATGCACAAAGTCAATCATATATTTGGCCACAAAAGCAACACTTATAAATTTAAGTCAAAAAATAGCAAACTAGACAAAGGCTATAAATAGACAATTTAGAGAAAAACACATCCAGATAGTCAGCAAATTCATGAAAAAATATTTTTATTAGTAATTAGAGAAATACAAATTAAAGTAGTAATGAGATGCTGCTTTTCACCCATAAGATCTTCCAGCATTTAAGAATAGGTAGATCTCAAAAACATAGTGCTGAGTGAAAAACTATACAAATCTATGACATACATGAGTTAGAAATGCATGCATACAACAATCATGTTTAAAGGACAAATACAACAGAAGAATACACATTAGACGTTAGAATGGTTTGCTGGAGTGATGGGGGATAGAATTGGAAAATGGAGATAATGGAAATAAATGGAAAATAAATAAAATGAACAATAATACCTACTGCTAGATGGATGTAGATGAAAGGGAACCCTACAACACAGATGAAAGAATAACGAAATATTACAGAGTTCCTGAAAAACAATCTGACAACATATGTTAACATATCCTTGAAATGGTGGAATGCTTATCAATGGAGGAATGGCTAAATAAATCATCCACACTGTGAAGTATTGTGTAGCTATTAAAGGTGAATTAAAATTATACTTGATGCTTTAAAGAATTTCATTAGATATCGAATAAAATGAGGTATAGAAAAGTAAGAATACAATGCTACTATTTAAGGAAACAGTGATTTCCTCTCATCTTTTAAATGTGTGTGTGGGTATTTGTATCTGTATAAGCACAGAGAAATATAACATATACTAAGTTAGTCTGAGGAATTAAACTAATGGAAGGGGGAAGGATAAGAGGGGAACGCAGAGACAACCAAACCAGGAAAAGAAGAAATATTTCACTAAAAAAAAAATTAAAATCAAGTGAATGGCCACATTTATTCATCAGTGTAAAACTGTGTTATGTAGGGGTATTTGCAGGCAGAAATTAAATAAGATTTACATTTGTTTCTTTGAAGTATGAGGTTTGCAGATAATTGGAATTTCAGGCCACATATGAGATATGTAGGTCATATAGGTCTTGGTTATTGCTTGCTCTGATAACTCTACTTTATGCATATACAGTCCTGGCACTAAGTTTATCTCTGTGATTTGGAATCTTTGTAGTTACAGTTCTTTCTCTAGTGATTTCCATACCTGCATAGTTTTTAAGAAAAATAATGAAAACAAAAATAATGGACTAACAGATAAAATTTGTCAATTAGTAGGCCCTAGTTTAATGTTTATTTAGGAATATGTGACTGAAATCTTATGTCTTAGGAATTAAAGAGACTGATTTAGAAAAAATGCTTTGTTGGTCATTTAGAATGCATTTTAGTAAATGAGGTATGCTGAGAAAAAAGTTAAAATCACCTCAGTTAAAAATCACTCTTCTAAGAAAGAGGAGGAGCAACTTTTTCATAACTGAACACAGACTAGGCTTTGGAATCTTATGAACCTTAATTTGTAAATATTAATATAAAATGTACATCCTCTTTATGAAAGGACTAAGTTAACAAACAGCATTAAACAAATATTAAGAATCAGTACTGGTACAGTATAATTTACTGTATTGTATTTTTATTTCAGATGCCTTTGGTGCTTCATGAAGAATATTTCCAGATATATCACAGACATTAAGCCTTTGCCTCCCAACATAAAGGATAGACTGATTAAAATAATGAGCCTGCAGGGGCAGATAACAGATTCAAATATAAGTGAGGTAAGAGTATGTACAACTGTAAAGCAAGCATGTTATATTTTACTGTTGGGGTATAGTTTCAGATTTCTAGAGCAATGGTATGTAGTATGATTAGTAATAATTTTAAAATACAGTAAAGCATCAGTATTCTTTTTATTTTCACATAATCAAAATGTTCATGTGTAATAGCTCCTAAAAAATGTCTTGCTATGGATTCAGTTACTTTCCTTGTCTTTAGTACCAGCACCACTGATCTCTGTGTTTTCAGAAAGTCTTAAACTTTTTGATTAATTATACTGCAATAAAACTGAAAAAAAAAAATAAATAAATGCAGTGTAAATAAACAATTGGCCAAAAAAAAAAAAAAAAGACCCACAGTAAGAAATATATGTAACATCATGACTCTCGTACACAAGGCACACTTAGGTGTAACAACACAGGAGGTCTTCGATAACATCCTTCTGTTATTATGTTGATGAGATGCCATGGGAACTTAAGGCTTGTTTATATCAATTAGCCTGTAGTAAAATTAGTTTTGTCATATGTCATATGTTGTTGGCTTAAAGTCACAGAACCCATTGATGACATTAAGTGAGGACTTGCTATACTGTGTGCAGTATACTTGGATATTCTGTATTCTATTTTGTCTTATTTTTTTTTAAATGTCGATTGTAGCCTATTAAATTTATTTTATCCATTCTTGGATAACAATCAGCAGTTAAAAATCATTCTTTTAAACTCTTCTCATTCTTCTATATTCCTCACACTCTTGCTAATTTATAGTTATTCCTCTTTCCTACAACTCAGCTAAATTGGCTATTCTATAAGGCAGTAAATATAGTAAGGGCCTCAAATCTGAATTAAAATCCTACCTTTGCCACTCTTTCTGACATTGAGCGTCAGTTCTCTTACTGTAAAATGGGTTTGTAACCGTCATCACTTTCTACAGAGATTAGAACTACAATAGTTCCTCCTTATCTGTAAGAGATATGTTCCAGGGTTCCCAGTGGATGCCTGAAACTGGCTAGCACTGAACCCTATGTATACTATGTTATTTTCCTATATGTACATACCTTTTCACTTAAAGGAAGTACTTTATAGCTTCTCTCTGGCACACCTGAGTTGCCAGTTTCACTGCTTTTGTGCTTTAGGGCCATTATTAAGTAAAATAAGGACTGAAGGTTAGTCTGATAACTAAGATGGCTATTGAGTGGCTAATGGGGAGGTAGCTTATATAGTGTGAATACAGTGGATGTGAAAACTGGGATTCACATCCCAGGCAGGATGGAACAGGACAGTGTGAGATTTCATAATGTTACTCAGAATGGTGTACACTTTAAAGCTTACTGAATTATTTCTGCCATTTTCCATTTTATATTTTTGGATCATGATTGACCACAGGTACCGAAAACTGGTGAAACCACAGATAAAGGGGACTACTGTACTAATTGTTGTCTTTACCACACATTCTTCCCAAAGCCTGTGATCAAAAGGAAGCAAACTCTGATGACAGCACTCCAGCATATGGACTATACCTGTGACTTCACATTGTAATTGTGCTTCAATATGCCTTAGGGTTTCTTCTGCATTAACTTGATGCACCTTTAATGCTTTATTTTCTTCATGTTAGCTTGCATTTGAACATACATGTTTTAGTGTGTGGCTCTATGGAAGTAGAATAATATCTTCGGGTTCTTATTGTTGATGGTTCTATGGATGTATATAATTTGCGCATGACTTACAGATGAAACTTACGATACTCAGAAAACTGATGAGTTTCCTCTTTCCTGTCATCTCCATTTCATTCTATTCCTTTAGTCTATATGTCAGTGACTTAAATTTTTGTTTTATGGCAATTTTTAACAGTTATTTAAACCTAATTTTACCTGAATAGAAATGGGTTAAGGGGAGGAATGAGATAAAAAAAACAAAAGTATAATTTTCCCCGGTACTCTCCCTCTAATCTCCATCCTTACAAGAGTGCTACTTGTGAAACTATTTAAAAAGCCAAATCTAACATCTGTTGCAAAGTTGCACACATCGTTGGATCGCTTTTTTTTTTTTTTGTAATATTTTCTAAATATTTTTATAGTCTCTGGATGGTGAAGGACTTTTTAAACATGACACTACGAAAGAAAAAAATAGCAAAGTAGAGTTGATACTCTCAAGAGAGCAATCTAAAATGGAGCCAGGAGGTCTCCAGGAAGCTGAGCCAACACCCCTCTCCCCATATGAAATTGAACTTTTGAACTGGGCAAAACCACAAATGGCTGTATTGTGATATGGTTCTAAGAACAGGTTCTGCATCACTGAACTCTCTATTAAGAAATAAAATTGTCACCTAGCAATAGACTAAGCAGTAATCATGTATATAGCACAGTGTAAGTTGGCTTGCCAGCACCAATCACAGCTCTTTCAAAACAACTTGTGTAAGCTGTTTACAAGCCCCCCCTTTCTGTTTTTTAAACTTTGTCTCTTTCTTTTCCCCTCAGAACACAGTTGGGTTTCTACTCAAAACTGTGTTTGCAGATTGCAATTTCTAAAGACCCCAAATAAAGCTTCTGTTTGCTTTTCAGTTCTTGGTCAAAATTAATTGACATTACATGGTGTCAGAGAAATGGGATCCAGAGTGACTTGCCTCCCTTTCCGGTGCCTCCATTGATTTGTTTAAGGTACCAACGAGAGTCCAATGCACTCTGTCGTCTCCCCAGTGGTCCCAGATCATTGTAGTAAGTCCTCCTAGACCCGAATCTCCCACCTTGGTTGAGTTTCAGGCTCTGTTTGGGCATCCTTTGTTGCTGGCTTTTTTTTGTCTATGGGACTTAAAATGTCTGTCTGGTGAGTAATTACTCTTGCAAAATGGAAAGCTCACTTTCTAAGGGAATGGCTGCTGAATAGCTGCCTTCTAGAACTTGTGCTGGATCTGTGTATAAAAATTATAGGCCCTCCTCATCTTGCAAATTTCTGTCTCACTGGACCATAATTACCTAGGACAGTTTACAGTTAAACTTGTCAACTTGGAGCTCTTTTGAAATCCCTAATTCAGTCTCTCTGAACAGTCAGTTGGAAAAAGGCTACAAATAAGCAACCTTATAGGAAGCATACTTTAATTGGTGCTTTGAGGCTTCCAAACATACAAGTGATTCAAAAGTTGCTTCATTCCACAGATTCTAAATTAACCAAAGCAAATTCCCAGTTATCTCAGAGGCTTACTAAACTTGAGGAAACGTCTAATGTCTCCTTTTCTACACCTTGCACCTTTGCTGCTTGCCTTTCCTCTCCATCTTTAACCTTCTCTCACTGAACTTTTTTTTTTATAATGATGAACCTGAGATTCCGTTAGACACACCCTGCTCTTACCACATCATTTAAAGTCAAGCCATCAGATGGGCCTGGCCCTGGATGATAGCCCCGTATTTCTAATGTCCTATGGACTAAAGCTGAGCTCTGTGCCTTTACTAAATATTTTCCTAATCCCAAAGAGGACCTCATTGGGTTTGCTAAAGAATTTCTGCTCACTATTCAAACATATGAGCCAGAGTTCTCTGACTTCTATCAACTTATCCATTTGCTTAGAGGAGAAGGACCAAAGAATGGATGGACAAGGTAGAATGGAAAAACACTATGAACAACTACTTTTGAGGACAAAAAGCAGTGAACACGGTTTCAAAGTTGTCTAAACAGCTTTATGAAAAGATACCTCAGGCTTTTCCTTGAGTCACTGATTGGAAGAAAAATTTTAAATGTATTCAAAAACCTGATGAAACTGTTTTTGATTACTTTGATAGAATTGAAAAGGTGTTTAAACAGTATTTCAGCCTAGATGAAGACAGTGATGACACCTCAATGCTTTTTAACTCATTCTTTGTTAAAGGTCTACAAAACAAACTTGAACAACAGGTTAAAAAAATTACAACTTATTTGGGCCACCATGCAAACTCATGACTTAGGAAATTATGCTCAGAAACCCTCCTGAGCTATCTAAAAAGATAACAAAAAGAAAGCTACACAGCCCTAAATGCCCAAATTTAGGCAACTGGAGTAATAAACCTACAATTATAACAATTGATGGCTAAATTCTCCTTTCAAGGTCCCCAAGGCAAACCACCATTTAAATGTGTTTGTAGTTATTGTAAAAGGCCTGGGTATAGGAAAAAAGATTATTTAGAGCTCAAAAGGCAATTACAAGGCCAACAATTCATAAAATTTATGAATCCCCCTCAGGGAAATACCGAAGTTTTCTCAGCAGTAGGGTTGCTGTGGATTAAAAAGGGATTTTCCCCATGTTCCTAACTAATTTCTTAGGAAAAATTGATCTACTGAGAATGAGGTAACTAGGTCTCTGATGGATATCAGAGCCACCTTACTACTTTATTGGTTCTTAACCCTGCCAGCCTCCATTCCTCTTCCTGAGAGTACTGAAACCGTACAAATGGTAGGAATTTCAAATTGGCCCATGACTATTTCCAGATCCATTCCAATTCCTTTTTAATTTGGACCTTTTCAAAGAACCTACTGATTTCTTTTAGTTCTTTCTGTCTCTTTTCATCTCCTAGGACAAGACTTTCTTGAATTTCACAAAGCCCATATTTTCATCGTTCAGAGGGGAAAATATGCTTACATCTTGAGCTTCTAATGACCTTCAAGAGGACTCATCTATGGACTCATTCATAATTATTCCAGTTTTTTCAGTTACCTTAATTGATTCAAAACTTCTTTTAGATTCCATTCCAAATGAACTTTAGTCAAAAAATGCCATGGACATTGGTTATATTCATTCCATACTAGCAATGAAAATTCAAATTGACAAAAATAAACCTTTGCCCAACATCTATCAGTACTTTCTAATGCAGAGACCATTCAAGGAGTCAAACCTATCATTGAAGAATATCTCAAACAAGGCCTCATCTTTTCTTGCACGAGCCCTTGTATACTTCTATCCAACCTGTTAAAAATACCTCCCAGGAGGAGATGGAGATTTGCTCAAGATCTAAGAGCCATAAATAATGTAATCATACCTAGGCACCCAAATGTGCCTAACCTTCATACATTATTCTCAGCCATACCACCAAAAAGTAAATTCTGTTTGGTTACAGCTCTTTGTAGTGCCATCTTCTCCTCCTCCTCCTTCTCCTCCTCCTCTTCCTCCCCCCCTCCTCCCCCTCCCCTCCCCCTCCCCCTCCCCTTCTTCTTCTTCTTCTTCTTCTTCTTCTTCTTCTTCTTCTTCTTCTTCTTCTTCTTCTTCTTCTTCTTCTTCTTCTTCTTCTTCTTCTTTTCTTCTTCTTCTTCTTCTTCTTCTTCTTCTTCTTCTTCCTCCTCCTCCTCCTCCTCCTCCTCCTCCTCCTCCTCCTCCTCCTCCTCCTCCTCCTCCTCCTCCTCCTTCTTTCTTCTTCTTCTTTCTTCTTCTTCTTTCTTCTTTCTTCTTGCATTCATGTGGATTCTGAAAGCGAATTTTTATTTGCTTTCACATAAGAAGGACAATATGCTTGGACAGTAACGACTCAGAACTACATTGAAAGCTGATTTACTTTTTTCAAATTTTAAAGACAGATATCCCTTACCAGTCCTCTCTTTTACTCTACATAGACGACCTTGTCTTCTGCTCACCCTCTGAAACATCTGTTGGTTATAAGAACTAGAAAAAAAAAAGGGACATAGGTATCTAAAGAAAAACTTCAATTCTATAAAATTCCCCTGCCTTTAGACTCTTTGAGGGTGGGAAATGGACTTTATTTAGTTGCTCACTTCTCAAGGATACAAATATGTGTTAGTAATGGCTTACAGGTTTTCTTACTGGGTGGAAGCATTGCCATGCTGCAAAGTCACAGCCTCAGTAGTATGTAAAATACCCTAAGAAAGATCTTCCATACCTGGAGAATGACCTTGTAGCTCCACAGAGACCAGGGAACTCCTTGACAGGATAAATTATACAATGTGAATCTAGATCTAGCTGATTTTGCAACATTTTCATTGTATTTATCATACCTAGTTTTCTGGTCTTGTAGGATGGACTAATAGGATGACCAAAACTCAAAATAGCAAAACTTGTAGACTTTTAATCTGCCTTGGCTTGTAGACTTTTAATCTGCCTTGACATAAGGCTCTTCCTTTGGTATCATGCAATCTAAGATCTAAGCCCTTCAGACAACAAAGACTATCTCCTTTTGAAATCATTACCAGCAGATTCATGAGATTAGATCAAGGGATATATGAACATGCAGTGCCAAAAGGAGATGTCCTGCTCTACTATAAAGGACTTATAGGGGCCCTTAAGACTAACTCATAGCTCATAGAGCAATCTTTCCATAGTGCACTCCTGGGAGAAGATCTACATCAAGATCTCTACCTCAGAGGTTATGTCTATTGGAAATGCCATCTCCATAAAGATGCCCATCACCCCTGATAGAAAGGGCCTTCTCAGGTATTACTAACTAATCCTTATGCTACTAAACTTAAGCATATTGACTCATGGATTCATGTTTTTCACTTAAAAAGGACACTCACACCTGAGTGGTCATCTCAGCCTGTTGGGGATCTTAAACTAAAAATCTTTAAACAACCTAAAACTGCCATTAGAATTTTCATTCCAGAATTAAAGCAGATGACACCTGATGTAGACAGCTCTCCCAAGACCCTGGTCAGTCATACATGATTCCACCCAGTAGCTTTATTCCCGGTCTTTCCTTTGACCACCTTTGTTTCACTTACCAATTACATTGTAATCATTGCCTAATTTTTGCATGAACAAAACTCTTGGGAAAACAACCTTTCTTATCCTAGCTCTTTAGTCTAATTTCAAGATGAACATATACAGATTCTTATGTCTGCTTGCTGCAATGACAACATTATTTGCCTTTTAACACCATGCAATGATTATCCAACAGTGCCAGTTTAACTGACTTTGATATGTACTGAAGCTAACCATACTCATGATGAATAAGAATTAATGTCTTGGCCTCTAAGCCTTGAAAGCTTACAGAACCTAACATGTGACCTTCCTGTAGGCAAATCTATCTGTAAGGTACCCCCAACCCACAAGGGAATACCCATAAATACAATCTGGACTGACTTTTAACTTATCTGTTTTGAAAATATAAATAGTTTGGGCAGAATCTTGGGTAAGGTTAAAGTATAAAAGACAGGTGATGATTTGATACACTTATATATTGCAAAATAATTACCACAAGAGGATTAGTTAGCATCTCCGTCATCTCACAGAATTACCATTTACTTCTGGTATTAATCTCAAGAAAATAATAATTGGGAAAGTAAGTACACAAGTATGTTCATCATGCTATTCATAATAATAGAAATAGTTGATAGTTATATACAGCATATATGATAAGCAAACCACCTTTATTTCTCACAAAATATCCCCATTTTAATGAGGATAGTGAGGCACAAACAAAACAACAACAACAAAAAAACAAACAAAAAACAAAGCTTGATCACACTCATACGTTTAAAATGCAGGTGGTCTGCCTCCAGAGTACATGTTCTTAATCACTATACTATATTGCCTCCTAAATCAGCCTAAATGTTCAACTTAAGTGTTTGCCAGTGTAGGATGCATTTAATAAGTTTTATGGTGCATGCATAGAACTATAGTAAATTATTTTTGTAAAATGTGTTCATTTTATAAGTATATATAATCTGATTCCACTTTTCTTGAAAGAATTTTTAAAAACTCAGAAAAATCAAAACCAGTGTTATATTTTCCTTTGGGTGTTGGTATTATGCATAATTTTAGTTATAGTGGTTAAAAGCCTTTTGGAATTAGAAGGATCTGGTTTCCAAGCACAGCTCTGCTCCTTTTTTGGCTGTGTACTTTGTGTTGCTGTTCAAGCACTGGATGCCTCAATTTCTTCATTTATGAAATGGCAGTAACCAATCTCTCAAGGGTGTGTGTGTGTGTGTGTGTGTGTGTGTGTGTGTGTGTGTGAGAGAGAGAGAGAGAGAGAGAGAGAGAGAGAGAGAGAGAGAGAGAGAGACAAAGAGGGGGAAGAGAGAGGGGTAGGGAGGGAGAGGTGGAAGAGAGAGGTAGGGAGGGAGAGAATTAAATGACTTAACATATACAACACTTAACACTTAATATCCTTCCTGTAAGTGCCCAATAAAGAGAAATAGTTATTATCATTTTTATGATGCTTCTATATGTTTAACTGTTTTACAATAATAATACATTACTTTTATATTCAGAAAAGTAAAGCCATTTATATTTTGGGAAAAAATAAGTAAAAGAAAAATAACCCCAGAAAGAGAGTTCAGAATGCTTTGAAATTGGTCTGCTACTTGTTACCCCCAAGAAAACATTCGATAATACTGGGTTTATTTTTACTAGCTCCCAAAAATAAGAATGAAGGAGGTAAATGTTCTAGATAAGCAATATTAGTACCCTATAATTATTTGTTGTATAAGTGATTAAAGACTCATACCTGCTGAGCAAGGAGGCATACGGCTGGAATCTCTAATATTAAGCAGAAATTACTGGAAGAGGATAAGCACCCCCACCACCCTGATTCTGCTTCTGAGGTCTAGTGGGACTTTCCTCTGTGCCAGCCATTTGTTCTCAATATGCTGTGTGTTCCAATAAAGACTTAGGGGCACTAGAAGTTGCACTTCCAGGTGGAAGTAGGCTTGGCTTTTTCCTGCTTTGTGTGTCTTTCCATAGAGACATGTTTCTGTATTCTTTGCTGTATTTTTCATTCACTATTTGTCTGTTGTGACCACCAAAACATTGAATGTGAAATAAACATACTTATTGGTAAAAACTGACTTTTCAAAACATGTTTTTATTACAGATTTTACATCCTGAAGTCCAAACTCTAGATCTACGGAGCTGTGATATTTCAGATACTGCTCTCCTGCACCTGTGTAACTGCAGAAAACTGAAGAAATTAAATTTAAATTCCTCAAAAGAAAACAGAATTTCTATAACTACAAAAGGTATGTTTATTAACACTGAATGAATTGGTAGATTACTGTTCACCATCTGGTATAATTTTGGAGCAAAAAAAAGGGGGAAATATGTCAAAAGAGTATGAAGATGGAAAAGAAATAGAAACTATATCAATAAAAATATTCAAACTAAGGCAACGAATCCAATTTAGAATTCTTGCTTATAAACAGGGCTGGGAGTTAAGAAATACACTGGGTAAGTCACTACCTTGTATTTTACACATTTAAAATAAACATAGTTGGATACCTCTATATTTTAAATATTTTGCTTGGTTTAGTGGAACAAGAAATGACAACTTCATACTTTGTTAAGGCTTTTTTGATGCATTATTATAACAGAAAATTAAATTATCAGATTAAACTTACTAGGCACTCTCCTATCAGTTTGTACAATGTAGGTTTTCATGGCCAGACAACTACATATTTCAGTGTCACTATTATATGAATTAGTGGATTTTTATTTTATTTTTTTTAAAATAAGATTTTTTACCTTTTTCTTTAATATAAGAAAGAGGGATTTAGTTGGCTAAGTTTCTGGAAAATTTTGTGGATAGTTGGCTCTATTTTGCAGTCATCTTGGTTAGCAAGTTAGGATTTTCATATTGCAAAGAAGCATGAGTTTTTATTTTATTTTTTCTTCTACCCTCACCTAGCCCCCACTGGGAAGCATCCTGGCCCGAACAACAAAAAGCATAATTTTTTTAATGTTTACACAAATAATAACTCACTAAAAAGAACTTTCATGCTGGACAATGATGAATAATAGTATGGAAAACAATAAAAATGACCTATACATAAAATTCCCATCTCCCCTTTGGTGTATCTTTTCCATAAAATTCTTTTCATAGTATTATAATGTTTGTCCATTATTGAACAAACATTATAATATAATAGGGCTCAGGATCCCCAAAGCACTCTTTTATTTATGTGGCGCATTACATATTCGTCTCCAATGTGCATTTGTATCAGTTTAATTGGATTTTAAGACTTCTCTTTTCTTGATCCTCAGTAAGATTGATCCAGGGTGACAGAAAGAGCATGATAGTAGAAAAAGGAGAAGAGAGAATACATAGACACAAGTATGATGCCTAAGGATAGGCATGGAAACTATTATTAGAGGCAGTTGGTCAATTTAACTGATTTCTCTTCAGAGTCCATAAGAAAATTAATTTTATTACTTTAAAACTTTTGTTTAAACCAAAAGAAGAATCATTTCTTATTTAGTTACCTAATTTGGTCATGAATGACTTGGCTATTTCCTAAAAGCCAATGTAATCTCTGTTCATAAAAAATAAAGGCTTACTGTTAAATGCAGATATTCTGGAGAATATACTATAGACTGTGTAGAGAATTCCTACAACATTCCAAAGACTTTTAAATAATGACAGCATCACTGGAAAATAAGTATATCCTCACAGATGGACTACTTTGAAAAAGGCTATTGTACAAATGCATGTATCAGTACCAGTGATTGCTAAAATGCAAATCAGTCAGATTTCTTTCATATATGCATGTATAGCTCATTGATACACAATTGTGTTTTTCCCAGGAATAAAAGCTGTGGCTTCATCTTGTTCATATCTGCATGAAGCTTCTTTGAAAAGATGCTGCAATCTCACCGATGAGGGAGTTCTTGCTCTCGCACGCAATTGCCGGATGCTAAAGATCATTGATTTAGGTGGCTGCTTAGGGATTACTGATATGTCCTTACATGCACTAGGAGAAAACTGCTTATTTTTGCAGTCTGTTGATTTTTCAGCTACTCAGGTAAATAAAATAAAGACTTGAAATACAGAAACTGTATGTTTTTGCCCAATATTTTCAATGACTCATCAAAAGAACATAATTATTTTTGTTGGTGAAATTGTGGACCAGTTCATGCTTTGGTGGCTAAGTAATTGCACTATAATTTGGCACATTCTGCACATTATTTTAAGTAAGAGTGGAAGGTATGTGTGGTTAAAACACAGATTTGCTGAATCGAAGATAATAAAATTATATATAAATGATGAATAATTTTTAGAAAATTTTACTTCCATCATCTTCATTTATGTGCTGTATTTTTTTTTCCTTTGCTTAGGTTTCTGACAATGGTGTGGTTGCACTTGTTAGTGGACCTTGTGCCAAGAAATTAGAGGTAATTTGAAAACGTCTATAAAGATGATGTTAACTAATTTTTTATATTATCCTCAGAAATTATTTTTAAACCCAGCAGACAACCAGTGCCTTATTATCAATTAGGTATTTACATGAACTATTATTATTATTTTTTTTGTCTTTACCTCTTTATTTTCAGAGTAAAGAAAAACTGGTAAAGTAAAAGATAAAAAGTATGCTTTAAAATAAAAACCCATTTTATTTCCAATGAAAGTTATTATTTTCCGGAAGTTTTAGCTTCTAACACATTTAAGGATAGTCTTATTTTGGATGAAGACTGAAAATTTATCAATGTAAGATGATGTTTTTTTAGAATTTTCACTGATATTTCTACCGGGATTACTTATTCCCTTGCCATTGTATTTTCCCGGATCCATGAAGGGATCCAGAAAAGGATACTACTGTGCCATGAAAGTTATTTTGAGCTGAAGATGCTTGAGAATCAACTCATATAAAAGAGGATTTGTCTGAACATCCCCCACCAATCTGCTTAAAATCAGAGCCTTCCAAAAAGACTCACCTGTCATCAAACCCCCTTCAGAGAAGACTTCCCACACCAGTAGAGATCACTCCTATCACTGGAGAAGCCAAATAAGAAAGTGTATAAACAAATTTTGTCATAAGACCATCATACCTGTTATCTACTCCAAAAGGCCCATTCTTGTCTTTACTAAATCATTTTTTTTTTCTATAAGTGTCTTTTTAACCTCACCCCCTTTCCCTGTTAAGATGGAATATAAACTCTAAATTCTAGCCATTTTTTGGAGCCACTTTCTCTGTGAGCACACATGTGACTAAACTCTATCTTTTTTTCTTGCTAATATGTTTTTTGTCAGTTTAATTTACAGGCCTCCAAAGACAGGATAGAGAAAAGGATTTTTTTTTACCCCAATAACCATATTATACAGCTGTTTAAAAAGATCTTAAAATTAGTGTTCAGCCTTTTGATTCAATGATTAAAATAGCACCTAAATCTCCATAAACCAGATTTAGTACTTTAAATTTTTCCAGAGTAGTTTCATAATGTATGTGTTCTTTTACAGTTTGCTTTTTTATTCAAAATTGTTGTTCAATTTTTCAAGCTCAATTGAAGTATAATTCACATGCAGTAAAATTCACTCATTTACATGTACAGTTTGAATTTTGGTAATTGTTATACAGCCTTGTAACTATGGCCACTGTCAAGTATAGAACATTCCCATCACCCTAAAAAGCTTTTCCTGCACCTTAGCAATCAGTGCCAATGATAATACTTTGTCATTGTGGTTTTGCCTTTTATATAATTTTATATAAATGGAATCATTCAGTATATAGTCTTTGGTTTTTTACTTTTTCCTTTTACTCCTTTCACTTAGTATACTGTGTTTGAGATTCATCCATGTTGTTGCATATGTTAATATTTCATTTCTTGGTTTTTTTGCTGAGTAATATTAATTCCAAACTGATAGGACAGTTTGCTCATACATTCATCATTTAATGGACATTTCAGTTCCAATTTAGACAATTATAAATACTACTATGAATATCTGTAGAAAAGTGTATAGATACTATGTTTTTATTTTTTTTGTATAAACACCTCAGAATGGAATTGCTGGGTCATATAGTACATACATTTTAGTTTTATAAGATAGCACCATACTGTTTTCCAAAGTGGCTAAACTAACATTATGTTTAAAATTTGTATATTAACATAAATAGATATTTTTTATTTTAACTGTTTTATCTTATTCTATTAATGAACCACCATTTGATTCCCAGTCACCACTTCTTTACTATTGCAAATAATATTGCAATGGGCATATTTATTAATTGTTTTGTGCACATGTACAAGAGTTTCTCTATACAGTGGACATCTGGAGTTGGAATTCCTGGGTTCTAGGGTATATTCATCTTCAACTTTAATAAATATTGCCAAATTGCTTTATAGAATGGTTGGGAATTTAACTTATAAAGCTGCTAGACCTTTCAAATTACTGCAGACTTGCAATAGTCCTTTCTATAGAGTTTTCCATACAAGTAGATATTTGATTCTTTTTGTATAAGAGTATTTCTCAAGATTTTTTTTCATACGGTTATATTTCATATGGTTATCATAGACCTATTTTTTCTTTTGAATATCTTTTATTTTGAAATAGGAGATTCATATGGGACATTGTGTGAATCTGACTGATGAAGCTGTAGAAGCTGTCCTTACTTGCTGTCCTCAGATACGTATATTACTGTTCCATGGGTGCCCCTTGATAACAGGTTAGTATGATAGACCACTTGGGTTCAAATCCTGATTTTATCTTTTAGCAATTGTGTGACCTTGAGTAAATATACTAACTCATGCCATTATACAGTAGCCTTATCTGTAAGATGGGTATAATGCCAGTACCTACCTCATAAACTTGGTCTTGATGATTATCTGATGACACTTTATATATATGGTGCCTAACACATAGTAAGGGCTCAGTAAATGTTGGTCATGATGATGGTGGTGGTGGTGGTGGTGGTAAACACTCAATAAATGTTACCTATTATGAGGATGATTGTGATGGCAGTGATAGTGGTCATGATACATGATGCTTAATGTAGACAATAAAAAAATCAAGTTTGTAATATTACATATATTAAATATGTTAAATAACCATCAATCTGTAGCCATTGAGATTCAGAATAATTTGGACTCTTAGGTTAATGTGGTACTTCACTGAAGGAAAACAAAGTACTCATAGTCCTTTTGGCCTGTAAGAGAGCCATGATACTGTATATGACTGTGCCCCAGAAACCACAGCACCTCACCCCTTTCACATTGCCACAGTATAACCTGGATCTCACTTATAAATCAGTATTTATGCCAAGTCCTTCTGGCTCATTTCTCTACAGTCTAAATGGTTATTCTCTAGGTTGTTATTATCCTAGAAGTAGGCTATTGTTATAAGATGTATAAGGTGGAAGAGACCACAGTATGTGAACTGGAGTAACAGCAACCTTGGATAATAGATCTTTACAGAATACCAGCTAAAAGTATGTAAATCTACCACTGAGATATGTGTACATTTCATCAATACACTGAACCAGCAAGTGGTACTCTTAAAATTATTCTATTTTCCCCACACTGTTTTAATCACAGATCTGCTCTAAAGGGGCTAATTTTTTCCCAAAGCCAGATGAAATAACAGACATGTATCATCAATTTTTCTTATTCTCAGATCTATAAGTCTCATCATTTCACATCACTGAAACTTTCTCATTTCAGTAAACCCTTTTCATAATTGGTCAATTGAAGATTACCTCCCTTTCTACAGAAAAAAGAAACACTTTAAATATTCTGATTTATTCAGAGGTCATAACACCTGAAAATGTAATATAGTACAGAAAACTAAAACTGATTCTTAATACCAAGAGGCTTATGTAGCCATTCCCTACTTCAAGGAATTCTTATTCATTCAGTAGACTTCCAAATCAATGTGTTTAGAAACATGATCAAACAAAGCTATTTAGTTGTAATCTCTAGATCATCTATAGAATAATTAGATTATTCAATCTGTAATATTCTATAATACCCTTGATAAACATTAGTCAAATTATGAATATATTGTTTATTCTCTTAGCACTGAATACTGACTACTTTAAGTTTAGGGAATTTCGTGACTATGTAGTTTAGTCCTTTTGATATTGCAATGGAAAGAGTGACCATTCAGCCTAAAATTCACCCACTTCAACTCAGGTTCATGAAGGGAACAATTGCCTAAGCCAAACCTCTTCATAAACACGGTAATGGTATTTGACAGTAGAAAGGGTCTGTTTAGACTGTATATTTACATAGATCTGGAATTTATGAATTTAAGGGGCATTGTAGGCTGTAGAATTCACATAGACTCTTTTTTGTCTACGTAACTAACAATATTTAAAGATTGAATCCTAAAATAGAACTAGCTTCCTCTGAGAGAATGGTTCACACACATCATTGAACAAGTTGTATTCATCTGAAAGCAAAATGTGTCCCATGGTTTATTCTTTGTAAGAAATAATGTTCTGATGGGTGTTGACCTGTGTGCATGTTAAAAGCATGTTTTTCTTCTTCCCTCTAGTATTTTGGTTTTGTCTTCTCTCTAAAAGATAGATGATAGAAATGTAATTCTAGAAGACTTCTAGATTTCGTATACCCTTTTATCTTTCAAAATAAATTCTATTGTTTTTCTTTGTATTCTAATTGGTGATGACATAAGCAACCATTTTTAGTTTTTAGTATTGAGATAATACTTTATGGCAGCATTTTTCAAATAGATCTCAGAACCCATTTACACTCATAAAAACTGAGGATTCCTAAGCATTTGTTGTTTATGTGGCTTATGTTATTAAATTAAATATTAAAGCTGAGAATTTTTAATAGATTTATTAACTCATTTTTTAAAATAATAAACCTATTACATGAAGAGGAGAGAACTATTTTCATTCAGATCATCACTTGTCAGGCCATTACCCCAAACTCAGCAAGTGGTAATTTCTTAAATGTTAGTTGCAGTGTAGAAGTTGAAAACATATCAATGAAATTTTCATACACTTACATTACAATTTGTCTTTCATTTGAATGAATCTTTTACCCCCATATAATTTTGTAACATCATGCCTTGGAAATTTGGAAAAGATTGGTCCTGTGAGTTACATAGATCTTTCAAATGTCACCACAGATAATTATTTTTTAAAAATCACATTTGTTAATATCACACTGATCTCATCAGAAAGGTATGGGTATCTTTCAAGATCAGAATGGCAACTACAAGTTTCAAAATTCAAGTTTCAACAAAATTCAGTTGAAAGCTAAAATCTTATCTTTGACAACAAACTCCTATCATTTGTTTTCTTTGAAGTGACAGGCTTATTTTGTTCTTTTTCAAGAAATAGTGTTGAAGTATCCAAGTCTGGATAACCTTAGGTTGGCCATTAAAAATTGTGTTCCATGAATAAAATGACTAGCTCAGCTCACAATCTTGAAAGGATTTGTGTATCATACTTTGAGAAACATTGCTTTATAGTAAGAAATATTATCAGTCAACTTGAATATTTGGAGCAAGAACCCAATTATCCCTATTACTTTTTATGTTTTCATGTGTCTGTTGGAAGTTGTAGAAGCAGACATTGAAATGACAGGAGTTCAAAGTTTGGGGGATGGAATCATGATATTTTTGATCTGGAAGATTACCTAGTCCAGCATTTACCACCTATATTACAGTTATATAAATGAGCTAAAGATGCCCTCTGTATATTGGTCTCATATTGTTTACTTCTTTACAGCAGACTGGGACTGTTAGCTCAAAAGCCCACTTGCACCAAAATCAAATTCTAATTTATCCATTTGTTTTAAATATAAGCAGATTTTTATCTATCCATCTAGAACCTGCCTGCTTTGCATACCTTGAAAAACTACACTCAACATTTACTACCCATAAATAAGGTAAAACCAAGGGGCTATAAAAGACCCTAAGCCACTCTTGCTTTTTGCAGCTCCGTGACCCAGATGTTCCTGTCTTGCTGCTGAGTAATATCAGAACATAAACCCCTCCTCAGCCCTCTGGAAGTTCCCTTACCCTACTACCCTAGTGCCCTTCCGAGTAGTGTCCCTCAACACCCCTCACACACACTCTGGGAGAGTCTCACATTGTGAGGGACTTCCTTTGCACGCAAACCTTTCAAAGTGTGGCCCAAATAAAACTCATTGTGTCCTACTGCCACCCTGTGGTCATATCTTTTTCCTTGGTCTGTCCCTACATAATTTGATTTCACTATAGCTTATATGCATGGTATTCTAGAAGACACCAGAGAGGTATAGCATAAAACAAAAAATGTTCATATGTCCAAAAAGCTTGAGAAATGCAACACAACACTATAGTGAATACTAATTTATCAAAGGCTCTGAAAAATGTGATAGTTAAGAAACTTAAAACTTTTTTATCCAAGCATTTCCCAATTTTTTTTTTTTTGGTCCAGAATACTGTGTATATTATTTTTCAGATCCCTGATTTTGCAGAATAGGAAAGTGAGATACTGAAATGTTATTTGCTCATTGTAACACAGTTTTTAATAATAGTGCTAAGACTAAAACTAAAATTTCAAGATGTGAAACGAACACTGATCCTCAGTCTCTTGCCATCTCTCCAAAACATTGAATTACCTACCTTTTATGGACCTCAGCTTTCCCTTATGTATAATTATCAGTCATACAATTGGAAGACCTCCAAAAATGCAAGAGTTCATACACAATGGCTGTTATCAATAAAGATTCTTACAGAGAAAAGGCTGAAGTTTTTCCATACCCAGATTACCTCTACTCTTCCCCATTCCCATCATCACTGCTACCATTGTATGTTTTTAATTTTTTTTTCTCCAAAGAAGAAAAATACTTTGGGGGACAGGCATGAAAAATGTAAGTTCTTTCTTCTTTCATGACACCTTACATGTTTCTTCTTGTAATTGTTCAAATGTAATTTGACCTACATAAAACAATATAACTGGTATTCTATAAAATACATATATATATATATATATGTATGGACATACGTTTATACAGTTCCAATATGCGTTATCCTCACAACAGTCTGTCCCCCAAATCAGATTCCCTGAATTAACAGGTTTATCTTCTCTACTATATTTCTAAGTTTATAAAATTGTCTTACAGTCAGACAGTAAACAGAACTCCATATGATGAATTAGGTCTTAAAACTGTTAGAGCCATTCTGATTTCATTTCTGTAGGAGAAACAAAGAAAAACAAAAAACTAAGCTGCTATTTTAAAATATTATAAATCATAGACATGGAAACAGGAAAATTTTTAAACTTGTTTTTAATTTAATTATGTCTATGATAATTATCAGTGAGTTCAACTCACATTTTTGCTAATCTTTTACAGTAGACATGTATTTTAGTTTCTCAAAATTATCTAAGCATGTTTTACAGTATTCACAGGCATGGGGGCTTAGATTTTAAAAGGGAAATAAAGCAATTAGACAGTACCAGAGTCCTTAAGTTCACATCAAGAGGTAGGAAAGGCCAGGAAATATGCCCCTTTGAATTGACTCAGAAGTTTAATGATATCTGTGGATTTGTTTCATCCTGATTGCTTTACAATCAAGTTTTTAAAATAGATTTCTAGATAATAACATTGTTAAGATTTATCACAAAGAGCCAAAGCAAAAGCATTTTAAGACCCAAGTGGTTTACTTCAGTTTCCCTATAATGAGGCTGATTCCTTGCTTAAAGGACAGCCCTTTTTTCTATTTCATGTTTTTCATTTTCTAAACCTTATATTACTGTTACCTCTTCCTTATTTTAGTCACTCATTACTATCCAGCATAACAAAACTTCTTTATGCCAGACACCATAATGAAGCATTAGAACTTGTTTTAGAGAGAACAAAGATACAATTAATTTAAGTAGCTTGCACCCAATCTTAGAAATAGTTGATAGTGGAACTGGAAAGTAACTTGATCCACAATCTCTAGTTCTTTCCCCAATAGAGGAATTTCCCGAGCCCTACAATTTCTCCTTATACCGTCATAAACTCGTAGGCATTGAATATTCCTACCGTTCAGAATCACAATCTTAAATGCTCTATATTTTCCTGGGGAAAAGTTGCCTGAGGAGAGTGAGTAATATTACCATCTAGCATCTAAATTTTTTAATTACTTAAAAATATATTGTATGCTTACTATCGGAGAAATGTATCTTCCTATTTATGTGCAAGAATGAATTCCTACAGAAAAATGATATAAATATAGTCAGAAAATATTTGTATATAATGTTTGGTAATATAACTAGTAAAAATGCCAAAATAATCCTAGAAACGCTAGCTAAAATGAAATTCTTTTCCAATTTTGTTCTTTTTCAAAACTATATTAGCTATCCTGGTTCATTTGAATTTCTATATAAATATTAGTATCACCTTGTCAATTTCTTTTTTTAAAAAAGAGATTTTGATAGGGATTGCATTGAATCTGTAGATTTAGGGAGTATTGCCATCTTAATATTAAATCTTCTGATCTGGATATCTTCCATTGATTTACATCTTCTTTAATGTTTTATACTTTTCAGAGTATAAGTTTTTCACTTGTCAAATTTATTCTCACTTTTTCTTTTTGATGGTACTATAAATGGAATTACTTTCTTAATTTTGGAATTGTTCATAGCTGGTGTATAGAAACACATTTGATTTTTGTATATTGACTTTTTACCATGAACCTTACTGAACTCATTTATTTTTAATTTTTTAGAAAATTCCATAGAACATTTT
Organism: Cynopterus sphinx; assembly: GCA_030015415.1. Taxonomy (NCBI): domain Eukaryota; kingdom Metazoa; phylum Chordata; class Mammalia; order Chiroptera; family Pteropodidae; genus Cynopterus; species Cynopterus sphinx. The sequence goes on from CM057380.1 coordinate 138,770,505, forward strand.
ATATACAGTATTATATGATCTACAAAAAATATATAGTTTTATTTCTTCCTTTCTAACATGAATGCCTTTCACTTCTTTTTCTCCCTTAATTTCCATGGCTAGAACCTCCAGTTCATTGTTGAATGGAAGTGGCAAGAGCAGACATCTTTGCCTTGTTCCTGATCTTAGGGGCAAACGTTTAGTGTTTCACCATTAAATATGATGTTAACTGTGGGTTTTCCATAGATGCCCTTTATCAGGTTGTGGAAGTTCCCTTCTATTCCTAGTTTGCTGAATGTTTTCATCATGAGTGTTGGATTGTGTTAAGTGCTTTTACTGTGTCTATTGAGATTGTGTGGCCTTTGCCCTTTGGTCTATTGATATGCTATATGTCGTATGCAGAATAACACCACCACCCAAAGACATCTGTGTTCTAATGGCCAGAACTTGTTTGTATGTTACATTATATAAGGCTGCAGATGGAATTTAAAAGTTGCAAATCAGTTGACCTTAAAATAGGGAGATTATCCAGGATTATCCAGGTGGGCCCAATATAATCATGAGTCCTTACAAGACTGGGGTCGGGGGGCGGGGCGAGGAAGGAGAATGACAGAGATGGCAGTGTGAGAATTCTGTTCAGTGCTGTTCACTTCGAATGTGGAAGAATGCAAGGAATGTGGCAGCCTCTAGAAGCTGGAAAAGCCAAAGAGGTAGAACACCCCCCCCCCCCGCCCTGCCCCACGCAAAGGAATGTCAACCTGCTGAAACCTGATTTTAGCCCAGTGAGATCCATTTTGGAATTCTGACCTCTAAAACTATGTGATAATATTTTTGTGGGTTTTTTTAAGCCATTAAGGTTGTGGTAATTTATTACAGCAGCAGTAGGAAACTAATACAGTGTATTGTACTAATTGATTTTCAGGTATTAAACCCATTTTGCATTGCTGAGCTAAGTCCCAGCTGACCATGGCATATAATCCTTTTTATATGTCACTAGGTTTGGTTTGCTAGAGTTTTGTTGAGGATTTTCAAGTACATATTGGTCTGTAGTTTTGTATGTTTGTGATGCCTTTGTCTGGCTTTGGTGTCAGGATAATACTGGCCTCAGAGAATGAGTTGTGTTTTCCCTTCTATTTGTATAGCCATTCTAGCTTTGTTGCATTTGCTATTTGCATTATATATCTTTGTCCATCCTTTTACTTTCAACCTATTAGAAACCTTTCTTTAATCTAGATTTCCTATATAACACATTTCCTCTATAATAACTAATATTTTTATGACAATGAATAAAATATTCGTTAGCTTACTAGCTTTTTTTAAAAAAATTAGCTGCTGTTGTAAACCTTTGTTTTCCCAACTATAAGTTCTTATTTCCATATACTCTCTAGTTCTCTTGCTTACATTAAACCTTGGTATTTGGGCTTATTTTTGTTTTACTTAAAATAAAATTAGTAACCACATTTTGGGCTCACTTTTTTTCCTACTAGTCTGTGAAATCTGTAAATCCAATAACCACTAAACTAGAAAATTTCCAAGACTAGGTTAGAGATATGTTGTACATAAAACATAGATTATATCTATGAAACAAGTTTGTTAAACTTCTGAATAATTTTCAAAGTAATAAAATTTTAGCAGTGTTTTCAAATTCATATTTTTAAGACATTGTAAAATTGACTTTGGAAAAGATGTAAACCTTATTAAAATCACTACTATACATTGCGAATAACTGAAAATGAAACATCCAATAATAAATGTTGGTTAATTTTAATTAATTCATATAATATCAATTAAAATCATGCTTTATAATAATACTATATGACATGGAAAGCAAGTTGTCCTGTTCTAGTAACTAGTCCCCCCTCTGACCATTTTGGACATATTTCAGCTTCCAAAGTGCTTACCTTACCTTATGGCTTTCTTTAATCCTTCTCACTCCTTTGTAAATAGTCATTTTTATTAAACCACGTTCACATATGTATCATCTGTTTCCTGCCAGGAGCCTGAGAAAGGCTATACATGGGTTAATGATAAAATTACACCATTACTCTCTGGTTGGTATTACAGAGAAAAAAATATATGCCTTTTTTTTTTTTTTAAGTATTACTATGGTATGTAATAATAGTGAGGGTTTCCATTAATTAAGTATATTTTTAGTTGTATGCTATTCTTTACACATCATCTCATTTAATCCTTTAACCCCATGAGATATAATAGTTATCATTCCCAGTTTATGCATTAGGACACATGAAATATCTCTGATTACTGTAAATTAATGTATTATCATTGTTTTCTTTCGTAGATCATTCACGAGAAGTCTTGGAGCAATTAGTAGGTCCAAACAAATTAAAGCAAGTGACATGGACTGTTTATTGATGCTATGATCTTCATATTATCAGGAAATGATGGTCTTGGAGATTGGCTTTCCAATACGTAATATGGTTTGTGCTTTAACCAGACTCTTAAACACTCTAATAGTGCTATTATTCTGTTTGCTTGTTGAGTCATTGTTTTTGAAATGGTAATCCTAGCATGCCTTCTGATGAATATTGGGGGTTGCGGGTGGGGGATGGGTGTGGGTACTGTGTTTGTTTCTCAAATAACTAAGTTTTAAAATTGCCTGTTTTCCCTGGAGATGTCCTTTTCCTATCTAGACATTTGAGATGTTATAAGAAAAATTTACCAATATGGCTAGACATTAGAATTCTAAGTAAAGGTATTTCTGAAAGTGTAAATATCTTTCTAACTATTTTCTGATTCCTCCCTTCCTGAAGTATTTAAATGCCCATTGGCCAAAGCAAAGCTGAACATCTGGCCTGTAAATTCTTTACAGAATTTAATATTTAATGAAACAAATAAATATTATAATATTATAATCTATGACATCAAATACCTTAGCCATTCAGCATATGAATATTACCGAAGCCCTTGCCCAGCCACTTATCTCATTGGTTTTTATGGCTACTTTTTCTGAAGAGTTCTCAGACCTAATTCTCTGTGTGGGGGGCAGTCCCCCCACATCAACAAACCATTCTCAGATACCAGCAAGGTGTCCAAGAATTCAGCTCAATTCTAACACTGTCTATCTGTAGATAGCATCAGAGTCCGCAGGTTAAGGGTTCAGTCCTAAAAGACTGCCTCCCCTCAACACACACACACACACACACACACACACACACACACACACACACACACACACACACACACACACACACACACACACACACACACACACACACACACACACACACACACACACACACACACACACACACACACACACACACACACACACACACACACACACACACACACACACACACACACACACACACACACACACACACACACACACACACACACACCCCAAATGCCAGTTACAGGTCCAGGTTGTGCTTCAGACCTATTGGCTACAAATTGGAGGTTCCAACACCCCCCCTCTTTGGTTTTGATTAATTTGCTAGAACCACTCACAGAACTCAGGAAAACCTGTTTACTCACTAGAATACCAGTTGGTTACATGAAACAGCCTGGTCAAGAGACACAGAGGGAGAGGTCCTAAACAAAGACGCAGTTTCTGTCTTGGTAGAGTTTGGGGCCTGGAGCCATGGCAAACGGAAGGCTTCTGGTTCTTCAGCCTAGAAGCTCTCCAAACCCCCTCCTTGTAGCTTTTTATGGAGGCCTCATTTTGTAGGCATGATTGATTAATTCATTGGCCATTGGTGATTGAGTCAACCTCTCACCTTTTTCCCCTCCCCCAAAAATCAGGAGGTAGAACTGCAAGTTCCAATTCATGATTGGTTCATGGCAACCAGCCCCTATCCTTAGGTGATTTGCAAAAGTCACCTTCATTAACATAAACCGAATCATGGTGAAAAAGGCTTGTTCTGAATAACAAGACATCCTTTCACCTTTATGGCTCTGTTTTTGGGAATTGAGGACAAGAGACCAAATATTATAATAAAAGATGCTACATTGCTTACTGTTCAGGAAATTCTAAAAGTGTGGGGAGGTGTAAGCCAGGAACTATGGATAAAGACCACTACATTTAAGAAATATATTTTGGTTATCTGAATGACCAAATATATTTATGTATATCCTATAAATCAGAATATCACATTTCTAAAATATGTGCTCTCCATCTATGAACTTTCTTCCTTAAAAACTACATTCAGGAATATATTAGTAAATATAAACTCTTATTACAGAGGTTGTATCCTGAAGCACTATTGGTTTCACGTTGTGAAATAAACAGCATAGCTTAGTTTTTAAATGAAATGTATTACTCTTCTGTCATCACAAAATTCTCTAAAGTACACCATGCTTAAACTACCCCCAAATTCAGCATATTCCCTGTGCCATGAGCCTATCTCAGTAGTACTTTCTTACAGATTTCCTATTTTAACTTTGATGTAGTAAAAAACTTGGAGAGTGTGGTATGGTAAATTCCTGTATGTATTTAGAAGGAGGGTTTACATATTCAACTCTATTTCTTGTCCTTACTATTAATACTTTATAAATGTGCTATGTTTATAGTGTGGAAATACACACACACACACACACACACACATACACTCACGCAAATACGTATGTATGTATACATATGTATTTGTGTATGTGTGTGTGTGTATGTATAGTCATTATCAGGCTACGTTTTATACTTAGCTTAGAACATATATGTGGTGGTATTTACAGCACTTTTAAATTAGAGAATAGGAAATACAATACATATAATTAGTACAATATTATAAGACCCAAAGGTAAAAACTAGGTATCCCTGTCCACCAGCTATCTGGTACCCTCTCAGAAGGCAACCACTAGTCCTAGTTCCTTATCTTTCTAGGGATATTCTATGTATACTGCAAGCAAATATGTATTTTACACATACACACACACGTAGGGGTTGTGAAACAAACTCAAAAAGAGTCTGGAGGCTTTGCTAGAAAAAAAAATGACAAAGATTTTTTCCAAGGGTCTTAGAGTTTACAAAGTGGAAACACAGCTAGGCAGAAAAAAAGAGAAAAAGAAAAAAAAGAAAAAAAGAAAGAAAAAAAAAGAAAAAAATGGTGTTTTAAAGAAGAAAAGTTAAGAGTTCTTATAGTAAAAGTCACATCCTTAGGAATAATCAGTCCTACATCCTTAGCCCTAAAATTGGCTCAGGACAGTTATCAGCCAGATGTCAGAGGTCTGGATGGTGGATGCCAGGCAGTCTGGAGGGTGGGCACCAGTAGGTCTGGTCACATCCTGAGTCCCCACAGGTAAATAAATGTCCCAGCATTGACATGGGACTGGTAAATCCAAAAGTTTTAAGTTCCCAGGCTAGTTAAGATAAAAAGAATCATTTCCTTATGCCTCCATCTTCATATTAATAATTTAGCAGCTTGGTTACAGTGACCCCACTTTGGTCTTTTCCTCAGTGTATATGTATATCTTTTTTTACATAAGGAGTGGTATACTATACACATTATCCTTCACATTGTTTCTTATTTATGTCATGGTGTTTTTAATATAGAAGATTCTGGGGCACAAAGCATTGGTATAACCAAAGTGTCACAGTGCAGAGTATGTAGGAAATCCTGAAATCCTGTTTTTATCCATGGTTGTCAATTTTATTCATGGTTGCCCTATTATATACTGAATACTATATTCTGTATTTTGTATTTTGTTTAATTCAACAATACATCATACAGGTGTCCTCAACTCTGGAAACAGACTCTGCTACAGTGTCTAATTCCTCTCCACTACTTAAATCACATGTTGCTACTACTGGATATTGCCTTCTATAATTATATTCCTATAGCAGTAAAACTAGAAAAAAATGGCAGAACTAGTTACTTGACAAAGGCTGACAAAACTGAAACATTCATATTTTGGAAACAGGATTTTCCATTTAATAGGAATTACATTCCTTAAACTAGAGAGTCATTTAGAGTTAAACCCAAACATAGTTATATCCATACTTGGAAGCAATCTGACAACTCAAGGCTGGAAATCCCACACTGTGCTTGTTGTCAGTCCATTGTTTTCCTGCCTAGTAGGTTCTGGAAGTGAATATTCCACGACTTTGTGTAGCTGATGCTGAATGCTATGTCCTCTGAACTGGGGTCGTCCAGGGTCACCAATCAGTACTTGAGTTCTGTGGGTCCAAAAGGAATTCTTCAGCCATCGATGAAGACTATCTGCAAGGTCTTCATCATAAAACATATCTCCAAGCACTATAAGGTCCCACTTATCTTGTTCCAAATCCAAAATGTTTTTGGTTAAGATTGAAAAAGGATTCAGTTGGTTCAATTCACAATTTAGTGTGATAGCCATTCCTGCAACTTTAAAAAAGTATATGATGAACAGGTATATATTAGGCTGTTTTAATTCCCTATTGATTCATTTAAGTAATTTAGAAAATCTCCTAATAATGTTTTTTCTCTTTCGTTGAAAGATGATTTTTAGGTAAAGAAGCCTAAAGTTTCTAATAGCAAGTATAAGCTATTTACTGCAATTTTAAAATATTTGAATGGATATCCCCAAAACAAAACAATCAATACAAAACTCCTAGAAGCATTGGGGTTTTAAGGAACATTTGCTAATCTCTGTAACCAAGAGGTTTGGTGGTACAAGAGACAGGGAAACAAGCGTTAGGCTTCAGTAATATGGCAAATTAGAACTGAGTTCTCTGTATCAAATAAAGACCTTCAAAGGCTGGATTTTCAATGAAAGAAAAGACTAGAAGAAAATCAGATATTAAAACTTACCTGTCTCAACTTGGGTTCTAATGGAACAAAATCACCCTCAAAGACACAGGCCTATCCTCACTTGGGTTTTGAGTCAAATAAACACTACCTGTGTATTTCAGGAAGTTCCTAGCCCAGAAATCAACAGTAAGTTCTCTGGTTGGTATCACTTTGACATGTCTGACAGATACAAATACAAATCCTCTTGGGGGAAATGTACTGTCAACTCAGGCCACACAGGATTCCCCACAAATAATGTGCCACTGAAAACAATTCATGATATGTTATACACATGGAAATAAACTATCATGTTGAAGCATCTGTAGATATTTGTCCTAGGAAAAAAAAAACAGATGAGCTATAAATACTTTTAAATATGAAATCCTTACTAGGGTCTATATCGGTGGCCAAGATCCTTGACGCCCCACTCATCTTAGCAGCAATAGCTGTAGCTCCACATCCACTCCCAAGATCTAACACAGATTTTCCTCTGACGACGTCAGGATTATCCAAAAGATACCTAAATTAGAAAGAAAGTGAAAAAAACATCTGAGAGATGGAAGAAACTCAATAAGAGGTAACCAAGAAAAATTTCTCTGGGTTGACTAGACAAAGAAATAGGGGAACTTAGCAAAGGAACTTGGTCCAACCATGGCAAGTTTGGCCTGACTAGAGACAAAATGTCAATCTTAAGAGATGGACAGAGGTGGCAGAGAAAGGATCTAGTCTTTTGACTTTACTCTTCAGCAGGTGCGGAGAGCAGTTCCATAAAACTGACAAATCATGCTCTTAAAGTCACTGTTTAAAAAATATTGAGCACTTACTATGATCTACAAACTACCAAACATCAACAATATATACAGACAAAATAGCTCTATAATCAGGACCCAGTACACCAGATCCAAAATCCACCATCTCCTTTGAATGTTCATCATAGAGTAGTTAGTTGTACCCACTCTTTGATTTCTATTACAATGGCCTCTCTGGTAAGGTATGATCAAAGTCTGGTTCGACCAAAGAATTTGGATCAAGGCTAAGTAGTTACCAAATGTGGAGATGAATGAGAAAATACTAAAATAATAAAAGTTAACTGACACTTGATCTTAATACTGGAATAATAAATAGCGAGGACTGTGACAAAGTAGGGGTGAAAATGCCCTGTTAGAAGGGACAGCTGCTACCCATCTTCAGCTAATTGTTGCCACACAGAAATCTTGTTACAAGAGTTTGTTCCTGTTTTTCAAATCAATGTAGATTTTAGATGAAATCCCTCAAGTTTTAAATGTTAGCAACTGATTTTTTAAAAAAAGTTTACAACTGTGTTGAGCAGCAGGAACTAATTTAAGAATGTGCAGATTAGGGCCTGCCAAATAAAGAGGTACAAGCCACCCACGCTGGGGCATCAGGTACCTCCCTCCATGTGTGAACTCCCACTTAGGGGAGGTAAAAACCGTGGGGTCATTTTGATGGAAAGTGCAGTTTCAATGCGCCAACACAGGAAATAGAGTCACAAGATTTATTACTTCCAGATCCCAGAAGCAAGGAGGCACACCATGAGTTGGGGGAAGAGACGTCCTCAGGTCAGAAGCAGGGGATAGAGAGCAGAGTACAAGCACTTATTACTTACAAGGTGACTGGGGGCACAGGTCACTAACTTTCCGAGGGCTTAACTCTAAGTAGTTATTTTAAAATAACCCTGATAAAAGCAAAGAGGGAACTGAAGGCAGGCATCCTAAACTCAAGTCCTTGTAATGCTGGGTGTAGGTATGGTTCTCTATCACACTGTAAAATACCCAGAGAGTAACTCAGAAAAACAATCACAAGGCCAAGCAAAACACATCTGTAGGTCACCACTCTTTTGAGTCCTCTGATTCAGACAGTCTCTTAAGGAATTTCATCATATATTTGGAGTTGATAAATAATATAGATAATGGTCACTTAAAATGTCAGTATATTTTTAAATGCTGTAAACAATAAAGTGTGAACATTTGGCAGTACAACCAGAAAATTGGAATTGTTTGATTCTACTTGAAAAGCTTTCCAGATCTCGGGATTCTCCCAAAAGCTCTAGGTTTGCATTTATTTTGCATTTACAACTATATACAACATTAATTTTGTTAGGCCATATCATTTATGTGAAAAAGAAGTCATCCCTTTTGTTTCTCAGCTCTACATCTTGAGGCATAAACAGGTGAAATCATTTACCAATCGAAAAGCAAAGACCAGATTGAAAGCTGAAATTTCTTGCCTTTGTTTCAGCAGCTGTGTTTTAGTAAAAAGCATAGTGTGAATGTGTAAGAAAATGTCCTAAAGACCTTTGCAGTGTGGAGAATTGGAAGGAGGGACCTTAAGAATGCAGGTTCAAGTTGCACGTGCACCTGAGACATCAATAAACCACTAGAGAAGAGGGAATCTGTGCAGCCCATTCACTCACTCACATTTTTTGTTCTTTGGGAAATTGAGAAGAGGTAATGATGGAGGAGGTGTGAGGCTTAAGGAGTAACATTTACAGGATTAAACTAGGAGAGCTTAAAGACAGGGGCTTTAGGTTCTATCTAGGATCTCTGCACTGACATACGTTAGGAACCATAAACCTGAGAACAGTGTGAAATCTGGATCATTTACAGCTATCTTGGGTCTTGACAGCTGACCCTAGGATATCTCTTGAGGAAAGAAATATATTGGGGAAATACCTTGATAAACATGGAGTAGAAGGTAAAACTATGCAACAAAGCAACCAAAAAATATGCTTAAACTGCTCTAAATTAGGAAAAGAATGCGAGGTTTTCCTCTTTGTGTGTGTGTGTGAGGGACATGAAGACTGTGGTGTTGGAAGGGGCTGAAAAGAGAAAGGATCTGTAGCAACCTTAAAGGTTCCCACTTTATTTAGGGTGTTACCTAGACAGGGCTTGGCCTCCTGGCCAGTAGATTGCCCAGTAAGGATCGCTGTGGGGCCACAGGTCAGCTCTTTCCCACCAGAACTTGCATCTGGGGGTCAAAAGCCGCAACCAGATTTCGGGGGTGAGGCTGCCACCGTTGGTGACTTCGGTGTTCTCCTCCAGAAAAGCTTTCATCTCAGGGTCCAAAAGGCTTCTAGTTCCCCTCCAGGGATTGTGGCCCCAGGGAAACAAAGGAAGACCACTGCTTCTCACAGCCTTCACAAAGACACCACAGTGGTTCATGGGAAATGGTGCAAATGCTCTCCAACCAAGTCTCAAGGCCATCAGTCCTTTTCCAAACACAGGTTCCTTCAGTGTTGCTGTTGATAAGAATAGCTCCTCGTCGGTGAAGAATAAGGATCTGGCTGCCAACTTGATCTCAACTGGACTCTCTAGATCTCTAAAAACAGAAATAATACCGAAACTCCCAAGGTTCACCGGGACTTCCAAATCCTGTTATGAAGTAAGAAAATATTACGATGTAAGCTCTGTAGCAGATAATTCACAAATACAAGTTCATTTTAGATAAAAACATTGGCCATCAATGTAGAACAATCCAATCTTTTAAAAGGATGCCTTTTCACAACAATCCTTTAAATTTCGAACAAATATAAAAGCATTTGATTTTGAGAGATCTTCATGAACAATACCTGTTACATAAAATAAGGTATATCTTTTAAAGTTTTTTCATAATTTAATCTCTTACCTTTAAGCAGGCACTATACTTGGCAACTTTGAACAAAATAAAAGTCTCTCTTTAAGAGGCTTAGATTCTAGTAGTGGAACAGAACAATTAACAGGCAAACACAGGTCTTGCCTTTATGAAGTCTAGCCAAGAGCTGTGGAGATTATAAACTTTAATTGTGGGCAGAGGTATACAAATTACACTGACTACACTCTAATAATAATTGTGTCATAAAACAATGTAAACAAGATTCAGATATTTTTCTTAAACTATGGATTTAACTGTAATAAAAGAATAGCAACTTCCCGATCTCTTTCTGTAAACATCTCTGATCATTCATCTCTATCAAGCCTGGCCTGAAAACACTTGTTTCAAAAGAAAAAACACCTTGAAAAGAAAGTGGGAATGAGGAATAGCAGTTTAAACACATCTATACACCCAGTTGTTTGGGACTTCTGGTCTGTTCTGCATAAATATTTCAAACAGTCATATCCACCTAGGCCATTTAGAGTAGGGACGCAAAATCCAAGTGAGCCAAGCTGGTGATAAATGAGTGGTGCAGGCTGACTGCAGGTTAACAGCGGGGCTGGGGCCAACTGGAGACTGCTTCTGAACACTGGCCCAAAGGGGCCAGCAAAGTGCTGCCAGGCGGGAATGCCTGCCTCGCCAGACCTTCCCATTTCTCAAAGTTAGCCAGCTGGCTATTTACACACAAGCTCCCACTTTTAAATGTTAGTGGCCGAAATATCAAAACGCCAGGCAGGCCCAAATGCCTGTGGGGCCACCTGTGTGCGAATCCAAGAAGCCTCCAGCGAGTGTTAGTTACCCCCGTGTTTGTGTCCTGGGGAGTCTCAGGGGTCTCTATTGGCCCGACAACCCGTTTGGACTCATTCTGCTGGGAAGCACCGGGGCCCCTGACCCTCACAAGCCCGAGGTGCTAAAGCAGCAGCAGCACAGACTCCAGGTTTTGGTTCGGGACACCTTGTCATCGACCCCGACGCCTGCCGCTCCCACCGCAGCACCAGGCGGGCACGGGTATGTGCTTCCGCCGGGGACACTCAGTGTGGGCACCAAACGAGACGAAGACGGGCTCTGGGGGGCCAGGTCCAAACGTGTCCGCGACCGCGTCCGCTCCCGTCGAGGACCGGAGTCCATCTTAAAGGAACAGGCACAGCGTCCTTCGCGCCTCACCTGGCTTTGCTAACACCGACCACCCTGGGAAGCTAAAGCACAGGCCACGTCTGTCACTTGCTGTGCTCGTCTTTTCGTGCATTCGTTACAACTACGTGGGTCCCGCTTCCCAAGCCCGAGGCTCGCGGGGGGGTGGACCCCGGGCGGCGGCGGGACCCCGGGCGGCGGGCGGCAGGACCCAGGGCGGCGGGCGGCTGTCGGCGGCGGGACCCGGGGCGGCGGGCCCCGCCTTCCGTCCCAGCAGCGCGTTCTCCTCCCGTCCTGGTCTTTCTTAAAGGGGCAGGAGGCGCGGAACAAGGGAACGGCAGGTTCTGATTTCTAAAATGTTCATTATGAAACTGTTTATGACACTGTGCCAATCACATTTCTAGACGCTGGACATAGAGTGCTTTGCAAAACAGTATATACCCCCTTTATGGCGCTTACGTCGAACTGCCATTAAACTATAACAGCCCTTTTGTAATAACTTTTGTAAATGTGCAATCTAAATCCACTTCAACCTAAGTCAGTCAAGTTCTGGATTCATATGTCCATCTTCCAACTAGACTTCAGACATCCCACACCAGTCCCGCGACTCAACACATTCCAAAATTAACTCACCATCTCACCTGACAACAATTAAAACCTGAACCTGCACACCAAAGGGGGTTGGGGGGTGGGAAGTTGCCCTAAAGCAAGAACTAGGCAAACCTTGTTTCTGCTTCTGACTTGGTGGTTTGAGAAATAAGCTAGAAGCCACCTGTTCAAAATTAGAGATTGTTGTTGGGGTTTCTGCTTCTTCCTTCTTTAAGTGGGGTTCCTGTTTTCCCTGTAAACTGGAACTTCTAGGAACTACTACAGGGGAATGAAACTGATCATTCCAATTAAAAGCCCAAGATGTGTATCCTTATCATTTGCTTCTTAGATGAATGGTATATTTATTTCTGATAGGCCATACACTTGGCATTTCAGTATTCTGCCTTAGATTTCCTCTAAAATAACGAAAATGGTGTTTTTATGACTGTGAATAAAGCTGTTTATTAACTTACTAGCCACTTTCCAAAAATTAGCTGCTAATGGAAACTTTTGTTTTCTCAACTATAACTCCTCATTTCTATACACTCACCATTCTCTTGCTAGCAATAAACCGTAATATATGTTTAAGATCAATTTGTCCAAGAATTGTTGTTTTTAACCAGCTTCTGTGTTCTATTCTCTGGCAAAAACATCCCAATTATTGCCCAAAAAACCAGAGAGAGGAGGCAAGTCTAACATTTCTACAAAAGAGGGTTTTTGTTGAAAATCTTGGTGCTCATCATTAAAGATGCATTTAATTACGTGAAGACACTTTATGCAGAACTTGGAACTAGGCTAAAGCAATTGCTGCATGTCCTTTCCCCTCATTTATAGTTTTAAAATTGATCCACTTCTTTTCATCCCTTCTGCCATTGCCTTAGTTCAGCCTTAAGATCACTTGCCTGAATTGTGTTGGCTGGAAAATTACTTTTTAAAAATTAATTACCTGCTGGAAATTGCTGCTTGGCTATCGCCATAGGAACATAGGCTATTAACTATGGGAACATAACATTCTAATAACAAGTTTTCTGCTTCTGTACCTCCGCTTGCACACCTGACCTATGGGTTGACAGGTAGTGAATAGAAGAAAAATAGACCTTTGTGTTCAGACAGAATGAAGAATGGTGTTTAGGGCTTAAAAACCTTGTACCTCTATGTTTCAGGGCTGCTTAATTTGGGGTCTGCATACCTCTGGCAGACCCAGTTGGCTGAATAAAGAGTGTGTTTTCTATAATTCACTGAGTTCCGGTGGTCCATGTGTCTTTCAGGGGCTGGCAGCTACAACAGAATTGCTATAACTGGTTTCCCTCTCCAAATGTGCTTTCCTTAATCCATTCTTTATACTGCAGCTTAAATAGTTTTTTCCTAATTTACATTTTTATAGTTCAGAAAAGGCCTTATGTTCCTATAGTTCCACATAAGCCATGAAAAACAGACACCTGGATTTTCTTTTCTATGGTTGTTTGGTGTTAACTTATTGTTTTTTAATTGAAATAAATTTTTTAATTGCTTTTATCAAAATTGACCTAAATGCAACCAAGCAGACTTATGAACTGATAACAATGTGAAGTATTCTGACCTTGTGAGTTTTGCCTTTAAATATCTGTCTACAGTTTTGTTCAGAGAACCAGTTCTCTAATAACTGGTCTGTCTGGCAAATGTAAGTAAAAAAAAAAAAAATTATTCCATACAAAAATTTGTCTTTAAAAACAAATGTAAAGGCTTTTTTTAAAATTTTTTAAAGACAGGTTAATCAATTATACTTATTAGCTGTATGATGTCAGGTACATTATTAAACTTTTATAATGAAGGGGATCAGGCTAGGCTACCTCCAAGTATGCTACTTTTGCATAAGAATTATTTTGAGCTCAAGGCGTTTGAGCTCCTGAAATCCTTATCTGCCTAATGCAGGGCCTTCTAAAAGTGCTCAACTGTCATAAACCCCTACCCAGGAGCAACTCTTATCTTCTTGACTTAAGTAGACACCACACCCAAACAGATATCTATCATATCTCCCATGTATTCTCCTAAGGGAGAATTTATCTTATTCTTCATTTATCTTTTCAAAAAGTGCCCTTTCTCTTCTTCCACATTACCTACTAAGTTAGGTACATAAAATCCATCATTGAGTTAAGCATCACCAAATTCTCCTGTATACATGTGTGCTGCGTGTGTAAATTCTGTTTTTTTTTTTTTTCTCTCATTAAACCAAACAAGTAATAATGAGGATCAGGGCTAAGGCAATTGCAGCAGGGATGGAAAGAATTGTATACATCTGAAAATGACTCAGAAAAAGCTATTAGCAGGACTTAAAGGCTAACTGTGCTTACTTAACCATAATCATAACTTAAGAGCAAAATGTCAGCTTTTCTATCTCAACTAGACATACCTGTGCTCTTAGTCACCATGCTATCTGATCATGTTCTTTCTTGTTTAAAATCCTCCGTAGCCCCCAGGCCTTCAATTTTAGACTCCTGATCATAGCATCCGGGCTATTAGTGATCAGTGCCTAGTTACCTATCCTGCCTCGTTTCAAAACCCTCCTCCTCTGCTCTACAATTTGCTTTTCTTGCACAGGACCTTTCTCTCACCCTAGGCCATGCTAAGACAAACATACAACCCCTTCTCACTGTCCCTAACCACCTCTTTAGACTTTAGAACGAAGTTCAGGCTTAAGGTTCTCTGAAAAGCCTTCCCTGGCACACATACTGATCTTGACATTTTCTTAGCTTTCTACAGATATATCCAACAAGACTATCTCACAGAGCTGTCATCACCTGGCTCCTGGACTGGACATTAAAGCAAACCATCTCATTCCTCTTTTATCTTCTGGCATAGTGGGACACTCAATAAATTCTGTTAAATGAAAGAAAAAACAAATTCACAAATATCACATTGGCGTCTCATTTTAACAGCTTTTGAGGTATAACTGACATACAATAAACTTCATAAATTTAAATTTATGTTTTGATTTATGTGGACACTAATGAAACCATCATCAGTGTGATGATGTGCCCCTAGAAAGATGCAAGAAGGGGTTAGAACTAGAAGCCTCTATGCCAACCACCACAGCAGCCATATTTCCTGATTGAATACCTGGCAATTACATCGGTAGGCTATTGTTTAACTCTGTTTCCACAAGAAGGAGGAGGAGGAATTTATGGGAAACATGGTATGGGAATCTGACCTTTTAGAACGTTCCGCTTTCTGCTTCTGTACCCCCGCTTACGCATCATATCAGACCACCATTTGGTGACGGGTAATGAATAGATGATGTATAGATCCATTGTGATTGGGATATAGTGATTAATGGATTTTTGGGTATAAAACTGTGGACCTGAAATGGGTCGAGGCTGCTCCTTTGGAAGGACAGCCGCCGGCTAATAGATTGCCTCTAATGTCAAAGCACTCAGCTTGAGTCTGGTTATTCCAGTTACAGCAATCAGTATCAAGATAGTGAATGTATTTAAGGTTGCATGTTATCACTCCATCATGTCCTTTCCCACATCTCCCAACCTCAAGCAACCACTGATCTGCTTTCTGTTGCCATAGATTAGTTTGTATTTTCTACATTTTTATATAAATGCAACCATACAGTAGGTATTTTTTGTCTTTTCTTTCACTCAACTTGATTATTTTAAGATTCATTCATGTAGTTTTGTGCATTAATAGTTCACTTCTTTTTATTGCTAAGTAGTATTGCATTGTATGTATATATAAAATTATTTACCATTTATCTATTGATGGGCATTTAGGGTTTGTTTTGTTTTGTTTTGGAGGGTTTTTTTACTATTACAAATAAAGTTGATATGAACATTTGTGTACAAGTCGTTGTACGGACCTATGCTTTCTTTTCCAGTGGGCAAATACTTAGGAGTGGAATGGCAAGATTATATGACAGGGTGATCAATTGCAAACCCAAAACAGTTGTTATTTTACATTCTCACCATCAGAGTAAGAGAATTCCAGTTCCTTCACATCCTCACCAACACTTGTTATTGTCTATCTTTTTTTATTATAGCCATCTTAGTAGGTGTGAAGCTATATATCTCAGTTACCTCATCATGATTTTAATTTTCATTTCCCCAATGACTAACAATGTTTAAGCATCTTTTCATAGGCCTATTTTCCATCCATTCATCTTCTATTCAAATTGTGTCTCATTTTAAATCCAGATTGCTGCATTATTTTTCTAATCTTACATAATTCAAGTACATTAAAACTAAGGGCTTTGTATATATGTTTTTCCTAAGTACTGGGAGAATACTTCAATAAAGCCAATGGAACTATCTGGAATGATGAGAAAAAAATAACTTCCCTTGCCACTTTTGGAAAATATTATTTATAAATATAACATAATTTGTAAATGTTTATAAATATAAATTCTAAATAAATTTGTAAATATATTTCTAATAAAATATTACCACTTCAATTAGTTTTAAAGTCAGCCTTGAGAGGCAAACAACAAATAAATTGTATGCAAGCAAGTGTGATTTGCCTCTGGAATCCCAGAATGTGTTCTCAGATTTTTGAATGAAGTTTGAAGTTTTGAGTTTTCTAGAGCTTCAGCTTCCTTCTAGCTTCTCTCTCCACCAAACTGCCTTTGCAACAAATCAATGCATGACTGTGTGAATATGTAGCTTTCCTCCTTTGGCTTCTTATCTGCTGTTTGCAGTTGATGCTCCTTCAGTTAGTCATCAGGCAACCTTATAAATTCAGGTCCCTAAGTCATACCTAAAAATCCTGATTACTGGCTCTTTTAGACCAGTTTGCAATAAAAGGGATTAAGCTCTCACTGAGAAGTGAAACCTTCAACTAACTAAAACTATAGTGACACCTAATGATAATTTACCTCAGTATTGGCCAGGTGTGTCTGTGCTAAAATGATTTAAAAAAATAAATAAATAAAATAATGAAACTCTGAAATAGACTTAGTTATGTATAAAAGAGCAAAGATTCTCACCTACAATGCCAGTTATCACACACTGGCATGCTCCTTTGTAAAATATGGCATAAATACATATCATTAATAGTAGTTAAGGCCTGATGTTTAAGAAAAATTTCACATCATTCATGACACATTTTCTTTCTCTCTTTCTTACACACACACACACACACACACACACACACACACACACACACTCACACAGCTAATCTCCTGTGGGCTCTACCTTGAAAATATTTTCAGAATGTGACCCCTGTTCATCTGTACTGCTCCCCTCTAATAACAGCCACCGTCCCCTCTAACTTGGGTTATTATAATGGTCTCCTAACTAACCTTTCGATTTCCAAAATCCTTGTGGTCTATTCTAAACAGAAAAGCCAGAGAGATCCTTTTTAAAGGAAGTCAGGTCATGGCGATTCTCCACAGAAAACCCTTCCATAGCACCCCATCACCCCTTGCCAGCATACCAAGCCTGGCCCCTTCTCTGACTTCTGCTCCTGCTGCTTTCCACCTCCCAGTAACTTTTTAAACACACGGGCCCCACCATCTTACTGTTTCACAAACACATGTTGTTGTTTCCTGCTTCAAGGTACCTGCTATGCTGCTGGCTCTGGATGGCCTTCTCTCAGATGTGTGTACAACTTACCCCTCATCTTCAAAGCGTTTTGTCACATGCTTTTTCTACATCAATTGAGATCACCATATGGTATTTTCCCCTTCATTGCGCTGATGTAGTGTATTATATTGATGAATTTTCATATGTTGAATCATTCTTGCCTCCCAAGGATAATCCTACTTAGTCATAGTGTATAGTCTCATTTTAATGTGCTGCTAAATTTGGTTTACGAGTATTTCGTTGCAGATTTTTACCCCTCAGCTCCTTTAAGTCTTTGTTCAAATGCTACCATCTCAACAAGGTCTGACCAACTTATTTAAAACAGCAACCCTCTCTTTCTTTGCTTTGCTTTTCTCCATAGACAGTCATCACTTATTTTGTTTAATGAACTCTCCTGAGAAGAGGAACGTGCCATGAGGACAGAGATTTGTTTCTTTTTATTTTCTAATTGAGGTCTAATTCACATACCCTGAAATGGACAAATCTTAAGTGAAGAGTCTAATGAGAGTTTTCGTATATGGATGCATGGGTGTAACCCACACGTACTGAGACACAATCATTCCCATTGCCCCAGAAAGTTCCCACTGGCCTACTCTCAGCTGATCTCTCCCACCCATCTATCTTGAGGCAACCACTGTTTTGATTCTATCACCATAGGTTAGTTTTACCTATTCTAGAGTTTCATATAAACGAAACTGTTGTTGCTTATATTGGTACTTCAGTCCTTTTTGTTGTTCAGTAGTATGCCATTGCTGTATGAACCTACTTCAGTTTATCTGCTTTTCTGTTTATTGGCATTTGTGTTGTTTCCAGGTGGGGGCCGGGATAAATAAAGCTATAAAACTGCTATGAACATTCATGTAGAGCTGGTTTTACCTACTTACCAATGTCAAAAGAAAAATCAGAGAGCTTTACTTGATAGGAATATTTTATTGGGCGAGAATCAAACTTCACAAACTGGGAGACTTCGATATCATAAGCGGTAAGAAGCTCAGCTTTCAGCAGGTACAGCTCTGTTTATAAAGCAAGAATGAGGAAGTACATCATTTTCTATCATGACTGGTTTCTAGAAACTTACATTCCTTTTAGAGTACTACCATTGCATAACCTTACTTGTTTGTGGCTGATTGTCTTAGAAGCTGCACGGTCATGCTGACTTGAAGAAAAGCTTGGATTTTTTCTTTTTTTTTTAATTCAAGGTCAGAGTGAGCATTTTGAAAAAATCTGGACAGCTGAAGTTTGGTGGCTACAAATGACTGGCTTAAGGATATACTCAAATTGTGGCCTCCATTTTATTTTTTTTTAACATCAGTTTCCTCATTAATGAGTTTTTTTTTAATTACCAGAAGGTGGGGGTGAGGGAGGAGGTAGACAGTAGAAAAGGGGTCAAATATGTGGTGACAGAAAGAAATCTAATTATGGGAGACAAAAATAAAATGTAACATAAATATGACTTACTTTCGAATTGTACACTTGATTTACTAGATGTTGTTAACCAATATCACCATAATAAATAGAAAATAAATAAAGATACGCATAAAAAAAAGAAAACAGAAAAAAGTGAAGGGAATAAGAGGTCCAATCTTCTAGCTATAAAATAAGTCATGTGGATATAATGTACAGCATAGAGAATATAGTCAATAAAATTGTAATAACTTTGTTTAGTGAGAGATTCGTACTAGGTATATTGTAGTGATCACTTTGAATGATTTATAAGTATAGAACCACCATGTTGTACACTTGAAACTAATATAATGCTGTATGTCAACTATTATAAAAAGAATACTTAAATAAATCTTTCACACATGTTCATTTTATACCTATATGAGAGTAATGATTTTACCCTTTTTAGGACAATTATCCTTTAATTAAGTAATTGGTCAATCGGTTAAAGAATTAGTTAACCACACAAGAAGGCTTATTAAATGAGTGTTCTAAATTTGAGAATCTGGTATGCCTAGTGCATCATTAACAAAGAAAGGGTGTTTAGTATCTGGTGTCTGGTTTAGTGTAACCAGAATCAATTTTGTTGGGTTTTTCCTTCCCACACTTACCCATTGATCCAGCTGATTAGATTATGAACAGATAATTGAGGTGCTATTTGATTAGAAATTTAGTCGGTAGGCATAGTTTTTTTTTAAGCAAAAGTTGTCTAGAATTGACTAGCTCTAATATATATTTTCTGTGCTCCAAAATATATTTTAAATGTGGTTCATGACAGACAGGAACTATTCTTAGAAACAAACAAAAAAAAATTGTTAACTTTTCCAACAATTTCTTAGTGAGAGAATGAACATATAAACGGACAATAACCAGCCTCTTTGACGATAGAACTCTGACCCACATTTGCAACAACCAGTCCCAGAACCCAAACTAGTTAACCCCAAACACTCAGACTAGGTGGTCAGTGACTGCCAGCTTCCCTAATATTTGCCCAACTTCCAACTCAGGACCAACCAGAGAAAGCCAAATATGCTCTCCAAACAACCTCATAAGATGCCCTACTTCTCGTTAGTTCCCCTCCTGCTCCAGGCCAGCAACCTCCATTCCATCTGGAGACTTTCCACTTCCCTGTGAGTTTCTGCCAAATATAGGCAATGCTGGCTGACTCCCTTGCTATGTAGCAAACTCTGAAAACATAGAATACATTGCCTATTTGTTCTTATTTGGGGGCTCTTCATTTATTTTCACCATATACACATTTATTCACTGGAGAATTTTGAAATTTATTTGAAGAGTTTATTGTTGGCCCAGAGGAAGCACTCAGAAAACTACATATTCCCGTGTTCTTTGTGGAGATCAGAATGGGATAAGAAATTGCTCACCTAGATTATTAATATAAAATCATACAAAAAAGTTCTAGGGCAGCAAACAAGAGAGTTGAATTACAGGGCCAATCATTTTTGTTTTAAATAAATGTAGTATTACAAATGAAACTTTCATATGAACATGTTTTTAATTTTCAGTACAGGAAAAATGTCCTTTGTCCCTAGTTTCCCAGTCTTAAAGCTGAAAGGGACGTGTGCCTGGCCAAAGTACTCATTGTTTATGGAAGTCAAGATTAAGATGTAGGGAGAAAAAATTATCTACCTAACAGCCTGTGGGGACCCCAAGGATAGCCTGAGTGTCTTGGCCATAAACCCCTTCTAGCAGCCTCAGATAAGCTCACACCCTAAGGAGAAACTAATACAGTTTCAAGGCATGTCCCCAACAATCCTTCTAGCCATATTGTAGCCTCTCAATTCTAAACTCCAAACATTGTTTACCCTTAATTCAGTTTTCTTTCCAAAGCAGCACTTTGCCTTTGCCTACTTCCCATTTTCTCATCACAAAAAAAGTTTTTCAAATGCATTACCCAGAACCCAAGAGGGTATGGTGGGCTCTTCTTTATAGGTACCTTGTGCCTCCCCTCTGAAGGGAACCGGAATCAAAATACCTGCACCTCCCAGGACCCCAGAACAGTGGTTCTCGAACCTTCAGATGCATACTGATCACCTAGGAATCTTGATAAAGGTCAGATTCTGGTCCAGGTCATGGTGGTGCCCAAGAGTCTGCATTTTTAACAAGCTCCCAGGGAAGGCAATGCTGTCAATAGGTATCACCTAAAAAGAGTTTTTAAATCACACAAGCTCATTCCTCACTACATGTTTAGGTGCAGAGTCCTCAGAGTGGAATCTGGGAGCCGTTGTTTTAAATCTCCAAGTGCCAGTTCTGTCTACAGACTTCTAGAATGATGTATTATTCCAAACTCAACCTGATAAGAACCACCTAAGACACATGATTAGTTCGACTTTCCCAGGCTCTCACTGGGAGAGGCTGGTTTAGTAGGCTTGGGATGAAACCCTGGGATCTAATTCGCATGGAATACAAATGACAAGCTGCCCCAAAGTTTGGCAGACAGTGACCCTCAAATACAATTTGAAAGTGATTCTATTCTGTATTCCACATCTAAGATTCTTCATTTTTTCATTCATTGGACATCAGCGTTAACTTTTGAATTATCTCCCTCAGGTCTTGGTAAACTGCTCTGTTTCTTTATCTTCACCTTAATCAGACTCTCAGATGGTGACTCTGAAAGGACCCCAGGCAACTGCAACTAACTGAAGCACCACTGACAGTTTCATAAGTTACCATTCATTCATTCATCTGATTTTCTGTGAGGACTGTGGATGGTTAGGACAGCAAAGCCGGCGGGTAACAGTGCCTAAGAGAGTTCCTTAATTATCTATTTTAGTGAATTGGGTTCCTTTATCATTACACAAATTAAGTGGGTTTTCCGCAAGTGGGAAACATTAAAACTAAGTTTCTTTGCTTGGCGTTGGAGCAGTTGCTTCACAACCAGAGGAGGCTTCTACCCAATCAGAAAACACAAACGAAGTGCTAAGAACATATTTACAACACCACAAGGAAGAAACTCAATTAAACCAATTTGTAGAGGCTTGAAAGGGTATGAAGATTTTGGCTCCTATCGATGTCCCACCTTTAGAGTTTTCCCAGGACTATGGTTCAGACAGATGGATCATATTCCAGAGATATCCTCTGAAATCTTACAGGAGATTTTTCACAAAGGCTTGTTAAAGATTGTGACATAATAATAATAATTAAAAAAAAAAACTATTTATTTGGTCTTTGTCCTTGGTTCAGGTTGTGCCTTCACCCCATCTAGCAAAATTGGGGCAAACAGTGAAGCCACTGTATCGCTTAGTGATGGATGTAGCCTACTAGTTCTATAACCTTACCCCACATGAGTCTGTGTGCACTGAGGGGAGGTACTTGCTAGGACAGGATTGCTGCCTGCTATCCATACTAGCACAGTAGCCCAACCTAATGTCCCTTTCAAAAGTGGAAGAGTTTGGGTAAAGAGAGAAGGAGGAGGAGTAGTTAGGATAAAGTAATGAATAAATAAGTTACAGAATAAAGGAAATCCAGTATTACACTGATACCTCAAAAGAGGCTAGAGCAAGAGATTATATTTTCTCTCAGTTTATTAGATGTCTGAAGTGGTGAAGCCATAAATATCTGAGACCACTCCTGCTTTTGGAATCTGACCAGGTTGAACTGAAGCCTGCAAACCTGAGTGTGCTCTCTCTGGGGGGTATTTTCATAGAATAAGGATGACAGACTGGACTGACTATTAATGACCAAATAGGACCTTAGTAATGTGCCAGTATCATTTAACTGCTAGGATCCTCAAACTTGTAGTATATTTAAAAATATATATTTGGTCTTTGTCCCCACGTCCTGGAACAAAACTTCTAAAACTTTTGTAGTTCCCTGAGTGATAGGTGCATCTTTTGTTATTTATAGCAAGTCCTTTTCAACCATTCCTGAGTAATGTGGCTTTTGATGGACTCCCTAGATTATCTAGCCTCGGGTGGGGGCGTGTTGCTAGAGAAACAATTATGTAATTCGAGAACTGGAATTTTCGGTTTCACCCCCAGAACTCAGAGGAAGGGAGAGAGGCTGTAATCAAGTTCAATCACCTATGGCTAATGATTTAATTAATCATACTTACCTAATGAAACCTCCATCAAAACTCCTTGACAATGGTAGGTACAAATATCCCCATTTTACAGAGGAGGAAACTGATCTTCAGTGAAGTTCAGTAATTTGCCAAAGGTTATATATCTCTGAAGTACTAAAGCTGAGCAGTCATAACCAGGAATAAAAAGTTTGAACCACTCATATTCATAAACACCGATACTCATAACCACTGTGCAGCGTGAGAGATGACTAGTAGTTCATCAGGCTGGAATGGGAAAGGGAAGCTTCAAGTCAAAGCAGTTAGGGTGAGAATGCAGGATGTCTTCTGGAAACTGAAGGATGTCTGGATCAGAGGGTACAAGGAGAAAATTTTGGAAAATAGGAGGAAAGGGTAGATAGGACTTATATGATGAAAAAAAAAATCATTGAAAACTTTAAGCATCAAGAACTAATATAAGATTTAGAAAGTATGAAGAATGGATGGTGGCAGAGAAAGAAAAAAAAGAGACCATTTAACAGACAGTTGCTTAATTCACTGCAAGCATGACGATCTTAATTAAGATTGCAGCAGGAATAGAAAAGAACAGATTCAGGAGACACAAGAGACTTTACACTCAGCTGCTTTGCTACCTGAGCAACACACTTTAATGAACCTTCTCAGATTTTCATAAAAACCAGAAATTTTACAGAGAACTAAGGCAAATGCACTATAGACACTTTTCTTTGATGAGAACACCCAGCTTTCTGATGTGAAGAACTGTGTCCATCGTAGTAATACCCCTCCTAGTTAGAGAAGCATGAGAAAAAGAATATATTTTGGATAGAAGATATAAATTTGAGTTATTTGAGTTTACATTGAGTGTGTGTGAACTAAGGAACTCTGGCATTATGGGAAGTTCCAGAAGCACTGGGATGTACTCCTGGAGTTCAAGAGAGTTCTGAATTGGATATTGTGTAGAAAGTCTGTAGGTGACCAACTATCCTGGTTTGCCTGGGGTATGGGGCTTTCAATGCCCAAACCAGGAGAGTCCCAGACAGAGCAGGACAGCTGGTCACCCTAGTACAGGTCTGGGATCCAAGAGAGAGACCTGAGATAGAAACATACATTTGGCCTAGAGGTGATAATCAGGAAGTGGATGGAATCACCCAAGAAGAATGTGGTGTACAGAGAATGCTGTCAAAGAAGAGATCTGAGAAATACTAACATTGAATGAAAAGGTGGAGAAACAAAAAACTGACCAAAGTTGTAGGGCACTGTCGGTTGCTCACCCAGTAGCCGTTCTCCCTTCTTTTATTTTGGGCAGCAATGGACTCAGCTTTGAGGGTGAACCACGACTTGTCCGAGCCAATCACGGCAGTCCTTTCCCCCTTTGCCAGGGATGGGTCTGAGGGTGGACATGTGACCCAACTCTGGGAAATGAGATTCATTCGTTTCTTCAGCAGTGACTGACTGCCTACGATCAGTGACAAGGCTGACAAGGCTGAAAGGATACAGTGAGAACTCATGGAGACTACTTTATCTTAGGAAGAGACGAGATAATGAAGAATTAAAGACATGTCAGCTATTGATAACTCCTAATCAGAATAAAAGAAATAGAGAAAAATGGGTTGAGGTACAATAATATTTTATAGAGAGAGGTCAGGGACGGCCTCACCGGTAAAATGACAGGAAATGTATGGGACAGTTACCTACTGGGGTTTCAGCACCACCTGGTGACCACAGAGGGAGAGGCCTCTGAACTATGCTTGAAAGAGCCCAGATCCTTAATGGCATCTCAAAGCAGCCAACCCATCCTAGCTGATACAGAGCTGGAAAAAGAAAATAGAGAAAAGTGGTCAGAAAACTGGAAAGAGTCGTGTCCTAGAAACTAAGGAGAAGGAGAGCCTGTCGTTGCAAACGCTGCACAGAGGCCAAGGAAGAGAAGTGTTTTCATGTCTAAAGGTGACCTTGACCAGGCAGTTTTAGCTAAGACATGTTATGGAAGGCCATCCTGCTGCAGGAAGGCTGACAAAGCACATATCATATAATTTCTCAAGGAGTTTGCTGTGGATGTGGAAGGTGAGAAACAGTGCAGCCCCCGGATGAGGAATACAAACCAGAGGACAAGATTCTTAAATTTCTAATGACACTTAAATTTGTTTGACATAGAAAAAGTAAAAAACAAAACAAAACAAAACAAACAAAAAACAATAGAGAGGAAGAAGCTAAAGATACAGGCCTGGAATAATTAATGAAGAAAGTACTCAAGTGGGGAAGGGGGAAGATGTGTATGTGCAAATGGTTTTCCTCTCAGAAAAAAGAGCCAAAGTCCTTATTATAGACTTCAAGGCCCTCACTACCATTTTGATCTTATCCCCAACACTCTTCCCTTTGCCCTCTTGAGGATTTACTCACCCTGGCCTTCTTGCTGCTTTTCCCATAAGCCAAGAAAGCACTTGTGCTGCTCTTTCACTTTTCCCCCAGACATCTAAGGCTCTACTTGCTTCTTCTCATGTCTCCATTCACATGTCACCTTGTTCACTTTATATAAGCTAAAAACACTGCCATGCCCATCCCAGCATTCCCAATCCCCTGCCTATTTTTTTTCTGTTCCATTTAGTGCCATCTGACATACACAGGTCTCACTTATTTAATTGTCCACTGCTTGTCTTCCCCCACTAGAATATAAGCTCCACGGGGACAGGAACTTTGCTTTCTTTACAGCACTGAGAAACTTGCATGGCACATAATAGGTATTCAACAAATATTTGTGGAATAAATGAATATGTGGTAAAGAAGTAGCAGAGACAATACGTGAATTTAGAAAAAAAAGAATCATTATTGTGAAACTGGATGGTCAGAAAAGGTTCCGATCCAAGAATGCGACATTAACAACAGTGACTAACATCTATTGATCACGTACTACCCACGAGCTACTGTTCTAAGTACTTTCCATAAACTGTCTCTTTTAAGCTGCAAAATAAGTCTAGAATGTAGGTGCTGTTATGACTTTTGTTTTACGGGTAAGGAAATGGAGGCACAGGGAGGTCAAGTAACATGCTCAAGATCTCACAAATAATCCACAGAGGAGCTGAGATGATGAACACAGGCAGTCTGGGTCCAGAGCTGTGCACGTTAAGACCTTCCCTTAGCCTCTAATGATTTAGACTCTGTAATGAGAAAGGAGAAAAAGATATTTCAAGCACAGAATGAAAGGGAAACATTCACAGGTTCATTCCAGAGAAGATAAAGAGCCCAATCTGGCTAGAGAGGAACATCACAGGTACCAGGGAATGAGAGACAGATAGGGCAGTACCAGCTGCTTGGGGGGTCTTGATTGCCAGCCTTAGAGATTTGGATTCCACTAGAAATTTTAATTGGGATTCGTCGTCGATGTGTGATCAGAGGGGGAACAAACAAAAAACCACAGCTGAACATGTTCATGGCCTCTGAAAATAAAGTACAGAAAGTAAGAGTTATTGGGAGCAAAAAGAAAATTTGTCAAATATTAGTAAGAAAAACTTTTTCATCACCAAGCTGAAACTACTTCGGATTTCAGCATGCATTTTGAAAAGATGGAAAGATAGCCCAGTTATTCTCACCAATTTTCCCCGTCTCCGTCAGACAGATTTAGATATCCAAATTAGTAATTAGCCGTTGTATATAGTGATGATGCAATCATGACCTGGTATCATCCATGTATGGTCACGAGCTGCCTAACAACAGGGACACGTTCTGAGAAAAGCATTGTTAGGCGCTTTTGTCACTGTGTAAACATGTGTAGAGTGCACTGATACAAAGCTTTGTGGTCTCACCTGCCTCTATGGTAAAGCCTGTTGTTCCCAGGCTACAAGCCTAGACAGCATGTTGCTGTACTGAATCCTGAGGGCAATTGTGACATAATGGTAATCATTCGTGTGTCTAAACATTACTAAACATGGAAAAGGTACAGTGAAAATGCTACGGTTTAAAAGGTTAAAAAAGTGGTGCACCTGTGTAGGACCCACTGTGATGGAGCTTGCAGGACTGGAAGTTGCTCTGGCTGAGCCAGTGAGTGAGTGGCGAGTGAATATGAAGGCCTAGGACATCACTGTGGATCGCTGCAGACTTTATAAACACCGTACGCTTAGGCTACCCTAGATGCATTTAAAAATACCTTCTTCAGTAAGTGAATCTTAATTTATGATAGCTTCTTTTGATTTTTTTTAAACTTCTCAACTCCTGTAATAAAACTTAGCTTAAAACACAGTGTACAGACATATGAAAATATTATTTCTTTATGTCCTTATTCTATATCGATAGCTACGAGCAGTGTCAGTGAGCTGTGGTGTCATGATAGCTACAACATCACTAGGTGACAGAAATTTTTCGGTTCCATTGTTTTTATGGCACCGCTGTTGCTTATGCCGTTCATTGTCGACTGGCATTCCATTATATGGCACATGACTGTACTGTTTCACATCCTTTGCATGAAGTATTTAATGTAACCTGTATGGCAACCTGGCCAGGAGAAGAAACTGATGCTCACTTCTAGAATGGAAAAGAAACATTAACATCAGCCACACTAGTGCTCGATATTCTCTACAACATCTGAAAATCAAACATCACTCAAGTCCTGCCTGTTGGGTCGTACCTGCTTCTGAGAGGGGGCTCAGGCGGTACTTCACAGAGTGCGTCCCCTCAGCCCACAGCGACCCTCGGGAACTGTAAGAATTTCAGAGAAAAATACCATTAACATCTTGAAGGTACTAAGTGCTGCTTGTATTTGCAGAGGCAAAGATCTTTATCCACATACAAATGTCATCCAGGAAAGCTTGGATTATTTTCTCCTCCCGCACTCAGCCTATTTCTTCCTGTTTTTTCATATGCCAGAAGTACAGGAGGAAAATAAAACAATATTTATTGAATGTGACTGTGTGGCAGGATCTTTATTCACATTCCCTCATTTACGTCTCATAACAACCTTGTGAGATAGATTATTATTCTGTTTTAATACAGTTTATGGAAACTGAGGCCAAATGGCTTAAGGAACCTGCCTAAACTCATGAAGGCTTGTCAGTGGCAGAACCTGGATTCCAACACAGGTTCTTTGTACTTTCCTACCTCTCTATTTTTTTTTTCCATCAATAGCATCTACTTTTGTCAACACTGCTCCCCTCCAACAGCCTCCTTGGGCAGCTGCTGACTTCAACAAATGATGCCTTGAACATCAGTAGCAGTGCCAGGGAGAAAACGAGCTGACCCCACACATTGAAGCCAGCTTCCAAGCATTGACCTCCTCACCTGCTCCCAAACTACCCTGCAGCAAAAGACTCCAAAGAAAGAGAAAGTCAAGAATTTTGCCCCACTCTTCTTGGTTAGGTCTCCTCAATAGGAGCTCATATCCCACACAGTGTCCCTGGCCCCACTATAATTTGCAGTGATTGGAAGGTAGTTTAGAGCAGAGACAAGGCTGCTAGTTGAATGGGTGGGATCAGAACAAAGAAAGAGCCTCAGATATACCCCGTGACTACCCCTTGAGTGGGGCCAAGTCTTGCTACAGGCTGCAGGTAAGCTAAAAGGACTCCCCAGGGCCAGTGCTCCTGGCCACTCTTCCATTCTTTTGATATTTTTTACATTCACTAAAGATTGTCCCTCAGGGGCATACTGGGAACTTAGAAACCTTGTGTATGATGGACAATAACCATTGGAGAGAGGTATCCCCAACTAGCTTAGTTGTCAACAGCTCTCTTGAGAAAGTGCTAGGGGTAGACACTGTGAGAGAAATGACAATTAATTAAGACTTGGTGCCTACCTTCAAGGAGCTTATGAATCTCAGGAGTTAACTGAGATTTCAAAATATGCCTAAGTCACAAAATAAGTTGAGAAAAGCAGTAGAACACAGTGGTTGCCAAGCCAAACTGTTGCACAACCTAATAGCTCTGCAAGCTTGGTTAAGTGATGTAACCTCTCTGCTTCAGCATCCTTGTATGTAAAACGAGATAGTCAGGTACCTACCTGGTCATAGGATTGTGGTGAGGATTAAATCAGTCAATGTGTATAAGTTTCTTACAGTAGGGCCTAGGACACAGATAACATTTAATAAATGTTTGTAAAAACAATTGTTATTATTTAAACTACTAATAAATATGTCCTGCGTGAGTCAAATCAGCTGGAATTTTTATAAACAACACTGGAAGTCCTTATCTGTTCATTATTTCAGGAGTTGAGGTGTATCTTTTCTCTTCCTTCCTTCCTTCCTTCCTTCCTTCCTTCCTTCCTTCCTTCCTTTTTTCCTTCCTTCCTTCCTTCCTTCCTTTTTTCCTTCCTTCCTTCCTTCCTTCCTTCCTTCCTTCCTTCCTTCCTTCCTTCCTTCCTTCCTTCCTTCCTTCCTTCTTCTTTTTTTAGGCTAGTTTTTCCTCTTTTTTTTGGAGGGAGGGGCATATTCTTATACAGAAACATTGTAATAGATGACACTTAGTTCCCAGGCCCTCAAACAAAAAGCTCTTTAAGCTGTGCTATCATTTGAGACTTGCTTGTTTTCAGTTTAAAAACAAATGTAAATGCAATACAGAAAATAAATAAAATAATGATTTAAAAATTCAATTGGTAGCTTTTTATTTACCTTGAAAGTTGACACTTGAAGAAAAATCGTAAATTTTAAAATGAATGAAAAGGAATATGGAAGTTTGCGATAAGAAAAAAAGAAGCATCTGGCCACTTGAAAGGTTTTAGAAGTTGATACTAATTTTTTAGAAATTTTATTTCATTCAGAACTTTATGGTTGATTTTTTTTAAGCCACTGTCAGAAGTGGTTTTGCACTTACACAAGGAATTAAAAGACAGAAGAGGACAAAAGAAAGATATATTTTTCTTAAAATGATGTGTATATACGTAGGAGAAAAAAACTATCTGGAATAGAAATTACTCAACTGTAAAAAATAAGGGCAGGATAGAGTTTCCAAAAAAGAGGGAAAAAAAATCTTTATAACAGTCCTTGACTTTCATTGAACCACTGCACATTTCAAACCCGCACTTGTCCATGGTAAACATCAGTACCAGGCAAGTGATGGAGCTTGGCCTTGTACAGAGGTTCCTGCCAGCCAACTGGGTGCCATCCTTGTTTGGCACTGCTGCATCATGCAATTTCATACCTTATGCTGTGTTTCCTTATTTTCATTTTTAAAAAGATAGAAAAATTTTAAATAAAGCATAATATAGAGACAACATTAATAGAATATGATTGAGAAAGAGACCAGTCTCAAAGAAAAACAGTGTTAAGTCTCAGTTGAATGTCCCCTGGCCCCACGGTGAGGGAAAAGAAGAAAACAATATGTGCCAACTATTAGAAATACACATTTGACGATTGTGAAATAAAATTAAGAATTTGATTATCCAGTTTGATTTTTTAGAAATGAAAACTCCCATAACATGTAAGGTCATACAGAACACAGAAATCCAACCTTTCTACTTCTGATTTTCGGAAATGCTGGGCATAAGCCTAAGAGGAAAGAGATGCCAACAGAAAGCCAGGAAGCACACGGTGCCCGGCGGTTCCCTTGTTGGTCACCAGAGGGCACCATCAGCCCACAACTGCCTGGCTGCGGGCGCTACGAGCAGGGGAAGGCCGGCTTGAGTGCCCTTAAGGGAAAACACCTGCTGCTCAACGCGCTCATTTAGCTGGAACATTTACAAATTAGGATTTCAAACCAGAGACTGCCAGAGATTCGGGAGGTAACTGGGTTTTTGCTGTGTCACTAACATACCTTTTATAAACGCCTTTCAGTGCAGTCTTGAGGATAACGACTCTTCTCCCTTCTCTCAGGAGAATTATTCCATCTCTGACATGGCCCCAGTAGCTTTACCTGCTGGAGTACATTCTCTTACCTTTCTCAGCTCTGAAACACAAAATCTAAGAATCTGACTTTAGATTTTTAGAAGTCTTTATAAATTGTCGCACTTACATTTACCTGTGTAAGTACTATTGATGTCAAGAGAGAAGTCACATTCTGGACTGGACCAAGCCCTCAGTCAGGCAAATGGCACCACGAAGCCCCCCTCAGTTGCTGTGGCTCTGCTGGTGAAGGTAGGTGGTGTTGATGCATGCTGGATGTAGGGCCCCCTTATCTTGCTGTCCATTAGCTCTCTTTTCCCTTTCAGCTTTTTCTTCTTGCTAACAATCTGGTTTTTTAAAGGTCTAAGTTATTTTATTTTTATTATGTTACATTGGTTAACAAAATCCAGTAAGTTTCAGGTGTACAATTTAGTAATAAGGCACACACACACACACACACACACACACACACACACACACACACACAATTGCATTGTGTGTTCCCCTCCCAGATTTAGATTTCTTTCCGTCCATATATTTGACCCCCTTTACCCTGTCTACCTTCCCCCTACCATTGCCCACTACCCTTCAGTAACCACTATAGTCCATGTCCATGAATCTCTGTCCTGTTCATTTGTTGCTTTTAGGTTTATATCCCACATATAAGTGATATCATGTTGTTTTCCACTTTTTCTGTCTGGCTTATTTCACTTAGTATAATTATCTCAAGGTCCCAAATGGCAATATTTCATCTCTTATGGCTGAGTAACAAATGGCAATTTCATCTCTTATTTTGGTTGAGTAATATTCCATTGTATATATGTACCACAACTTCTTTATACAATCATCTTTTGTAGGACACTTCGGTTGTTTTCATGTCCTAGCCACCATGAATAATGCTCCTGTGAATATTGGTGTGCAAATATCTTTTTGCATATGGGTTTTCAAGTCTTTGGGGTAAATACCTAAAAGTCTAAGTTGCTTTAAACCATTTAAAGAACAACTGGGCTGCATGGGAAATTTTGGCTGGTAAGCCTACCTGGCTGCTAAAGAGGCCTTGCTAGGAAACGGAATGCTAATTGGGATCTCGCATTCCAGTGTTTGGTCTCCTTTTTATCACAGTCCAAAAAATAATTTTGGCAGAACATGATGATTGACTCTTATACTACTATGATCCCAAGAAATTGTATATGATGAACAATGAAATGCAATTTATTAAATTATAATAAAAAATAGGGCATAGGAGCAATGATGGAAGCATACGTTTTAATTAAAAGAGCTCTTGGGTCATTCAGAATATTTCAACAGATGGCAGTCTAGTCTATTAAATGTGGGTCTTATTGGTCAATTTCTCAGTAGGTACATTGTTTGCAAGTGCAAGAGATACAGTTATCTATAATGTTCCATATACACTACAAAGTGAATATGCTGTATTTCACAGTCCGTTGCCACAGTGCATATCCTACTCAGTGTCTGCCCCCCCCCCCCCGGGTTGGTGTGATCCTCCACTCCAATGAAGCATAAGGAAGACTAACACACTGTTAAAATAGGATAGGCTATGCTGTGTAATAAATAAACGCTGAACTTTCGGTGGCTTAACATTTTAAAGGTTTGGTTTTTGTTCATGCTGATATTCCTGGTCAGAGGGTACACCGGGTTCATGTGCCCCCATCTTGAAACCTTCCCTTCCTGTGATGCAGATGGAGAGAGCCAGCCTGATAGACTCTAAGAGGAGTTTTATGCTACGGAGTGCTGAGAAATGTAGTCTTCCTGTGAGATAAAAAAAAATAAATAAATAAACAAAATGGTTCGTTGAACACATAGAAATCAGCTTTGCCACAATCATTAACTATTATTTCTAACAAAAACCTTTCTCTAAATATCAATTCCATCTTTTCATTTTAATCCCAGCTTCTTAGATTCTTTAAATTTCTATGAATGGAGAAATTAATAAAACTTTTGCACCCTTGTGACATTATCAAATATATTTTAACCTACATAAGCATTTTAATCTATATAAGATTTCATCTAACCTGAAAGAATATTCTAATTATAAACTCTCCCTAAATAGAGGGACATTGACCCTTACCCGCCACCCCACCATTCCCATCTCAGACCATGTTACCAATTAGAACTTAGGACCTCTTGTAGAGTTTTGCTTCCCCACAGTTGCAAAGCCTTACCCTCCATACACAATAAAGAATATTAAACTAGAGTAATGGTCTCATATTCCTGACAGATATTGATGTTTGTGATTCAGAAATGAGAAATCAGAATTCCCAAGAAACCATAAATTCTTCTTAAAATACCACTAACATTCTTTATGGACTGTTATGGATATCTGAAACAAATTTGTTTAATAATTAATGAATATTAAATTCAGTAGTATTACAAAGAACTACAGCTTATAGCAAATATTCAAGCACTGAAGAACCATGAATGAACATTCATAGGTAGTATTTGAATAATGTAACATTCAGATATACCAGCAAAGTTAACACCCCTACCAGAATCACATTTGGAAATTGCCAACTTGAGCATTTATTTTGCTTCCCAAATGTGTTATGTCTTGTAATGCCACTCATAAGATTTGTACAAGGTATACCATGCATATAAACATGTTACTATTTATTTTATTTGAAAGGATGACTCACTGTTAGCAGATGGGCATGAAGACACACACCTATAAAACAGAACTATTACAAGCAACACCAACTGACTGGATGGTCCGTGACCACTTCTAAGGGTGATGTTAACCTCCAGCTCCATGTGTCAGCAAAACCTGGAAAGGAATTCCAGCACAGACACATAGGTCAGGGCAAATGCAATAACTCCTGCACGAGGACCAGCAATAGTAACCTGTGTGCTAGCTCACTCTTATTGACTGCCAGGCCACTGCCGGCTGGGGCTGACCTTTGATGAACTCTTTGCTTTTTATCCTTTTCCCAATATTAATGAGTTTTGAATTACTTTCTGAGAACTCCTGAACTCTGAATACTGCTTTCCTGTCAGGATCTCTAGCTGTTTCCTCTAACACACATTTGCCTGCCTCATATACTGCCGGGCCCCTGCTCCCAGACCTGAGAACTTCCAGCTCCCATTCCCATCAATGACCTGGTAACACACTGATGTTGATAACCTCATTCTACCTACATGGGCCTTGATGGGAAATGCATGTATAAAAGTTATCTTAAATCAATATATTGAGATCAAATACTTCACATGATCTTGATCTCATGATATCTCTGAGAGGCTAAGAAGATTGCACATATTATTTTCTCAACTTAAGATGAGAAAAGCTGATGCATATCAACATTGAATAGGGCTGAACTGGAACCAGTGTTTCCATTTTATTCTTTCAATAGATATGTGACAGGCATCTAATGCAGCTTTTGTGTCATTGATCCACATTCCCTAGGAGGGAACACACTTATATTAGCAGAGAAGAATTGTATTCTAGCATTATGGTATTACATACAAATATTCATAACAAGAGGTCACAGGGAAAGAGTCTGTGTTGGCTGAATGTTCTTTAGAAAGCATTAATCATGACTTAGCACTTTCATTAATTATTTATCAATAATGGATGCTAAGAGCTAATTCATCCCCCTTCACAGCCCAGAGAGAAATGCATGGGCCATGAGTCAGAGACACTGACCTGAAGTGCTTTCCAGTTTATAAAGCACTTTCACTTGTGTGCCCCCTAATATACTCTTCACAATTTTTTAAAGTAATAGGGCCAGGATTATCTTCATTACTTAGATGAAACCAAGATGGGGACATAAAATGAGATCCAAGGACAAAGCTACTCTTTCACTCTTAATAAACTAGACCAATAAACTGACAATAAACTGAACACGGTTAGGGTTCAGGAATGTAGCAAGAAAGTGATTGTAATGAAATATTCCCAAATTTAATTGCGCCCAACTAAAACAGTTAAGTAGAGCTTGCAGTGCCACTGAGAAAACACCCATTTTTTACAATGCATAAGGGCTTAGACTGGCTGCATTTGTAGCTTCAAGCTAGCAGCACCTTTTACTGTGTTCCTGCTGTGTTTGTTGCTACAGAGAAGCCTCCAAACAGCCCAGGTTCAGCTACATGAAGTTGCCTAGTGATCACTGTTGCCGTGGTTGACCACTGTAGACAGCACCACAGAATAGCCATGTAGAATGGGCATGTAGTTCACTCAGCTCCTGTGGTTAGCAAACCAAAAAGTAGCTGGGGTGATATTGAATTTGCCATCATTGAACATAGAGGTTGATGGGACAATGAACACAGTTTGAATTCAAAATCTGGCTTTGTGATTTACCAGTAGTGCAACTTCAACAATTTAGTTACCTCCTCTGTGATTCCGGCTCCTCATCTATGAATGGATAAATAATGGAACCAGCTCTCAAAAGTTGTGAAGATGGGGGGTGGGAGAATATGCCACGCCAGAATAGGCTGTGTTGGCATAAGAATTATTATGAGCTAAAGGCATTTTAAAAACACAGCAGCTGCAAGAAGAGTACTCTGACTCCCCCTTTTCTTCCTAAAATCAGGAGATAAAACCCCCATATGGACAATGTGCTCCCTATACCAAAATGAAAGCAACCTTCTTATCATCTAAAGCAGGAAGCTGAAGGCAAGAGAATCTTGTACATACAGACTACGTTAAAATAATTATTATCTTCCTTTAGCTTCCCCATATATTTTAGTTACTTTTCCACAATGACCTCTTTTTGTTCAATCTTGTATAAATCCATTTAGGTTTTGCCACTTCTTTGGGTCTTCATTTGTTTCTGAGGACTCACTCCCATGTCACATAAAACATATATGAAATAAATTTGTATGCTTCTCTCCTGTTTGTCTTACATCGTTTTAATTCTCAGGCCCAGATGAAAATGCTAAGAGGGTAAAGTCAAAATTTTGCCTTCCCTATGAGGATTAAATAAGATAACAATTTATCTGAAACACATCGACATGGAAGAAATGTTTACTATTATCTACTAAATATATGTGTCTATAAATACATATATATATATGAATGTAAATGCAAAAAAAAAATGATCTGGGAGGAAGCACACAAAACA
This sequence comes from Cynopterus sphinx, assembly GCA_030015415.1. Taxonomy (NCBI): domain Eukaryota; kingdom Metazoa; phylum Chordata; class Mammalia; order Chiroptera; family Pteropodidae; genus Cynopterus; species Cynopterus sphinx. The sequence goes on from CM057380.1 coordinate 138,806,489, forward strand.
GGTAATAGTGATTATTCTAAGGAAGTGAGATTTTGGGATAGAGGGATTGAAAATGATAGGTAACTTTCTCATTTACTCTCCATATTTCCGAATTTGTTTTATTCATTGAGAATTTATTTATTAATGAATCACTTGTGGAGCTTTAACAGTAATATATAGATATGAATGGTCATTACAGCACTCTTAGAAAACATCTCATTCTATACTAAAAATATCTATCATTTTATTAATTAACACAGATTTTGTAGTTTCTATAATAACCTGAAACATCTAGAAAGAAAATACAAATCTGATCTTAAAAATCATATCAATTTTACTATAGGAAATTGTTGCTCTAGGAAATAACCAAGCAATGTCACAAAAACCTACATTAATGTGCTCAATTGCATATCTTAGAAATCTCATGTGATGTAATTATAACAGAAGTTAAGTACATGACAATGCCATCCAGTTTCATTACCAGGTCCCTGTGTAGAGTTGTCATTGCCTTTAGTCTGCTACCACGTGTATTTGAGTTTCCACATCATAAACTTACAATCATGTGACCAAAAAAGTTCCAGATGTGTTATCATTTCATCAGGGCCATAGCCATGAGTTTTTATGTAGGACGTGTGTCTATAGATAATAAAAGAAAGTTAGAACTAAATTAAACTTTTTAATTTGGAGCCAATGCTCAGCCCACTGAGAAGAAATTGTGATTTCTGTGAGTAGTGTTTGGGAATATTAGCAAGAATAATTTAACTGAACAGTTTTATTCTTCATCTCAAGGGCATAAACTTTGGGAATAGACGCTTGGGTAGAGATGCTTCTGGAGTTATTATTCCCACAGACAGAACTGTACCAACAGAGGTCTCTACTGACCCTCCTCTCTGTTTTCAAGTGTGTTAAGAAACCACAGGGACCTGTAAAGACTGAGGAGTTGAGGTTCCCCGACTGGCTAAAACTGAGTTGAATGTATCCCAGAGACCTCTTCAGTATGGTAAACTATTTACTATCTGTCCCAAAGGAAAGAAAACCTTTACCAGGGAAAGGTGGTGGGTAGGGGGAAATAGGGGTGAGAGAGTGATTAAGAAAAGGGAAGGAGGAGTGCTAAGCAGAAAGGAGGGGTCTTTCCAGAGCCAGCCCAGGTAGAAGCTCCTGCTAATGCAGGATAAAGCCACCAGCTGGCGCATGAGAACGCATTGAAATTAGGTCCTTAGTGGAAAGCTCGCCAGCTAGCCAGGTCAAGTAAAGCAAGAGTGACTAGAAACCCTTGGAAACCGCGTGGCATCTAGATAAGAGGGAATTAGAAGGAGCCTATAATAGGATTGGGGTTTCTGGTAGATGATTTTGACAAGGGTTTGGCAGTGAGGATTGCTCTGAATTAGGTGCTGTGAGGAAGTGGGAGGAGTTTGGAGACAGTTTATTTTTATCTAGGAGGTGGCAGGCAGGAATGAGATCCAGCTAAAACTCATTGATAAAGAAGCAGCAGTTGCTCATATTAGCCAAGAGAGGGAGACGCTTGGTTATTTCTGGGTTCATACAGCATTCTTGTTTTTGTCTGTGCAGAAGGCATCATTGCTGAGTGGTCTTTGTCTCCCTGCATGGGGTCACAGAGTGACCTCACTAGCCATTGCCCCTTTATGAAATGGTTTATGTTTGGTAGGTGTTAAACCAGTTCCCAGCTGTGGGTGCCAGGACAGTTTCCAGAGGACAGTTGTCAAGACTCCTTTTTTCTTTTTCACCTGCTTCCCATTCATAGACAGGAAGCAGCAACTGCCAGAAGAAGTTACCCCAGGAAGCCATCCCTCAGGAAAGCCCTGGCATAAATGGCTAGATGCCCAAACTGTGGCCTTGGACCAATCCATCTTTGCATCCCAGGCGTGCCACTTCCTGGCTATAAGACCTTGAGTAAATTATTCTACTTTTCTGTGCTTGTTTTCTCATTCCTAAAACAGAGCTTAAAAATAGTACCTGCTTCTTATGGAGACTGGGAAAACTAAATGAGATAACATATACAAAACCCTTAAAACAGTGCCCAATGCATGGTAAGCATTTACCTTAGACCGTCTACCCTGTTTATCATTTGTCAGAGGTTATCTTCTCCTGGCAAACCATAGTACACTCTGGAAACCCATCCAGATGGCTGAAGAATTGGACAGTATTTGATTTCTATAAAATTTGTATTGCTAGAAGGAGCTCAGAAAAGGAGCTGATGGGTTGCAGTCCATTTCTGGTTTGTCAAATTAAAAAAAAAAAAATTTCAAACTTAGGAAAAAGAGATATGTAGTCAAGAGGATTTTTGCAAGGGGGGAGGGGGAACCATTGCAATAGAATGCTGTGACCAAGAGGTCTGCAAGCATCTCAAGAGTTAGGCAAAAAGGGTTTTTCTGTTGTAGGCAAGAGTAAACAAGGCTAAGAAGAATCAGATGTGGGGAAATGGGATGAAAGCAGGGCATGATCAAATAGTGAATCAGAGAATGAATGTTTGACCCTGAGGCCAGGCTGTTCTCAGAAGGGGCTGTATGTTGGCTCAGGCTGAGAGCCTGTGGGTCAAAGTGCAGGACCCGGGAGGAAGGAGAGAAACTTAAAGTTTGGCTTGTTGAGATTAATTAGTAGGGCAAGCTGTTCAGCTAATCATTTATGAAGCAAAGAAAGGGTCTGTGCCCAGCCTTGCCACAGGTAAACAAGGGTGAGCCTTATTTGGTGTTATGAGAAAGGGTAGGTCTTTGCAGTAAGCCCTTCTCCAGAACACCAAGGGCCTGGGAGATTTCTTAAGCCCTGTCACTGTTTTCCAGGATCACTGGGCTCAGGCAAAATTCAACATTGTCAGGTTGCAAGTTACATATTTTTTGTTTCTGAAATTGTTTTATTTCAGATAAACGATAAAATGTGGGCTTTAACATGACCTGAGAGGTTCTGGATTCTTCTACGGAGATGCAGGTCTGTAAGGGAGAGTGGCTTGAGAGAGGGCTGTTTATTTGTACTGCCCTTGGCAAACCCGAATAATGGGAACATACTTGTTTTTTGGAAATATGCTTGCTATTGCTTAGGTCTTGCATTTATTCTGACCTACAAGTAGATCAAGTAGAAATAAAACTTAAAATGAAGCAACATCAGCAAAGATGCTGAAACCGCACTTTAATCCATATTGACAGCCCAGCTCTCTTTCTTGGGTGCGAGTGTCTGCGTTTTAGCTCAGCATTGAAATGCTGCTCGCTGGCCTGCTTCCCCTGCCGAGTTCCTTCTGCCTCCCTGGGATGGCTGAATCGTTATTTGTGTTGCTTACTTGCTTCTCTTGTAAGAATCCAAATGTTTTGCTTGCATGTCAGGGTTTTCTAAACCTGTTTGCACCTACAGCACCTCTCCTCTCCTACTTTCCTCTCTTTTTCATAGCCTTTGTCCTGCAATGACTTCGAGGGCTGCTAATTCATTCTGTGACAGAGCCGGGCAATCTGGCAATTCCTGGAAGGCAGCTGGATCTGGAGTAGACCCTGAGAGATGACCACGGGCCCTGAAGCCTGCTCTCACCCCTCTTTATTAAATGTTCCTGCCAGGTTCTGAGCAGTCAAGCTCTGATTTGCTTTTCCTTTCATGAACCAAGGGAATAAAGCTGTCAAGTACAAGCTGATGATTTGAATTAATTCTGAGGATTTGGGGAAATGTTCAAAATCTAAGTGGGAAATGAGGAGCAGCAGCCTGACAACTGCAACTGGGAAACCGTGCAGCGTGTCTCCCCCACCTTTCACCCCCCTCCCCCACTACATTCAACCATCCCTCAGACCCCCTCCTGCTTTCCTGAAGAGCCTCCTCTCTCCCTAAGCCAGTGCCCTCTCCCCTTCTTAAAAACAAAAGCAGAAATTGCCTGCTCTGAAAGAAAGGATGTGAATCATAGAATCCTAGACTTAAAGGAACTGTAGTGAATTGTCTAACTCACTCCTTCCTTTTGTAAAGTACTACTCACTCCACCTTTGCAATCCAGCTCCAGCCCTTTTCCATTTCATCTTGTAAGATTCTGATTAGAGGATTTTTCCAGGAGTGGAAGAAAAGAAGTAACTTCTCACCTGCTGACCTCCTGTCTTCCCCTGGAGGCTGCAGCTTCTAGCAGAGAAGGATATTTCATGGCACCTCAAAGGAGAAACAACAAAATTTTTTGAAATATCTTTGCATCCAGGGCACAAAAAGAAAGCTGAGGCAGTGTGAACCACAGATATAGAGATAAGACTCTTAGAGGGAGGCATTGATTGAATAGAAGGTGGGAATGGGGAGAATATTTTGTCAAACAAGATTGTGCAATAACACCCTCAATGACACTGTAATGTCTGCAGAGAATTCCTGCACAGGAGCAAGAGAAGACAGACACATGTGCTGTTTGTGGCCACCCTTGGACAGAGTGTTCCTGCTTTCCCTTGTCCGCTTTTAGACCCTGTGTTCCCTAGGACACTGACTCTGCAACAGGGATGGAACACCGTGGCCCAGCCTAAGTCAATAAGCACATCTTAACCCCTCAGGCCACAGTGACTGGTTTAGAAATGGGTGCAAGATCAAAGATGATCCAATCATTAAATCCCGGGACTGGTGTGGCAGCTCCCAGGAAGAACTGATTTTGAACCTAAGAGGCAGTGAGGCTGGAGCTACTTCTTCAACCAACTTCTCACAGTCAGAGAACAGAACCAACACACAGAGGAGAGCAGAGGCAACCAAGAAATAGAGAAATCTAGTCCTTTACACTGCTTAAACCCTGAGTCAAGCCTCTCCTGAAATCAGTCCTCAATATTGTGTGCCAACAAATTCCCATTCCTCTTAATTCAATATGAGTTAGCTTCTATCACTGAATTCTCAGAGACCTACCTGAAAGAATCAATATGCTTAACACATAACAGGTGCTCAAAAAGGTTTCAGAATGAATTTATAAATCAGCTGAATAGGCCTCCCCAAGTTGTGCCACATTGGCATGTGAATTATTTTGATTTGAAAGCAATCAAGACCCTGGAAGTTTGAGAGAAACTTTTACCTCTCCCTTAAAGAATTTAACTTTGTAGCCTTGCTCATAGTGACAGTTGTCACCAGAAATAACTTTTGGTGACTTGTCTATCGGGCAGGGCAAACTTCTGATTACTGAACATCTGCTCTGCTTATCATCCTGTGAATAACCTTCCTCCCCTTTGAAGCCCCAAGTTGCCTTACCTCATCCTTAACTCATTAGAATGTCATCTCTACCTCATTTTACCTTTCTGTTTCTGAATATCTCATGTATGTGGGGTCTCTGGCATTCATGTATATGGGAGCAAGTAAGTACATATATGATCAAATTTGGCTATTTTCTCTTGTCAATCTGTCTCATGTAGATTGACTTATCAGATCAGCTGAATGAATCGAGAAGGGTAGAGGAAAACTTTTTCCTCTTCCACCACAAACACGTGTTTATCTTTCGTGTACCATGCAGGTATCCACCCATGCTTCAGTCCTCCTTGGTTCTTTTCTTTAAGTGCATTCAAAGAGCTTCTGTGTTTACATTTGAAGTGGGTGAATGGTAGATATTATTCTTGTTTAAAGATGAGTGGGGCTTCAAATGGGGGTGGGGTGGGCAGAGAATAGCAAGAAGGAAGAAGGAAAAAACTGGAGATGATGAGGATAAGAAAATCGCTGGACAAGTTCCAAAGTGAGTGGTTACCTTCTCAGAAGAGAGGCAAAAGTAAAAATCCTCCAAAGAATTAGATGCTATTGTTCTACCTTCAATGACAAAACTTGGAAACAATACCGTGATCAAAACCCTTCTAAGGCTTACGCTTTGAAAAGCATAGACTTTTTAAGACATTGCATATGGTATAAACTGGTTTGATCCTGTTGGAATTGCTTTTGCCAGCATTTGAGAAATTTTTTTTTACCTTTTGATTCATGTTTCAAATACCATTACTATGTAACTATCACAAAACTTGATGGCTTAATACAACCATTGATTTTGCAGGCAGTTCTTTGGGTAAAGAATTTGGGAAGGGCTGCACTGGGCAATTTGCCTGCCTGGTTTCAGGTGGGGCAACAAGGTCTAGATGATACAGTTCCAAGCAGCATCTTTGCTCACATGTCTGATATCTTAGTACTCCTGGGCTTTTCTTTCTGTCCTCCTAGGGCCTCAAATCTTAGGGTTTCTTCATGGGGCTGGGGCCTCTCACAGCAAGGTGCTTTTAGGACAGCTGCACTTTCTAGAAGCAGGAAGAAGATGTTACCAGGCCAACTATGTGTTATACCTGAAACAGGTATAGTGTGACTATTGCCATATTCTATTGGTAAAAGCAGTCACAGAGCCCAACCAAGTTCAAAGGGGAAGTGTCAAGGTCACATTACAAATGAGCAATGAGATTGGAAGAGATATCGTTGTGGTCATTTTTAAAACATTCTATCTGCCACAACCCGTAATCTTCTTCTTAGTACTTTATCACATGGAAATAATGTCAAAGAAGATATAAAAACAGAGGAGTTTATCATAACTTTTATAACAACCCAGCCAAAAGTGGAAACAACCTACATGTCTACTAATAGATAAATGACTAAGTAAATTATCACATACTAAACACACGTTCCAACTACCAGGAATATGAAGCCACAATAATTAAGATTATTAAACAACATGAACAAATGTTGCTTAAAAAGGAGAAAAAGTAAAATTAAAAAGCATTCACACCATGATGACAATCATGTGAAAACCTGCATACATCTGGACAAAGTCTGAAAGGAAATATGTAGAAGTGAAGATAATTGCATTGAGATAATAAGATCATGCATGCCTTCCATTTTCTTCTTTATCATTATAGTTTCCAAAAAAAAAAAAAATGAAAATTAGAAGAAAAGAGAATTAAAACTTTAATTATTAGTGCTTAGCACCTGGCAGGTACACGTATTGAAAAAGCACAGGAAACACAAAGGGAACCCATAGTTCTACCTATAATTCATTCAGATTTGACAGACTGCCAGGTCACAGGAATCACAGATATTCTCATTTATAATTAATCTTCTGCTTTGACCCCTCATCTTAGGAGTAATCGTCATGGAATCAATAATTATTGTATTCATCTTGCTATGTGTCTAAGGCTGTTCATGATATAACACTGAAAATACTTTAAAAAGCTAGTATGACACATAAACATAAGGTGGTATTTTGATCTTTTTTATAGTAAATCCATCTTCTCCATGGTTTCTAAAATTGTCATTGGCAATCGGTCCTGGGAATTTATCCTAGAATGCTCTGGTGAGAACTGGATTAACTTCAGGCCTCCTGTTCACAGCCTCTTTTTGCCTGGAGAATCTCTGTTTTGTAGGTGAGGAGGCCGTGGAGTCGGGAATAGTCTATGCTAATCAAACTACAAGCAAAATTTCTGGAGTGGCCCTGAATTTAACCTGGGACCAAAAGATCAAATACCAACCCTCCTGGGACTATGACACTCATAGCTATGGGTGACCTCCAACCCTTCACAGTCAAACTCAACCTTTGACTAGGCATTGCTTTCCAATATTACTTTAACTTGTCAGTCATTATTGTATCTTTTTTCGAGGGCTTTTAAAAGAGTTATTAAGAAAGGTGAAAGAAGTTTCAATAAAGGCCAAAGTCTTAAGAAGTTCTGATTAAATTATTAAAAAAAAGAAAAACAAATTAAAAAAAAAAAGAACTATCTGGTTAGTTAACATAACTACTAGTTATGTTTATGTAGTTAATGACTGGAGATAACCTGGAGGAGGGAAGAGTTTAAATTATAACCTGGTAAATTATTTTGATTTAGTTTAATTGCCTTTTGGAAAGTTTCAAAAAAAGTCTGTCTACTTGTTGATAAAATATAATTATGGATGTTATTAGAATTAACATTTCAGTGTTTTTTCCCCTTGAAATTGGTATCTTATTTAACAAATGCCTACCAGTCATTATGTGGCATTATCCTGTACTTTACAGGTATCAACTAACTTAATTTTCAATAACCCATGAGGTAAGTGTTATTATGTCCATTCTCATTTTACAGACGAGGAAACTGAAGCACAAAGAGCTCAAGAAACTGGAGCAGGATCACCAGTTTATTGGCAGCCCAGCCAGGACTTGAACCTGAGTAGTCAGGCCCCAGAGTCCTGTACTTAACTATTTTACTATGATCCCTGGGTCAGAATTCCATTCAAATTTAAATTTAAAAAATATAGCCACAATGAATCTATAATAAAATATTTTCATATCTAAGTGTATGCTTTTTGATCAAGTTGCATCAAAGAATCTTTCACTCTAAATAATTTATGAGCTTTCCTTGTTTTTGTTCATATAACTGTACATTAGAAAAGATGCTGCAATTTGCAACACAGCTGAAATCTTTAGAGGATTTCTTTCCTCTCCAGCTACCGGATAGTCATAAAAACAATTGGTAAAATACAGTGAACCAGGTGGTGTGCTTGTCCATTTTATTTGCCTGACCCACTCCCATGAAACACTCCTGTTGGTATTCATGCCCCCGGGTAGTCCCTTGAACTTGGACTGGAGTGATGCAGTGCTAGTTCCAGGCTTATATCTTAAGAGGACAGTAGCTTTTACTTTTTGTTCTTGGGAGCCCTGAGCTGCCATGTAAGAAATTGAACTACCTTGCAGTAGAGACCATTCAGCGTCCATGTAGGGGTGGAGAGTGAGACTCAGCTAAGCCCAGCCACCAATCAGCCAGCTGATTGCAGCAAAACAAGTGACCACTCACAAGACCACTAGAAAAATCACTCAGAAGAGCTCAGCCAAAATAAACAATTGTTGTTTTAAATTACTGTTTCAAGATAGTTTGTCATGCAGCAGTAGGTATCAGGTGCCTTTGCATTTTTTTAATGCCCTCATTCCAAAATATTTATTAAATCTCTATGGCTTGCCAGCTCTAGGAACTAGATATAGTTCTTAAAATTAACAATTAAACACATAAGCAAATCATGTTTACTCTGAATAAAATATAGCCAGATAAAGAGTGACTGGTGAGAGTGGTTATTTTACATGAGGAGATCAAGGAAGGCCCTTCTAAGGTTATTCCTTTGAAGCTGAGATCTGAATGATCTAGAAGGAACCAACTACCCAAAGATTAGAAGGCAGCAAGTACCAGAGGAGCAGACAAGTTAAAAGGCCCTGAAGCGGGAGGGGTTGGCATATTTGAAGAGGAGACATCCAGGAGTTGGGCCACAGAGATTGAGGGGTAGAGTGGTGAGGAAACACAGCCAAAAAGGTAGGCAGGGACTAGATTATATTTGGGCCATGATGGAGTTTGGATTTTATTCTGTGTGTAGTGGAAAATTATTGGAGAGTTTTATACAATAGAGTGGTATGCTCTACTGTGAGCTCTTAAAAAGATGGTTCTGGCAGCTGTGTGGAATAAAATGTTCACGGGCAGTGGGTACCCTGGTGGGAATTTCCCACCCATGAGGGAAATTCATGAGGCAACTCTTGGAATAGTCCAAGCCCTAAGTGAGAGTGGCTCAGACTAGAGAAGTAGTTCTTAAAGTGTGGTCTTGCCAGTTTTGTAGTTCCTCAAAAAGTTAAATTTAGAGTTGTCATATAGCCTAGAAGTTCTGCTCCTAGGTATATACCCAAGAGAACTGAAAACATATTTCCACACAAAATTTGTGCACTCATTTGTACCAACATGACTGATAATAGCCAAAAAGTGAAAATAACCCAAATGCCCATCAACTGATAAGTAAAATGTGATATATTCATACAGAGAAATAAATATTAATCAGTCATAGTGCAAATGCAGTGCTGATACATGCTATGACATGGATGAACTTTGAAAATATGATGTTGTGTAAAAGCCAGACAGAAAAAACCACACATTGTATGATTCTATATTTATGAAATGTCCAGAATTGGCAAATCCAAGAATAAGAAAGTAGATTAGTGGTTACCAGGTGCTTGTACAAGGGGGAATGGGTAATGACTGATTGCTAATGGAGTGATGAAAATGTTCTGGAATTAGATAATGATAACTTTGCATGATTTTGTGAATATACTGAAAACTATGAAACTGTATATCTTAAAAGGATGAAATTTATAGAATGTAAATTATATCTCAAATTTTTAAAATGTCAAAAATATTGCTCTGGGGATATACTAGTGGGCCTGCAAGGTCAAAACGATATTCGTAACACTAGGATATTGTTTGCCTTTTTTACGCTCATTCTTTCGTGAGCATGCAGTAGAATTTTCCAGAGGTTACATGGCATGTAATATTGCAGCAGATTGAATGCAGAAGTAGTTATGAAAATCTAAGTTTTTAAAAAAATTCAGTCATTAAAGATATTGGAGGTGAAAAAGAAAACAAAAAGCAATGCCACTCTTCTCACTAAAGTTTTTGGGAAAACATGGCTACTTTAAAATACAAATATTATTTATATTAACATATTATGGATTTTTATTAATGAATAAATATTTTAGATTTGTTTCAGCTCTAATTTCTAATAGTAATGATAAATATTAATATAACCCACATAAACATTAAAATCCATGAAAATTTCCAAGAGCGTAAAGGATTCCTGAAATCAAAAAGCGTGAGGATTGCTGAACCAGAACAACAGCCATGGAGGTGGTATGAAGTGGTTGGATGTTAGTGGTAAGGGAAAGAAATAACTCAAGAATGACTTCTGGTTTGGGGCATAAGAAAATATGAATGGTGGAACCATGAGCTGAAATGGGGAGAACCGTGTGCAGAGGAGGAGTGGTAGAGAAAATCAAATTTTGTATCAGAAATTTAGACATTTAGACATTAAAGGATGATTTCATTTAATTCTCCCACCAATTTGATGAGTTAGTATTAATAATATTTCCATTTTACTGATGAAGACATTGTGTCTTAGAGTTTGTCCAGAACACAGGAGATGGATCCTGATCTGAACCATATCTGACTCTGAAGTCCCTGTTCATCTCAGTAGTCCTACTTAAACTCACCCAGACTCCCAAACAAGAGGAAGTAATAACCAGTTGGGTACCCTGTGGAGACTGTGGTTCTCAAAGTAGCTACAAGATTACCTGTGAGATGGCAGGCCAGCCAATCAGGGTGAGGGGGCAACCTGTCCAGTTGCCCAGCAGAGCCCAGGCCTCCTATAGCCCAGAGCCAAAGAAACCAGGGGTTGGTGAGTAGAGAGGGAGACAGAAGCACTAGGGTAGCAGCTCCCACCTTTTAAGAAGAATTTTAATATTTTAACACTGAGTGCAATAATAACAGTACAAACCAACTGAAAGTCGGCCATGGCTTTGGGAAAGAAAAGGTCAAAATATTTTTCCTTCACCTTGGACTCAGAGAAATTGTTTTCAAAAACAGGCAGGTTTGATTTGAGTTTTGCTATTGTCCTGCAAACAATCAACTGGCTCCATTTCTAGACCTTGGATAAAATCAACCAACCAAACCATCAAATATGGAAATGTGGCTTATAAATGATATTCATTTCAACACAGGACAGTATGTGGAAGTACTTAAACTCAAAAATTCAGATTCCCATGAAGTTTAACTTGTAAAAATTTTATATTGCTATGAAATATTATCTAAACTAGGTGACTATAAGACTTTTGATATTACTGACTGTATACTATTTGATATTAAGATGTTCATTTTTGTAAGCTTGAAAACGGCATTATGATTTTGCTTTTTAAAAGAGTTAATATTTTAGATATACATATTGTGGTATTTTCTGATGAAATGATATGATATATCTGACAGTTGATTCTAAATAATCTAGTGGAGGGGGTGTGGGGACAGTAGGGTTATATATGAAATAAAATTGGCCATATGTTGATAAGTGTTGAATCCAAGTAATAGATACACGAGGATTTATTATTATATTCTTTCTATTTTGTGTATGTTTGAAGATTTCCATAACAAAAGGTTTATAAAGGACACAAAGGATACAAGATTGTACATTTTTTTCTATATTTTACTTACTTTAGGGTTTGTTCATTTTTTTGACAGAATGTTGTGAAACTGTACATTTTAAGGCGAACATAAAAAGTAGTGTGTATTTATCCATAACCTCCTTTATAGTAGCTTCTGGGTGCCTCACATATACTTCCAATTATAGCATTGAGAGTAAATAATTACCCCTAATTTGGTCTCAACTGCTGTCATATTAATTGCTACTTTTGTGTGTAGCTACTGCTTGCCTGTAGCCAGTGATAACATTTGAAAATAGATTCCTAGATAAAACAGACATTTTAGTGTCTAAATTCAGATGTTAACTTAGTAAGCTTTTCATTTTTCAGGTTGTTTTTTTTTAGGTTAAAACTTTATAATTCTGTTATTGACTTAGTTCTTTATTATAATCTGGCCATATTTTACCTTAGAGGAGTCTCCAGAACTCACTTTTACCCAACTGTTGAAAAGGTGGCTCAATAATAGTTTACCATTTCTAGATATAAATTATATTGTATATGTGTGCATGTGTATGTATTTATATATATTATATATATACCTAAAGAACATTTGTTTTCATTGCTTTCTCCCCTATTACATGAGGATGACATAACAAGAAGATGATTGTCTGCGAACCAGGAAGAAGGCCCTCACCAGGTTCCCAATCTGCTGGCACCTTGATCTTGGACTTTCTAGCTTTCCAAACTGTGAGAAGTAAGTTTCTTTTGTTGAATCTACCCAGTTTATGATCTATTGCCATAGCAGCCTGAACTAAGACAAGGGGTTTGGTGTTTTATAAACCTAGATAGTCAACTTTTTGTGAAGTGATAAAGGGTTCAATTTAACTAAATGTAAGGACAGAGTAGCTAAATACAGAGAATTGGAGTTATTTCATCCATCTCAGACCTTGAAGAAATGGGAGTGTAAATTTAAAATGGTTATTTCATGCTCCTGACTCTTCACTACTAGATAATGTTCTTTCCTACTCTTGGTTAATAACATGCATATCTAAAATTAAGCCTCTTTTGTTGCCTTGGATTCTGTTACTTTAAATAGGCACTCACCAGATTATAATTTTTGCTTGTTTTAAGGTTGTTGGAATCTGATACTAATTTTTTTTTCCTGCCAAAAAAATCACAATGGGCAAGCTGGAAGTTAGAAACAATTATTCAGGATAGTACAATTAAGTTGGCTTTTCTCCCAGCATCTTTCTTGCTATCTTTAATTATTGTTGGACTCTAGTTCAAGGAAATCGTTATAGGAGAAGAATTGTTTAGGAAAAAAAAAGAGTGGTAGAGTCCCTAATTCTAAAATACAATACGTACTTTCCACAATGTATTCCAAAACTATTGTATAAGCTAAAATTGCTCCTTAGAAAGGATGCCTATGGAGGGGGCTCTAAGCTTGGAGATTAACAGTTGCTTAGAAGCCAGCTAAGGTAAATAAATATACTGAAATTTCTTTCTAAGACTTCAAGCCTAATTCAATGATAGGATTATGTCTAAATGGCTAAATTTAGAATAATTGCCTCATGAATAGTAATATTGATTATGACTGAAAAGCACAGAGAATCTGTGTTCTATTTTTAGTTTAAATGAATGCTCTTTGTTGAGGAAGCCGAGTGATGCATTTAGTCAATCGATTTTCTGAAAGAATAAACCATGCGATGTGTGGATGTGAGAAAACAGAAAACAGTTCTTGACCTCCAGAAGCTCTCAGCTGCACAGGTTGGAAGGAAGAGATTTATAGACCTCAGTTAGTTAATATTGTAATACTAAACTGTGTAGGACTGATTACAAGTACCTCCTCATTCAGAGTGGGAGAGAAAGATGAGTAAGATTACTGTGATGTAAAGGAGATGTGAGAAATTTTATATGAAGTCTGGCATGAAGATCTCAGGTTCAAATTCAGCCATGTGGTAAAGGTCTAATGATGCTGTATCCAAAAAATACTCAGATCAAGATTGGTAGTTTTATTTAATTGGCTGTTTATTTTTAACACAAATAGTAGAAACATACAATATATTCTTTAAAAAAAATTTTTCCCACTCAGTTATATATTAAATAATTTTGGTGCTGCCTCATTCTTAGCATTGCATTGTATAGATAAACCAGAATTCAACTATTGCCTCTCGGTAGAAGTAAGATTGTTTCCACTTTTCAAATTTCATGAACAATGTTTCAGTGAATGTCATCACACACATAGGAGAAATTCTGAGAAGCAAAACTGGTGAATCAAAGGGTATGGGCGTTCTCAGTTTGATAGAAAAATCTGCACGTTAATAGCTGTTCTTATATTCTCCATCTTGGTTTAGTAAGAAGGAATCCAGCCAACCAAGGAAAATATCTCCTTCCAAAGACTGCTGGGAAGGTTTCTTCTTTATCAAATAGGCCCTGGCCCAGAGGGGAGACTGCCTTAGCCGCCTGAGGCTCTAGTGGCACATCATTGTCACCTCTTTAAGAAGAGATAGCTCTGGAATTTTTTTCCCCTAGAATATGGAGTTATATATTTCTTTCCCTTTAGATTTAGCATAGAATTGTTTTTAAGTGGAAAGGAATTTAGAGATCAACCCACTTATCTGGGGAAGAAGGGGAGCATGCTTTTAGTTTCAAGTAAAAAAAAAATAACTCAAACTTGCTGAAACAATAAATGGAATGTATCAACTCACATTAACTGACAAACTCTAGATATCAAGCAGCCTTCCTGTGTGACTTGATCCAGAGTTTCCCTTGGCTCTGGCCCATTTTGTATGTTGGCTTCATCCTTGACCTGGCTTTCCTTGTAGGGCTACCAGCAATTCTCCCTGTATACTTCCTTATTTTTATCCAAGGTACGAAGAGGGTGTTTCTTCCTCCAACCATCAAACAAAAGTCCTGAACTTCACACTAACTAGACCAGCTTAAGACAATTGTCCATCCCTGAATCCATAACTCTTATAAGGATCATAGGTGCACAAAGCCTCACACTAGAGCTAGGAGTAAGGCCAATGCCACCCAAATAACATGAATGCTTCACAGTGAAGGAGGAGGGGAATAGATTCTGATTAAACCACTACCTCTTACAGAAGAACTTCATTTTCTCTTGCCTCATATTTCTGTACAGAGAAACTTCTACTACTGTAGCACTCTGGGCCGCTCCTTCACTTCTTGCTTACTGGTGGATAGCAAAGTCTGACATTCATGGTCTTCATTTCTGCACTGGATGAAGCTAATCTAATTAAAAATTGCAAATTTTGGATTTCTGTTTTCTTTCCGTTTAGAGCTTATGTGGAGCAGCAATACTTAGATAAATGTAGATGCTCCATAGCCTCATATATCTCCTGTGTGCTCTGCCAGGCTCTGGCCTGAGGGAGAACGAGGTTGGAGGAACACGGAGTGACACAGCAAATCATTTTGTCTACAGAGCTAAATTTCTCTCTTCTAATCAGCTTTATCAGTAATAGAGTCTGTACTTTATTCTCCTTCTCTTTGTGCCCAATGTCTCACTTCTGAACTGGTTCTCATTTTAGGAGAGAGAGACATGAAATTGTTTACCGGCCTTTTAAAACCCAATACTGCACTGTTTCAGGTTCTAGCCTCCTTAAGGTTTTTAATCTCCATAAGTGGAAACACCCAAATGTGATTATTCTTGTCCTATTTTCTGCTTCAAATCTAGACCTTCTACCAAATCTAGTTCCTACATTTTCCATTAGAGTTTGTCATTGTGCCTAGGTTATTGAAATTGGGTCTTATCTTAAATGAAAAGTCACTCTTCTTTGATGAGCCCCCAAGTCTTATGTATATTGGGTCCAACTTGGTAACCTACCTAGGTCTCCAGTTCCCTTCTCAGACTGGGACCTTGCCAGTTCTCCCTCTGTGTTAGTTTCCTAGGGCTACTGCAACAAATTATCACAGACCTGGTAGCTTAAAAGAACAGAAATTTATTTTCTCAGTTCTGGAGGCCAGAGGTAAAAAATCAAGGCAGCTGCAAGGTAGATTCCTGCTGGGGGCTGTGAGGCATAATCCATTCATTGGCTCCTTCTTAGCTTCTGGTGTCTGCAGGCAAATCTTGGCATTCCTTGGCTTGTGGCAACTTCACTCCAATCCCTGCCTCTATCTTAACATTGTCTCTTCTCTGTGCCTCTCTGTATCTCAAATCTCCCTTCCTCTTATAAGGATACCAGGATTGGATTTGGGCCTAAATCCAGAGGACCTCACCTTGAGATCTTTAACTTAATTCCGCCAGTAAAGACCCTATGTCCAGATAAGGTTACATTCACAAGTGCCAAAGATGTGGATTTGGACACATCTTTTGGGAGGACACAATTCAACCCACTTAATGCACTTCTTAGCCAACTGGAGAAACTATGACTCCTGTAACTTACTGAAGCTTATTGCTTGCCCAGACTTCTAAAGACTACCTGCATTGTATCCTCCCTTTGGCCACTTTTTGCAACAAATAAATCTTATAACCATTTTTGTTAACTGTCTAGATACCACCTAGAGATTATGGCTTACCTTAAATACTAAATTTAACTGTCCAATTCAACCTCTGTTGTTGGCACCAACACAAATTCTATATTACCCCTACCTCTATGCTTCAGTGTTTAATGCACCTTATTGTGTGGGTCCAGGGCTAGAGTCTCATATCTACACTGGCCCTGTATGATTATAATACATCATGTGCTACAGTATTCTGAAATGCTACCCAAGCATCATTGGACTTCTTAGAATTTTTATTGAGAATTTCAAATATTTATGATAATACCCAAGCACTGGGTTTCTAATCTCATTACTTCTACTAAAAGTCAAATAATAAGATATTGTGTGTTAAACTATTTAGCTCAATGGCTGGCACATAGAAACACCACCATATATGTATTCTATGCCTTCTGTGTGCCAGGCACTATGCTAAGTGCTCTAGATACATTATCCCCGTTGAACTTCACAATGATCCTATTTTGATCCCCATTGTAGAAACAATGAAATTAAAGCTTGGTAACTTTAAGCAGGTTGTCTTATAGGTAAGGAAGAAAGAAGTGATATTTGATTCCAGGCCATGTGAACCTGGAGGCTGTCCCCTTTACCAACACACCAAATTGCCATAAAACATGCTGAGAATATAAATGTTGAACATGATTTTTGTAAAAATTTAACCAGCTCTTGTTAATCAATGAAAATGAGCAGAACTTTAGGAACTGTAAGGTTTTGAAACAAGATACAATTAAAAATTGACCTAAATCTTTTGACACTTTTTAAATAGAGTTCATCGAGGTCTAATTTATGTACATTAAAATGCACCCATTATAAGAGTACAATTTAATGGGTTTTGACATATGTATGTATCTGTGAAACCACCATCACAATCAAGATAGTAAATTTTTTCATGCTTCCAGAAGTTCCCTTCTCTTGCTGTCCTATGTCTTATTGTACACTTTTGTGTTCAATTCCTTCCCCACCCCCACCTGCATCCCTGACCTCAGGCTGCCACTGATCTGCTTTCTGCCTATCCTAGAACTTCACATAAATGCAATAATACACTATGGGCTCTTTTGTATTTGGAATCTTTTGTTCAGCAGACTTTTGATAATCATCACCTGGTTGCATGTATCAGAAGTTCATTCTTCTTTACTGCTGAGTAATATTCCAGAGGACCAGCATACCAATGTATTTATTCATTTAGCTGGGGGGCGAGGTGGATGTCTAGGTTGTATATCAGTCAGGAGACAGAAACCAGTCATTTGAATAAGAAAATTTAATATAATTGGTACCCAATAAAAGGCAGTTAATGTCTTAAAGGGGTGAAAGAAGACTGTAAGTGATCTAGAGGTAGCAAGCAGACTGAGGGAAAGTGGACTCTGAAGGAACCAATGACTTAGGATAGGATGCCCAGCCTCTTACAGGCTTTGATTCACACCTCTTTGAAAAGAGTTTGGCTACCACAGGAATGCATAACCTGCTTGTTCATGGTGAAGAAACTTGCCAGAGGATACAGGCCGGAGCTGGCCCACAGGTGGCCCGCAGCTTCAGATGATGTGGGCAGCTGGAGGTAGTCTGTAGTAGCAACCTGAGGGTGGGAAGAACAAGGCCTGAGACTGTGGCTGGAACAGGTCAGTGAGGGCTATAGAGGAGAGTGCTACTAGGCATTAGTAACTGCAGTGAATAAAAATATGGAAGAAGGGCCAGAACCCAGAAGGGAAATGCCTTCCTATTGATATCATCTTGTAGTTTCCCTCCTGTGCCTTCGATTTGACAAAGCCTGACATTATGCCAGCAGTCA
Source organism: Cynopterus sphinx (assembly GCA_030015415.1). Classification (NCBI taxonomy): domain Eukaryota; kingdom Metazoa; phylum Chordata; class Mammalia; order Chiroptera; family Pteropodidae; genus Cynopterus; species Cynopterus sphinx. The sequence continues at coordinate 138,824,626 of CM057380.1, forward strand.
AAGGAGAAATGCTTGCAGGTTTCTGCTCTGTATCACAAAGCAGAGCAAAGAAAGGTGGATTAGACCTGAGAGAGAATAAATTGATGACTAGTATAGGTTATTGCTAGTTTAGGACTATTATGAACAAAGCTACTATGAACATTCTTGAAAAAAAGTCTTTCTGTGGTCATATGTTTCTATTTCTCTTGGGAATGACATAGGAGTGAGATACACCTAAACACAGGATAAATGTATGTTTACCTTTATAAGAAACTACCAAACCATTTTCCTTTCCAAGTTGTATCATTTTGCATCCCCACCAGTAATATATGCATCTTCCTCAACACTTTGTATTGTCAGCTTTTTATTTTATTTTTCTCTCTTAGCCTTTTAAATTTTAGCTATTCTAATACATATGAAGTGGTATCTTTTCATGTTTTTGTCATCCCTGACATGATTTAGTTATCCCCGACCCTTTCTATCTCTTCCTATTGAAACGATGATGTTAGGAATCTTTTCCTGTGCTACTTGGCCATTCATATATTTTCATTTGTGAGTTGTTTGTTCATATATTTTGCCCATTCAAATTGGTGTGTACTCTTGCCATGTATGACTATTCTCTCTAAAGCTCTAAGAAAGATTTTAGGGATTGTGTCTACTTTGAGAAGATTTATATATAATTCAATGCACTGTATCTGGGGGCTTCTTTCTATTTTTTTCCTCTTAAGAACATTAATGCAGGGCTTACCAGCTCATAAATCAGTTACTTTTCAAATGAACAAAAAATGACATGCCTCTTGGCTGGTGCAAACAGTAAATTAGTTATGTATTGTGCTTTGTTTGATTAGTCTAGAATCTAACAAACATTCCGTTTGGAGTTGTAACCAAAAATAGGATAAACACACACGTCTAGCTATTCCTTTCCCTCCTTATTATTGAAATTGTTTTAGCTATTTCAATAACCTCTATATGAGGAGAAGCAATAACTGTAAAACAGCAAATTAGCAAATGTTCATAAATGTTACGGATACTAAAGTTTGTGAATCTTCCTAGCAGTATCAACCACTTGTTACTACCTAGATAACCATCCTTCTTTTATTCATTCAATAAATATAAGTTGAGGGACTAGGTGGAACCAGGGTTCTGCTAGACACTGGAAATAGGATGAACCAGAGGGCAGGACTCCTGCTCTGTGCAGCTTAAAAAGTCATTGAAAGGGTTCTGAAGAAAAAGTTCAGAGTACAATAGGAGCTAAAGGTCAGTTATCCTGGCTGTGGTTCACTCTGATTTTTTTTTTTCTCTTACATTTCGAAATAGATGAGAGGAAAAAAATGAGGTTACAAGCTACTGTAAATGAGGGTATGTATGCATACATATCTCCCTGGAAGAACAGCATTCAGTCGAGTGATTGAGGTTTGGTCTCTGTCTACTGTCCTGGAAGGTTTGCTTGTGTCTACGGTGGTGCTCATGATGCCTATCTTATTCTCATACTCTATTCTGAAATAGAGTAGGGAGTGGTGTGGAAGGGATGACAATGTGGAGATGGAATCCATCCAGTTTTTCACCTTTCAAAGGAGTAAGAACTGGTTCGTGAGCTCCTTCTGAAGAATGGATAATCAGAGGAAAGAGCAGGGTTAAGAAAGCCATGGCCTTGTAAGGAGCAGAGTTCAGGGTCTAATTCCCGTCGTCTTATCAGTCTAGGATTGCACCTGCAGGGAGAGCTGATAATATCAAATGAGTACAGAGCTGGGGAATTGGAGCGCCTTGGTTATTTTACACTGACCTGGAAAATATCAGGACAAATTGCGGAATTGCTGGGGAGTGGGGTGCGGGGTGCGGGTGGGGAACTGACAAGAGTAGTCCTTTTAGAAGTCTCAATGCTTTGTGGATATTGAGTTGTTTTTTTTCCCCCACCGCTGAGTTGTCACCAATTCACTGAGAAAAAGGATGGCTCGTGAATGGGGGTGAGGGCTTGGGGAAGGATTCAAGGACTAGGAGCTTAACATGAGATAGCCATCCTTCTGTCGCAGTTTCAAAGATGCTGATGGTCCGGCGCGTGCTGGAAAACGATCTCAAAGAGGCTGCTACCCTTTCTTCAAAGCTGCATGAAAAACAAAACAAAACAAAACAAAAAAACAATAAAGACAAGGTGAGGGTAGGTAGCATCCCTTGAGGACACAGAATCCCGCTAGCTGGTTGGAGGAGGTCAGGAGGCGTGTGTGCGCGCGCGCGCGGGCCCGGCCGCGGCGCGTGCTCCTCGCGCGTGCGCGCGGTCCCGCCGCCCGCGCGTCTCTCTCGGCCCCACGCTCGGGTCCGGGGCGCCCCCGCCCCGCCCCCCACCCCCGGCGCTCGCCCAGGCACAGCCCGAGCGCCGCTCAGCTGACCGGCGGGCGCCAGACGCCGGGGCTCCCCGCTCGCGGGCGCAGCTGCGGCGGCGCGAGCCTCCCCCGCCGACACTCCCCCTGCGCGCCCCTCCCCCGCCGGGCCCGGGAGCGGGGCCGGGCGGCGACTGCGCGGCCGCAGGGGCGCGCGGGGGTCGCCGTGGGGCGGGCGCGCGGACCCCGCAGCCGGGCGGCGGCAGCCTCGGCAGCTCGTCCGAGCCTTCGCGGGCGGCGGCGGCGGCGGCGGCGGCGGCGGCGGGAGCGGCCGGGATGAGCGGGAGCGGCGCGGCGCCCGGCCCGGGCTCGGGCTCCTCCCCGGCCGCCTGCCGCTTCGCGCACTACTTCGTGCTGTGCGGGATCGACGCGGACAGCGGGCTGGAGCCGGACGAGCTGGCGGGTAAGGCCGGCGGCGGCGGCGCGGGGCGCGGGGCGCGCGCGGGAGGCGGGGGTGCGGGCTCCGGACAAAGTCAGCCGCCCGCTGCGCCCGCTGCCCGGCCGGCCGGGCGCTCGGGCGGCGATGGAATTACATTTTTATTTCTTCCGCGTGCGGGGTGCGCTCCTGAGCCACCCGGGATCTCGCCTCCCGGGCGTGGGGTGATTGACCGTGGGCGCGGGGGGCCGAAGCTGGGGTGCGGGGGGGGGCCCGAGGGCACGGCCCCCCGCCCCCGGCACGCCGGCCCCCTCGCCCGCAGCTGCACGCGGAGGCGGCCAGTGAGTCACCGGCGCGTTGACTCCCCTGCCTCGCTGCCAGCCCGTGTCTCCCACTCCCCCCGCACCCCGCACCCACTGCGCCCCGGCTGCGAAGTTTCAGCCCCTACACGTGACGCGGCGCCCAGGCCCCCTCGGGGAAGGGAGCGTCCGAGCCAGCTGGGGTGCGGGGCGAGGCCCCACCCAGGCCGCGGTGGCGGCCCTGCGGGGCGAGCGCGGGGCGGGAGGCGACTCGGACTTCATCCCTGGTCGCGGTCGGCGCCGCCTCCCGCCTCGGGTTCTGCGGTGACGGTCGCGTCACCGTTTGGAATCCTGTCGACTTGGCGGTGTCACGGACCTTTGGACGCTCGGGACCGGCGCGGCGCTTTGTTGACACTGCGGTCACTGTCCCCGGGTGTCAGTAGTTAGCTATTTTCCCCTCCCGTTGGGCGCCCCGAGTGCTCCTGCTTGGGTTTTCCTGAAGGGGCTCCGGTCCCTTCTCTTGACTCCTCCGGTGGCGCAGTGCGGGGCTGAGCTTGGGAACCAGCGCTGGGAAAAGGGTCCTTTAAAGGATGGTGGGTGGGAGGCGGGTGGTGGGAAGGAGTGCGCAGTGCCGAGAGGAGGCCCGGGAGAAACGACTGATTTCATTTTTTTCACGCCTGTTTCATTCTGCCTGCCTTGGATCTGAATCTTTTTAATGGGTAAGACAAGTGACATCTACAGCCTGAACTTTATCTGTGTCAGTGTTAAGCAGGTCACTGCCTTTCAGAACAGCTTCCTTTGGATACAACATTCCTTATTGATTGCATCAATGTGTATTTTTTTTTTTCTCTTTTCTTTTTGGGTGGATAGGGGACTAGGCATGATGTATTAAATAATAAGCAATAGTAAACAAAACTGTTCAGCCTCAGGATACAGTAGCCATCAATCTACATCTTCTCTGAGTATCCTTTTAAGTCAGTTTTACAGCAAAACATTTTCAACAAAAGCTATAAGTCTACTTTTAATTAAACATTTTTTGAAAAAGAGACATGACTACCAGGTTTTCCTTTATGTGTAATTAGTGTACTGTGTCTTCAACTAAGATTTCATGTACATATTAAGAATGGCTTTGTTAAAGGATATAAAGTTAGAAAACACCTTTTAACTTTATACAAGTCTGCAGAGGAATTTGGAAAGATTCCTCTTTGGGGATTGGTGAAGGGATTATTTTACTTTCTAGAATTCCTTCTTCCTTAAACATCCTGAAAATTTACGGTACCAAGTCTGTTAGGAGGCTTTCGAAGTGGTGACTGATGAATGGAGAAAGCCTGTGTTTTTTTTTCCTTCTCCATCTCAAGTCTCTATGCCTAGAAAAACTAAAACACCTGTAGAGATGTGGCTTGGGACTCTTTAGGCATAGTGCAAATAGCTTTAACAAAATTAAAACAGTAAAAAATTAATTTTTAACGCATTTTTTAGAGAAGTTGGCTTTTCATTTTGTAATACTATGTGTGAAGGTGGGTAATTAAGATTTCCTCAAAATACTTGCTGTTTTGAAGTAACAATTTTGCCTGATATATTTCAGTATCAACAGATAGTTGAATGACAAAGCAGTCAAAAACCCTGGCCATTTAGCCCCTACATTCTAGTGTAAACACATAATGAAAATATATATAGTTTGCCAGATGCTAATACATACTGTGAAGAAAAATAAAGCAGGGAGATGAGGCTAGGGTAAAGCCAGCAGAATGGGTCAGGTGGTGGGGTTGCGATTTTAAGTAAGATGGTTAGGAGAGCCTTATGGATTGACATTTGAACAAGCCCTGAAGGTTTCAGGGAAGTAAGCCATGTGGATGGTCTTGCTGAACAGTGTTGTAGGCAGAGGAAACGGCACGCACAAAGACCTGAGATGGGGTAGTGCCTAGTTTGTGCAGGTAACAGCAAGGAAAACAGTGTGGTTGGAGCTAAGTGAGGGGAAGGGAGAGTAGTAGATATAACCAGAGAGAAATGATAGGGGAGATCCTGTAGGGCCTCATAGACTGTTGTTAAGCTTTTTCTTGGAGGTGGGAAACCACTGGGAAGGTTTTGAGCAGTGTAATGATGAGATCTGATGTTCTCCAAAAGGATCACTGTGGCTGCTATGTTGACTAGACTATGTCCTATGCAAGGAAAGAGGTGGACTAATTAGGAGGCTCTTTTTCACTATTTGAATTTGAGAGTGGTTTATGGCTTGGACCAAGACAGTAGCTATGCAGTGATAAGCTGGATATATTTTAAAGGTAGAGCCAGCGGGACTGGCTGATGAATGGGATATGGTATTCATATTCAAAGAAAGTGATCAAAGGTGACTTCAAGAGTTTCAGCCTAAACAATTGTAAGCATTTCTATTTATTGAAATTGGAAGACTGGTGGAGAAGCAGGCTAGGGAAGATTAGTTCAGTTTGGGGCATGTTAAATTTCAGGTGCCCATTAGACATTCAGATGGAGATATCAAGTAGGCAAGACATCTCTCAGGGGTCTAAATTTATATTTTGATATAAGTAAAAGCCATGAAATTGAGTAACATCACCGAGGAAGTGAGTACAGATAGGAAAGAGGCTTAAGGATTGTCTTAAGTCCTAGAAACACTCCAGTGTTCAAAGGTAGAGTGGATGAAGAGGAGACATTACCAAAGAGATTAAGAAGTGTGGCGATGAGATGAGAGAAAAACAAAATATAGTGTCATGTTCTGAACTCTCAGTCTTCTCTTGTCTGTTTCTGTCGAGCTGCATTTGGGGATCAGGGAAACAAGGCCAGTGAGGTAGGCAAATTAGTCAGAAGATTGTTTCTGTTTTGCTGCATTAGCTTCAAAGTTAATAAAAGTTAAGTTTCTATTTTATTTTTCTGGAACTGATCTATTTTTATCACATTGTTTTTTTAGCAAGTTGATGCCTGCCTGTAGCAGGTCTTAATTGACTTCTGTTAAACATAAATTATACTAGTTGCTTCATAGACTGTTTCTTAATACATGCATGTTCCTAGAATTTATATTCTGCAGGTGGCGGGACATTGAAATCAAGTTAAGGACACAAACCATAGGATCTAGCAGCAATTAAATGGACTAAGACCTTATGATAAAGTTAACAGGACCTTAAAATTGTTTTTTGGACATTCTTCCCAGTAAAGACCAGCTTTACCAACAATAAAAAAGACTTGTCTCATCTCAAATAGGTCTTCTAACAGGTGGAAATAATTTAAACATATAAATAAAAAAATATTTTTCAATGGAGAACCTGGAAATTGTATGGGGAGATACACACATGCAGTATACACACATACACACACATATATGTATGCCTGTCTGCACATATACAGATATACTGGTATTACCTACCCACTGTTCTTTCTCTAGCACATCTTAGCTGTTGTACTTCTCTCATTCACTGTATATTTTCAATTAACACTTCATCCATAAACAAAAATGTCTTAAATGCTAAGCAGATATGTTTAAATTTCCTTTAAATGTTAAAAGATACAAAAAAGCTTTCAAACCAGTTTTTTATTGTATAAAGAAGGAAAGAGATGTAAGTAGAAATAAGTTGTTGGAATTAGTTGATGTGAGGGAAGGCAGATGTCATTTTGAAATTTTCTTTCATGGCTCATTTCTCCTAAGACCTAGCTGTGGGAATTTACGTGGTTTGATCTACAGCAACAGATCTTTTAGGCAATTGGAAAAATGAAGGACGTAATTAGACCTTTATTTAAATGACATAAATATGTACGTCCCCAAGAGGAAAGTCTTTGCCTCTCTCTTTCTTAGTATCTTATACATAGTACACCGTGTTTAATAAGTGAATGAATATGCAGTTTACATATGAGTCTGCAAGTTGTGTGGTGACCAGAATATTCTTAAAGCATTCCCATGGTAGCCTGTATTCAGTCCTGCTGGTAGACATCGAATTCTGATGGGTGAGGTTCCTGCCACAGGCATTTGTTTAGCTCTCTTCTTGGTGTCTCTAAGCATTTATTTTTAGCTTTGATTATCGTGGGTGTGGTTTCCAGAAGAGCTTAGAGGCAGTGGAGACCTTGGTCTAAATTCAGATACAAACTTTAGTTGAGACTGATGGACTATCATGCCATGACAGTTATGGAAGGGACCTTAGACACCATTTACATTGAGGAACCAAGGCTGGGAGATGAAGGGTCCTCTCAGAGGTCACATTTGATCAGTAGCAGACATCAGACTAGAGCCTAGTTACAGTACACTGCGCTCCACAGTTATTTTATGTAATCTCAGAAAAAAAATTCGAGTTTTACTTGAGTTCAGAAGCATTTCAGGCTTGCCCGTATTCCAGACTGAATGTCAGGGTAAAGACTGCTAAAGTATGTCTTTGCAAAATAATGGCCAGGCTTGGGTGGGATAGGAGTGGCGCTGATCTTAACCATCATTGGTAGTGCCTCAGTTGTTAGGTTTGTTGATATCCTTGGCCCACAACAGATTATGTTTGGGAGGTCTGGCATGGTCTCTAGAGGCCGAGGAAGGTTCAAGCTCAGTTGTAGTATAGTGATAACTTGGTTTTAAAAATCCACTTGGTTTTAAAAATCCACGAAACTCTCTATGGTGAAATTGGTCCGATAGTGGGTACAGCTAAAGTTCTGTGATAATCACAGGGCTCAGGGGTCTGCTCCATTTAAGGCAGGACAGACCAGAGAAGATGAGATGGGAAGGGATAGGGAAGAAAGGAGAGGTATAAGTGTCTTTGGAGGAGGAGAAAATTGTTATGAGAGAAAGGGAGAGAAAGGGGATGGGGATAGATAAAGGAGGCTGGAGGAGTACAAGTAATATTTACTGCTGAGGTGTGAATATATCCTTTTGCTTGTGTTTCCGTTCCTGGTCACAGACACTCTTGGAGTAATAGCAGTAAATGTCTAGAACACAATGCATTATTAGCCATAATTTCCATGATTTATCGGACAGTTACTACATATGCTACTTTAGGAAGCAAGTGCCACATCTCCAGATCCTTAACATTTTGGGTTGATAATGACCTAAATTTTGTTTTGGTAAAGCATAAAAAGTCACTACACTTTGGATTAATTATTTAATGTTAAATGCTTACAGTGTGCCAGGTTGTGGAGTATATAGGTGACAGTCACCATTTGGTAAGAATCTACAAGGAAATAACAATAATAAAATAACCAACATTTATTTAGTACTTTCTTCATGCACTGTGCTAAATGCTTCATGGTTGTTACCTTGTTTAATCCTGACAACAACCTCTGTTTTACAGAAGAGAAAACGGAGGTGGAGTTTAAGTATTTCACACAGGTTCATGTAAGTGAGAAACCTAGATGGAAAGTCCATGATCCATCCGTGCCCATAACCACTGCATTTGCTGCCTCTTTAGTAATATACACTATATCATACAGACTGTAACCCTACCAGTATCAGAACCCTACTTGGGTAACTATAATCAAATGAGACTGTCTTTTAATTCTCCTATATAGGAAAGATAATTAAGAGGAAGATTACTGGTCTCTATGACCTTTATGACTTGACCTCATTTGTCTCTTCTTATGGCCAGGGCTGATAATGTCTCTTGCATGTACTTGTTTATAAAGATAAGATATTGCCACATAAATATAAGGCATTGACTACATAAATAAAAACACTTTCAGTTTTCTTAACCTCTTTGCTTTTCTTGCTGGGTTTTGTCATCTGTCTCTTCTTAGCATACATTGTTACTCGTCATTAGATGAGTTTATAATTTTTGAAAGGAATGTATAGTTGCTTGTGAAACCATGGCTGCCAGGGCAGTGAGACAGTAGTTAGAACCAACACACAGTCAGAAGCTGAGATTCCAGCCCTGGCCTGTCTCTTAGGACAGCTCTGGGCCTCAGTGTTTTCATCTGTCTCGAGAGTTAACTGAGATGGCTGATTTCCCAACATACACTGCTCTCTTCCATGGGCCTGAAATTGTTTTCAAGTAAAAAAATTTAATGCATCAGTTAAAAAAAAATAATCCTAAATGACATAAAACATGAGGTCTAATATATCCCACATACACCACATGAAGACCGATCGAGTAATTACAATTCCTGCCACAAGGAAAGGGGGGGAAATCAATCAATACATTTTTCTTTACAGGAAAGGTGCGGTTTTTAATAAGCTTTTGAAATCAGTTCATGGACTCTCAGTTATCATTACCTACATGGACTCTTATAGATGCAAGGACCTTTGTTTGAAATTACCATATTAGATAATCTCTAGAAGTCTGTATTTTAGTATTTTGGATGATATTGCCAGTTATCCACAAAATAGCCAATGGGATCTTAGAATAATTTTTTTCCACTTAAACTTTTTCAGGGTTTTTTTTTTTTTTTTTTTTTTTGTATTCAGATTAAGATTCAGATTCTTACCCTGTGTCTTAATTTGTTCAGGCTATCATCCATAGACTGGGTGGCTCGCTTATAAACAACAGAAATTTATTTCTCATTGTTCTGGGGTCTAGGAAATCCAAGATCAGGATGCGGGCAGGTTGGGTGTCTGGGAAGAGCCCTCTTCCTGGTTTATAGTCTTACATGGAAGGAATGTACAGGCAAAAATCTCATTTATGAGGGTTCCACCCTAGGGCTTAAGCAAGCACCTCCCAAGTGACCAACCCCCAGATATTGATACATTGGGGATTTAAATTTCATTGTATGAATTTTTAGTCTATAAACCCTGGTTTACAAAGCTTTTTATGAGCTGCTCTCTACCTACCTTTTCTTCCTGTTCTGGCTGGATCACTCTTTCTACCTACATTGGATTTCTTGTAGGTCCTTAAAGAGAGCAAACTTCTTGTCTCATGGCCTGTTCATCTTCTATTCTCTTGCTGGAATCCTCTTCCCCTAGACCAACATTGTCTGATATAAAATGTGAGACACATTTATAATTTTAAATATTCTAGTAGCCAGATTTAAAAAGTAAAAAACAGGTGATATTAATTTTAATGATATTTATTTAATTTATGCATCTAGGATATTATCTCAATAATCAACAGAAATTATTAATGAAATACTTAACATTTTTTTTGTTACTAAATCTTCAAAATCCAGATCTGTATTTAACACAGCATATCTCTGTTTGGACTAGTCACCTTTCAAATGTTCAATGGCCACGTGTGACTAGGTGGGTGGCTACCCACCGTGTTGGACAGTGCAGCCCTACATCTTTGCAAGAAAGGCTTCTTCCCCCTCTTCAGGTCTTTGCACACCTGTTACCTCTTCAGAGTGGCCTTGCTAGACCATCCTATGTAAAATAGCGTCCTTCCCTCTGCCTGCCTCATTCTTGCCAGACGCCCTGCTTAATTTTCCTCATAGCACTTATCCTGACAACATATTGTAGATGCATTTCTTTACTTTCACTTTTAAATGTCTGTCTTCCCCAATAGATTGTTGGCTCCTACAGGGCAGGACCTTTGTTTCTTGTTTATTATTGTACTACCCCCAGTGACCAGAATAATGCCTGGCTCATAATAGGGACTCAGATTGTTTGATTAAATGAATGAGATAATTTGAGATGGACAGAAATATAACTTATCCTTTTATTACCGACAGGGGTTAGTACATTTGATTTATGTGTGGGCTTTTACCCGTTAAAATAGAAGGTAGAGGTTTTTTGTTTGTTTTTAATGAGAAGCTTGAGATTGGCAAAAAAGCAAGAGTGTAAATGAATAATTAGTTTTTTAAAAAGGTATATATCATCTTTGTGGTGAGCTACTAAAATTATTTCTGTCTATACTATATGTTAGCCTATTCCTGCCCTTTTGAAATAAACTGTAATAAGTAAAATTAATAACCTTTTTTTTTCTTTACCAGCTTTATGCAAGCAAGCATGCAGGTATCAGCAGGGTTTTGACTTTTTAAAGCAAATAACATGTTTTATTTATTTATAAACTAGTGCCAAGTGATAAATGGTGGGTATTGTTTGCGAAATTTCAGAAAGTGGTTAAGTTAAAGAGCACTTGTAGCATCAGTTGTGGTTTTAGCGGAGTATTTTAGGGAAATTGGACTCGTAGGTTCCTTCTTCTTGGGCCTCCACATCAGTTTGGGGCATGATAAGCCAGGATAGTTCTCTTTGCTTCTATAAATTTAGTTGTTCATATATATTTTTCCATTTATGTTTTGTTTTTATTGTACCTTGTATAATGTTCTGTTCTAACTAAGGCTTGACTTTTTAAGATGTCTTCATATAATGACCTTTTAGAGGTTCCAAAAATTTTTAGCATGATATTGTCTTTTTCATATTACTTTTCAAACAAAATGCAAAGATGGTTGGCTGAGTGTAAGGAGGTAAGAACTAAGAATTCTAGGCATAAAAGTGGAAGTATTTTATATATGCTGCTGAGACAACACATCATGAAAATAGAAGAACATGAAACAGGTGCTTTCTCAAACATCTCTGAACCTTTCCCAAGAATCCATGGCATTTATTATATTCTGAATTAAATATTGTAAATATTTTAATTTACATGGAATTCTTGAGTTAATACATTTTATTTTTTTCTGTAAATTGATATATATCACTGGTACAGAAAACTATTTTTGAAATAATGCTTTCTTTAAATGACTTTAAAAGGTATATACTGGTACTCTTAAGTTAGAGGTATCTCCAAGAAATCTGTATATGATGAAACTATGAAAGTAGCTAATACCTATTGGGTCATGAATTGTGATTGGTGATTTGTAAACATCTTTAATCCCCGCAATAATAACTCGAAGGTACTATTTTTCTCATTTTACAAATGAAGATGCTGAGGTTCAAAGAGATGTTGTGCAGACTCCCAGACAGTAAGAAGCAGAGCTGGGTTTGCTTTCCAGGCTGTCTGGCTCCAAGGTAGTACTTATCCACTCTGCCCTGCTGCCTCTCGAAGTCCTCCAGACCACTGTCCTCCACTGCGGGGTGGTGACACTTTAGTGGGCCTGCCATTTGTGAGCTAAGTCACAAGTAACTAGTAACAGTAGTTGATATACCAAGGTACAGATGATACACATCTTTAAATAAGTGGGGAGGATTCAAGGTCTTCCCTCTCATGGGGTCACCTTCACTCAATTCTGTTCCTATGTGGTTTTATTGGATGAACGAGAAAGAGGTGGCGTTATATGCACCACACCAATAATGTGGATTGCCCATTCGTAGTGGGAAATCTGTCTTGTTAAAGCTACTGCTAAGCTACTGTTACTGATGAGCTGTGAATAGTTTTCACACATTCATATTCTCTTAGGAATACCACTGCAAAGCAGTGTATATGCTTCCCTTCCCTGTAGTTTGTTTCTAAAACTTTGTTCATTATCTGACATACATGAGAGCACGTTTTTCAACACTTTGGCTGATTTAGACTGCTTCTAGATACTTTCCTTCACTGTAAAATGTAAAAGCGTCTTGGAAAGAGCTTTAAATCATAGAGGGCAGTAAGAATATGAGGAAGAATTTTAGAGTTGTAGAATCTTTCAAGATCAACCATGCTGTGAAGGATGAGCATGCTCTGAACTCTTAGGTACAGTGTGGACCTCTAGAGTTTAAACAGTGCAACCCAGGTTAAAGATATTTTTATCTTTTCTAGATCTCTGAGGCCATATGATGTAAGTCTACTTGTTGTGGGTAATTCTTTCCTGACCAAGTCTGGAGAATCCAGGTTTCTGCTCTGAAGATGATGTATTCTTGCCCCTACCAGTCTTCCTCTTTTCTAGCACATCCCACTCTTACTGTCATTTATGTAACACAGGAAGTTATTCTATAGTTTGAAGAAACATTAGTGTAGAAGTGACATTTAAATTATGTTTCTGAGAGTTCCACAGTACTGCTTGGCACAAGTTTGCTCAGACCAGGCTTTTGTACCTCTTTTTCCTAGTTCCTTTTTCAAAGATCACCCCAATTTTCACGTTAGTCCTCATGAAGCCACCTCCTTTTTCTCATTTGGTTGTATCCATTTTATAAAAGCCTATAGAAGAAGAAATATTCTTTTGGCCAACATTTCCAATGTCATTAAAACCTCATAGTGAAGAAAACTTTCTCATGTCTAATTGAATCCTCCAGTTACCTTCATTCCCAGCAGAAACTGGGAAGAGTTTATGTGCCTCAGCTCTTCATGTTTCCTGCTTTCTTTACCTAATGTTCCTTCAGTTTCTGTCCTTTTTTTTCTCTCATGGTCCTTTGAGAAAACAGGGACATTCTGCTAGGTAAACAATATTCTTTCTATACATTAAGTTCATACCATCTCCCCCCCATGCCCCACCCCTGTAGATGGGAACTGAAATAGCAAGGAGGGATCGTTTTCCCCTAGCAGATGAGACATGAGTTGTTTTGAGGGGGAGTGAGCATTTCCTATGGTTGTATAGTTTCCTGCTGTGAATGTCCTCCCTGTCATAAGAATCAGCACCAATGTATCAACTGGATTTCTGTAAGGATGAGATTGACTTTCATAAGAATAGTGTGAGCAGTAGGAATGTAGAGCTGGTTTATAGGCATAAAGCTTATGGATGATTCACTTCCAGGACCATAGTGTTTTGTTTCATTTTCTAGGTTAATTTCTCTTCAGTTTAAGGAAATTTAAATGGTTGGGGTAACAAGATAACAGATTGTTTAAAAATGTTTCCCATCTCCTGTCTCAAGTGTATTCTTTTTCTTCATAAATAAACTTGTCTGGATTTCAGAATATTCTGGCTCAGCTCCAGGGAACTGAGCTTTCGTACTTGACTTCATTTGCTTTGTGCCATTGTTCACGAGAACAGTGACTGCGATTTCACAGTTTATTAAAACATAAGCATTGGTACCACTGAGGTGAGTATGCCAAAATAGGTTATTTTATTTAGTTGTTCTCACTCCTGTCTGGCAGTGCTTATTTTTCCACTGGCAGCCCTGGCTATGGTTTGATTTTAAATAAATAGATGAAAGCTGTGTGCTCGAATGCAAAACCTTGTGTATTCCTCATAGTGAAGGACTATCAGGCCTCATTTACTGTGAACCTCTTTTGTCCCTGGTGGGACTAGTGGGGAGAGCGTTCAGGTGTGGGTGTATGGAGGGTGGAAGGTGGCAGAAAACAAAAAATTAAAAGCACACCTGTTATTTCAAAGTCCTCTTATACTGATCTAATTGTTCTCTTTCTCATCCTTTCTTCTACTTGGAAAACAACATTTTATGGTTAGAGTGTGAGAAAAGGGACAAAGACATCCAGACCCATGCCTAGACCCTGGAGACCCCACAGATCTAACTGCCCACTGGAGGAGTCATAGTCTGCACAAATGTCGTGCCTTCTGAAAGTTTAACAAGAATCACACTCACTCTTCCCTGGAATGAAATCTGCTCCAAGCAGGAGTAAAAATTTAGCTTTTTCTGAATGTGGCTATAAGGCCCAGAAGTAGACATAATTTGTTGAATCATTAAGGGGCACAGGCCTTGATGAGAAATGTCTGTTGACATGTATGCACATTTAGTATTTATTTCTGTGCCCCATTGAACTCTTGAATAGATCAGTCTATTCTTTTGAAAATCAGTCTTTGAGGGACAGCTGAAGCGTTGGTGGTGTACGTGTGAGAGAGGGAGATTGGTGGCCCCCCCACCCCCCGCTGGCCAAATGTAGGGAAAAGAAAGAAGTAATTTCTTAAATACCTTGCTCTTAAAAATAAATTCTTTTGTAAAATTCAGATTTGCTTTTGGGGCTTAAAGGAGAGTGTAAATGGTTGTATTATCTTAGTAATCAAAACTGAATACTTTTTGAATGTCTTCTGAAATAATGAGATATAGTCTCCTCTCAAGTGTGGGAACTATTTTGTGCCCTGTTCCCCTGTTCCCCGACCTCTACCTTTTGACCCTGCTGCTTTGTGATGAGATTAAGGGCCTTTGAGTTTTTCTCCAGTCTGCCCAGGTTTCCTTACACAGCAACATAAAGCTTTAAGCTTCCTTGAAAGACGTTCTTAGAATTGAGGGTATCATTCAGATTTAATGTGGGCATGAGTTTTATAAATTTTCTTCTTTGAAAAGTCTGTCTATATATTTTCTAATAAGAACTTTCTAGTCTTTTGGGTGTGTATATGACTATGTTCTTCCTTTGGCATAAAACATTATAAAGTAATGTTGCTTATTTAAGGAGAGGCTAAAAATTAGAAGTTTCTGGGATGAGGGAATCCAAGAGAGACCCAACTAAACAGTTGCCTTTTTTAGGTATGAGAAGTTAAAATTTGAAAGATAATTTTTTTTTTGGAGAGGGTAAAATTAGTGTCAGAATAAAGGTTTTGGGGTTAGCTATGTATTTTATTATTGTTTTGCACACTGTTATCAAGTTTATCCAGAAAACTAAGCATTCGCTCTATTTCAGACATTTTAGAAGAACTTTCTGAGGAATGCCTATTCTATCCACTGTCAGAGAGTTTTTAATAATGAAGCGTTAGGGCTCTGGTTTACATGGCACTTTCTTGCTACTGAATATTCCACTGAGAGTGAGGATAAATAAAATAATCAGTTTGAAATCATAAGAGTCAGTGACTGCTTTTAAAAAAATTGTGGCTTTTACATTATAAAAGTAATACATGCCGAGTTTAAAAACTGGACAGTACAGGATTGCATTAAAGAAAATAATCATCTGTTATCCCAAAGGGGTGGAATTTAAAGTGAAAATAGAAGTTCTGATTTCTGGTCACTAATTAAAAGCCAGGGTAACAATTTTACTGAGGTGTTGTGGTCAAAGGAGCTGAGCAACAACCCAAGAAACACAATAAGATTTTTTTCCCCAGGTCTTTGCCACTGATTTAGTATATGACATCTGTAAAGATCTCTGCAATTGTTGATTGAAAGAGTGAATAAATAAGTAAAATGGAGTTGTCAACCTCAGGTGTTTACTTTGAGTGATAAAAATTAAATCATTAGTGCTTGCAACACTTTTTTTTTTTTAAACCAAAATCCTCAATATCAGTAATTAAAGTGAAATGGGGAAAGAAAGAGTAGCTTTGACTCTCAGGAGTTTAAAGCTAAAATAATTTGTTTAAACATCTTTTTTTCCCATTATGGGAAAGAGGAAAGCACGGGTGACAAATGAGATAGGAAGACAGGAAAGAGAAACTTGTAAGCAAAAAAGTCAGTTCAGTGACAAATAAGATGAAGTCTTGATCCCTGACTTCCTGAGAATCTGATTTACTTACAATCAGTAGCAGAAGGGAAATACATTTAGATGGTGTAAGAAACCCCTGATGGAAAACCTGGTTGTATACCTTCAGGTTGTTGGGAGAGAGTAATATCTTAGGGAAGCTGAATCTAGAAGCCACAGCAGATCTGACACTTGTCCCTGACAGCTCCCTTCCTGTCTCCCATTTAAGGGTTGTACACACATTTTATGATCAGAGTTGGCACTGGCTGCTGAGAATGCAGAGAATGCCTGACGTTTCCCTTTCCATGTAGCGGAATAATAAGAACAGGGACAGTCTTTTAATCGTCTTGCTCCATTTTGGCTCTTGGTGCTTTTAGATCCCTTCTACAAATGACTTTTCTCCTAAAACACACTTATCATGAGTTTCATATGTTTAAACCAACCAACCAACCAACCAACCAACCAACCAACCAACCAAAGATTGTAAGAAATCAAAGAAATCTTTGTCATAGTAATTGAAAAAACTTATGTAAGGACAGATGAGCTTCTCTCATTTTCTTTAAGTGTATTACTTTTACTGACATGAATATGACTTTTATTAGTAATGACAGCTCATTCTATAAAAATGAAACTCCAAAACCAATTTTATTTTCAAAAAAAATTTTAGTTCTTATCTGGAGAAATATTATTTGCATTTTGTTTCTGTTTAATTATTTTTTAGGATGGGCTGGATTGAAGTGAATTTTAGTTGCTTTAAGTACCGTGACTGGCATTGGTTATTTAAAAAGCTTTTGGAGACTACTATAACACAGTCAGTTACAAAAGAAAGTAAAGGGGCAAACCATGGGGAAAGGGCATTTATTTATGGCTAGATCTTTGTTCCCACTTTTTATTTCTAGAACTAGAAACAGAAAGAGATATGTAGACTTGTTTGCTTTAAGCTTTTGATGGAGTGGGAAATGAGTTGGGCAGAGAGGCTGAATCTAGCTTTTGGAAGATTTTTCTATCAGAATAGATCAAAGAGGTCCTAAGAAATAGAGGTTCACATCCCAGCATTTGTGTGTGTGTGGGGGGAGCGGTAGTTTTCAGGTATTATTTGAACAGAGCTCTTAACTCCATTCTGCTGCAGTTCTTTATGCTCTGTTTATCCCCAGCATTGACTCCTCTTCATGTAACTTCATGTAACGAAGTGGTGGCAGTAGTTCAGGCTTCACATTTGCACACCACACCTTGCCTAGAAGATTTTTAACTTTCCTCATCCACTCTGCACTCATGTCATGAAGTGGGGGAGTGGATGAGGAAAATCTGAAGTTTTGTTATGATTAGACCACTTTAGGTCACACTTCCTTGGGGCCCATCCTTGAACCCTTAGTGCCACAAGGGAGATGCGATTAAACTGTTTAGAGACCAATTTGTGATTGAAAAAACTACAGGACTGCTTCACAGTGGAAAGGGGCTGCTGGGAAGCAACTCAGCTGAAGGCTAGACTATGAAGAGGGCCCCTTGGAAGACAGAAAAGAACCCCTCAAAGCTTTTGACCAAGGGAGTGGCATGTTCACAGCTCTACTTTAGGAATATCACTCTGGATGAGGGGTATAGAACGGAAAGAAACTAGAAGTGGGGAAAACCAATTAGGAGATTGTTCTGTAAAACAAACTAGAGAGGAAAGCCTGAATTAGGATAGTGGCAGTGGGAATAAAGATGGGTCTGAAAGGTAGAATGGACATTAGATGAATTGACAGCTTTTTTTGTATGTGAGGTTAATGGGGAGATGAGACATACGTGACTGAGATTATGGATATGATAGTGACATTTACGGAAGGAAGGAACACTGGAGGAAATACGTTTCAGAGGATAGCTAGGTAGGTTAAATTTGAATTTGTGCTAGTGATGGTGCTGGTATGACTATTTTCTGTTATAGCAGGAGGGATTAAGATCATGTTCTCCACATATTATGATAGTAGTGATTAACTATGTTAAAGGATATATGTGCAAGCAGGTGGGAGAGCTAGAACTTGAATTCAGGGCTTCAGACCCAAAATTCCATGTTCTTTCCATAATGGCACACTTACCTCTATTTATAGACATAACTCATGCTACAAAACATTAGCTGTTATCTTGATGCATTCTCTCTCCCCCTTCCCCCTCCCTTCTTCCTTCTTTTCTCTCTCCTTTGAGGAATAAAAGCTGAGACTTATTTTGAGGTAGGATAATTTGTTGGGCATTAATTTACTAAATAATTTACCTTTTTCTACACTGCTTCAGTTTGTAGTTAAAATGCACAGTTGTTTTCGTGGCAGACTTTCATGGTGCATTGAAAATGCCTCTGTGTTCTTCAGCTGTGAGGCAGTGAACCAACCATATGCTCTTTAATATTTTAGAGTTCGTACAGCAAACAGATAACCAGTTTGAATGTCTGCTGTGCTTGCACTGGGGTTCTAGGAATTCACACCTAGAATGTTCGGGTCATCTGGTGCGACTCTAGAACTATGTTTACCAACCGGCTGACAGTGCGTGTATAGGGCTTACTGTAGAGCCTGGCTGGATGTAATTGCTCAGTAAACATTAGCTGTATCCTCATTAACATAATTGATTGGACTATGCCTCAGACACTGACTTTTAAGGTGTTGCTGGAATTCTCTTTAGATATTTAAAGACACTTTTTTGGGGTTATGTCCTTTTTTACTGATGGCTTATTTTTTGAAATAGTGAACATATTGATGTGGTATCATGTTCAGAAGATGCAAAAGGTTATGTTAAAAATATGTCTTATCTCTTCCCACAGGCATCTAGTTCCTTTCCTCAGACAGAACCATAGTTATCCCTTTCTCGTACATACTTCCAGAGATGTTCGCTGTGTTTCATGGCATATTTCTTATTACCCTTATGATCTTACCTTTGAACTTTGATTTATTCCTTTTACCTATGTTATTGCCCTTCCACCTCACTTTACTTCACTTTACATCAATATTAACGGTATTGCTCACATTGTATTTTTTACTGTTTATAGCAGGTTAGGTATAGTCCCTAGTTTGCAGTTGACTGTCATATTCAAAGGTGCCTGACTGCATTGCTAGTGGCAGAGTAAGACTAGGAAGAAGATTCTTTTGGGTTCAAATTCAGGCCCCTTTCACTACACACTACAGGGGAACTGAATCATTCTCATGTGTAACAGAGCCCACCTTTTTTTTTATTCTTTAAAAAATTTTTTAAAATTTGTTTATTTTTTATTTATTTTTTTTTATGGTGACATTGGCTAATGAAATTCAATAAATTTCACTTTAACAGTAAGGCACACATATATTTATACTGTGTGTTCACCTCCCAAAGTTAGATTTCTTTCTGTCACCACATATTTGACCCCCTTTACCCTGTCTACCTTCCCTCCCTACACCCCCTACCTTTTGGTAACCACTAGTCCATTGTCCATGTCCACGAGTCTCTGTTTGTCCTGTTCATTTGTTGTTTTTAGGTTTATATCCCACATAGAAATGATGTGATTTTGAACTTTTTCTGTCTGGCTTATTTCACTTAGCATGATTATCTCAAGGTCCATCCATGTTGTAACAAGTGGCAGTATTTCATCTCTTCTTATGGCTGAGTAATATTCCACTGAATATTTTGTACCACAGCTTCTTCATACAGTCATCTATCGTAGGACACTTCAGTTGTTTCCATGTTCTACCCACCATGAATAATGCTGCTGTAAACATTGGTGTGCAAATATCTTTTTGGATATGAGTTTTTAAATCTTTGGGGTAAATACCCAGTAGAGAGATTGCTAGATTGTATGATAGATCAATTCTTAGTGTTTTGAGGAACCTCCATACTGTTTTCCATAGTGGCTGTACCAGTTTTCAATCCCATCAGCAGTGTATGAGGGTTGCTTTTTCTCCGCATTCTCTCCAACATTTGTTACTTGTCCTGTTTACTATAACTATTCTAACAGATGTGAGATGGTATCTCACTGTGGTTTTGATTCGGAGCCCACCTTTTTTAATTCAATGGAAAGCAAGGCACTTATAAAATAACAGTTATAAACCCATTATATGTTAACTTAAATCACATTCTGAGTGAAAACAGGACCAAGTTTGTACCTTTGTACATATGATTATTACAAGGTTTGTTGATTGCCTGTCTGTTTTAGGAATAGATTATCTGCATGTGATTGACCACAGGCACTCTCATAATCAAGACATCTAAGTTGGTCAAGAGGGCTCAATAGCCTAAATGTAAAAGGGCTCAACAGATATAATCCTTTCTTTTAATAGGTAGTTGAAAGTCATCCACAATCTTTTAATAGATAGTTGAAAATCATGAATAAAAGCTCTATTTAAAAAAAACTTTATTAGTAAAGAAATACAGAACACATGTTTTAGTTTAATCCCTTTTCTTTGGGAAGGTATAGTTCTACAAATTATGTGATATCACCTTGACTTTGTGAAGTGTTACTATGCTAAGTGGAAGTTTTGATGGATTATGGTGGAGGGCAGGAAATTATCCAGTGTAGAGTATGGTTTGTTTTGTGTGCTTAGGAAAAAAAAAAAAAGACCTCTTTGAGATGGCAAATTTTAAAAATATGCAAAAATAGAGAGAATAGTATAGTGAACCCTCATGTACCCATCAACTAATTATCAATTAATTCACTGCCACTATCATTTCATCTTCACCTCCGTACTTCCTACCTACCACTACAGAATTATTTTGAAACAAATTCCTGATTTTATGTTATTTCATTCACAATAATTTAGAATGTGTCTCTAAAAATAAGGATTCTTTTATGTACACTTTAAAAATGAGTTTTAATTTTCTATTTTCTATTTTCAGATCCTGGATACAATCAATTTATGTATCGAATAAACAATATGAAATGTCTTAGTCTCATTAACCAAATAATTAAGTCAAGAAGTAAACCTTACGTGTGCTTTTAACATTTTTAAAGTTATATTGATATAGATTTTGAGAAGTAAGTAACTATTAAAAGCAGTGTTATTCCAACTTGGATATTTAGAAATCTTAGAAGGCTCTTTTAATGCCATAGTTATAAACAAGCTTGTCATCAGGGCTGCTTGATTGTATTTATTATTGCTGTGAAACAAATTATCTTAAAACACAATGTTCAAAACAGGCATTTTTTATCTTGCATGCTTTCCAAGGTTTGGGAATCCAGGAACAGCTTTGATGAGTGGTTCTGGCTCAGTCTGTTTTATAAGGTGGCAGTCAGGTTATTAGCAGGCACTGCAGTCATCTCAGGGCCTGGCCCAACTGTACCTGAAGAATTCGCTTCCAAACTCACTTGTTGTTTGTGCAGGCCTCTGTTCCTCAGCATGTGGGCTTCTCCACAGGACGCCTGTATGTCCTAATGACATGGCTGCTGGCTTCTCTCAGAGTGGGGAAGTCATGACGGAAACATTAATTTTTTATAACCCAACCTCAGAAATGGCACGCCATCATTTCTGCCTTATGCAGACCAACTCTGGCCCACTGTGAGAAGGAGACTGTGAGGACCAGGAGGCAGGGATCCTTCAGAGCCTTCTTGGAGGCTGGCTTCCACACTGACTTTGGCAGTGTTAAAGCTTTTAACCTGATTTAGGATTTATAATCTTCAGCAACCATTTTAGATAGAGTACACCAAAGCTGTAGTAATGTGCAGAATTTTGATACCGTCTGTGTTTGAAAGAAAGAATACAGACAACTATTTTAGAGAAGCAGTGTTGCAGAGTTTGAGTGCAGGTGCTGAAGCCAGTCTGCTTTGGGCAAGTTACTTAAATTCTCTTTACCTGATAATAAGAGTACTCTTAACTCCTTGGGATTTACTGTTCAGATGCTTAGAATAGTGCCTGGCACATAATAGGCGCTCAAATTTAAATTTTTATTATTGTTAAAAGAACTTGAGAATATATGTTAACTCAGCTACTTTTGTACATGGAATATAGGGTAGCATGTTGAGGTAGCATATCAGAGTGAACACTGACGTGGAGAGTGGAGAGGTAGGCAGGGACCAGTGTGCTGTGGGAAGGATGAGCCTTCACCCCTGATGGTTAAGTAGAGTTGATCTGTATTCATGCTGTTACTAACCCTTGATAATTAGTGTTTATTTGAAACTACTTTGTTTAAAAAAGAGTGGTTAGGCTTTTGTAGCACTTCTTCATTTTTGTTTCAGTAATAACACCTGGTTTCATACTTCAGCCTCAGCTGTATAGGGCACGCAGGTGTTCTTTTCTTTAAAAATTTTTTTTTCATAATAGTCCCACTATGAAGTGATGGTGGTATTGGTCTTCAACAAAGAAAAGAAAAAAAGAAAATGAAAAATAAAATGAAAAGGAGGACAGTGGAAGGGAACTGAAAAGTGCTTGATAATTTATGTAAGGAAGCATTTGGCTTTGGTCAGAAATTTAGTTGTTAGCCAGCTGCAAGCCAGCCCATCTGGCACACTTTTTCATTATTCTTCTGAAATATTCATGGGCTCCAACAGTCCCTGCCTTGTTTCCATTAGATCCTCACATATTCTGATCTCCTGGTAGCCAGTCTGTAGTTGCAGTGGGTTGCCCTTGTTTTGTTTTCTTGTTGCTGTGGATTATAATCAATATAGAATAGACACTTGAGAAAAAGTTTGTGTATACTCAGAAATTCTCCTGCAAAATAAAGTGTGGGGCAGATTAATGTAGGATTTAAGAGCACACAATGGCTAAAGAAATCACTTCAGTTTATCATGCTTTAAAAAGCGTCTTTAATTCTTAAACATTTTTGAATTATGAATCTCCTCTAATCATGAAGCAGTCCCCATCACTTTCATTAAAGACATTTTACTTTTGATCTAGAGAACATAAGATTAGCAGACTTAAAACATTTTATTTATAAAAGGTAGTTAGTAGTTTTTTAATAATTTCCCAGAGATCTTTTGAAATCATCTAGGATGTAAATCAAAGGGTATCATATGTAACCCTTTTATATTTTCAAATAAACTTTTACTTCAGATCATCGACACTAGGATTATTATTTAGCATTCAAAAATAAAAGTTCTGAAAATTGGTCTTATAAATTCCTCTCAAAGCTCATGAGATGACTTTTTTACTGACTAGTAACTTGAGATTCACCTGGATTTTTCTACTTCTTTTTTAAGAAGAAACTTTGCCACTATTGAGAATGTCTTCAGTGTTCAAATCTGATTTTCTTCCATTAGCTTCATTTTACATGGGTAAGAGAACCTTCATTTATTTTTTTTTAAAGGAGGTTGGCAGTTTGCTGAGATTTTACCTAGTTGAGTGATGGATTAAGATTTTAAAAATAGAGTGGGGTCAGTCTTTTCATTTTTGTAGGTTTACACTGTGACAGCAGTGTTGAAAAATAGGGGATGTTTGTGTCATGAATTTGTATGATATGGATTTTAGTGTTTGAGTCTCATCTTCCTTTGATTTCTCTTCTTTTGGCTTTGGCTCCTTTGTCTGTTCTGGTTTGAAAGATGAAGAAGCATAATGGCTTTATTGGGGTCAGTGCTTCCCAGAAACCTGGCTGACTTTAATGGTCAAGAGGACCCATTTGCCACCATTTAAACAAAAGATTTGAAGGCCTTGCAGGCTGCCCATCTGTCGTAGGAAGCTTTGTGTGGCTAAAGTGCGAAAAGAAGTTTCACTTAGAGGCAGAAGGAAGCCCTTCCTAAGAACATAAGTATTTGGAATTTGTAAAGTTTTTAGGTAAATACCTAAAGTGATATTTAGTTTTGTGCTGTCACAGGTGACAAGTCACATGATTTTGTTTCTGTGTGTTAGGAAGAGATGAGTTGGACAGAATTGGAAGTCTTGTTGCTAAAGTAATTAAATTGAAGTTACTACAGAGCAGATTTTTTTTTAGAGTAGAAAAGAAGCCGAAAATTAGTTATTTCTGTGTATTATTTTCATTTACTTTATTTTTCTTATAAAATTGCTATGATTACCTAGATCAAACACAACTATAAGCCATTTATTTATTTAAAATTAAATTTGTCCTTTAGGGAGTAATTCTGTGATATAGAATATGTGTACTCTTTACCTGTGGGTACTTCACTTGCCATTTTTATTTGTCAGGTAGACCTTTGGGCACAAAGGAGGCAGGGCTGGCTGTGTGTATTAACATTATTTCTAAGTACATCTTCCTGCCCTCTAGACTTGAAGCTACTTGAGGGAAGCCCTTTAGGGTAGTGATTAAGAGCATGGGTTCTGGAGTTTAAAGTGCCTAAGGTGAAATCTGCCACTTGCTAGTTTTGCTTCTTAAACTTTCTAAGTGTTAGTTGATCATCTTCAAAGCAGGGACATATTTAACTCGTAAAGTTGCTGGGTTGATAAATGAGGTAATATATAATACTGGGGTACATAGGAAATAATAATTATAACCTGTTGTTTACTTTTATAACCTCTCAGCATGTAATAGATGCTCATGGCACATTTATTGAATGAGAAAACTTCCAGCCATTGTCAACATAATTGATAAATACATTGGAAAAAAAGAGCCTGTGTAGTTGATGTTCACACCTCGTTTTGACTACAGTCAGTACAGTCGAGATCCTATCAGCCTCTATGACAGGCCTAACAAATATGAGGCACTCAGTTACATGTTTGAATAATGGTTGATTTTTCATTCCCCCTTGAAGTAGCAAGTTTTTCTGTTTGTCACTTTCTGTTATCCTAAAAAGATTGACATTTTAGGCATTCTTATTGAAAACTGAAACTGTAAATATAGGGAGTCAGATGTTGGCTAATCAGATTGCAAAAGGATGAATTTTTTGCTTCTTGTTTTTAAAGCTGAGCATCAATTCTCAGGTAAGCTTCTTACAGACAAACTGGTACAGACAGGTATATGGAGCAGAAATTATTTAATTTATTTGCATGTACCTAGAATTGGGATATATTTCCTTGCTAGTTCTCTTTTGCCATGTGTGAGTAAGGAAATGCTGTCTGTGCTTTAAATTTTCTTTTGTTTTGCTTTTTGTTTTTTCTCAGGAGACATTAGTTGCAATAGCTGTATATTTATTTTTCAAATAGGGCCTCTAAGTATAGATCCTTTATGGTAACTGACCTGCTCTTTTGTTTATCCTTTGCATATAGAGTTCTCTTTTCAAGTCCCTAAACCTCGCTGGGGTCTTGACAAAAGGTTTCAGCTAATCTCATTTTCTATTTTCCCATGAGAGTATACTTACTTTAGTTCTACTACTTTCTTCCACAGTCTTTGTTACGTGAGGTGGGTTCACCAAGGGTAAATTCCTTTTTGTCTTTTCTTTTTGTGGGGAAAAGGCTGGTTGCAGTGTTAAATAGGGTAAACAGAAGCATTTTTGAACAAAAGCTTAATGGAAGTAAGGGAGTTAGCCAAGTGGATAGGATATTTGGGATAAGTTCTTTCCAGGCTAAGAGAAGAGACCCAGAAAGGCCCTCAAGTGGAGCTTTGGTGGTTGTCTGAAGACTTAACCCCTAAGGAGCTCGGAGGAGTGAACAGGGAAGATAACAAGGACTGGTAGGCAGAAGAGTCACAGGAGCCAGATCATAAAGAGCCTTGTAGCATTGAAAGGACTTTGGTTTTAACAGTAAGGTAAATAGGGAGCCATTTCAGAGTGTGAACAGAGGAGAGACCTCTAACTTAGCTTTAAAAGGATCATCTGGCAGCTGTGTGAAGACTAACTTGTAAGGGTACAAGCAGGGAGACCCTTTAGGAAGCTTGCAGTAATCTAGGTCAGAGAAGGTGGAAGCTCAGAATGGATAGTGAAATATAACTAGTTTTTGGAAATATTTGGAAAATTGAAGCAACAGGATTTTATTACTAAATTATGGGGTGTAGGGGGGAGGAGAGAGGGGAGAAATAAATGTTAAAAAAAATAAAGGACAAAAGGAATATTAGCTAATCAAACTTAAAAAAAATTATGGGGTGCAAGAGAAAGGGAGGAAGAATCAAGGATGACTCCAAAGGTTTTGATTTGAGCAACTTGAAAAATGGGAATGCCGTCAGGTGGGATAAGACTGTGGGTTGCACAGGTTGGAGATGGGGTGGTGCAGAATTCACTTTTGGACATGCTGAGTTTGAGATGCCTATTAGATATCTTAATCAAGAGGTGGTTAGATGCATGAATTTGGAGTTAGGAGAAAAGACTGAGCTGGAATTATAAGTTAAGCATTTTTTAAATCCTCGAGACTGGATAAGATCACCAAGGGAGAGAATGTAGATGGAGAAGAGGTAAAGGGCTGAATATGGCTCATGAATACTCTAACGTTAAGATCATATCAGTAAGTGCCTTTAAAACACTTTAGGGAAACAATTCTGAGTGTTTTTTAAAGGACAGAATAGTATAGAAGGGATGGCAACAGCACTTGGTATCTTATTTTCTTCCCCCTTTTTCTTCCCTTATACAGTTCTTAAAATTTTTCACTTGGTAAGCTCAACGTCAGTCATAGTAAACACATAGCCGACCCTTTTCCTGGTGGATTAACATGTTTTGATTTTCTTCCTTTTGCTATTTCATTGACGTTCTTAAATCCTTACTTAAGCTTCAAGTATATAATTGATAAACAGATATTAGTAAATGCTGTCAAGATTTTTACATTTCATTACACTTTCATTAAGCCAACCTTATAGGCAGTTATCCTTACTGCTAACAGTATATTTATATTATAAATTTTGAAAATGACCAACTGTTGGACAAAGTAGGTTTTTTTTTTTTTTTAACTTTATTCTTGCATTTTCACTCCTGGCCTGAGATAATTCCGAAATGTTTGTCTTTTAGCAACTTTGTGTGCTTAAGCAGTACATCATAATGAATGATAGAAAGAAACTCAGCCAGCTGATGGAAAATCCTTGCTGATACTTCCAATTAGATTAATGGAGCTGATTCTGCATTATAATATGATTTAGGTTACTTTAGGAGACTCTTTCCTCCTCTCTTTTCTCTTCTTACATGCTGTATTTCCAATTCCTAGGCTCGTCTTTGAATTTGTTATGTTGAGAGTGGCTTTATTTGCCCTTAGTTCATTTCCTCCTCTAATGGAAGGGTTCAACGAAAATAGGTTGGAGACTAATTATTTTCCCTTCCTTCAGTAATAAGGATTATTTACCAATAGGAGGGAAGAAAGTTTGCTTTTCATATTTTACCTGTGGTCAAAACTTTTGTTTAAAATGACATATTTACCATTGAATCAAGGTAAATATTTAAAGAGCAAATATACTTTATTTTGTCTCCATGCTGGTAATGCTTCAATAAATTGAGGGAAAAGTTGGCAGTCGAAAGAGTCTTAAATCATACCTCATGAGAGATGAAATTGTGCTAAGTGCATTAGTTAATAAAAGTCAATATCAAACTATATTCATGAGGTTCCTAGTTTGAAGAACGGCAGTTTCAAATAGATTAACTTTCAGTTGGATAGTCAATGGATACATAGTCAATTCTTAGTCATTAGATTGATTTATATTTGGGTTTTACTACCGTAAGTAAGCCAGTTTTTTAGGGGCAAGGAGGCAAAGGGGAGTTGATTTAGAGTATGAGTATTTTTCTTGTTTTATTCATGGAGTAATGGGTTTAGAGAAGTTCCAGTAAAAAGCCTCAATTTTACCTGTAAGTTCAGAATAAACCTTGTAAATAAAAGTTGTGACTCTTGGTTACAAATTAAAAGAGTAGGAAAGGAATTTATTTGAATCATGCATCTAAATTTTAGGATAGCTTCTAGGGAAAACTCTTTGGCCTCTGGTGGTCTACGAGTCTCTGTAGATCAAAAAGCTGGGGTTGCATTTTCTTATTTTGCTGTTGTTTCGTTTCACTGCAGTAATCTGTGATGGGAAAACTGAGAGCTCATGTCACTGAAGCATCATCAATGCAATTGCCTTTTGTTCCATGCCCAGGAAAAAGAAAAAAAGGGAAGGGTGGGGAAGCTCTGATCCATATTGGCACATCACGTATAAGGAAACTTAGAACTGTCCTCTATGAGGAATTACTGAGAAGAACAGTAAAACTTTGTGGTCCGTGATATACTTCCCTATTACTTTAGATTGGGCTCAGTGTCTACGTATGGCTAAAGCTGGATTTTCATGACAGCATGACAGTGAGCTCACGAGACTAGTCTGCTCTTCCCCTTGCCGTGCTTTTGATGTGGCAAAAGTGGTGAGCATTTCTCTGGTTTTAGCAAGTTACAGATTGTTCCCGCCCCATCAGCTCTTTTTCTCATTTCTCCTTTTCTCTACTTCCAAAAGTCCTGAAGTGTATGTAGTAGGTGGTAGATTTTTTTCGTTTTTCTTATTATCTTTTTTCCATTGCTAAGCTTTCTTATTCACGGAAAGAGTTGACTTTGTACATCTACTTTTTGCTTAACAAAAAGAATATAATTGTATTTTTAAACTGTTTGTGGATATATCATACATGGTTTTTTTTTAGGCAATTCAGATAGATAGTAAAGTAAAATATAAAAGAAGTAAAAATGAATAACAACCCAACCTTAAGAGGTAACTCCTGATACATTTCAGTGGCCAACATAATCTTTCTATATATACATAAAGATACAATGTATAATAGGTAATTTATATTTGTTTAATATGTAATAATAAATAACTAATATATGACTTAAATATTTTTATTTACTGTTTTGTTTTGTTTTGTTTTTTAGAGGAGGCAACCCTTGGTTGACCTCATAGATTGCAAGGACCTTGTCAGTTCACAATCTTTTATCTATCTATCTATCTATCTATCTGTCTGTCTATTTATTTATTTTTTAATGCCTACAGCACCTGGTCTTCCTAGGTGGTCTCCGTCCAAGTATTAATCAGGCCCAACCCTGCTTAGCTCCCGAGATCAGATGGGATTGGGCTTGTTCAGGGTAGTGTATCCATAGACTATTTGCTCTATTTTAATAATTATAATATGATTTCACTATGTACAAACACTATCTTAACTTTTTAAAACTCTGAAATATATTTTGGAGATGATTCCATTTTAGATCTACATTATCTTTTGAGTAGTAGAACACCATGTACTTTCTGATGCACCCTTATTTATTTATTGTCTTCCCATAGGTTCTTATGCTGTTTTGAATTCTTTACTATAAACAGTATAGCACATAATTTTCTAGTAGGAAACTCTTTGTATACATTTTAAATTGTTTCTTCAGGTCACCTTTCTATGGGGGAACTACAGGTTTGAGCAGCATGCCTGATTTATTTTTTAATGCTTATTGCCAAACTGCCTTCCATGAAGGCTATACCAGTTTACTCATCTACCAGTATTCTTGAAGAAATACTACTGGTGTTGATTTTTTTTTTTAAACCCTCATTGTATATTTTCTTAAGAAAACACACTCTACTGAAAGATTCAGATTCTCTTTACTTTATAAACAATAGTGTTCTGCAAATTTCTGAATTCTAGGTGTCAGAGTTCTCTTCTGAAAATTAAGCTTGACCAAAAAAATTAATTTTTTTAAAAAATACATATATACCATGATTAAAGTAGTATTTGCCTCTTAAAATAACTTTAACAATCTTTGGTTTTGTTCACAGTTTTCCTTTAAAAAAATTCATAATTTCTTTTCTTTGAATTAGGAGAAAAAGGCAGTACCTTTTTAGTGTAACAAGAAGACTTGGTTGTCATTGCTGATGGGAGCAGATGGTGCATTTTAAATCATTTCTGAACTTTCTTACTGAAGCCACAATTAGAAAATGGGCTTGGCTTTCAGTACTGTGTTTATCGATCCTATGCTAAAAGGCCCAAGTTTTCAGCTGCACCCATAATATATTCTCTGCATAAGGAGACCGTCGTACTGACTTTTGGAAAAAAAATACATAGCCATTAATTAATTGAATTGGTCCCCTTGAAAGTACTCTTGCTGAAAAGGTCTAGCCTTTTATGCAAAGAATGAAGACGTTTGATTAATTTACAGATCCTGCTCCAGCATGCCACATAGTGTTTGGGAAATTGTCAGGCATTCATGAATTTTAAAAAGTTATCATATGGGAAATTCACTTGTTAGCTGAATTAATATCCAGAAGGACGTGAATATCCAGGAGGGTCTTGGGATGGGAATCAGGTTTATTGAGAGGCAGTGTGTCATGTAAGGAAAATACCTGGTCTCAGAATCACATACTCTGTGTTTTTCTGTTGGGAAAGCCACTTACCTCTTTCTAGGCCTCAGTTTTCTCAGCTGAGTGGAGCAGATTCAGTTGCGCTTTGCAAGCTTTGATGAGCAAGCCATAAGCTGGGGATCTTGTTAAACTGCTGTCTGGTACAGTGGGTCTGGACCGGGCCTGAGATTCTGTGTTTCTAACAAGCTCCAGGGCGATGCCAGTGCTGCTGGCCCAGGTGTCACAATTAGAATAGCAAGGAATTAGATGATATCTATTTCCTTCTAGCTCTAAAAATCCAATTCTAACTTAAGCTATTCTAACATTAAGTTTAATATATTAACATGTTAAATATGTTTAATATTGTAAGGTTTAAGTGAAAGAAAACAAACATCTTTACAACTTTAAGTTTGCTAGTGAGGAATTGTTTTTTCTGTTTACGTCTAAGATTTGTTTTAAAACATTCCAGCATTCATTGCCTCCCTTAAAAAGTTGGGAGGGACATCGGTAAAACAAGAATAACAAAATATTGATAATTGTTGAAGCTGGATAATGGGTACGTAGAGTTTATAATACTTTTCCAGTGTATGTTTAAAATATTTTTTAAAAAGAAAAGTAAAAACAAACAAAAATAAATGTGAATCTGCCAGGGTCCCAGACTGAGGTGTGTGTGTGTGTGTGTGTGTGTGTGCATGCGCACGCGCGCGCTGCTTCAAGGCACTGGTTTTTCACTTTTAACTTGTCTAATAGGAAGCAACATGGCAGTGACCTGAGAGAAACTCTTTGAAGGAAAAAGCATAATGAAGCACATTTGCTGGAAAGAGAGAAACTCAAAGCTGCCATTCTCCATGTGCAAGACTTAGGCTCTTTGTTTCTGTTAAACATTGCAAGTGTGTCTGTGCCAACTAAACTTGAATGTGTTCATGTGATGTTTTTGGAAATTCACTTTGCAAACTGTAAACTCAAAATAGATTTTGGTTGCCATTATTGAATGTATCAATCAAATATTACCATATTTTTATAGGACAAAGATACTTAAAATAGGTATAGGAAGAACACATTCAACAAACGTTTTCCACCACCCCAGGGGTCTTTTAAATGTGGGATTATAATTCTGCTTTTAAATCCAGAGTGATTTTATAGTCTATGAAATAAAAATTTGATTCCAGTTAAACTCTATTTTTCAGGGAAGAGTTGAAAACAAAGTGGAAAAACAGTTTAGCCCAGAGAACTTTGTTTTGGTAACCATTCTATAAAATGGTTATAGAATAGCACCCTGTTTAGGAAATAACATTTTGATATGGGATAAACAAATATGCAATATCTCACCAGCTCCACTACTACCCCCTGGTCAGAGTTACTGTCATCTCTTGCCTAGATTACAGCTTCTACAATCTTCTACTTCTTCGTTTGCTCCCCGCCCCCCCCCAGTCCATATTTTTTATAAATGTTTTTTTTACAAATTTTATTTTGAAAAATATCAGTCTACAGGAAAGTTGAAACACCCATAAATGCTTCCTGCTAAATTCACCTATTGGCAACATTTTGCTACATAAGAATTTGCTTTTTTAAAAAAGGCAAACCAAACATTTTGTTTGGAAATAACTTTAGATTTGCAGAATTCCAAAGACAGTACAGAGTTCCTGCGTAGCCTTCGCCCAGCACTCCAGATGTTACCATTCCACGTAATCATGGTACAGTGATCAAAACTAAGACATTAACATTGGAGTAATACTGTGGACCGTGTTTGGGTTTCACTGATTTTTGCACACTTTTGTCCTTTTTCTGTTCCACTGGCCCATCCAGGATACCTCATTGCATTTGGTTGTCTCTTTAGTGTCCTCTAATCTTTGGGGGAGATTGATTCTTAAAAATCTATGAATCTTTCCCAGGAATACTAACCTGTGCAAAACACTTGCAACTTATATATTGTTTGAACAGGAGACTATTTCTAAGGGAAAGAAAGATAGTAAAACTCAGGAGCACTAGAATTATGTAGTCACAGGGCATGGTTGAACTTTAGATAAGATTACAGGATTTGACGTTTTCTGGATTAGATGCAGAATTTGTCTAGTCCATTCTCCTCTGCCATCAGAACTTCATAACCCCATCGATGTTATCATTTGAAGATGTGGATCTTGGAATGACTCTCAACCATTTGTGTCTTTTTAATAGGTAAATTTAACAAAAATATAATTTCATTCATGTTATTTGCCTACATCAGTCTTTGAGAGTAATTAATTCAGTAGTACAAAATATATTAAGTATTTGCTCTACATAATATACTGCATTAGGTCATGGAAAGGTGGATGCAAAGAATGTTTTTTTACCATTCAGTAGTGTGGGTTCTAATATAGGCAATAAATAACAGTATAATAACAACTGGTTTGACAACATAGAGGAAATTATTTGTTTTTATTGGGGGAGGTGAGAAATAGGAGAGGATCACATTTGAACTTGCCCTTAAAGTATGTGCGGAATTTTCTAAAACACCATAATCGAGATGTAATTCATGCACCCTGTGTATCAGGCAAGCCATTTAAAACGAAGTTTCTTTGGTTTTTAGAGTAGCGAAACCATCACTGCAGCCAACTTCAGAACATTTTCATCATCCCAGAAAGAAACTCCATACCCGTGTCAGCTCTAGTTTCTCTTCCCCTTAGTCCCCGGCAAGGACAAATCTACTTTCTGTCTCTACAGATTTGCCTATTTTGAACATTTCATGTAAATGGAATCATACAATATGTATCTGACTTCTTTCACTTAGCATAATATTTTCAAAGTTCATTTGTAATGCATATCAGTACTTCATTCCTTTTTATTGCCAAATATAACTCCGTTGTATGAAAATACAACATTTTGTTTTTCCATTAGTTGGTGGACATATGGGTGTTTCCAGTTTTGGGCTATTAGGAATAATGCTGTTGTGAATAGTCGTGTACAAGTTTGTGTGGGTGTATTTTCTTTACTCTTGGTTATCGAACTTGGGAGTGGAATTGCTGGGTGGGTCGAGGAATTTGTCAGACCATTTTCCAGGGCAGCTGTACCATCGACATTTCCACCAGCAATGTCTGAGGGTTCCAGTTTCTCCATATCCTAGCTGACACACTTATTGTGGGTTTTCTTTTTCTTCTTCATTTTAGCTTAGTCCTAGTGAGTGTGAAGTGGCGTCTCATTGTGGTTTTGATTTGCATTTCCCTGATGACTAATGATGTTGAGCATCTTTTCATGTGCTTATTAGCCATTTGTACCTTCTTTTGAGGTGTAGAATTTTACTATATGAAGAAGGGGAAAGGGAAGGGAGGACGGCAGCCTAAGAGAACAGGGACAAAGGCCTGAGATGAGACAACCAGTAAAACTAGAGGAAAGGAGTGAGAGAGGACACTGGAAAACTGTTTGGGTCTCTAAGTTTACTTTTTAATGGGTCAAGTCACACTGTCCTTTGCTTATCTTAAGCTTACATTGCTCAAATTTCAAGGATAGTTCTTATTTTGTAAATGTCAGAGAATGTTGTGGCTAGCTCATTTGATTGATTCACCCAACCTTAAAGAATCATTGAGGGCTTACTTCCAGGCATTCTAGCCTTGTTAGTGAGAGGGGTAGACCAATGAGCAAAAACAGACAAGCTCCTTGCTTTTCATGGAGCTTATTTTCTAGGGAGGATATTTTGTACCAATAAAAAAAATCTTGGAAACTGCCTTTATCCCAGCATCCCAGGGTTTGGTAAACAAATCAGGTCTACTTTGTTCATGCTGTTGCTGATTATATTGGTTTGGGGCATGGCCCCTTTCAGCTTTTACATTTTTAGACTAAATTTTAATCTTTTAATCACACCTTAACGTAGCAGCAGCCTGAAATCTCTCTTGGCATCCTTGTTTCTCATTTTGGGACTGTTGTAGGTGAAATCTTTTTTTTTTTTCCACTGTAGTTGGTACCAGTTAATCAAAAAGTCTGATAAACTATAAAGAAAAACTGCATGCGTATTCTAAACATTTTATCTTAAAACATACATATCTACATTTCAGAAATCTTTTGTTTTAGGACCAAGGCGTTTTCTTTGTATAAGGATCTGCTGACTATAATTTTTTTGGTGATGTTTCATATATAAACTTCACATAATGAATCATCTATGTTTTTTAGTTTCTGTTTCTGGAGTTAGAATTTAAACCCATTTGAAAAACTGAGTGTAAAATCCTTTTAGATTTTTATGATTTTCTACCCTAATTTTTAGTCTTCCTATATTTAATTAGATAGCTGTTTTATTTTTTTAAAGCAACTTGCCTCTGTACATACTCAACTTTATTTTGATAGAAATTACAACTTTCACAATCATGTTTCAAAGCTTTACTTAATAAATTATGAATTCAGTATCATGTACAACTGTATAAACAGGTTGGGAACAGCTGTGGCAAGCATATTCAAGTAGAGGAGGCAGAAGTGCTACTGAGCATGAGCATTTTTGGTCTACTGTAGACACCAGCCATTGTGTTTTACAGAAGAGAAGGAACATTAGTTCAGTCCAGGTGATTGGCTAAGGAAAGATTGGTTAGGAAAGATTCTACTGTATATTCCATGGTAAGTATCTTCCACTATGTTTTCCTAATACTCTGTAGGTACCTCATTTTTAACACTTATCTCACCTCTCTATAATTGTCTGCTTGTTAGTCTTCCTGATGGGGTGTCATAGTCTTGAGGGCAATGACATACTCTTGTTATATTCATAATTCCTAGTATATAATTGGCATGTAATTATATATTCACTTCAAAAAATTAATTGACTACAAGTTCAGTGTAACTCAATAATATGACCAGGCTATCCCAAAAAAGTTTAGCGTGACTCTTGGGCAGTGTTAGTTGTGTGTAGTGTTCAGAATAATTCCACTGTTTTTATCTTGTGTTGAACTAGGACAATAGACTTCAGATACACGTTGGTTAACTAGAGTACATCCCCTAAAATGTTAATTCTGTGAGTCAGAGACCATGCCTGTTTTATTCACTGTTGTATCTCTAGTACCTACAATCAATATAGAATGTTAATGCCTGACAGAAAATAAGCGTTCATTGAAGTTTTTTTTTTTTATTGCCGAATTCAAGGAATAGAAAGTAGGATGGTGACGTTTCTTTACTAAATCTTGAGAAAATGGTAAAATGAGTAGTGCTTCTTTCGAAGAGGAAATTAGTGACTGTATCAGCTAATTTTGAAAATTTGAGGCTTGGTCATGTTGAAGAGTGTGGATCTCATGAGCTCTAGAGAACTGAACTGGAACTAGAGAATATAAATTAGAGGAAAGTAGAATGCATCTTAAAAATTTAAGACTTTTTTAAAAAGTAAATTATTTCGTGAGTCACTGGAGCAGCAGTTTAATGACTTATTTCAGAGACGTAAAAAATGTTAATTTTTGTACAAATGTGAGATCAGTCCGTTTAGACAGACTCTAAAATTCTAAACTAGGTCCTCTGAACAGTGATCTCTTGTTTCAATCTTCCATTGCATTAATATTCTTTATCAGCCATTTATCATATGAGTTATATAGGTTTTGTGGCCTTAAGAAGAAATGAAAATGTTTCTTATCTCCCAATTTAATTTTTAAGTTTGGTACAAAGCAGAAACTGTATCTTATTACAGTAAAGTTTTTTTTTTAATGGTATAATTGTCCAGAAATCTAGATGGGTTGGTGTTTGATAAAACATTTTGAAAATTCTAATTGTCTGCTTCATTTATTAGTTGTACAAATGGTTGTGTAAATTAATCTTTATCAGATTGCTGGCTATACAGTAACATTTATTGAATTTGCATAATACAGTAATGTTTGTTGAATTTGCTGTTGAATTTGCTGATTGCAGTAGTCATTACACTCCTGCATATGATGTGCAATGTCACTGCATATTATGATGAGATAGTACCATAGAAGTATGGATTTTGGGGTCTTTGCTGCCTCATATCTCTCCTATACTTAGCAGAATATCTTATTCATATAAGCTATCCAATAAGTACTTGTTAGAAGGCTGGAAAATCTCTTGAGTTTTTAAAAAACAAGCACTTGTTTTAGGAATTTTTTTTTTTTTTAGAAAAAGTTCATAAACAAAGTATTTTGGTTCAAATATTTAGGTTATTAAACTACCATGTTAATTTATTCTTGGTATAATAGAACTAAATGATACTCTATCGCAAACTTATGATACATGGCTATAAAAATAATTTTCCTCTTTGCCTAACTTTCAAAAATCTTACTTGCTCATGTACCTCCTCTGCTTTCTTCAGATGGACTTCTTCCAGTTTTGCCATGGTTAACATTTGTGGGGCACTTCTTTTTGAACAGTGCCCATTCCCTTGATGTCTACCATATCACCTTTCTTATAGATTCACATGTATGTGGCCAAAGGAACAGTCTGTATTTTATAAAAGGTCTGGAGAACATGTAGTGAGTACCTCTTCTGTGTCCCTTTGTATTGGTCATTTTGATGATTGGAAGGTGGTGGAATGCTGAAAGAACCCTAGATTGTTCTTGAACTTCATATGGAATCTTTTGTTTGGCTTCTTTCACTCAAGAAAATGTTACTAAGTTTCATCCAAGTTGTTATGGGCATGGTAGTTTATTGTTTGTTTGTTTGTTTGTTTGTTTTTTGTTACTCAGTGGCATTCCATTGAATGTACGTACTACAATTTGTGTATTTTTTGCTTTTTGGTGGACATTTGAGTTGTTTCCAGTTTTTTTGTTGTTATAAATAAAGCTGTCATTGTACAATCATTTTGTGGGTATACGCTTTTCTAGGAGTAGAATTGTAGGTATTATGGACTAGATATATGTTTAATTTTATAAGAAACTGCCTGATAGTTATCTGAAGTGTTTTTTTTTTTTTCATTTTACACCAAAAATGTATGAGATTTTCAGTTGGTCTGTATCCTCACCAATAGTTGGTATTGGTATTGTCTTTTTAATTTCCATCATTCTAGTTGGAGTAAGGTGGTGTATCATGGTTTTAATTTGTATTTTACCAGATGACAAATGATATTGAGTACCTTTTCGTTTGCTTACTGATTATTTGTATGTGTTATGGTTATTCTCTTATTCAAATCTGTTGTCCCTTTAAAAATTGATTTTTCTATTATTGATTTATAGGAATTCTTTAAATATTCTGGTGACAAACCCCATGTCAAACATAAAGACTTTTGGTTTTGAAATTAGAAAAATATTTAATTTAGAGCTTTCAAGATTCTTTGGGTATCAACGCAATTGTTTAATATATTATTGGCAGATATTTAATTCTAATTCTAAATCTGGGGTTCTAGAAGAAAATCAGGGGATTTGTGGGATTTATCAGTTACTTATTGCTGCGTAACAAATTGCTCCATAGTGGCTGAAATCACCAGTGACTCATTATTTCTTATAATTCGCTGGGTCAGATAGGCAGTTATTCTGCTTCCTGTGCTGTCTCCTAGGGTCACCAATATGGCTAGATATTCAAGATAGCTTCTCTCTGTTGACGTGGGTGTCAGTAATGGCTAGCAGAGAGGTGAGCCTCTCCCTACTTCTTCATGTTATCCCTTTATTATTCAGTACTTTGGCCCAAATTTTTTAAAATGATGGTTAGATTCTAAGGAAAAACAAGAGCTGTTAGGACTCTTAAGGGCTGGGCTTAGAACTGGCACAGCGACACTTCTGCCACATTCTTTCTACTGGTTAAAGCAAGTCACTGGACAAGCACAAATTCAAGAGGAAGAAAATAAAACCCTCCTCTTTATGGAAGAGGTGGCATGCACATCAAGGGAAGGGAAGAATTTTTGGTGGCCATTTTTTGTGACCTTTTACCACAGGAGAATAGATGCTTAGTCTTTCCAAAGAAAAGATAATTTCATTAAAAACATAATTTATAAGTTAGTCCTATGTTTATTGTTAAGCATCTTTCCAACTCTTTTTTTTTCTTTTTTTTGCGAGGGATAACAGTTTATTTTTACAAAGGATCCAACAAGCAAATTTGTTTCCAGGAAAGGTAGAGATTTGTACTGACTACAAAGGTAGAGATTGGTTTATCCCTTAGTACATAAATTCTACCACCACTGTTTCTAGGAAGCAATTCGAAATTGGAGGTTAAAAAATCTCAGTAGTTTTCACTTAAAAGACAACAAGGAGTCTTATAGAGCTATTAAAGATGTTAATTAGGATTCGTTTCCTTTAATACACTAGAAAGAATGTTATGATGCCACTTTACTGATGAACAAAATGAGCTTAATCACATCCCAGGAGCTAAGTATTCTGACATTATAATCTCTTCTTTCAGAGCCCATCACAGCAGTGCTAGGATTCAAGATCTATTATTGGGCCACATTATAGGACCAGGTGCGTCATGTGCATACAGCGAAGGAAAATACGATGGCCTTAGTAATCCTGCAGTATTTTTCTTGTCTTGTACTTTTTTTTATTTAAAAAAAAGTGAGGTAAAAATTCACATAACAGAGTTAACCATAGACCATTTTAAAATGCACAGTTTAGTGGCATTAGTACATTCCCAGTTTTGTACAACTCATATACTTTTTAAAGGAAGAATCTACAAAATTATTACAAAACAAAAACTGATAAGATGTTCAAATGTTAACTCAGAAATAGTGTATTTGATGGAATGGAATAAGAAATATATATACCACCTTACACTGGAGCATTTCCACTTAAGTGCCAGTGTCTGGGCAATAGCAGAATGGCCTAAGCAATCTCCTTGCCTCCTGCCAGCTTCCTGAATCCTCCAAAGTTGCAAGAATAGATCACTTTTATCTCATCTTCCCACTTTTAGGGATGGTAAGCATCTTCAGGGAATTACCATGTTGGCCCCCTAAACCTCAAGGCTTGGGGGTTTTAGAGACCCATTCCAGACCTGAAAACAGCCCTGTCCTTGGTGGTAGGGGCTACAACCATCCATCATCCTTTCCACACCTGCAGAATGTCCGGCACACACGTTGTCCCAAGGGCTGAAGCCACCTTCCATAAACTAGACGTTGCAGGCTACGTGCAATCCCTGCTCCCTCCTCCCTAAAAATGGGAAGGCATCTAGATATTTTTGTCATTGGTGCTTCAGTGGGATCAGGTCAGAACTGATCAGATGTAATAAGTTATTAGAGACTTAAGGGTGCTTTAAAATTTTTTGCTATGCTCTAGTCTCAAGAATTAACTACCACCTCCCTTGACCTGAAAAGGGGTGGAGGGAATGGGGGAGGAAGGAGACATCTGTGAGGAAAAAGAAATACTCTGTCCAGGAGAATCAATCATTCCAGCATCCATGTTATAAATTAGGATGGGATAGACTAATGTAGAAGCAAGAAGATTAAAGGAAAAAAACCTCTAATTTGTAGTAGCCCAATGACTTTTTTTTTTAACAAAATCTTTGAGAAGGAGCCCTGATAATTATCAGATACACTAAGAAAATGTTAGCAACCTTGCCAATTAAAATTTCCGACCAGTCATAACTTCTTTGATATTTCCCTCATCTGTGAAATGGAGATCTCCGGAACTCCCAGGGGGATGTACATTTAGGACTGCAGAGTACAGCAAAGTCAGTTCCCAGTATGACCATGCTTTCCTAAGAAATCCCCAAATGTAATTTTATTCTGATTTTAGCCTGACATGATCACATTGGAGCCAAACCCAGATAAAATTTGACTCCACTGCACAATGTGATAGATAATGTAAAAGGGAGTTTAGAGGAGTACATCTAACTTCCCCTGGCAGGAAATGGGGAGAGTTTCACAGTGTAATACTGAACTTGGAGCATATGTTTGCTAGATTGGCAAGGATTGAGGGGAGGATGTCTTGAACTACAGAAAAACACTTGTAAGTCAGAAAGGAGTAAGACTATGACAGCAAGTAATTTACTATAGCCAACATGGGAGAGAAGAGGAAGAGTAGAAAGTAAAATTGGAGAAGTAGTCAAGGGCCAAATGAAGTTTCATGTTATAAACTAAAGAATTTGGATTTTTATTCAGCTGTAGTAAAGAGCCACTGAAGAATTTTTTGCAGAGCATTGTAATGATCAGACTAGCATATTAACATATTTAAAAGATCATTTTGGCAGCAGTATAGAGAAACTGGATTGACAAAGAGACCTTTAGGAGTCTACCAGAATAATCTGGGCACAGGTGATGAGTTTCTAAACTAAGGCATTCCTTTATGATGAATGGAAAAAGACACTACCTTCAGTGATATGAGGACGTGCTTCTCAGTATCAGGGTCACTTATTGAGTACTTGAAACTTGGCTATTCCAAAAGGAGATGTTCTGTAGATGTAAAATACCAGATTTCAAAGACTACTGTCAATAAAATTTTTTAGCTCAATAAAATTTTTGTATACTGATTACAAGTTGAAGTAGCATTTTGAGTACATTGGGCTAAATAAAACGTCATTACAATTAGTTTTTCCAGTTTTTTTTTTCTATTTTAAAAAGGTGGCTACCAGAACATTTTAAAGTACATATATAGCTCACATTATATTTCTTTTTTTTTTATTGCTGACTAAATTCAGTTTAGTGCAGTTACCTGCTTTTTATTCTGTTTACTTAGAAAGTGTTTCATTTTATTTCATAATAGGTGTCTGGAAAGTGTGATAATGCAAAATTATTTTTGTATGTTTGGGAAACAAGGTTGAAAAGTTCTGTAGGATCTTATAGCTAATTTTATTAGAAAGACTCTCAACATAATATCTTCAGGAAACTGGTTTTTGCAAGACAGTATTGCCATGAATTTAGAATCCATAAGTTAGATAATGTTTACTTGCTCTTCTGCAAATAAATAATTTTTGCAGCGAAAGTTCCCAAGCTAGTGCATGGATAAGATTGAACGAAAGAAAAAATGTATATGAAAAACATTTTTTTGAGACTTTGTAGGTGTTGTCTAAATACTCTAAAAAATTTTTTTGCCATGTTTTAGTTGACAGCCTAAGAAATACCTGTACAGGTTACAAACACTCCTAGCAAACAGGGATGGCTGCTTCATCAAAAATTTTGTCTACTAATGGGTACAGGATTTCTTTGGGGGTGACAAAATGTTCTAAAATTGGATAGTGGTGATGGTTGCACAACCCAGTAAATATGCTAAAAACCATCAAATTGTGTACTTTAAAAGGGTTAATGTTAAGGTATATGAAATATATCTCAATAAAGCTAATACAAAAAATATCTCAACATGCACATCTGTTATAGTTACTGACTTACTAGGCATTTAATGAGAATTATGTGAGCAGACGCACAGAAAGCAACCATATGTTCGACAATTACTGTGATGAGACAAAATGGCATTTTTTGGCTTATGTACCAGCCCCACAGATCTGTTGGTATTTAGGGAGGCCTAGTGTCCTTCTTTGGCAGGTGTTTATGAAAGTATTAAACAAAGGTTATGTAGCTAACAGGACTGAAAGATTGAGTATACTTCATTCTCATTCAAGTCTAGTACAAAATGAATATGTCAGACTGAAAGGTGAGTAGGAAAAAAAATACTCTTAATATTTATTTGATCATTGGATATTGAAGAATTTATTCTTTAACAAGTTTTAGACAGAGTTAGAGTTATTTATAATTACTCTGGATCTTGCTAGGCACATCTCCCATTCCTTGCACATCAGGTGCATCCTGTAGACAATCATGCCGTCCCGCTCACTAGATACCCAGAGAAAAGCCATTCAGTGTTTTCAGCTACAGGATTGGCAAAGGATGCATTTTCTTTTTTCCCATTTGCTACCATCTGAAGTAACATTTTCTGACAAGTCAGCAGGCACCCATCATCCCAGAGGAAAGGAACACAGCAAATTTGGTGCATCTCTTTTCTCCCCAATCTCTTTCCAAGTCATTTCCACAGAAGTGCCAAGGCTCTGAAAAGAAGGGCACCAGTTTTACTATCATGAGCAAACTGCCTAGATTTGTACACAGCTGCTGCATTTGTCTGAATCCCTGTTCTGAACAGCCTTGTTACCAGGCCTTGCTCTATGCCTGCTCTCAGTAACCTTTCTGACACAGGTTTAATGCTGATTAGTCCCAAAACAATTCTAGGGCAGGGCTCCCTGCCAGGATAAAGAGTGAACAAAATTGGTTTGCACACAGGCCAGCTGCAGTTGCTGCAACTAGAGTCTGTCAAATGTGGACCATTTTCTTGTTTACCAAGATGAGGTTAAATTAGCACAGCATGAAGCCAAATGGATAAAAAAAAAAAAAATAGAAAACTAGCTATGCTAGTTGAGTATGATGCAGTGAGGGTGGAATTCAGGTGACTTTAAGTTAGTTTGAGAAAGAAAGGTAGTATACAGTGCTAAAATCTTGATTAAAAGCCACTCGAAAGATTTGCTATAAATGGGGAAGGGGCAGTTGGATTGCATAATCTTTTAAAGATTATTTAAATCTAACGTGTAATGAATTATTCATTTATGCAGTATTATTTCTAAAGTATTTGAATCGGATTTTATGTGTTTATAGAGTGTTCTCTGGTATAGAGACTTTTAGTCTAGAAGAGGAGGTAAGAAGAACTCTCTAATGAGAGAATTCAAACCTAAGAGTCTCTGACTCCCCAGGCTTTAGTTACCAGGCTCCCCTACCCCAATTCTCTTCTCTTGGCACTGCTTCTTTGCAGAGCCTGCCCCCGGATCCTCTCTTGGGAACTTAGGCTTCTAACCCCAGCAGTGGAAGACTGAGTTGAGGGAAGGAGTCCCTCCCACCCCATTGCACCCCAGCTCTGGGCCTGCAGGGAAAGAGGTCATAGCTGAGGGTAAGGAGGAGAGATAGGAGGAGGACAAGGGAAAGAAAAGGCAAATACATAGGAGAGAGTTATGAGACAGGAAGGCTCAGTGAAGGGTGAGTTCCACTGGGCTATTACCTGAAGTCTCATTCTGACTCCCAGGGCCTCTGGGCTTCACTGCCAAGCTTTCCATCAGCTGTGGATCTGAGAGCTTCTGAACTTTTATCTCTGTTCTCCTCTCCCCTCTGGCCTTCCCAGATCCCGTCCTG
The DNA here is from genome assembly GCA_030015415.1 of Cynopterus sphinx. Classification (NCBI taxonomy): domain Eukaryota; kingdom Metazoa; phylum Chordata; class Mammalia; order Chiroptera; family Pteropodidae; genus Cynopterus; species Cynopterus sphinx. The sequence continues at coordinate 138,867,789 of CM057380.1, forward strand.
GGTCATTAAAAGCACCCCTACTAGTTTAGGGCTAGGGAGAAAGGGAGGCAACCCACCTTAACCACCTATAACATTGTTCCTATGGGAAATGAATTCTCTTAACAGACCATAATATGAATACAGCCACTAATGAAACCAAGGCTGTTAATCTCAACTGCAGCTTGTGTGTTTAGAGAGAAAGCCTTCCTTTTACTAGCTGTGCTTCTCATTCAACACTGCACTCTTCACTGTCCCTTACCTCAGTTGAGGTGGTTTTACCTCATGTCTCAAGACCAAGGCAGCAACACGGTACTGACTCAGGACACAGCAGCAGACTCAAGCGTTAACTACTGACAGGCCATTGTTAGTTCAGGCTTGAGGGATGTCACAGAAAAGAAAAATCTGCCTATATTAGATGTCAATTTGGGTAGGTTTTAGAGAAAAAGAGGCATCCCTGGGCTAGAGTAGGGTAGTTTACAGGTAGGATTTAAGCCAAGTCCTGAAAGGTAGATTGGGCAGAGTGAGGAAAGGCTGGTCTACTGAGCTCCAGGCTTAAAAGCATTGGGAAGGGGCACAAAGGGACTTTTATTCTATCTCTAAATTTTTTCTTTTTTTAAATTGTTAAGCACATATAGCAACATGTTAACATTTTTTTTTTAATTTGGACAGATGACACTACACAAAAGAGTTCATTGTTTCTGTTCTGCTTTTCTATATGTTTGAAATATTAATTACAAAAAAAGAAGATAAAAAGTCTTAATAACTGAGCATCACAAGAGACGAAGGAAAGAACTTCAGTAATATACAAATCGGTAGCCAGCTCTTAAGTAGGCAGATGCTAATGGTAGTCATTATTTTATCAGGGTCTCGAAGAAACACACAAATAATATAAATAATATATTTTTCTGCAACCAAAGAACTCAAAAGTGATGAAGATCATCCATAATGAAAGATCAAATTAATGAAGAAGTAGACAAGATAAAAAAGGCCAAAGCTTCTTCATGGCTTGGGCTTTTCATCTTTTAGGTGTCAGATATACTAACACAGAAATTATGTTGTACGTTATTAGAAGAAATACATATAAATAAATGATGTATTTTAGCCATTGTCATTAAAAGGAGCAAATTTAGGAATACTGCAGAAGAAATAAGGATAATCTGTATACCTAGTTTTCACACCCATATTTCTATGTGAAAAGTAAGTATAAGCATTATTTTTCTGACAGAGTGGCTTTAATACATTTATTTAAATTCTTCAGAAATATACTGCATAGCCTGTCTTTGTGATGTAATTGTGTCTATTCACCAGCTTGAATTATTTTCTTTCTAAGAATTTTTCTATAAGTACCGAGGGAAAACCATTACCAGTTTTTCTGTATTCCTCATATGCTTGGTTAAGCTCATAGCAAGAATTGAATATATTTGTTCCTTGGCAATATAGAATTTTGAACAGTCTATTCATCACCAGTAATATTGTGTTCCTAGTGAATAAGTAAGTTTAATCTTAGTGTAGAAAGTATTTCTATGTAACAGTTTTCTATATCACAGTCTACTGATTATGTGTGATTGAACAAAATAATCTGAATTTGGTGGATGTTTGTTCATTCATTCATACAAAATGGAAAGGCCTTTAAAACTCATCCTAAAAGCACCTCCCACTCATTAGGATGGCTACTATTAAAAAAATGGAAACCAACAAATGTTGGTGAGGATGCGGAGAAATTAGAAACCTTGTGTGTTACTAGTGAGAGTTTAAGATGGTACAGCCACTGTGGAAAACAGTATGGCGGTTCCTCAAAATGTTAAAAATAGAATTACCATATGATCTGCAATTTTGCTTCTTGATATATACCCGGGAGAATAGAAAGCAGTCTCGAAGAGATGTTTGTATAACCTGTGCTCATAGCAGCATTATTCATAATAGTTATAACATAGAAGCAACCCAGGCGTCCACTGATGGATGAATGGGTAAGCATAGTGTGGTTTATATACACAGTGGAATATTATTCAGCTTTAGAATGGAAGGAAGTTCTTCATTGTGCTACAGCATGGATAAACTTGAAGAACACTATGCTAAGTGAAATAAGCCAGTCACAAAAAGATACCGTATGATTCTTTTTATATGATGTACTCAAAATCATAAAGATAGTAGAATAGTGGTTGCCAGAGACTGAGGAGTGGAGGGAATGGGGAGTTATTGTTTAATGGGTATCAAGTTTCAGTTTGACAGGATGAGTTATGGAGACTGGATGATGGATGGAGATAGTTGCACATTATGAATGTATTTAATACCACTGAATTGTACACTTAAAATGGTTAAGATGATAAATTTTATATTATGTGTATTTTACCACAATAAAAAAATTGGGGAAAAAAAACTAAAAGAATTTGACTTACAATATTCTCTCACAGAAGTATTTTTAATAGACATGGATGGCAGTAAAATTTATTCTCTATGTAAGAATACCCGTAAAAGTATCTCACAGGAGCACAAAATCCATAATGCAGCTTTCTGTTTCTTAGCTATTTCTAAATTATATTGTAAAAGAAGAAAATACTTCTACAGTAATAAATTTTAATTTATAATTTCACTATAATTATCACAAATCTTCAATTCGTATTAAATGACCTTTATACTACTATAAAACTATTATTCTAGAATTTGTACATATAAGGTAAAAATCTTTACACAAAGTCAGCAGCAATTACATATTCTTTCAACTCACCCATGTTCATACTTATTCATTTATTTAGTAAGTGGTCCTTGAATTCATATTTACTAGGTACTCTGTAGGCCCTGTAGTCAGTAGTAAATAAGATACTACTCTTACCCTCATAGAGCTGCAGGCTTTTTCAGAAGAAATGCCTATATAAGCTTAGATTTGAAGGGTAGCCAAGAATTTGCAGGTGGGATGGGGACAGGGGTTGGCAATACTAGAAGAAATATTTATAGCAGAAAGAACAGCATATGTAAAAGCTGGCTAATCTGAAAGAGCATAGTGCATATGGTGAACAGCTAGTGATTCTGCATGGCTGGAATACAAAGGATATGGAAAATTCTGCAGGAAGGGCTAAGACACAAGCAGTCAGATTGTGAAAAATTCTGAAGCTATGTTTGAGATTTTGAGGTTTACCCTTAGTGTAACGAAGCACTATTGAAAGATTTTGAAGGGAAGTAACAGATTTGTATTTGGAAAGATTTCTTGGCTGCATTATGGAGTAGGAATTAATGGGAGTAAGCCTGGGGGCAGTTAAACAGTGATGACATTTGTAATATTCAGATGAGAGATGACATTGGATTGGACAAGCACAGTGGCAGTGGGGTGGAGAGAGTTGGCTAGATTTAAGAAAAATAAGGAGGTAAACCAATAGGATGAAGTGATTGATTAAGTGTGGGAGTAAGAGAGAAGGAATGTCAAGGGTGGCTCCAGTTTTCTGACTTGAGCCACTGGGTGAATAGCTGTGCTAGTCACTGAGCTGGAGAAAGTACTAGGTGGAAGGTTGGAAGTGATTCCCTCTGGTCTCTCAAAACTCTTCCTAGTAACTCCAAGAATTTGTAATTCTTGACTAAGAAAGCTCATCCTATATCCTACAGATTAGACCATTTTTATTGCCACTTATGTAAAACTGAGGAGTAAATACGTTATTCCTGAAATATCCATATCTCTGGTTACTCGCAGACTTCAAAATAATTGTTAAGATTTATTTTTAGAGCTCATTGGTTTATTTGTTAAAGTAGAGAGAATATTGTTTTTTGTGGGCATGTATAATTTTGTCTGGTTACATATATAACTGTTGTATATAACCCTCGATAGTCCATACAGTCATGTATTAGTGACTCAAAAAAGTAGCTGTGATGATGATGACAGCCACTGTTGTCAATGCTGACAACATCAATATAATATCTAAATAAATTAATGTTAAAAGTAAACATTTAACAACTCTCATTCATTGCCAGTAGAAAAGCAAAGTGGTACAGCCACTTTTGGAAGACAGCGTGACAGTTTCTTACAGAACTAAACATACTTCACCATATGATCCATCAGTCACACTCCTTGGTATTTATCCAGAGGAATAAAAAACTTGTATCCTTATAGAAACCTACACAGATGTTTCAGCTTTATTCTTAATTGCCAGAATTTGGAAGCAACCATGATAACCTCCTGTAGGTGATGGATAAATAAACTCTACTACACCCATACAATAGAATATTATCCAGTGCTAAAGAGAAATGAGCTATAAGCCATGAAAAGACATAGAGGAATCTTAAATGCCTGTGACTAAATGGAAGAAGCCAACCCGAAGAGGCTTTAATACTATATGATTCCGACTCTACGACTTTCTGGAAAAGGCAAAACTGTGGAGACAGTAAAAAGACCAGTGGTTGCCAGGGGTTACTGGGAGAGGAGGGATGAATCGACAGAACACAGAAGAATTTTTCAGAGCAGTGAAACTATTCTGTACCATACCGTCATGGTGAATACATGTCATTATACATTTGTTGATACTCCCAGAATGTGTATCGCCAAGAGTGACCCCTGTTGCAGACTATGGACCGGGTGATAGTGATATGTGGATCACCTTTTATTCAGGGTTACCTTCTGTTCAGATACATATGCACACACATGCACGCACAAATATCTTTTGCTGGCTTTTACAATATTTGTTTAGAAATGCCGCTTATGTTTTCTTATATTGGTAACTATGGCATTTCTTCCAGCTACAAGTCGGTATGCAATATTACTGAATAGTTTGGTGAGATTATTTTTTTTTTAATGACAAATTGATGCAAGCAAATGGAGCACTAATTCTGTAAGTCAAGACTGCAGTTAAGCATGCTTACTGTCATGCACACTTTTCCTAACATTTGGAGGAGGATTTTGAAAAAAAAAACCTTTATAATATTTATGACATACTTTTGTGACCTAACTTTACTCATTATTGCAATTTTCCTTCCTGGAAAATACAGACTAAGTGATTTGCCCAAGTCACACGTGGCCGAGTCATTTTATATTTGTGCTCAAGAAACAAAACAGCTAAGATTTATTCTCCATATTATGAGAATATTGAACCCTCTTCATTACAGAATACACTTTGTATGCTAGAAGGGATTTGATTCCATGTTGTTTTCCTCAGAGAAGGGAGAGTAAATTTCAGGTTTTGATTTGGGTGAGTCTTGGTATTATTAATCGACACAAGGAATAGAGGAAGAAGAGGTCGCCTGAGAGACATGTAAGGAGTTCAGCTTAAGATACTTTGACTTCTAACAGCTTGTGGTAAAGATTTCCAATAGGCACTTGAGAATGCTGACCCAGAGAGAAGAGTGTGTATTTGGAAGTCATTAATATAAGTGGTGGTGTCAGCTTTTGGAGTGTGTGGAGTAAGAAAAAATGAGCAGGCAGAGCCAGTGGAACACAAACATGTAGGGAGCAGCAGAAGAGAAACCCATGGAGGTGGCTAACAGCAAGCTCCCTTAATAACTGCCCACTCCATAAGAATTGGTAGGAAAGAGAAAATACCAACGTGGATACGGACAGCTGAGCTTTCCAACCCTAGACCTTGTTACCAAATTCAATACTTTCCACTTGGGATCTTACCAATCATTGCTGCTACCACTGGGCTGGTGTTGGGGAGTATAGCTCTCTCTTTACTGTGTGGGCCTCTTATCTAAGACTATAAGACTTTACAAAATTCTTACAGATAACACAAGGACATCATAAATGGAAAATAATGCAGTCAGTTTAGGAAAATATCTATGTGGCTGCTCTCATTGCTCATAAAATCCGTTGGTCCTTTGGGGCCCTTACAGAGTGTGTGCTTTCCTAGGTGGAAGACCAGCTCCTTGGTGAAACCATGACCTCCCTTCACATGGCAAATTCTTTTTCTCCCAAAAGTGAGAATTGATAAGCATATCAGGAGATCTAGAGAGAGGAGAGAGTTCCTATCATATCGGTCTTAGTTCCATCTATCGTGTGTTCTTTTTATGTTGTAAGATACATTTTTTCCAAGATGATTAACAGTGGGATTGTCCACCTCCTTCAAGAGAGCCAGTACCCTTTACCACAAAGGCATGAGCTTACTCTGTGAACCCACATGAGCAACCATCTCCGAATATATTTGTCCAACAAAGGAATAAGATAAACACGTACTACAGCAGAGAGACTCCTGCAGTGATCGTTGAGATAAAAGAACTTGGAGCGATTGGCGTCGTAGAACACAACGGAGAAAGGAGATGCAAGAGTCAAATGCAATGAAAAGGCCAACTAGAATGAGAGCTGAAGATGGTCTTTAGATTTTTTTAAATTGAAATTGGAAGTCACACTGATGCCGAAGACTGGTTTTGCTTAGCAAAAATCACATCAACAGCTCATTGTGGCACAAACAACTTCAAGTCATTGCTGGAATCATACTGCTTCTGTTTGATTCGTACAGGAAGTTCTCTTCCCCAGAGGATCTTGTTGCTGCCATCGTTTAGCTGTTTTTATTATTATTATTATTATTATTATTATTATTATTATTATTATTTATTATTTCTAATGCAGGATTTTCTTTTTTGAAGGAGGTAAGAGGAAGAAAGTACTATTCTTGTGTATGTTGATTAATATCTCTATGAGTTACTTGTGCTTCTGACTCCTTTTACATTGTTTTTCCTTGTTTTGTGTTTGTTTTTGGTGAGTCTTGGCAGCAAAAAGTAGTGAACGGACATGGAGAGAAGGGCCTACTATAGGTCTGTGCAAATAACTGCTTCTTTGAGTCATGCAGCGGAAGAGTTTTAGGTTGAATCATCTTAGCAGTCTACCTGTATAGTATTAGTTGTCAGTTATAAATATTTTATTGGTAGGTGACTCTCTTTTGTTCCTGAAGGCAACAGGAGCTCTCTCGGAGTCTTTTTAACAAAGAATAGTTCTTTAGCAATAGGGGAGGATTTGTCCGATGTTGTATGATAAAATGTAACATGGATAATAACATTATGCTTTTCCATGAATTTGATAAATTATTCTCATATCTAATAATATTGGTGACCAATAAAGCTACTAATAATGCATTGTTATTATTGTAATAAAATAATCTGTACTTTTGTACAAGGTAACCACTGTTCAAAGAAATTGTGGTTTGTCTGAGGCTGCTAGGCCCCAGGATATTTGACCAGACTAAAACCTTATTTCTTTGCTATAATTATTATATGAAAATCACATGTATTCTTCAGAATATTAAAAATTATTTACTAAGCACCGATGAACACATGGTACCTATTTGATTATTAATCCAAAAATTATGGACCTTTTCTTCTTAGAGAGTTTCATGGTATCAGTTGCAATACATTATTAACTTTTTAAAGATTTCTTTTTGTTTTATATTTTATTACAAAAAGGATAGTATGACAAGCATGGGTTAGGAGTACAGAGCTTTGTTTATTCCTCGTTATCAGAGGACTAGACCCTAGATTCATTGTTAGGTTAATTTTGCAAGTAGATAGTCTACTTCTGTGCTCTGTGCTTTGTGGTAGGATGCAGCCTAATCAGAATTTGGTCTTCGTCCTGCATTCCTGGTATAGTATAGGCACACCGGAAATTTACTTAAGTGAGTTAACATCTCCTATCTTTAAAAAACAAAACAAAAATTCTTCCCTCCCTCGACTCCCTATTCTCCTCCAACCTTATCCATTTCTCATCTTTCCAGCAAAACTTTGCAAAAGAGTTATTTATACTTTCTGCCTCTATTTCCTCTCTTTGTGTTCTTTCTTGGAACGACTCCAGGCAGGTTTTCACATCCACCCTCCACAGAAATCTCTTTGTCAAGGACACGGTGTCTTCCATGTTGTCAGCTCCCTTCTTGTTAAAATGTTTTCTTGACTTCCATGATGGCCATGCTTCTGGTTTTTCTCTAACCTCCCTAGCTCCTTTTACTCATTTACCTTTATGCCAGTTTCTCATTCTCTTCTCAACCTCTTAATGTTATGTGAATCCCCTAAGACTCTGGCCCTGGCCTGTTCTCTTCATCCACGTTAATTTCCTAGGTGATCTTATCCAACCCTGTGAAGTTAAGTACCATCTATTTGGTGTTGACCTCTGAATTTTTAACTTTCCCTGAGAATTTCAAATTCATACATATAATGCTTGCTTAAAACTTTTACTTAGATATCTAATAGGCTTCTCAGACCTAACATATCCAAAATTAAATTCATATTTCAGCCCCATGACACCCCACACAAACCCCCTCCTTCATCCTTCCTCATTTCAGTAAATAGCTACGCAATTCATCCAGGTGCTCAGAGCAGAACCCATCGTATTTTGATATCTTTCTGGACTGCTCCTTTCCCTCACATCTGATCTGTGAGCAAATCATATCTTTTACAGCTTCAAACTTGTTTAGAATCTAATCACTTCTCACCACTCTAACACTATTACCCTAATCCATCTCTTGCCTAGATTATTGCAGAAGTCTCCTCACTGGTCTCTTTGTTTCCACTTTTACCCACTACAGTCTGTTCTCGCAGCTGCCATGGTGATTCCTTTAAAACAAAACCACGTCTCTGTTTAAAATGCTCACGTTACTTCCCATGATAACTTAGCATAAAATTAAAAGTTCTCAGCATTGTCCACAAGGCACGGTTTTATCTGGCTCCCAGTTACCTCTTTGACTTCACCTTTTACCACCTCACTCAAATACATCACTGGCCTTCTTGCTGTATCTCAGCCATGACAGCTCACGTCTACCTCAGTGATCTGTATTTGCTACTTGCCCTACCTCAATACTCTTTCCTGAGCACAGATTCTGGAGTCAGTCGTCTGACCTTTGGCAAGTTATTTAACCTTTTTATGCCTCAGTTTCTATATCTGTAAAATAATTGAACCTACCTCACAGAGTAATTATGATGGTGAAATGAGTTAATATATGTAGAGCACTTAGAAGGACAGCTTCATATAGTAAACTATGTGTTCACTGTGATGATGAATATTCCTTTATCAGGTCTGTACTTATATACCACCTGCTCAGAGGTTATTTAAATAGTGGTTGAATCATCAGAATAAATGATAACTATGCCTCCTAGGAGTATCTGCTCCGAAGAGGATAGCTCACTGATGTAGAGACAGTCCATGTGTATAGTAAATGTCTGCCTGTGCATGTCACAGGAGTGCCCCTTCGTCTTAGTTACCAACCTGTACCTGCTCCCGCCATTTCTTTCCTTAGTCAGTCTGTCCGTGGCACCCGCTGCTGCCCAGTATTCTCTCTCCAGCCTCCAGCGCGTGCCACCTTAGGCGGGGTCTTTGGAGACAGCTAATGTGCGGATAAGCATATGGAGAAGAGTTACCTCCCCACAACAGCCTCCCTTTTTCTTCGCCACAGCATGGATTTTATGGGTATCTGTAGTTCTCCATTCCTTACTCTCAGTTCTATCAAAATACTGAGGCACGTTTGTTTTGCTTGGAATATTCTGTCCACCGTTTGTTACCGTGTGTGTGTGTGTGTGTGTGTGTGTGTGTGTGAGAGAGAGAGAGATTTTCCTTTAGAGAGAAAAGGAATAAAAGGGACAGGGTAGAAGAGATTACCTTTTTAAACTTCCTATTTTCATTGTTCTTACCAGCAAACTTTCTTTAAAACTTCTAGACTTCTGTCTAATCGTCTAATACTACTATATTCTGCTACTGCTCTATTCTAATGAATAGTTATTCCTGCAAACAAGAAAGAGGAAATACCTGTACTATGTATTAACAAGTGAGGTTGGCTTCTTGAATTCATTCATGTAAGTCCCAGTTGTGACAATTGTTTGACTCCCAAGAGTGTGCAGTGTCCCAGAGGAGCGTACTGACCTGAGTGCCCACCAGAGCACCCTCAACCAGTGACCTTGCACACTAGATATGTGTGTGGGGGATGAGGGGTGGCACTGTTCAGAGGTCTGTTTTGGGCCTCTGTCCGTGGTGTTGGTTGCATGTCAGTTCACAGTCTGGGCTGGCCCTAAAATCCAAATAACTTCTTTGGTGATTTCAGGGTGTCTTTAGTAATTTATAATGAATCAGTTCCTTTATTTCTTCATTTCAGGAGTTCCATAGGCAACTTTCCCTTGCCATTTAGGACTCTACATTATCATTATTTAACTCTTTAAAGGACAAATTCTGACATCTCTTTAAAGATGTATAAAATTCGTGGACATTTGGATAACCTATGAAAGACACTCAGAAGTTTTAATATTCTTCAAAGCCACTAAGTTACAGAGCTTTAGTGTGGATTTTTTAAGTCTGCGTCCTCACTGTAGTAAACTCTCCTTCCTATTTATAGTGCTTAGGGTAGCCGATTAAGTGGAATCACAATACAGAGCCAGTTTCAGCTTGCGTTTGCATGGTGATTTACAAAAGGTAGAGTTATAAGATTTTGCATTTTCACCAGCAATTTTTGAGAGTTTTGTCACTCACATACTTGTCAGCATTTGGTATAGTCGGTTTTTGGGGCTTTAACCAGTCTGATAGGTGTGTAGAGGTTTGGATATAATTTTCAATTTAGTCTTACTATCATATTTTGTTATATCTGACTATAGAAACATTAGCTTTTTTCTGATATTTATCTTCAGATTAGCATTAAGAAAAGAACATGTGTGCTCTTTCTCATATGAATAACTGTTACAGATGTTTAAATATCATTTCACTTATTACAGTAAAATATGATTACCTATTCTTTTTGCTTTCTTTTTAGTAATAGCTATGTACAATTGGTGTTAAGCTACATTCCATTGATGTTAATGTTTCATATTTAATTGTTTTTCTTTAATTTTTTTCATTTTCCATTCTTCTGAGTCATTTTTGCTTGTTTGTTTGTTCATAAAGCTTTTTTGTTTCTGTTACATTATGTAGTTTTGTACCAATGGCTAGAAGCAGATCGTCATGGCAAGAGCCAAGATGCTGCAAATACGACTTCAGGTAAAAATAAAAATAAAAGTTGAGGTGTTAGAAATTATTATTTTAATTCACCCCAAGCTGATCATAATTGTTTATTCAGTTTTGTTTAAGCAAAAAAAAAATTGTATTTCTGTTCTTTCATCTGCATCTTAGTTTTCATAAAGATCTCTTTTGCTTCAGCCTTGAAAAAATCATTCACAAGTCTGTAAGCTCTCTTGGCAGATATATCCTATTAAGAGAGGAAAGAATTCATTGCAGCTTAGCTTTAGTAGGAAGTTACTTGACAATTTTACTCAGAATTAAGTCTACATGTAGTTGTAGTATGGGATATTAATATTTGCACAAATTTGTAATCCTTGTTTATTTCAGGATAATGTTCAAAAGGTAGATTTTAAGTTAAGTAAAGGATGCTTATTATAATTTCCATATCCTGGGAATTTAAATTCTTAGACTGATTAATTTTTCCTGCTACATCCTAGTGATAGATTCTAAGTTACAAGTTTGTAAAACAGGCTCAAATGAGAAAATAGGTTTTTCTCCCATCTCACATCTCCAAAAGACATCTCCAAGATTTTCTTCTTTGGCTGGAACTGGTAGGAATAGCTACATCCATTCGTTTCTGAATCTTTAACAGTGTTATCAGAATTTCTACATAGTTGTTTCTTCCCATAATTTCCTCCACTATAATATTTGCCAAGACAGCTATATATATAACAGTGATCTTAACAGTGATCTTTCCTATTGCCCACTCTTTTTGGCAATCTGATAAGTGTGGTGGTGATGGTGGTGGTGATGCTGCTGCTACTGCTGGTGATGGTTCTGGTTCTGGTTCTGCATTTTGTTAGATTTGTGATTCTGTTTTGTGGGTTTTTTCATTTTCGTTTTTGTGAAAATTTTTCTCTCTGGGTGGTTTTCCTTCTCTCCTGGTTGATTCATTTTATCTCAGGAGGGTGTGGTGTTCCTTAGTTAGCAGAGCAGTTTTGTTGAAAATGGCACTGCCATGACTTTTCTGATTTATCTCCTGTCCCATTAATAACTTTATATATGAATGAAGATAATGTTACTATTTTAACCAAACTCAGACAGGAATTCATTAAAAGGTAAGTGTTTCAACGAGTTTATAGCCTTTGTTGCATGCTGTTTCTTCTGCCCTGCAATGTTCTATTTTATTTACTTTTATGGATGATAAAAATAAGATTTCTTGTATTTGAGGGTAGTTGATGTAGAGAGTTGCTTTCTGGCTGGATATTTGCTGAGGATATCCTGTCGCTGTGTCAGTAGCACAGCAGCTTAGACCTTTAGAACCAGGAAGGAGTTGTTTTGTTTTTTCTCTGACTTAAAATGAAGTGAAAAATAACCTTTTTAGTGAAGAAGTAAATAATCTAAAAATCTTAGTGATTGCATGAGAATCTAGTATCAGCTTAAATATATCATTTACCCTTCCTAAACCATTCTAAACCCTGACTCTTTACTCAGACACATTGACTCGTGGAGAGTTTCACATTTTTCCATGGCTTTTTGATGTTTACATACCCTAGACATGGTGCAAACATTGATAGACTTTCCTTAGGGATGCCTTTGACAGTTTTCCTCCTAGAAGTGAAAGGTCTCCATCTCTTAGAAGATGGAAATACAAGATAGAAAGATACAGAGATGAAGTATATGCCTAAGGAAAATAATCATTAGCCAAGGCTTTACATTAGAAACAGTAGGTTACTTGCTGCAGCAAACCTATTTAATTTATGTGCCTTTATTCAAAAAGCTCTGATGTATTTCATATTGCAGTCTCCAGCAAGATTTTAGAGTGACTTTTCCTTCCTTTGTGATCTGTTAAGTTTTACAATGACAGGTGTTTTAGTAACCATTTTTTTCATATTTTTACCCCAAATTGAAACTGAGTCTAATTACATCTCCAAGTGTGACTAATAAATGGTTTTATGATATTTTTATTTGTACAAATACGGGTAAGTGACATTTATCTTTTGATATAAGTTTGTATTTTGTGTTGTAAAAGTAAACTTAAAAAGTAGAAAAAACACAGGAAACAGAATAATATCGCTCCAGGGTCTTCTGATTCCTCACTATCAACTTTTTGACATTGAGAATCTCAGATCCATCCACATTAAAAAGTTTTATGAAACTAAGGTATTTGCAGGTTCCAGATCTCATGGGAGTTAATTTGGTCAAGGAGATAAAGAACTGAACTGACAGCTCTTACTAAATTTTCTTGTATAGTCCAAGTATAGCCTACTTTTCCTTCCAGAATTTTGACAGGTAATGAATTTGGCTTAGAATAGCTTGTTTCTTTTCAGAGTTTAGTGTGTTTAATGTGTTTTGTCTGCTAAACTAGACAACTCAGTAATGACGTTTCTAATTCTGTTAATTCTGTTACTGGTAAAGTTTGGAGATGCAGTCATGTTTATCAGAATTTTGTGGAAACTCAGCACATCGCCTCCTTTGAGCACTGCAATATCTTTTTTTTTTTTTTTTAACACCTATAGCACTGAGTCTTCCTATGTGGTCTCCCACCCGAGAACTAACCAGGCCTGACCCTGCTTAGCTTCCAAGATGAGACAGGATTGGGCACATTCAGGGTGGCATGGCCATAGTGCACTGCAGCATTGGGCTGATCCATGTACAAAATTTCAGTATTGTAAGAATTATGATTGGCTTAATTGAGGAATGTTTTTTAGTGAATTAAATGTTTTCTAGTGGATTTTTTAATCACCATGTATTGAAACGAGGACAATAATTAGGTTACAGCAAGGATTATTTTAGCATATCTGATTTTTATTATCAGTTTTCTAGCCAGGATTTTAAAATTCAGATTCTGAAATTTTAAATGCAAACCTCTTAACAGTTCCATTGCAGTTATCCATTGAGAATTTTACAAGTCAGACTGTTAGAGGTAGAAATTGAATCACATTTCAACATTATCAGTCAATATAGCTGCAAAATAAAAAAAAAAAAAAAACAATGACATGCTTTTGAAAATTTCTGGATCTTAACTTACTACTATTAATTATTTGTTATAGGTGAAAATTTTGACCAGAGTCCTTTAAGAAGAACATTCAAATCCAAGGTTCTGGCCCACTACCCTCAGAATATAGAATGGAACCCTTTCGATCAAGATGCAGTGAACATGGTAATGTGTTTTTCTTCTCCTCTTTAGCCTTCTTTTTATTTCGTTACAATGACAATAGTGACTATATTTTGAATGTCCTACATTGTTTGATTAAATTTAATCCTTTAAACAGTTTTATAAGATAATGTCCTCACTTATAGATGTAGAAAATGAAACTCAGAGGGGTCCAGTGACTTCCCTAGGGTTCTCATAGCTAATAATTGTCTACAACAGACCCTCCAAGTCCATTTTTTTTTCCTACTATTAAGCTGTGTTGTGAGTTTGCTTTAATACATAGATGCTTTGATAAATAGTGATATTACTTTGTTTGCTGGGAGAAGATGCTGATGGAAGGAGTGTAATTGCCTTTTTTCATTTCAGGGAATGTTGTATGATGAGCCTGTAATTTATCATATTCACAAAGTAAAGAGGGAAAAGAACATCAGTGCATCTTTTAGACATTAGTAGGAATTTGTTTATAAGGAATTTGAATTAATGTAATGAGTAACCAATAATGATTGTAAATCCCTTTAAAGATTCTTGGACATAAGTAGGTAATAGTTTTCAGATCATTTAGGAAGGGTCCTGCTTAAAAGCCCAGATAATATTTTAGACCTCCATGAACTCTGTGATTATAAAAATCAGGGAACCCCAAGTGAGCAAATGAGAGTTCAGGTATGATGAGCACAGAAATGATTAAAGGTGGGCTGAGTATTCTTTTTGAGTATTTTAAAAGTAGAGCCAAAAGACCCCAACGTGGTGTGAAAACCATGTGGGAAGGAAGTTATTGTTTAATAGATGCCTGCTAGATACTTCATATGTGCTACTTTCATATACATGCATACGTGTACCCAGTGAGGAGTCGTATTCATGTTTTACAGAGGTTAAGTTACTTGCCCTAAGTTATGCAGGGAGCCTCAGAGGTTAAATCCAAATGATTTTTACTCCCTACCTCACTTCTTTTCCCACCCGCATGCTGCTTCCCCCAAAGAAAAACTGTGTCATTTAGTTTCGACCTGTACCAAATGGTATAGGGAGGGTCACATTGGATCCTTTGTGGTGTTTCTGTATCACAGTAAACCTGTTCCAACCTGGATTTGCTTCAAGGAAGGAGTAGCATGGTAATTTTTCTAAGGATAAATGCCTAACCTGCTTGGCACTTTGACTTTGATTCTTTACAGAGCAAAGTGTAGTTATTTTTCTACACTGCTACCCAATACCAAAATAGTCAAAGATGCCATTTTGTTAGAAGTTAATACTGAGGGGCCCAGCCTCATTTTTGGTGAAGACAACTATAGATACTAAGTAGAACACAACTGTTAGTTCTATTTGTGAGAGTTGGAGAAGCACATGGAAGCTTAGGTCTAAAATAGTCAACAAACAGCGGTGACAAAAAACAATTTACCAGTCGTTTATGCTAGAAAATTAAATGAAAGAAAATAGTCAAAGGAATGAAACAATGGATAAGAATGTAAATAGATTATAACTCTTCATCTTCTTAAATTAGAAATCAGAATAGTGTCCAGAACTAGGTTCTTACTATAATATTAATACATAACCATTTGGAACCAAATGCCACACTTGATGTGTTTTGTTTCTTTTAATTATTTGAATGGATTAATAGTGAGATATTTGTGATTATCAGCATCCTTGATCTGTCTTTGAAGTTTTCTTTGTCGCTTGCCTCTGAGGTTGTTCTCTATAAGCAGCAAAAGTTTCCTTCTGAAGAATAAACACAGGTGTGTGTTTTGATGGTTAAGCACCACATAGCATTTTGTTTATTGCTGCAAATCAGAAAGGATTTGCTGGCACTCCTTGAAAATCTCCTTAAAGCATCATTAAACTAGTCTACATTTGGGTCATAGATTTACTGCCTTTAATTTCCTCTTTGATTTATTAGTAAGTACATTTGTATGAAGCTATAATTTATTCCCATCTAAAGGTATAAAGCTTTGTTTTTATCGTTAGCAAAATCCCATTCTGAGACATCGCCTTCTGTAATATCAGTCATTCCTCTAACAAGCAACAGTGGTGCTTTGAAATAAGGGCCATTAATTTCACACAGAAATTAAGTACCCCTAAGCAATGAACTTTTTTAAATAAAAAAATAACACTTATGTGAGTGCAGTGCAAATGTAACAGAAGATATACATAGGTGACAGGTGAAATTTTTCTCTGTTAATCGCTTTTTATGTTTATTTTGGTTGCTGATTCAGATTTTTAGGAAAAATAAATGGAAGTATCATAAAACAGAACAATACAACAAACAATTATATACCCACCAACTAAAACTAACACATGTCAACATTTACAAATTTGTTTCAGATCCGTACCTTCTCTCTTAAATGAAACGAAGCATTGCAAATAGAGCTGGAGTTCCCTTCCCTTACCTCATTTCAGATCTATGTTGGCATCCATGACTGTTTATGGGATGTTCTAGCAGATAGTTCTTATCCTTAAGAATGTACCAGATCTGGGAATTGTTAGGAAGAAAGTATAGTCAATAGCTTTTACGTAAGTTATATGAAATATAAAGATTGTATTTTGTATATTTGTTGTAAATGAAACATCTAGTAAATGATATATCAGGTAATTAAAAGGGCAATAGCTGTTTTAAAGCTCTTTACAATCCCTAAAGCTTTAAATTTACAATTTACTATTTACTATTTTTTGTGGCACTTATCACAGTTGGAGTTTATTAATTATGTAGCTAGTTGTATCTCCTCTTGTGCCTCCTACTATAATGTAAGCACCATTAGGACAGATCACTCTCTCTTTACCATTATTATATCTCTAGCTTAGCATGTAGTTTCAAATGAAAGAGTGTTTTGCTTGCTTACTTCCCTTCTCCATCTTTGTCTATTCAGGTATTCCCTACACTGCAAAACCACCTCTTAAGCAGTAGTTAGTTGCTCCCCTCTATTTCTGTAACATCTTGAGCTTGGTGCTATAGCAGCACTGATCACATTATTTTGTAACCTTTGGTTTCTGTGTCTCTTTCCTATTAGACTGTGAGCTCCCTGAAGTAAAGGATTATTTTCATACTTGTTGTTTGAGTTATCAAGATCTAATGTAATACAGGCATTAAAAATGTTTATTAAAGGAAGGAGAGGGAAAGAAGGAAGTTAAACTGACCAACTCTGTGAGAGTTTTCTGAATAATTTCTCTTTTGTGTAATAAAGAGAGAGGGAATAGGAGTCATAGAACTATAGAAAAATGGAAAAAGGGATTGTAAAATTCTAGCTATACTTCCTGTAAGAGTCCAGGGAGATAAAGACATTTGGTCATTCAAACCAGGAGAGGTACACAGTGTTGTGAGCCCACTGTGGCTAAAGCAGTCTGATCACCAGTGGTCATCTGGTCAACAATGACAACTCTAAATGTTTAGTTGTTTTATTGTGGGAGAATGAGATGGGGAAGGGAATGTCATTAGTAAACAGTAATATTAAGGGATAACAGGAGATTGTTGAATGCCATAGTGAGCAAATCTTGATTTATATCTCAGGTTTTCTGAAAAATAAACCTGAGAATTCACATAACAATTCTCACTTTTTAAAAATGAAAAAGGCAGTAACATTTTCCGGTTCCTGGTTCCCAGAGCAGATATACAATTCTTACATTTTTTTGATTTGTAGGAAGAGAATTTAAGAATTTGCACATCTGTTATCTGTAGCGCAGAAAGTCATTCTTTACTTTGGCAAGCTTTTCCTGTAAATGTTTGTGTGCTCGAGAAATCCACAAATCCTTAAGGGAATATTTGGCAGCTGTTCAAAACAGTGTAAGCTGTAATTTTATGGTTTATGATATTAAGAAAGCCTATCAATTAAATTAAATCTTTATGGTGATTTTTAAGGTCACAGTGTTTCTGTATTGCCTACTTAATGTAAAAATAGAACTGCAGACTAAATCAAGAGATGAACTTAAGTCTGATCCTATACCCTCGGCTGTTGTTTTTATTTTCTTGTTTATTCATTCATTCATTCATTCAAGAAATACTTCCACGCCATGTACTAGGATAAACAAATTTGAAATTAGTCTGGAGCAAGAGTGATTCAGATCATCCTTCCTCAGATCTTTATTGACAACAGTGAATGTATCAGATGAGTTTTCATTTATATTCTCAGCAGAGTATCTTATTG
Organism: Cynopterus sphinx; assembly: GCA_030015415.1. Taxonomy (NCBI): domain Eukaryota; kingdom Metazoa; phylum Chordata; class Mammalia; order Chiroptera; family Pteropodidae; genus Cynopterus; species Cynopterus sphinx. Next base: position 138,885,922 of record CM057380.1, read on the forward strand.
ACTTGTTATGATGAAAGCAGACTTAATGTGAAGCCATAATTATGAAAAGATCCTGCCATGGCCTTTTCATAAGTAATTTTCTCCAAGATTAGGAATAAGCAATTTTTCCTCCTAGCAAATCCAGGTATTCATGTGTTTTACCTAAGTCTGTATCATATCCTACCCAAAATACACAGTAATTTAATTCTTGTCAACATATTTAAAAATAATTAAGTAAAACTACCTTAGATCTTTTCAAGTCTCATATTTAGTGATTGAAATATAAAGACATTTTCAGTGGTATACTGATGCTGAGCTTCATGGTTTTCTTTTTTTTACCCTTGTCAGTCATCATTTATTATGGCCTCAAATAGTGTATTGTTCCATGTGTGGTACTCTTGAATATTAAGATTACCAGTCCTTGAATAGTTTATATTCTAGAGATCAAACAAACTTAAAAAAACTAGTCATGTGTGTCAGTATGCAATGTACATATGTATGTAGTGGTGCAAGATTTTAATTGCTTCATTCCATAAAGACTTTTCAGAGAAGTGACATTTTAATGGCATTTATAGAATGAAAACACTATATTTCATGGAAAGGTAAAGGAAATACTTTAGTAGTATTTATAGGAAGACTCAAAAAAAGCAAAGGAGTATTTCATTATCTGTTGCTGCATAACAGACCATCCCAGTACTACTTAAGTGGCTGAAAACCGAGGTTGGCAATTTTTTCTGCAAAGGGCCAGATAGTAAAAGGCCTAGGCTGTGTGGGCCTTGCCGTGTCTGTTAGCCACTCAACTGTGCTGTTATAGTGCAAGAGCAGCCATACACTGCTTCAATGGATGAGTATGATTGTTCTCCAAGAGCATTTTATTTACAAAAACAAGTGGCAGATTGGATTTGACCTAAAGGCTGTAATTTGTTGACTCTTGATTTAAAACAAAAAACATTTACTTACAAATCTGCAGCTTAGGTCAGGTTTGGCGGGGTAGCCCCTATCTGTACTACTGGATGTCTGTCAGGGCGATTCGAAGGCTGAGGACAGGGACCATCTGAAGGCTCACTCAGTCACAGGTATGTCTCCTGGGCTAGGAACATGGCTGGGGCTTTCTCTCTCTCTCTCTCATCTCTCTGTGTACTCCCTCTAAATGGCAGCTTTGGGTTAGCCAGACTCCTTATATGTTGGCTGAAGACTCCCAAGGAGTGTAAATAGAGAAAGGTGGAAGCTGTGTTGCCTTTTTTATTTTTTTAAGCTTTGCCTCAGTAGTCACTTCTTGTCACTTGCCACCTCTTTTGTTTTACTTGGATAGGCCAGGGTGGGCAAATCTATGGCCCTCAGGCCAAATCCAAGTGACTCCTTATTTTATAAATAAAGTTTTATTGGAACAAAGTCATACCCATTTTTTTATATTGTCAACAACTGCTTTCAACTACAACGGTGGAGTTGAGCAGTTGTAGCAAAGACTACATGGCCTGAAGAACCTAAATTATTTATCTGGCTATTTACAGACAGGTTGGTGGGTCCCTGGGGTAAGCACTCTCAGTGACCCACCCAGACTCTTGATGGGAGAGTGGCGAGGTTCTGGAGGAATATGTGGAACTAGAAACATTTTCAGAGCCATTTTTAGAAAATACAAACTACCGCAGGGAATAAACCATGTGGATACCTAGAGGAAGATCATTCCAGCCAGAGGGAATAGCGTGTTTTGGCAAGAGGCTGCTGGATGTACTCACAGAGCAGCAAATTGGCCAGTGTTGCTGGAGCAGAGAAGGCGAGCTAAAAAGTAGTAGGAGATGAAGGCAGAGAAGTTGCTGGGGCCAAGTCACATGAGGCCTTCTTAGGGGCCTGACAGTATAAGGATTTCAGCTTTTAGCAAGAAGAGAGACCATTGGAAAGTTTTGAGAAGAGTGACAAGGTCTAAGTTCGGTTTTTAAAGGATCACTTTGGCTGCTATATGGGGAATAGATTATGGAGGACAAGAGCAAAAGCAGGGAGACTGGTTAGCAGGGTATTAAACAGTAGCTAGGCAAGAGAAGAATGTGGCTTAGATTAGAGTATTGAGAATAAAGATAGAAGTCATTCATTTCTGAATATATTTTTGAAGGTAGAACTGATGGTCTTTGTTGATGGATGGATAATAGGGAAAGAGAGAAGTCAAAGATGACCCCAAAGCCCTGACACATTTCTCCTTGGAATGCCTTTGAAAACCACTGCCCTTCAGTGTAGGAAGATTGATATGCTAAGAGGCACAACGAATTCTGTCCCTCTCCTGCTAAAAACCCTTCAGAAGCTTCCCGTTTTCCTCCTCAGACTTCTAACATGACTCACCAAGGCCGTTCATGATCACACCCCTAGTTGTTTCTCCTGTGTTCTCTCTCACCTCCCTGTCACTGTGCATCCTATTGCCAGCCGACAATGAGACAATGAACATGTTTCAGTTCCTCAGACCCTTACATTCTGGCCTCTGGGCTTTTGCATATATCCCCTCTGCCTTCTCTTCATCTTGCTAACACCTATATTTGTGGTTAGGTTTTTGCTCAGATATTTTTAGTTTTTCCTCTAGTAGTTCCCTCTTTTCTCATTTATGTCCTCCTGTGATATTTTTTTTTTCCCATAGTGTCATGTGTTTACCCTATGATAACACTTTTCACACTCTATAGTTTATGAATTTTTAATCATCTGTCATTTTTACTGAACTGGAAGCTGCAAAGAAGCAGGAACTTTGTCTGTCTCTCTCACCATTTTACCACCATCAAGGGCCTAACTCATAAAGGCATTTAATAAGTTGACAGTTTGAATAAAGTACATGTAACTTTTAAGGTGAATTGAATTTTCTTGGTAATGTGGGGATTTGGAAGAACTCTTTAATTTTACACCATATCAATGATTAAGTCTCAGGAAAGAAAAGAAAAATGTATTGTAATACTGTATGATAAAATTATATCTATTTAGAAAGCATATTATAATATAAAAGTAGAAAGGAATATATAAAATTAATAATCGTTATATTAGGGTAGTTGAATTACAAGTTCTGTTTGCCTTTGTATATTTCAAATTTTCTGTATTATATTTTTCTTTTATTTAAAATATTTTTAGAAGAATTTTAAAGCATCAGTTCTAATTTCTTATGCATTTTAAGTATCTTAAATATAACCTCTTAATTCCTCAGGTAATTTTATTCCCAAATTTGACACAATCCTAAGTAGTTCCCAGGACCTAGAACATAATCCCTACTGGAAATAATCTAAAATATCTGGTTCCTACCCTGCTATTTCAATAAATCAAAAATCATCCTAGTTTCAAAGTTTATTTTTGAGGATGAAGTATCACATTTAAAATAGAGAAAATGTTTTTATTATTTTTTTCTGTTTATCAAATGAGCCTTTACCTATTTCCTGATTCCTCTGAAATATTATCATTACTTCAGAAATAGTACTTAAATATTAAATATTTTTAGTTTGCCTTTGCATATTTTGTCTCAAGCCAAAATGATGTAGCAAATGTTGTAGATAAAGAAACTGAGGGCTCAGAGGAGTTACATGACTTGCTGAAGGTCACAGGCTTGGATAGAGGTTCACAAACATTTTTTTTCTGGTTTGAAGTCAGTTCATATCCTGCATTCTGATGCTTTCTCTCCCCTTCCTCCACAGTTGTGCATGCCTAAAGGGCTATCTTTCAGAACACAAACTGACAATAGAGACCCTCAGTTCCACTCATTTATAATTACCCGGGAAGATGGGTCTCGTACCTACGGTTTTGTCCTCACTTTTTACGAAGAAGTTACAAGTAAGCAAATCTGCACAGCCATGCAGACGCTCTACCAGATGCACAACGCAGAGCATTACAGCAGCGTGTATGCTTCTTCCTCCTGCAGCATGGACTCACTGGCAAGCAGTATTGATGAGGGAGATACAACTTCCCTTTTGAAACTCCAGCGATACAACTCCTATGACATCAGCAGAGACACTCTATACGTTTCAAAAAGTATATGTTTGATCACACCGCTGCCTTTCATGCAGGCCTGCAAGAAATTCCTTATTCAGCTTTATATGGCAGTCACCTCACAGCAGCCACCACCCTTGCCACTTGAGAGCTACATCCATAATATCCTGTATGAAGTACCCCTTCCACCGCCAGGGAGATCACTGAAATTTTATGGTGTTTATGAACCTGTCATCTGCCAGAGGCCTGGGCCCAGTGAACTCCCTCTCTCCGATTACCCTCTTCGAGAGGCCTTCGAGCTGCTGGGGTTGGAGAACCTGGTGCAGGTGTTCACCTGCGTTCTGTTAGAGATGCAGATCCTTCTCTACTCACAAGGTAGGTCTTCCCTAGATTTTTAGTCTCCCCAAAACTTATGCTCCCAACTGCTGTATTTCCATGGGATATATTTTAAGAACCAAATAATTCATGGTCAGAAACCGTTTTTTGTGTGTGTAAAAGGAACAGGTGTAGGTGGGACCAGAGGCTGAGTCATAACTTCTCTTTAGGGTGGCAGTGGTGGCAGAGGAATACAAAAGCAGTAACTGGGCTGACTCGAGTCTGTTTTTTTTTTCAAGGAAATAGCCCACTTTTCTCATGATAATACATAATTATCATAAAAGAAACATTTCATAATGAAAGTAAGAAAGTCATGTTGCTACCAGGAACATGTAGACTTCTCATTTTTTACAGATTAGTCAAGGTTCAAGTTAAAACTCAACTGAAATTGGAAAGGGAGAAATGAAATTGTTGACTGTACAGTTTTCTAAGGCAATCAGCTTTGGGTCTGTGCCTGTGGGGGATTTCACCTGGCGAGAGAAGGGGGACAGGCGTGAAACAGACATGACTCTCCTAGGTCCAACAATCCCTCCAGAGTTATGTGGGGATTTTCATTTTGTTGTGTTTTTAATCCCAGAAGGAAGTTACCTTTGTGATATTTTTCACTCAAAGTTCTCCTAACAGATACGTAAGAAACTAACAGAATAGCCAGTGCATTTACCATAAGTAATGTTGCGCCTAGACTAGAATGCTGATTTTCGTCTGAAATAGAGATGCTGTGTCTTAATGGATAGTGAATTGAAGGAAAATATAAAATGGTACCTGTGCATTGATGACTGCTCTGAGAAATGTAGAACAAATATTTGGGTTAGCATTTCGCTAACTTGTATTTAGACTGGCAGAATTGTAGTGCGATCTCCTGACTGCTGCTGTCAAGCTTATTTTCCCACTTTCCTTTTTTTCTTTTCTATTTTAAATTATAAGTGAAGCTGAGCCAAGTAGGCTATATTTGTACTTCCCCATCTTGTGTGTATGTTGACACTATTTGTCTGTTGACAGCCCTTCACGAGGTTGTATTTTCTTCAGTTTATCGGGCGTAATGTTCTTTGATAATGTGTTCCAGTGTCTCAATTCTTGTTGTCTGGAAGTTCTTCTCAAAGGGCCAATATAAATTTCCTTGTGCTCTCACTTTCTTAGTGCTCATCATTACCTGCAAATCACTCTTTTGTGTTTGAAAGATATAAGTAATTATTTTTTCCTTTCTCTTTCTTCTTCTCTTGCTTTTTTCCCTGAGGGGGCTCAGGTAGGACTTGGAGAGTTGCTGAAAGGGGTAGGGGCCTGGAGTTAAAACCCCGAGGTGTATTAATCCATCAGAAAAAAAGGAATTTTAGATCCTAGATCTGCAAGGGATCGTCACAGTCACTTAGTTCAGTATCCTCCTGTTCTGCCTAGAGAAGCCATTTAGTTCAGAAAGAATATTCGATTTTGAAGTCATAACAGTCCTGGGTTCAGATCTCTGCTCTGACAATTACAGACTGTAACCATGGACAGACAAGTCACATCATATTTCTGAGTGTCAGTCAGTTCATCTTTATGGGGATAACAGGTTGTTTTTTCTTCCTCTCCACACTGATTTATTGTGAAAGCTAAGTGAGAAAACTTGTACAAAATACTTTGGGCATAATTAGCTGACAAAATGATAGCAAATGTTGTTGTAATTTTTAGTTTTATTAGTCCTAAGTAATCCTCTGTGAATTATATATATCTTAAATTGTGAGGGTCTAGTATAACTGCATTTAAAGTATAACTTTGTTAAATTAAATAGTTAACACATTTATTTCAAGATTGAGAGCCTAATAAATGTTCTGTTATACTGTGTCATGCTTTTTTTTAGAAAAAACTTCCATTATCACACTTCCTGTTTTAAATAGCACTCTACATCTCACTGCTTGTGGTCTGTCTTGAGCTGTCATCTCTCTGCTCTGTTCGATTACCTTATCCTGTCTGGTTTATGAAGTCTCGAAAAGTCATAGTTGATAAATATCTACCTATTTCAGTTTCAAATGAAGAAGAATGACTATATGTGAGCATGTTTTTGTACTCAGGTATATTTTTTGGTAACTTGATCTTATGCGAAGAACAAGAATGAATCCTGAGATTGTAGAAATATGTATGTATTTTTTTAATAGTATCATGCAAGAAGTCTCATAGTAATTTTATAACCATTCATGGCAATCACTTGATGTTAACGGAATTGTACTATAAAAATATGTTGTATGTTTGGCTTTTCCCCCCTGCCTTTAATCCTCTCAACAGTGAGCTAGTACTGTTGTTCATGTTTTTATCAGAAAGGAAGTTGAGGCTCAGGGGAGCTAAGTAACTTGCCCAAGATCACACAGCTGTTATGTAATATGACAGAGACTGAAAATGGGGCTGAGATCAGTCTTCCTGCACAGTACTTAACCACCATGTGTGCCATATTGGGCACTGCACTTATTAACCTTTCCTTATCTGTCTCAATATTTATTTTTTAAGTTGTAAACACACTGCAGGTTTATTGTAAAGGTACCATGCTAAATAATTGTGGTGTATAAATGAAAGCTCTGTGTCAATGCATATTTTAACATTGACAATGTCTTTCCCATTAGAGAAAAGCATTGCCTTTCAATTAATGAAATTAAAGAATCGTGTAGACTTGTACTCTGGTGCCTTCCTTCATTCTTCCTGAATGTTTTCAGGGGATTTTAATAACATCTGATACTTCGTTTCTTATTCACTGATAAAAATGCCTTAAAATTTTAAAATGCCAAGTGCTAAAAAATTACCCTGAAAACCCAAAGTGAATCAAAGTAGAGGGATTTCAGTGATGTAAATATTCACGTAGACTGATTTGAAATTCTGGTCCATAGCCCCTTTAAACAGATTCAATCTGTTGTTTAGATCGTGTGTACATCACAGTCGCTTTGCAGTGGTAACGAGTTAGAGATTTTAAGTAGAGAAGGCATCCAGAAGGTAAAAGTTCTTTTCTAAATTAGAAAAGAGCACTTTCTTCTGTGCTCTGGAAATACCTGGAGCAAGACAGAGAAGACTGGAGTATGATCCTCTTTTCAAAGGAATTGTGTAGGAATAAAAGGGGAATTTAAACACTAGTGTCTTAGCTTTTGATACCAACAATTAAAAATCTCAGGAACATCTTTGGGCCTGGCTTACCTCCTTTGAGTATTCACAGTGGAAATAAACAGTTACCTACACTCCTACTGCATTGCCTGCCTGTGTGCCTCCGCAGTGTGCCTCCACAGTACTGCTTTCCCCACCCTCCTTCTTGTAAGTTGTGCACGAGTTGACCTTGTCAGAAAGTAGAAGCTACTTGAGGTTTTCTTGAAAAAGTTGGCAGTCTTCTAATCACAAGCTGCTAAACATGCTCAACTTAACATCAAAGCTTATTGCTTATGGAGTTTATAAATTATAAAAGCAAACTTGATATTTTGATGGCAGAAAGTGGGTTCCCACGTTTTATATCTTAAAAGTGGTAGAATGTGACTATCTTTGGCCCATATTTTTATACTATTAGCTTTATTTTGTGGTAAATAGAATCTTAAGACATTTTTCTTAAATTTTTTTTTGTTCTATATTAAAGAAACTAATGCTTTGTCAATTTATGTATAGTACATATCTTTTTTCCAATTTGTGGCTCTTAACTTTATTTTAGGAGTCTTTTAATGAATTAAAATACTCAATAGTCATGAATTCCAATTTATCAATTTTTTAAAATTATTAATTTCTATTTTATTTAAGAAACTTTCTCTATTTTGAGATCATAAAACTAGTGTATGCTTTTTTCCTAAACATTTTAAAGATATTTAGCATTTAAGGCCTTAATCTGTAAAAAATTGGTTTTTATGTTGTGGAGAAGAGATCAAATTTAATATTTTAGAAATATCTAGTTATCTGTATATTAGTTATTAAATAAACCATTCTTTCTCCCTCTGATCTTCAATGCCACTTCTGTCACACAGAAGTTCCTCTATGTGAGGGTATATTTCTAGGCTTTCAGTTTATTCTGCCAGTCTTTCTGTCTTAATACTAAATCACACTGTTGTAATTACTGTAGCTTTAAGCCTTGGTACCTGATAGGACAATTCTCTTCACCACCATTTTTTTATTGAATCCACTGAATTCAGTTGGGAGACAATTGACATATTTAAAATATCGAATCTCCACTTCCATGAAAATGATGTATGTCTTCGTTTTAAGGCTCTTTTTTTAATGAAATGTTTAAAGTTTAAAAATATACAGAGCTATTTATAAGGTGAGGGATACCTGTTACACAAATAGGTAGTGAAAGTATGAAGACATGGTGAGACTGAGAACATCAAGTTCAGAGTGGAGGTTCCCTCTGTGGAGGTGGCAGGGGGATTGTAGAAGGGGGCACACATGAACCTTCAGCTGTATTGGGGATATTTATTTTCTAATCTACTGTTGGGGGGCATTTATTATTCTTTATGTATAAGGCTCTTCTTTAATGTCTCTCAGTAAAGTCTTATATAGTAAAGTAGATAATAATGTACAAATAATGACAATTTTGTTGCCTCTGTTCCAATCTTTGTCACATTTCTTTCTTTTTCTTGCCTTGCCACACTAACTAGGCTCTCTAGCACAGTGTAGAATGGAAGTGATAGTAGCAGGCATCCTTGTCCTTTTCCTGATTTTAAAAAAGAATACTTTTAATGTTTTACTATTAAGTATAACATTTGCTGTAGTGTTTTTGTTAAATAACCTTGTACTAGGTTAGAGAAGTTTCTTTGATTTTTAGTTCAAAGTTTTTAAAAATCATGAATGTATGTTATATTTTGTTGAATGTTCTTTCTGTATCAAGTAAAATGATCATGTTTTTCTCTTTTTAATCAAGTTGAAAAAAATTTACATTCCACCATTATATTCCTGAGATAAACCTGACTTTGTCATAATGTATTATTATCTTTTAAATATATGCTTGATTTGGTTTTCTATTTTTACATCTGTTTTTTATTTTTTAATGATTTTGCTTGTAATCTTTATTGCTTGTACTATCTTGTCCAGTTTTTGCCATTAAGGTTATTCTTACTTCATACAAAGAGTTGGAAAGCGTTCCATTTTTCTCTGGAAGATAAAATGGAGAAGAGTTGATTGAAGCTTTATTTATTCGGTCCATGACTACTTGAGAAAACTTGTCTGTAAACTGTTCTTGTTGGGAATATGTTAAACACCAATTTGGCATCTTTAATGGTTTCTTTAGGTTTTCTGTTTCTCTTCCCTTGTCCCCTCTTTCCCCTCCTCCTCCCCCTCCTCCTCGTCCTCCTCTACCTCTTGACCCCTAACCCTTCCTCCATCATCATCATCATCATCAACTGGGAACAAAGACCAAATAATTTTTATTATATCACAGGCTACCCCCTGGTCTTTGACTAGGCATCCCTGCAGTAAAAGAATCCTAACAGTTGAAAGATGCTAACACATTACTAGTCTCATTCAGTCATTAACAAGAAGTTCATTCCATCATTCTGTTGTATTAATGTTTATATAAAGTTTTCTTCCAGGGCAAGGCCATTGAGATTTGAGGTTTCCATTCAATCTTATCAGGTTCCAAAAGCAGGAGTGGTCTCAACAGTATATGAGGCATCTGGTATAATTGATCTTAGAGACAATGTCTATTGTGCTCTGAGCCTCTTTCAAGGTATTAATGTAATATTGGATCTCCCTTGTTATGTAACTCATTTATTCATTCTTTTACCCTCAGCTACTATCTCTCCTTCTTTCCATTTATATCCAAATGTTTTTCCACCTTTGGACTGAAATGGAAACATTAAGTTTGGCCACAGTTGGTTTAGATTGGAGTCTAGCAAGTACCACCCCCTCAGTCACTACCATTAACCTAAGGTGAGGTTATATAGGTACAGAGCTAGTGGGCTGTTTTTACCTCTAGGCAATACGGCTACATTCACCATTAACCCCAATTCTGCCAGATGAGGTGGAAGCACAACTGATCACTCTCAGGAATTCTGACATAAAGGTTTAATAGTAGAGTTACAGTTTCTTGCTTTGGAAGAATCATCTCTGCTTCTGGCACTTGTAGTCCTGGCCCTGTATCAGGTAGATAAAAAAAAAAAAATTAAGGTGATGTAGGGAAGAAAATAAAAACTACAGTTCTCATACCAGCATCACTTTCCCCCCAGAGGTACCAGAAGAACAGAAGAATCTATTCAGTCGAGACGTTCCCTTAAGCCTCCTCATGTGAAATATGGACACACACTCATGAAGGCATGCAGGTCAGCCCTTCATGCCTTTATCTCCACCCATTTTTGACAGCAACTGTTTCAACTGCCTGTGCCAATTATCTATTAAACCATTGCTCTGAGGGCAATGAGCAACATGATATGTCCATTCAATGTGATGTCTCTGCCTACTGTTGAATACTATGTGCTACAAAGTGTGTCCCTTTATCCAAAGAAATGTAATTTGGTGGCTCAAGTTGGTAGAGTATCTTCTGTTTGAATCCTCATAGTATTTTGAGCATTTGCATCCACCCCCACATATGCAAAGCCAAATCTGGAGTTAAGAGTCTATTTCTGTTAGGAGCCATTTATAGCGCCCCCCCCTCCTCCTCGCCACCTCCCCAGGGCCACCAGAATTGATCCAATATAAACCACTTGCCAGTTAAGTGTGGGGTGGAGGACTTTTCCCTGGGGGAATCCTCCCCATAGCCATCTGCAACCCCTGTCTCTCTTGTTGGCAGACAAAACAGTTCTTGTTGGGGCTTTGTGCCTCAGAGGATGTAAGAGGAATATGTCTAGATTCAACTCATCTCTGTATATCTGCAGCCCCCCATGTCTACTCATTTTATGGACCCAGGCTGCCACTTCAAGGCAGCGCACCAAAAGGTGCACTTCGTAGTTCCAGTCACATCCCAAACCTGGAAGGGAAGTCTTCTGATGGGCATCAACATGTCCTACTTTAGTGTGCTCCATAAATCCCCCGAGTGATTTCCATAGGGCTGTGCCTTATAAGGCATCGTTCTAGTCCAGTTTTCCATTGCCCATGAGTCAGGAAAACAAACATGTGCTTTTTTACCATTGTTCATTTCTTCCATCACTGCCAGGAGAACAGCGTGCAAGTCAGCCCACTGAGCTGATCTGTTTTACGTTCTATCAGAGGGGTAGCCTTCCAAACAGGACATTGTTTATTCACCGTGAAACTGTCATTCATAAACGAAGCAGCTCTTGGTCAGTTGAGAGTTATTCATAGAGCACTATCCAAGTGATAATAGAATCTAGCAGCTCCTCACTCAGTTCCAGAATCAGCCCTGTGGGAAAAGAGGCTCCTGTTTGTGTTTCCTCCTTGCATTCTCCTTGTAACAGGATTCCCATGTAAACCATTTCCATTTTGTTATGGAACACTTCTGAGCCTTGCCTTCCCTCATTAAAGTGTTTTTCTGACATCACCCAAGACATCATGGGCATTTCAGGTTTCAAAATTATTTTATGTCTTTCAGTTATCCGTACAGCTTAGGTTAATGTCCCAGAGCAAGCTTGTAATTGCCTTTCAAATGGAAATTCTCTAGTCCAGTATCTTACTCATTGTCCCTGGTTGGTGTTCACAGGCTTTTGCCATAATTCTCAGTCCGCTCCACATAGGGCTCTTGAACAGAGTTTGTTCTTACTGACACTCCAGCTTCTTTTCCACACTGTGTGGGCTTTGGCAGACCTATTTCAATTTAGCATGTCCAATTAATATATGGATATATGTTAAGGGCAATTTACATGCCTTCTGTTTTACTTCTAAGGGAAGTATTCCCCATTTAAACATAATATTCATTCCCATAAAACATTCAGATAAAACCTTTTAAAACATTCCAGCTTTCACCCAAACTTCCACCTTAATTCTATCAACCTTAACGTTTTTTTATAAATATATCAATCAAATTGTAGCCTTAAGCCTTTACCAAAGGGTTTTGGTACCACAGTGCTTGAGGCTCCTGCATAAAGGGGTTCCAGAAATGTCTCCACCCTCTGACCATTTTACCCACTTTTGTGCATTGGGCTTTGAGTCCCCAGCAGAGGGTTGAGCTAAGAGACACAAGCCCTTTTGTCAATTTTTTATGGTGACGTTGGTTAACGAAATCCAGTATGTTTCAGGTATACAATTTAACAGTAAGGTGTGTGTGTGTGTGTGTGTGTGTGTGTGTATACATATATATACACACATATATGTGTATGTGTGTGTGTATAATGTTAAGTGTTCACCTCCCGTAGTTAGATTTCTTGTCTGTCACCACGTATTTGACCCCCTTTGCTCCATCTACCTCCCTCCTTCCCGCTCCCCCACACTCTCTGGTAACCACTAGTCTATAGTCCATGTCCATGAGTCTATTTGTTTGTCCTGTTCATTTGTTGCTTTTAGGTATATATCCCACATAGAAGTGATATCATGTGATTTTCAGCTTTTCCTGTCTGGCTTATTTTGCTTAGCATGATTATCTTGATGTCTATTCATGTTGTTGCAAATGGCAGTATTTCATCTCTTCTTATGGCTGTGTAATATTCCATTGTATACATGTACCACAGCTTCTTTAGCCAATCATCTATCGTAGGACACTTTGGTTGCTTCCATGTCCTGACCACTGTAAATAATGCTGCTGTGAACGTCAGTGTGTGAATATCTTTTTGGATATGAGTTTTCGAGTCTTTGGGGTAAATATCCAGTAGAGGGATTGCTGGATCATAGATTAATTCTTAGTTTTTCAAGGAATCTTCATAGTATTTTCCATAGTGGCTGTACCAATTCATAGTCTTATCAGCGGCATATATGTTTTGTCAATTGTTATCTTGATTAATCTGCCTGACATTACCCTAGGTGGTTCTGGGTCTGATTTCTCATTATGGTATTTGCCTTCCCTATGTTTTGCATTTCTCCAAACTCGGGTAAATAGACTAAACTTGTTTGGGAACCTTTAATATAGGGGAATCAGCAGAGGTCCCTTGGTCCACCCAATCTTACATATGCTATTTTAAGACCCTTGTTTCAGCCACATCAATGTTCACTTTATTCATCCCATTTCTTGATAGCCATCCAAAGATTTCTACCCTGCTACAGTCAGTTCCTTGACATTTCTCTTTCTTTTTCCTCTCTGTTTTGCTCCTATCAATATTGGCTTTGTTCGCCTGATTTCTTAATAACTGTTTAAAATTTCCACCCTGCTGGGATGAGTCCCTTGACTCTCTCCTCTGCTTCTTTGCATTTTCTTGTTAAATAGTCTGTTTTTATTAGCATCTGTGAGATTCATGAGGGGCAGCTGGGACAACAGATCTGACTATTTGATTTTGTGGCAGTGAGGTTATATGCGTGCTGATGCAAAAGGGACCCGCAATATTCACCATGACCTCGGTAACAGGCCTATGTGGGTGAATACCCTGATTACCATACTGCCAACTCCACGTGGCCTGGGTATGAATCATATCAACTGCTGCTTCTGGGGTGCTCTGCCTGGCGTTTGTAGGGGGAGTTCTCCTTTCCAGGGTAAACAGACTTTACAGTAGCTTTTACCCAGTCCACCAGGCTGGCTCTTCCCTCAGGAATGACCTGTGTGTCTGAGTCATGCATAGCCATCTCTAATTGTCTCATAGTTAGCTGTGGGTCCTGTATCAACCCACACACATCCTTCCACTCTGCAGCATTTAAAAACAAAGATACTGCTCCTAAATTACTCTCTCAAGCCCTTTTAGTAAAGGTTCTTCAGGAAGCCGGTGATACCAAGCTATAAAATGAGACAGCTCCTTCACATCATACCCCCGGGGGCAGTAGTTTCTTGGTTTCCCCCACTACCAGCACTTTACTTTGGTGACCAGATGTCTTAGAGATGCTTTTTGTTGTCCCTGCATAGCTTTTCTCCTTTCTGGGCAGCTTTGAAGCTAGCTCAGCAGAAGCTCAGATTGACCAAAATATGAGCATGGTCCAGCATCAAAGTCTGACCCAGCACTTTTATTTTAGCTATTATGGATGACGATAACTAAGAGACTGATATTTCACTTTTTTTTCTAATTGAATTCAAATTCTGGAGTTCCCATGTCCCCCTTTTCAGGTTTCATAATTTGTTAGAATGACTCACAGAACTCAGGAAAGTTTTTTACTTGCTGTCAGTGGCTTATTATAAAGGCTACAACTCAGAAACAGCCAAACAAGGAGATGCATTGGAGAAGGTGTCTGGGGAGGGATGCAGAGCTGTCACGTCAACTCCAGGCACACTACCTCCCAGCACCTCAGTGTGTTCATTGACATAGCAGCTTCTCTTTTTCTTCATGAATCAATTTTTGTTCATTTTTATTCTCTAGTAATAATTTATCCTTTTTTATTTTAAATTTATTTTTATTATAGTATAATTGACATATTAGTTTCAGGTATACAACATAATGATTCAGTATTTGTATACACTGCAAAATGATCAGTACAGTAAGCCTAGTTTCCCTGTCACCCTATATAGGAATAATTTTCCTAGGCTTTTAGTTTATTGACATAAAATCTGAATGTTTCCTCTTTAATCTCTGCTATATCTGTAGTTTTTTCCCCTTTCGTTACTAATAACTACTAATTTGTGCCTTCTCTTTTTTCTCCTTGATTATTTTTACCTAAAGTGTGTCAATTATGTTACTCTTTTTAAAGAACTTTTATATTTGTTGGTACTTTTTATTATATATTTTTTTCTGTTTTATTAATTTCTGGTTTTGCTTTTTACTCTTTGAGCTCATTATTTTACACACTGCCCAAATATTAGCATCTTAAGCATTTGAGTCTTAGCTTTATCTCACAGGTCTTAGTATCTGGTATTTTCATTTTTCACTTCTAAAAATTTTTTTAAAAATTCACTTATTTTGACCATTTGTCCTGCTTTTCTCCCTCTTTTTTTCCTTTTTACCGTCTTTGAAATAATTGAAATGTTTTTTCTCATTGCCATTTTCCCACTTAATTAGTATATGTGTTATATGCTCTGTTTTTTTTTTTTTACTTAATGGCAAATTTCGAGGTTTTAGTATGAACACTTCATTTTATGTTAATCAGAATCTTCAAAATACAGATACTGTAAAATGCTTTGACTCTAGTCACTCCTACCGTGGCTTACTTGTTCTAGTTGTTCAGAGTTTTGGTAATCCCTCAACTTAGATATTTTATTGTATGCACTTGGTTAATGATGGTGTAGAAGGGAAGAGTGACATATAAACAAATAATTACAATAGGAAGTTAAACTGTCAGTGAAATGGATAATTGCTCTGATGGATATAAAGATCAGGTTACTATGGACGCATGTGAAAAGGACTCTAGCGAGTCATTACAAGGGGAAGGGACATTCTGAGTAGAGGAAAAGGGTATATACAGAGACCTGTGAAAACATGTCACATTCAGTGAATGAATTGCCAGCAGGTGACTGCATATGAGGTGGTAAGAAATGAGGCAGGAAAGGCTAAATCATTGAGGAGCCCTCATATGCCATGCTGAGGTATATCTTAAATATGAAAATAACTTCTTTTATGCATTCTTTTATTTACTTTGGGTATCAAAGAAAAATTTTTTCTAAAATATTGAAATTAAAAAAAACATTCTTGAAGAAGAAAACTACCTTTATTTTTTGATTCAGTTAAGAAGTGTGTCACATTTTATCCAGTCTTGAAGGGAACACAGAACTGGAAAGAAGAATAAACATAGAACGCCCACAACAAGTGGGTGGTATTTGTGGTGAAGGAAGAATAAACCATGTCTATAGCAGTCTTTCAGTGTCTAGTAGAAGAGGGAAATTTTATTTTCACTTCCCATGTAAAAGTTTTATCAACGCAAGCAAATAGCCAAAGGTGCTAGTTTCCATTATGTAAAGTTGTGTTTTCTACAAGATTGAATATTTTTCCCCACCCACAATAAAGTAGCTCAGCTGTTAGGGATTTGATGTGACTGCCTAAAACCCTGTGCCTTTCAGTCTAGGTCCAATCAGGAGACAGATTAGACCACACAGTAACTTAAAGATAAGAGTAATGTGAAGAATTATTAAGCTGTGCTAGGAAAGTAATGACATGAAGGAGGAGCTAACAGGAAGGATACTCTAGGAAGGACAAACTTGGAAGGGGGCCCCCTTCCCAAGACTGAGGTTCAAACTCAGTGAAGAAAGTGCTTGCAGGTCATTGGATAGAGGAGGTCAATGGGTTGCCTGGGCCAGAGCTGATCCTCAGTCACCGGGCAGGAGAAGAATCTTCCAGGAGAAAAATCTTCCAAGCTGTGGGTGGGGAGCAGGCATACAGAAGTTGTCAGGTGCCTTCATGGGTTTGAGATCTGCGTATGCACTCTCCGTGCTAGGAGTGCCATGTGAAGATGACCACTAACCCATTACTGAATACTGCTTACTGTGCACGTGTGGCTGGGGAAGTGTACCACCAGATGTCCTCACATATCCTCACTACTGATCAACCGTGCAGCAGGAGCAAACAAAACACGGTGCACACCTGAACTGGGAAGCCCCTTCCTCCTTCAGTGTCTCTGCAGTACCCTCTACTGCCAAAGCCGAACATTGCACTCACTATAAGAGAAATGCTGATAGACCATAGATCATACAGATCATAGACCATGTCCTGAGTGAACCCCGAGCTGAGCGGCAATAAATAGATAACTGGCACAGGATATGACTGCCTAAAACCCTGAGCCTTTCACTTGTGTCTGGCTCATAATTGAGAAAGAAAGAAAAAAGCAGCCCCTGACATACAGGGTAGCTCTCACAGCTAGGCCTCACTATTATTGCTAGCTGACTGGATGCTCACACCTAAGCCATGTTCTCCTAAAGAACATAAACATCCACTTGAAGCAAGGTCACTGTACAAACCTCAAAATACCAAACATCCTCCTCTCTCGCTAAATGAGTTACTGCCACTTCACTTTGTTACCAGTCACAGCTTTATCCCCACTTTAGTCTGCCCTCCTTGTAAATCAGGTTTATTGAGATGCCCTGTCATAGAATGGTCCCTATTTCTGACAGCATCCAAACCAAAACAGGTTTCCACCTCCTTAGACTGTCCCCAAAATTATCCAAACGAACACCAAACCCTTTAATAGATTCTCTCTAAACCCTCTAAGACATCCTGCAAGTTCTCCAGGGTATGTGTTCTCCCTCCCTGCAATGAGTAATAAACTTAAGTGTTCAAATACAGGTTTGTTCTTGGGATTTTTGACTGAAGAGAGTTGACAGAATAAATGAACACTAAGGATTTTTTTAACCAAAAGAATATTTAGAATATTTCCTCAAAAGCTTAAGATATCCAGAAGTTCAAGATGGGTGAGGGACTGGGTTTGGTGGTATTATAGTTACTTACCTGCATGTCTTCCTACTCCTTTTTTGTGTGTTTTGGTAAGACTGTTGCAATAAGAGGAGAAAAATTATAATATTCAGTAGCAGCAATAAATTTTGATACACACTGGGTGTGAACCTAGGCCCTTTGTAGGCAAAATGAGCTTAGAAGAATACCACTCTCCCCTGAGGAATCTCGCAGTGGCAGAGAGAGCCCATGGGGCAAATGCCTTAATGGAGTCCCGTCCCACTGGAGATGGGAGAGCTACTGTTAGTTTTGACTCTACCACAGTTTCTAAACCTAGAGCATTCAACAGATTTCAGAGGTTTCAGGTCAGCTTCCATCTCTAACCCTACCCACATGATGTAAGATCCTTGTCTCCTAAAGCTCAGACGTGCTGGTCACTAGCAGAGTAATAGGTGATTGGTCGTCTGATCCCCTTTGACTACCTAACGCTCCACCTTCAAAGAGTACCAGACCTTATCAACCCGAATTCTTCTCTGAGCCTGAGCTGATCTAGTGCTGTCTGTCTGTCCGCATCTGTCTGTGTCTCCTCGTGTTCCTGTATCATCACCTCAGGTCAGCTCTTTGGGTTCATATGATCTGAACCAAAGTGGCCTATTTAAATTCTTTGGTTTTCTGCCCTACTGGGACACTCACATGGTTTGCTGCAGAAATATTAATGTGTTTGATTACAGGTTGCTGCCCTTGATATTTCATGTGTATGGTACATGCACAATGTTATTATTTTTTAATTTAAAAAATCTGAATTCTGAAATACGTCTGCCTCCAAGGGATTATAGACGTATGTATAGAGCATCTATGGCACAGTGTTTTAAGAGATTACTTTATTTGTAAGTATGTGAGGTGATGAATATTAACTTATTGCAGTAATCATGTTGCAGTACATACATGTATCAGATCATCATATTGTGCACATGAAACTAGTTCAGTGTTATATATCAATTTATATCAATAAAACGGGCAGGAGGGCCCTTTAATGTTGTAGATAGTTTTTAGTTTTGATAAATTAGTTGCTGTAAACAAAACACAATTTAAAAAACCTTAATTTTCTGCTTTCTCTTTATTTCTAGATTTAATAATTCTATAGTTGGTTAAATATAGGAAGTGTAGCTGTGAATGCATATATCTATTGATTTCTTGTACCAACAAAATGAAGGCTAACATAATCAGGATAACTATAGATTATAGCCGTGGTCATAGATACAAGGAAAAAAAGAGCCTCTGAACTGGGGATTGTATAGCTATGCATATATACAAAAAATGATCAGTAGTGATATTCTTATACATTTTTAAGGGGAGAAGTGCCAAGAGCAATTTTATTAGTTCTTGTTTCCTCCTCATTTTAACGGACTGTAAATTCACATACCAGTGATTTCAAAAGGAATGAATATGATGACGTTTCCCACTTACCTGAGGAACCTTAAAACCATTCAAGTCAAACTATTTAACTTTTTAATTAAGGTGGGATGGAACTGACCTAGTTTCTAAATGTTCTTAAAGAATGATTATAAACACAAGAGTTTTTTTCTGGAAATTGATATTTTCAAGCTTAATGCAGTGATTATGTTTTTACTTGGAATCTTCCCCTCCGTTTTTCCTTATTCTGTGCAGATTATCAACGCCTGATGACTGTGGCAGAAGGCATCACCACACTTTTGTTCCCATTTCAATGGCAGCATGTTTATGTACCCATCCTCCCTGCATCTCTGCTACATTTTCTTGATGCTCCTGTCCCTTATCTGATGGGCCTTCAGTCAAAAGAAGGAACTGACCGTTCTAAACTAGAACTTCCTCAAGAGGTAAAACTTATAATGAATGATGAAGCATTTGCTGTTTGTTGATTCAGGTCAAGGCTACTTCCATTATGTAGCATTGTCTTTGTCCAAACTGTGTCTCTGACTGTTCTGAATCTCCAAACTAGGTCTGGTGCAGAGCCTAAGCCATAGAATGCAGATCCTAACTCCTGGTTACTGTTGCATAGTCATTGATTAAATACGATCCAAAACAGAACAATGGCACATTTTCACAGCTCTAAATTTGTGAAGATGTAAACAATAGTAGTAGTATCTAGTTGCTTTATTATTCTAATAGCATTTCTTTCCCCATTCATGTTATAAGTTTTGTTTTTAAACAATACTGCCCAATTTTAACATCCTTTAAAATCACCGCATTAATTGAGGTGAATTTCATTCTTGACCTCCATCGAATGAAAAGTAACATCTTTCAGCAAGCTAGGGATAATGGAAATTTCAAATACTTTAATATTCTTTGTTTTCAGACCTAAGGCTAGTTATTAACTTTTTCTAAATGTCACCTTGTCTAGGTAGTTGAGACAAAAATTTTAACCCCTAGCTTTTAGGCCACCTTAAAGTTACTATGCTTTCTGTGTGTTATAATTCAAATGTCTAAAAAGAAAATAAACAGGAGTCTAACTCTGATCATTGTTAATGGTATTCAGAATTGCAGTGTAAAATGCTTGAAATGAAATATTGATGAGAGTGCCATGGCCTATTAAAATACATAAAATAGTTAATTACATTACATTATTAGCTGTTAGCACCTTTTTTAATAAAATCTTTCATGCCGTGCTTCACTTTTTTTCTTATTTTCCAGAGAGATTCCCATTTTAATAACTGAATTTAAAATAACACACTCAGCCACAGCCATTATATCCAGTAATGATTCCTGCAATCATCCATTGCTTTCTTTATTCTAATGAATGTTTCTCTACCAAAATTAACATTTTTGTTCAGAGGAAAATAGCTTAATTCTGATCACATAAAATAAACATGCAAACTGTCTTGCTCTTTTTGAGTTCTCTGCTTGGGTCTCCCTATTATATCTTTCCTCTGTTACCTGAACTCTCTTATTTTCTCTTTTATTGATTTAAACTAAGTATCTTGTTGTTTCAAAGATGTAGATTCTTTAAAATTTCAAGGAAGAAGAAACAGACTACCCAAATGCATTTTGTTTTAAAGACTTAGTGACATGTTTCAGTTGCTTGAGTGTCTGTCCTATTTGTTAATGTTAATCAAATGATATTTTATAAGATAATTTTTATAAATGTCTAAATATTATCTTTCCATTTTTGCATGCGTAATAATTGTCGAGAATTTTTAAATACCACCTTGATGTATTTGTAGTTAGGAAATTTTTCTGACTCTGACTCTAAAGATAAATTTAATGATTTTTACAAAAATAACTGTGATTCTTATTTTTCGCTCATTAAATCAACACTATTTAATAAACATACTCATCTATAGAGTAGAATAACATAAAATAACCTGAACCAGCTGTCAAAATAGCAGTGATTCTGTATAGAAAGTATAAATTAGTACATGACTGTTTTAGAAGAATATGTTAACCGTATGTCTTTGCTTTTGTATCATTTTACAATGAGATGAAATAATCTACTTCACATAATCTGGGGGAGGAAGTAGGTATAAAAATAGCCTTTAAAAGTGATTTAAATACACTCACTAGTAATACTCATCACCTCCCTTTGTTCCCTGAAAATTGTAAAATAAAATAATAGCTAAAAATAATGACAGAGCTTCCTAGAAAATGTTTACGAAATGATTATTTTAAGAAGGTACAATTTTAGTTGGTAGCTAACTAATGTAACTACATAGACTTATAATTAACCACCTACTCACTTTCCCCACGATTCCAAAATGAAAGGCACAGGTAGCCATTTGTTGCATTGTTTCTTGGCGGGCGGTGGTGAGGGAGTGGGGGAATGATGGTGGAAGGATATAGCACCAAGGATTAATTGCATAGAATCATGCTTCGCTTTCTACCATTCTTACTCATCTTTATAGTAAATGGTAGACAAAAAATCAAGAGACAACTGAAATGGAATTGCTTTTGCCACTTCGTTTTTGCTATATCTTGCCTTGAGATTCAATGGAGATGTTTTAAACGTTATCCTCTGGCTTGCCCTCATGCCAGCTTAAACTTCAGCCTTTAAGAAACCAGATCCCTTCCTCGGCATGGAGAGAGCTGCCCTGGCCTCACATTTCTGGATACTTCCTCTTACTGCCTACATTTTTGGGGGTCCACAAAATGACCATCTCCTTCAGCCTTATTCATTCATTCAGCGAATAGTCATCTCATATACTGCTAGTGTAGGGTACATTGGAAGACATCAGGATAAGTAAGAGGTGATTTCTACTTTCTAAAAGAAGTCATTTATCAATATTAACACAGGCCGAAGTATATTTTAGCAAGTGGAATGAATGAACTTAGAGGATATACAGAGGAAATCAAAATGCCTTTAGGATAGGGACATAAGAACATTTCATGGCAGAAGAGATAATTAAGCTTCAGGTCTTTTCTCTCTTTTGTGGGAATGTTTGTTGTTTTTCATTGGAAGTAATTGCAAATCATGAAGGCTTCTGAGCATTGCTGATCAGTAAAATTATAGAAATATTTAGTCCTAAAACAATATAAGATTGAGATGGCAAGTATATTTTTTGTTGTGTACTAATACTTATTGAACTCTTCTTGTAGAATTTTTTTAATTTAATGAGAATTTAAAAAATTTTTTTAATAAATGAGAATGGCATCAGAATACTCTGTTATATGGAGTTTATACGTGTTTTAGAAAATGGTTTTTTGACTTTTATTCAGTAAATTTTTTTAACACAATTTCATATTTCCTATTTCTACTTTGTGATAATCAAAACCCCAACTTGGGCTTTTCTCAGCAGACTTAGGAGGGTATGAGAGGCTTGTGTGAACATGAAGACAAGCCAGTATCTCTGGTGCTGGAACACCCACCTTGCCACACACTTTCAGCTCAACAGTGATTACATGAGTATAACAAGCTTTAAAATTTCCCCAAATGTATCATTTTTTCTTTTCATAGGAGAAGGCGGGGGATAGAAAAGGATAGCAGGAAGGCATTACTGAAGGAGACAGTACAAAATGTAAGTGGTGGGAGGTTGCCGTTTAACATTTAGATTAGCAAATTAGTGGATTTTTTTTTTTTTCATTTTTAAAGATATTGAATCATCTATTTGAGTTCTGGTAACCTACTTTCTCCCTATAAGCTTTTTAATATATCCTGCTTTATAGCAACTATAGAAACATAAAGATGTGGATTTAAAGAAAGCTGTAGGCAGCACTACTTACTGTCTTCCGCAAGATGTGACTTCCACTCTTTGTTTATGGAAAACTGCTGACATTGAAGATGAGGAAAAATGCATTAAAACTCCCACCAGGTTCTTTGAGGATGCATATCTGAGACAGGTGTCAGGAAGTCAGCTACCTTCTTGGGCCTCAGTTTCTTCATCTGTACAATTAAATGAGTTGGATTCAAAGGTTATTTCAAGTTTAAAGAAATCGTTGTTGGTTCTGTTTTTGTATGGAAGAATATCTTGAGTTTTTATTGAGCTTGACTTGGAATTTTGCTACACTTCTTGCTTTCAGTATCTAACATGCAGAAAAGGGATCAAAAGAGAAAAAGAGAGATTCAACTGTTTTCTCCCCTCTTTTCACCTTACTATGGCATTCTGAATCAGAGGACAGTGTGGATTCTTTCCCTGCTGATGGAGGTGGGGGGGGGGCGTGGGGAAGGAACATGAGGTAAAGCTTTCTATTCTGTTTGTTGACTCCCACCCCATGCCCTATGTTCAGGCCCTGAGGTAGCCAGGATCAGTTTTATGTGATGGGCTTCACTTTTGCACCCCGCTCCCACCTACCCACCCAGGAGCGGAGTTTTCCCTTACACTGACAACCCAGTTCCGATGAAGAGAGTCTGAACAGTAAAAGTAAAATACTGTTTTGGAGTCTACTATTATCAAGTACCTGAGGGATAATCAGAATTTTATGCAGGAACTGGGCCCTTGAATTTTCTATATCTACTTGAAGAATATTTAAAAGTCTTTTTATTCAAAATTTAGAGTATAAGCAAACTCCAAAAAACATTTTCGTTGATTTCTATCTCCTCTTTTCCTCAACTCAAAAATATCTCCTGAGTCATCTCTTAATTATCCAAGGGTTAATCATTTATATTTCTGCAAGGACCACCTCCACCATCTCTCTGTGCCTCCTGCTGTTTGTCTAATGACTTTGGAAATGGTTTTGTTGTCCAAGAGGTTGAAGCTAATTTTGAATAAAGTGAAAATTTATGGATTTTCTGTGAAGTGGATTGCTCTTCGCGAATTTCATCTGATTTGGGGGGTTCTACAGCACTTATTGTTAATTCTAAATTACAAATGGCTTTAGAGAAGTGGAGTGGCATAGAAAATTTAAGCTTATTCAGTGAGAATTGTACCCAGTGCCTTCAGTTTATAAGGTACTATCAGTCTGTGCACCTTTGCCCATATGGGAATGCTTAACGGATACCATATAATACAGAATCGTGCCCTGACTATAATAAAATGATGAGACACAGACAGAGAACATTACATATTTGTATTAAATATGGTATAAAGTACTCAATGAGGGGGAAATGCTGGCAATAGAGATTTATTTTAAAGAATAAAAAATTCTTAACCTTGAGAAAGTTTGCATAAGAGACAGCTTAATCTATGATTTTGTTTCTAATAGCAAGAATATTTTAGAACATAAAATGCCTTTATTTTAAAACCTTTATATTTCTTTTTTCTCTTTCAGGCTAATTTGTGTTTTGTGGATATTGACAACCATTTCATCGAGTTGCCTGAAGAATTTCCACAGTTCCCTAATAAAGTGGATTTTATCCAAGAACTCTCTGAAGTTCTTCTTCAATTTGGGATCCCTCCTGAAGGCAACCTAGATTGCAGTGAGAGTGCCACCAAATTGAAGAATCTGGTTCTGAAAGACTTGGTCAATGACAAGAAGAATGGCAATGTCTCCACTAACAGCATCAGCATGTACGAGTTGCTCAAGGGCAACGAAACCATAGCCCGCCTCCAGGCTCTGGCCAAGCGGACCGGTGTGACTGTGGGAAAAATGGACCTGTCCGCCTCTCTGGGTGAAAAAGAAAAGGATTTGAAACTACATTGTGAAGAGGCAGAACTGAGGGACTACCAGCTTAACGTACAGCTCCGAGAGGTCTTTGCTAACCGCTTTACACAGATGTTTGCAGATTACGAGGCATTTGTGATTCAGACTGCCCAAGACATGGAGTCCTGGCTGACCAACCGGGAGCAGATGCAGAACTTCGACAAAGTAAAAAGAACCATAGTTTCCTTTCCTATGGTTCTTAGTGGGCTGTGCCGCTTGGTTTTGCTAACTTTTTTTTCAACACAGATATTTCCTCTCTCCCTTTCCATTAATAACTCTTCTTTACCAGTATTTTACACTAGATAAGCAAATCAGCTAGCTCATCCAGCTGGTCATTGAATTGTGTATTAAATTGCCTTTAATCTCATTTTAAATATTTCTATATGTTGAAAATTCTTGAATTATAGGAACTGAAATCTCAGTTTTTTTTTTCAAGTCCGTTAATACTATCTGACCTAAGAGTTTCATTTACTCTTATTAAACGATGAAATCTAGTTAAATAAGTACTATTCCTTTTATAATAAATCCTTATTTTTACATTTTTGTGTTCAACCTATAATGAAGTCAGAAGTTGTCCATATAAAGATAACAAACAGTTTAGTTTCAGAGCTACATTTTTATCTTATTCTAGGATCAAAAGAGAAAGAGTGAATGAGTTAAGTTTCATAACTATAGGTCTAAGGCTCTGTTCCACTTTAGGTGACAGAAAATAGCACCAACTTTCTGTTGCCTGGCTGATGTTGACGCTTCTTTCTAAGGTTTACAATAGAATATTCTTCTGCCAGTTTTTCTTGACATACCTACTAGATTTTTTTTCCCCCAGACAAAAGCACTTAGGGATAGGATTTAACTCTTTTGGGTCACCAGGGTATAGTTCAGTCCCTTGCCTCTGTGATTGCTGAGGCATGATATTACTATTAGAATGAATTATGACTTTTCACTAAATGGTATCTTTATGTCATGAAAGATCTCTCAAAGGGGCTTGTACATTTTAAAAGGCTAATCCACAGTCTTGGAGCATCTGGCAAATAAATATTAATAAAAAACTTCTTTAAAGGTGGGTAGTAGAAAAGATTATTTTCTGATTTCATCAGATATTTTTTTTCAGACGGAGGATATAAACCATATTAAACAATTAAGTTCCAGTACACTTTATGTTTGAGAAAACTTCTTTAATAAATTAAGAATCCTTCATTTCTCTAAATGTATTCCTGCTCTTAGGTTTCTTTCTTATTAAGCTTAACTATTTTTTCACATTTTTTACTATCCAGCTCAGAACCTCTCTGTGTGCGCTCTCGATTTATCCTTGGGGC
The DNA here is from genome assembly GCA_030015415.1 of Cynopterus sphinx. NCBI lineage: Eukaryota > Metazoa > Chordata > Mammalia > Chiroptera > Pteropodidae > Cynopterus > Cynopterus sphinx. The sequence continues at coordinate 138,911,843 of CM057380.1, forward strand.
AATTCAAATTCTTATCTAAATTGAGCACTGGTACTTTCTTCCTTCCTAATCTTTATGTAGCTTCAAACTATAAATGGAATCTTTTTATATAACCCCTAGAGAAATGAAAGTTTCATGTTGGAATTCAGAAGGCTTGTAATCATCTAATTTTTCATGAGGAAGATTTACAGTACTATGACATAGCAGTCTGGCAAGCCAAGTCTTTGCTGACCCTAAATGTTGTTTTCTACGAGGGTCTGAATATCAAAAACCAGACATTTTGCCAATTTAGGAAAAACTCTTTGCTCTATAAAAAGTAAACTTGATGTTTACCTATAAAATATCCCTTGAAGAGGTGAACTGATTTCTAGAGACTATTGTCTCTTTCTCTGCCTATTTAGATTTATGTAAATACATCTGAACTGCAGAGGCACTTAAATTGAGTAAGTGGTTTCCTTAAGGAAGTTTTTAAAAGGCTTTCGAAATTTCAGAATGAAAAATAAATATGCTAGGAAGAATGTAATGAGTATTAGGGAGAGTAACCTTCTGTCCAACTTACCCTTCTACCTTTTCCATTCTGTCTTCAGCCATACTGCATCTGCTCTAAAGAATGAAAAAGTCAAACTAACCCAGCAGCTGAAATAGCAATTCACTTCCAGATTTCAGCTAGTACCAAACCAAGACTAGAATTCCTGCACACGCATAGACCTGAAGAACTGCAGAAAATCAAAGAACATTTTGAATTAAAAACTTACTGCAATTTACTAAACCACTCCATGCAGGAGACAAGCTGGTAGTTAGCAGGAACATGTGGCTGGTTGACATGTTTTCCAAAGGTTTGGCTTGCTTCAGATGGTTTTTTAAGCAATGCTGTTTTTAATTGTTAAGACCCAGACTGTTCTGTCAGCACAGGTCTGGAAGGAGTTTGATCTTGAATTAACAACTGATCCATCAGTGTCTGTAACAGAGTTGAGGCCTAGAAAAACATCCGTTTGAAGAAGAACAAAAAGATTGTGCCCATAAACACAGACCCTATTGTTTTTATTTAACGTTATTACTTATGTGTATATCATTACATCAGTTAATCACCTAACTGACTTAATACTTGGAGGTATATTGCAAAGGTTAGGACTAGAGAGCAGAAGAAATTACAGCTCATTGGGGATGGAGGTCAGATTTAATGGTAAGTGAAGAAGATGATTGATGATTGTGTAGCCACTGATTCACCATCTTTCACTAATGATACTCTCTTTTCTACATAATGGCCATGAGAAACAAAGTGTAAATCCAATTTGAAAGGTAGGATCAGTGATAAAGACCTAAGTGACCTGTGATAAAGACCTAAGTGACCTAAGTTCCATGAATTTAGAATAAAGGATGGAAACGTGAATTTTTAGGGATTTTTGAATTTCAGAGGTGTCAGTTTTGTATAAGGTTTAAAAAATGACTTTAGCAACACATAATTTTTGAATTTATCATATAGTATTGAGATGGTATCTTTGCACTAATAATTTTTTAATTATCTCATTACAGGCTTCCTTTCTGTCTGACCAGCCTGAGCCATACCTGCCATTTCTCTCACGCTTCATTGAAACACAGATGTTTGCCACCTTTATTGATAATAAAATTATGTCTCAGTGGGAAGAGAAAGATTCTTTGCTTCGGGTCTTTGACTCTCGGATTGAGAAGATAAGACTGTATAATGTAAGGGCACCCACTTTGAGGACATCTATATATCAGAAATGCAGCACTTTAAAAGAAGCAGGTACATTTGCCATTCCTTTTAAAATTAACTTAAAATCCACCATTATTTGTTTTCATACGTTATCGGCCTTATAAACCACAAAATTAATTTTTAGTTTTAGACTTCCTGGTTAATCTTTGTACTATATTAAGAGGTACTTTCATTAGTTGTATTTCCTTCTGTTTCTGAGTTTATGTCCATCCCATTCCTACCTGATGTTCCTCTTAGAAAAAAGCAATAACAAATTAAATGAACGGAGTTGCTATGGTTTTGGTCTTATTCTATCTTGCTACTTATGTTGCCTTTTTACTTCTCATTTTTCTCTTTATCCAGGAAATCATAAGTATTAATTAATTTAGAATATTAAATCTGAAATGCTGCATGATTTACATAACTAAATGTTTATTTTAGTGGTACCATTAATTATAATAGCTTCATTTATTGAAATTAAATATCTGGATTCTTGTATTCAAATTAGAGGTTTCCCAACTCAGACACAGTTTTTCTCTCAAAGAGAATTATGAGTCTTGGCTAGTCCTATCTAGCAGTGTAATATAGGCCACCAAAAAAAAAATCATATTAATAGTCAACATTTAATGAGTATTTACTATAGCAGGTATTATACATGCCTTCTTGCACATGATCCTAATGCTGAGGCAGGTAGAGGCACATTTACTTTTGTTTTATAACTGTCCTCATTTTACATTTGAGAAAACTGAGTAAGTAACTTGCTTTGCATAGCTAGTAATCGGTGAAGTCATGATTTGAACCCTGTTTAATTGATTCTAGACCCTGAAGCCATACTACTGGGTTAGCTGTTCATTCAATAAAGAAATGTGTAAAATGTACCAATCCACACGATTTTATACATTTATACTTGATTCGCCAGATAAACTGATATTTATCACCTGAGTGTCCCCTTCTTTTATACATTTTCCTTCAAACATAGGAACTATTTGGAAGCAGTTTTTCCTCTGGAGAAAAAGGAGACAGCAAGTGGGGTTTCTTTGCTCTGCCTCTGTTGCTTGTCTTTCTCGCTTATTTAAATAGATCAAAGTCACAGGTCTTGCTTGTGAAGTTGTAAGGAAAGAAGTATGTAAATGATGTCTTTTATGTAGCCTTAGCAGTTTCTCTGATAACTTGCTGGAACATCATCCTACTGTATTCTCACTTACGAGGGTAGATCCTTGGAGCCCTTCAGGAAGTGGCAGTTCTGTTTCTGGAAAGTGAGGGAGTAGAATGAATGAAATTGTCTATGCCTCCTCAGAGAATAGTGTGACTTTCAGTGCTTAAATGGCCATATGAATAGTATAATGCTGATTTCATTCCTCCCTTCCTGGAGCTAAGCACTGATTATACTTTGTATGCTTCCAGAAAGTCTCTTCAATTAAAATAGATTTTCTCTCAGCCTCTCAAAGAGTTTGATACTCCCACTATCTTGACAGAAATTATATAATACTCTTAAAATTGTACCATTACAGATTTAAGATATATGAAAATGAGATTCAGCCAAAGCAGTAGTCTCCCAGGAACTTAAATTTATCAGACTTTTCAAAATAGTTAAAGGAGGCAGCTGGCTGTGGCTGTGTCTATCTCTCAAAGAGGGTACAGTTACTTCTTTTATCGAGTCAGATTGTCTTTCCCCCACCTCCAACAAAAGCTATAGAGGTTTTGATTTTGTTGTTAACATTGGATTTTTATTGTGTAACTGTTGTTGTTTTGCTTTTGTTTTTGTTTTTCCTATAACTAAAAAGAATTTTGATTTGCAGGTGAACTCTTTAGGCAGAGGCTATCTGCTGTTGACATTGTGGCACCAGAACCTCATGATTTCTGTGCAGAAAGGCAACAAGTTGATAGTAATGCAGAGTTTTCTTTTTCCTTTCCAATCACAGAAAATAATATTGGCACAAACCCTTGAAAGTATAACCACAGGCCCATGACTTCTCAAAGCAGGCATTTAATCATTTCTGAATGTTCAGTGTTCACTTGTGATGTAATCATAGAAAAGTAACATTGCATTGTGTCCCCTCTGACAGTCTTAAATGTAAACCCAAGAATAATTTATTGTGAATTATAATTTTTATTTTTAAAAAGCTTCCTAACTAAAAGAGAGTAACTCAATATTAAATACAGTGGAAAAAATGAAGCTACTTTTTATTTTTTCCTTTCATAAAACAGAGGCACTCAATTGGCAGAGATGGAATTTTGTAGTATTTCATGGAACATAAAATTGGCAGGAACTTTAGAAAATTCCATGCTATAAACTAAGCATTATGTTGCCTAAACCATCTGTTAATTGTGTTTTATAAATATTCGAAAGCATTGAGAGTATAGATAAGGTTGTAGAGAATCAGGTGGCATCATTGAAAATTAAATATCATTTCACATTAAAACATGGCATCCTTTGCCCAGCATAGAATGTATGGATTATATTTCAAGAGAAGTTACAAGTTATTCTTTAAAAACAAAATTAAATTCAAAAAAGTTTTGGATAAATTTTTATGGGTTATGAATAAAACTTAGAGAAGTTTAAAGTAGATATTTAACATTAAGTGATAGAGGGTAATAGTGGTTTCTTCAGTGCTTACCTTAATACCATCATCAGACACAAACAGCTGGCTTGGGTGAAGCACTGAGCTCTCGTAACATGGTATTAAGCATGTCCTTTTTATAAGAGTAGTATGTGTCATGGATAGATCCCTCCTGCCCCCCAAATATTTTTTAGGCTTTGTATAGGGAATAACAAGCAGTACTCAATCTGTTGATATAAAAGGGACAAAATAAATTGATTCTGTGAAATATTTATAAAAATACTTTTTTACTTCTCTCGGATCCTAAGATTAGCATTTCCCGCAGTTTGTTATCATACAACCACAATCACTGCTTGTTCTCCTCTTTTAGTAATTTCTAGGCAAGGGATAGGATGCATAGTCTTGATTCTCAAATATTACATTTCTTCTTTAAAATTCAGTTGATAAAATCATTTAAGATTTTTTACCAGAGACATAGTTTACTGTTGCTTGGATTTTTGAGACATCCTCTTAACTTTAAGTGGTTTAAAAATAGATAATTCCTATCATTAACTTTGCCCTATTTTATTCTTCAGGAGGTCAGTTTCTTATCCTCTGGACATTTTCTAAATGCCTGCTTATTTTATTTTTCTCTGCATCTGATTTTCCTCTTGATCTAATAAACACTACTAAGTGACTCCTACTAATGAGAATGTGACTGTTACTAAAAGTAATAAACTTCACATAGTTCCTTGTTTCTGCAAATGGAACTACAAATATTGAATGGATCTTTCTACAAAGAAGAAAAGTAATATAAAGCATCTGCTTGCTTTTTCTTTACCTTTACTTGGCTTTCAGGTCAAGGAAAATATTTTATTTGCCATCATTTTCTTTAATGTTGTACTTAGAACCATATTTTCATTAAGAATATTGAATTTCCCACTTTTAAAGGAAACTGTTGCAGTACCAAGTTAAAGCTTTTTCAGCTCCACTGCCCTGCTTTTGACAAAGGCAGAAATATGAAATTTAATCATCCAGTATTTACTGTAAATTAACCTTTTTATACTTATACTAATTTCTGAAGAGCTTCTGTAAAAATCTATTTCAGAGTGTCAGAAAGACTGAGTTCCTTGTTAGTGCATGAGTAGAAGAAGCATTATTTTTTAAGGCTTAGCCATGAAATGTTCCTAATTTATTACAAATTTAATTTATAGCCCAGTCAATTGAGCAGCGGCTGACGAAAATGGATCATACTGCAATCCACCCACATCTACTTGATATGAAAATTGGTCAAGGCAAATATGAGCAAGGATTCTTCCCAAAGTTACAGTCCGATGTCTTGGCAACAGGACCAACTAATAACAAGTAAGCACGTTCTTTACTTGAGTGGTTGGTTGAGGAATGAATGAAGTGTGCAGTGCTCTGCAGTTCTAATGGAGTAATGTTTAACCATTAAACATCTCATCAATCTGATTGCTTAATTCAAAGGCCAAGTTAATCCATTTGAAATATGGATTGACACTCTGAGTATTTGACTTTTAATTCCATCATGTGAGAAGATTCAAAGATGAGAGATAATTTTTTTTTAGGTAATGTGCCTTTGAGAATAGGTTCACTTTAAATGGCTGTGTTTAAATATGGTGCCAATACTGACTAACGGAATTAGAAAAGTTTTACTTTCATTATCTGTATTAGTTCACTTTCTGTATTAATTTCCTAGTAACAAAGTACTACAAACTCAGTGACTTAAACCAACAGAAAATTATTCTGTCACAGTTTTGGAGGCTAGAAATGCAAAGTCAAGGTGCTGACAGGGCCATGCTCCCTCTGAGACCTCTAGGGGAGGATCCTTCCTTGCCTCCTCCAGCTTCTGGTAGCCCCAGGCATTCCTTGGAATCCTGTAGCACAGCTGTCTTGTCTTCACATGGCTGTCATCTCTCTGTGTCTATGTCTACATTTCCCTCTTCTGGTAAGGACACCAGTCATGTCGGATTAGGGCTCACTCTAATGACCTTATTTTAACTTGATTATATCTGCAAAGCCCCTATTTTCAAATGAAGTCCCATTCACAGGTATTAGGTTAAAACTTCAATATGTCTTTTTGGGGGGACACAATTCATGTTTATAAAATATCCTGATTTTTTCAATCACTTTGATACAGGTAGACTATTAATTTTAATAGTTTTATGTACTTTTGGATAGCATTAGATTGTTCATTCATTCATTTGGCAAATATTTATGGAACCCCTATTATAATGTGAGGCACTGTCCTGTTCACTGGAAGTCTAGCAATGAGCAGAACAACAGAAATCCCCACTTTCGAGTAGGAGGAAAGAAACAAAAAAGAAATTTAATATGTAAAATAGGTAATCTGTCAGATAGTGATAAGATTAGTGATGAAAAATAAAGCAGGGAAGGTAAGTAGGGAGTGCTCAGGAGGAGAGGTTTCCATTTTAAAATCTTACTGGCACATTTTCTTGCTATTAATCTTATATATTAACTCAGGGTTTCCCATTTCCACACAAAGCCCCAAGCATTACATTTTCAGATTTACCAGAAAGAAAAAAGATCTCAAAATTAATCAGTAAAGAGATTTATAACCATGCCTATACAAATGATTGATCAACTGTTAAAGAGAATTTAATATGCTGGTTGTAAGGCAAAAGCAAATAAGCAACCTTTAATGATTCAATGAATGTGACTGTCTTTGGTAAAATTATGCTTAATAATTAAGTTTAATAATGCAAAGAATGAATTACTTAACTAGACCAGGAATGTGTGGACTTCACAGAAACTTTCTCAAGCAGGTGCTTATTTCTGTTTTGAAAATAAAATTAAATAGGGCATTTTTTTCCACAGAGTGAGATGCTAGTATAGTGAGATGCTAGTTATATCTTGTAAGTCAGTATTTATCCTTTTCTTTACCTAAAGCCTTTTACACTTTTGCCTGCAAAGGGAAATGTTCTCTCCTTTATATTCTACTCCTTCCCTTTATTATATAAATTCATTATCTGACATTTATGTTCTATTTCAGATTATTATTATGTATTTGAATCAATGTACCCAATAGCCCTAATTTTTTAAACCCTGAACAAATGCCACTGCCTTACACTGACTTTTCTTGATACAGGACTATTTCCAGGGCCTCTAGGTCAAAAATCTATACCTAAGCCTTTATACATTTTTTCATTGTTGTTGTTACTTGTATTTTACCCTTTTCCTTTACTTATTATATAAGTTTATCATCTGGTGTTTCTATTCTGCTCCAGAGTTGTTAAAGAAAAAAAATATTCATGACATTTGTTGAAGATAATAAGACAGACTTTATTCAAGGGAGGCCATGTGATAGGGACCACCGCAGTGGCGTTTTGCAGTGGGAAAAAGAGATTGGACTTAACATGGACTTAACAGATACAGCATGGGCAAGTAGAAATTTATAGCCAAGGAGCAGAGCAGAGGTCAATAGATGGAAAATTACTAAGAGGAATATTAAGGGTGAGGGGGGAGTCTGGCTAAACTGACATAACTGAGATTCTTGTTGAAGGCAGGCCAGAGTGAGTAAGCATCCCCTAGGGCTGGGAAGGATGAGGAACTGGATCAGATAAGAGTGATCATCTGAGAATTGAGGGTGGGTGGGGAGTCCTTCTAAACTGACTTAGCAGGGTTCTTGCTATTACTGCACTTTACAAGGAAGTGCACAGTTGGACCTAGGAGAAGTTTCAGGAACCTGATTAAAGTCTGGCCAAGCAGAAACTCCTTGACAGTGTCCTACTGTGTTTTCTTCCAGATCTCTTTTTACAGTTACCCCAATTTCTCTGTATCCTTTTTATAGTCTCACATTGACCCTGTGCCTTAGGGGTGTTTCCAAGAGTTCCACTTCTAAGGACTATCACTAGATCTTTGCACATTTTTTTTTCCTTATATAAACCTGTTCCTTTAAAAAAAAACTATTAAGAAAGGCTACCCTCCTTGGTACCATATTTATAATTATTCAGTGTTCCTCTAGCAGACTGAAACGAGATGATTCAGAAGCTTGAAACCGAAGGCATGCATAAATTATTTTAAAAGACACAAAAGAAGCAGCATTCTCATTTTTAGCTTTTTGTAGATTAGATACTTTATTAATAAAAAATTTAAAATAATAAAATATCAGTATGCAATATGACTTTTCCTGAATGGCAAAAATATAAATTTATTTGTTATATTATGTATAACTCTGTGCTGTCAAGGATATATACTCAAGCAAATATTCCTAAAATAGTGCAATGAAAACATAGTCAAGACCTGGGAAATTTTAAAAAATAATTTGATATAAAATGTTCATTTGAAAATTTAGAATAGTGGAAAGTGATGGGGTAAAACCACCCATAATACCATCACCATGAGATGTTAACATTTGGTAGTGTTTTTCATTGCATGGATCTTGGTGTGTGTGCACATTCACACTTTTTTTTTCTTTACAAAATTAGAATATTGTTTGTACAGTGCTGTTTCTTGCTTTTTCATTCATTATTGTATCAGATGCACTCTCCCATATTATTTTTAGAAACCTGATTTTTTTTAATGATTCTATTTCATTGTGTAGCACCTCTTACTATTGAACACAGGTTGTTTTGAGCACATTTACTTAATTGTAAGTAACTGTTGGTTGTAAATTCTGCTATTAACTCAAAAGATTTTTGGAAAAATCATGCATTTAGCATATTTTTGGAGTGAAAGATACATCCTGATTTTAGGAACATTTAAAGGCCAAAATGAATGTTGGAATAAAGGAAACAGAATGTGTTACTGCTTATATGCAGTGATGAAAACCTGTAAACTTAAATGTTAGGCTGCATCTCTGATTATTTATTTAAGGTGTATTCATAGAAGGGGCAGGTGATGTAGTATACTCTGCCAGTAAAATGGCTGACAGACATGATACAAACCCTTAAAGAATTTATAATAGGATTTTATAGAATATAGGGATAAGTAAGAATAACACACTATAGTAGGTACTGCAATTGGGGAGTATAAGAAGGGTAACTAATAGATTTTGGTGAAACATAGAACATGTCCTGTGTGCCATCTAAGCTATCTGAAAGATGAATAGAAGTTGGGAGAAAACTTTAGGGACAAAGTCTCAAAGGTGAGAGAGTTTATCCCATTAGAAACACTGAGGTAGTTGAAAATAGCTGGAGTTTTAAGGTAGAAGGAGTGATTAGCTGTACTAAATATAGCAGAGAGTTTGAGTAAGCTAGTAATCGAATGAATAATAGCCATTGCATATGGCAGGTAGAGATATTAGTGGCTTCTTCAGGAGCATTTTATGGGAAGAACTGGTTTGAGATAAACTAAAGATCCAAAGGCAAATCAGTAGAGACCTTACATCTAAACATTTCTCTTTAAGCATTGCTACATGAGAAGAGTTAAATATAACTATAGAGGTTCAAGAGGGATAAGCCTGGTTGTAAGCTGAAAGGAAATATTTAGTTTAGAGAGAAAAATTGGAGAGACAGCCCAGGAGGCGACTGATGGAGCAGGCTGAAGAAGGCAAGACAGAATCGGTCAGGGACACAGATGGAAGAAATAGTTTCGAGCTAAGGCCAGTGTATTTTATACTTAAGGGTTAGAAGAAAGATGAGGTGCCTGTGTGTATGTATCATTAAATAAAGGACAAGAGGAAGGAGGAAAGGTAGGTTATCAGTTGAGTGGAGACACTTGAGGGTAAAGCGAAAGATGGAATAGTCTTTGACAAGGTTGGGGGAGGGTTATATCTTAAGGGTAGGTAAAGTGGTTCATGGGTAGTCATGAGTGAAATAAAGAACTAACATACAAGGATATAAGATAAGGGAAGTGAGAGGGTAGTATTCATCCAGATTTGGAAGCTCTGTTGGACAGGTAAGATGGAAAAGAGGCGACATTGCATTTTTTAACCTCAGTTTTAAAAAAAGTGTTGATTGTGCTGGTGCACAGCTTTGTGAATATACTACACACCATTGAATTACATGCATCAAATGGATGATTGTATGGTATTTAAATTATATCTCAAAAAAGCCATTATATATTAAAAAAAAAAGAAAAGTGTTGCCAGCCTTTTGTTTTGAACTGTTCATTCTTTCTATTTTAAAGGTAAGTGGCCATGTTTGGGGGGTTTGGTGGTTTTCACCTACACCTTCTGTTTTTTTCAGTCGCTGGGTAAGTCGGAGCGCCACTGCCCAGCGCAGGAAAGACCGCCTTCGCCAGCCTTCTGAGCACGTGGGACTGGACAACGACCTGAGGGAGGTATGTGGGCCGCCCTCCTGGGGTGCCTCGTACAGGAGCCAGAACCAGGCTCACTCAGCCCAGCAGGTGTCATTGCATAGGTTCTTTCTCATCTTTTGAAAAAAAAAAACAGGTTTAATTGTATTCTAAAATAGTAATCCTTTCGTATTGCCTTATAGCAGAAAACACCCTTTCCCCCTCACTCCCATTTTTGTAATTTCAGAACGTCTGAAATAAGGCTCTAAAACAAGTCTCCTTGTGTAGCACATGTACAAGGCTAAGTTTAAGATACACTTTTGATCAATATGTCTCCTGTAGGGAAAACCTTTTTCACAAGTATAGACATTTCAAAGTTTCAAGCCTAATTTAAACTTAGTAAGTAGAGATGTATTTGCCTGTGCTTTGTCCTTGGCTTGCTGACACCATTTTTAAATTTATTTTAAAAAATTATTTTTAAATTAAGATCCTATGCTTTATTTGTATTATGTGAAAATAATATCATAATTATGTATTTGAATAGTACTAAATAAGTTGATTATTTCTTGTGATCAGAAGAAAAATCAGATCTGTTAACTATATTCTAAACTCTAATGTGTAGAAATAAAGCGCAAAGCATCATTCCAAATGAATACTGCTTTCTGTTGATGTGTTCATACATATATGATTTTAAACATTTTCTTAAGAACTGAAACATAACCTATCTAGTGCTTTTCTTTGTGTTACAGTATTTTCTTTTCCCTTTCTTTTGCTGTGACTTTATCATATGCATGCTTGTTTTGCTTGTCTTTTTCTCCCATATCCTCCTCTTTTTTTGCTTTTCTGTCATTGGCACTTCTCCGTCCTCTTAGCCTTCCGGGGAACTTTTGGTCTGTCAGAACTCCATGGCATTCTGGGAGTGGGATCAGGGTCCACCTCCTCCTGCACGACTTCCCAAAAAATCCTTCTCTGAGTGCTGCCTGGTATGTTCTTTGCCTGAAAGTGCTTTGCAGATGTTCTCGAACCTTGTCTTTGGTGTTCCTTGAATTATCCACACGCGTGAGTGCACAGACTTAGAATGCCTCACACCACCCTGTTGTGACGTGAACTCTCAGCCTCTACCTTTTGCTCTCCACCTCCTTGCACGTTTGGTACTTTTTCATGGTGGTGTGTGCTAGCACAAGTATGAGTAATTCTCTACCGTTGGCAGGTAAAACTAATTATTCAAATCTCTCATCTGTGGGATTTGGGGTGAGGGGGCAGATTTAACAAATTTTTTTTTCCACAAAAAGGAAATAAATATTCAGACTCCCTTTGATTTAAGCATTTTGTAGAAGTGATTCCTTTTCAATCAGCTCTTCTTTGGCTAGGTTTTACCTCCACAGCATTTTAATTTACCCTTTGTGGTCTATATTTTACATGGTCAGAGAATCAGGTCATCAGTAGAATCTTAGTGCTAAGGGGAACACCTGAGGTCATCCTGTCCAACTGGACATGATTTACCAAAGTCTAAAACTTGTCCAGAGTTAAATAGAGGCACAAAGGCAGAGCTGGGCCTACAGCCCAGGACTCCTGATTTCCAGGCCAGTATTCTTCCCACTCACCTTTCATACTAGGTGGCACTAAACAGCTACTTACCTGAGGGCAAGAATAACTTGGACGATTGGCCATATTTTTCCCATTACGACATATTAGCATAAATTAACTTTACAATGGTCTTCTCTTCACAACTCAATGCCAGTTAGAAGAATAGGATGTTTATTAGAAAATTAAGGGAGAGCCTGTACTAAAGAGTAGTTAGTTCTCAGTTTATTGACTAATAGGATATATTTTCACAGGTAGTTTCTAGTGGTGTTTGTTGCTTTTGGCTTTGACAAAAGAACATGGTAGAAATCTCAGAAGAAATCTGAGATAACTTCCCTTTGCAGTAAAATGGACTCTATTATAAAAATATTCCTTGTGAAATGTTTCTCGTTCTTCTCCATTTTTGTCTTAAAATACACCATTTCCTTCAGCTGCCTCAGAGAAAATCCCGTTTTTCTCATCACTCGTTTACTGTAAAGCACTACTCTCTTTTTGCAATGTGCAGAGGCAGCCTCACTGGCTATGAGGATGCCTGTGCTACTTTCTGTATCCTTTCTGTGCTTGTCGATGGAATGTTGCTCATTCTGCAGCTTTAGCAGAGATGATCAGGAGACTTCCCAGGTGGTTCACTATTGGCTAATAACTGTCCCCGCCCCCTGGGTAAGGTGCTGGGTGCTCAGTAAACATGGCCACTCAAAGGACAGCCATAATCTAGTTTGTTTGTGATTATAAAATAGAACATAAACTTTTAAATAGTGCTTAATTTTTAATCCAGCTATTGACTTTTAAAAATCTAATTATTCATATATTTCAGAGAAAAAGAGAATGCTAGAGACTCATTCCTACCTTCCTGACTAATAATGCTACTCCTTTTCTTCTAAGCCCACTTTGATACCTAACTTTTCTTTAGGATTGAGCCTTTCTCTCATTTCAATCATAGCGGTTCTCAATATTTACCTAAGTCCCAGAGACAATACCTGAGCCTGGAAGAGAAACAGAACCCTTTTAACATTCACAAATTAACATTTGTTTTTACTAACCTTTTGTCTCTGATTTGTAATGTTCCAAATAACATTCATACAACCTGAAATAATAGGAAGTGAAGGTATTATAATTCTCACATAAGATCCCTGCCTTATATATCTCAAATTGGTTTTTCTGAAACTTTTCATTTCCTGCTTTTATTTATTTGAAAATGAACCTTCAGGATGTTTCAGTAGACCTTGTTACACTTTATTTCCCTCGTGGTGGTAATTGTCTCTCATCTCAATTTTCCTTCTTTCTTTGACCTTCCAAAAAAGATTTAAAGCAGAAAGAAGTATACACAAGTGTTTGGGGAACTAAATGCTTGTAGAGTTGATTTGATTTTTAAATCTGTCCTTAAACTGATGGCACTAGAAAGGAAACCAATTGTTTTGTTAATGTAGCCTTTCATCAGGAGAGTTGGGAAGTAGCAGGTAAACAAATCAGGAATCCCTAATCAGTGAGATCTTTAAAAAAAATTGTGCCAGATTTAATGGATTATTTTTCTTCCAAAGGAGAAATATATTGAATGTACAAAACTGTGTTTTATTTAAAGAATGTAAAAGATTTTACACATCTTCACTTATAATTTCAAATTCTCCCCTTAAGACAGTAAGATTTCACATATGTGTCTGTGGGAGGATGCACTGGCTTGCAGTCTCTTCTCCCCAGCAAACTGCTAGTTTTACTATATAATTTAGAGTAGTTATTCTCTAAATATGGTCCTGAGACACTGGGACTTTTGGAGGATTCTGCCTTGTGATCCTGATGCAAACAAAAGATATCTGGAAGAGCTTTGGCAGGTGGCATAGAAAGAGTCAGTAAGTGTCCTACCTTAATCACTATAGTGATTTTTTTTCCTGGAAGTTCACTAACCAAAGCTCAAGAGCAGTGGACCGGATTTCTGTGCTCTGAGCCATTACTGTCTCTGAAAGGGATACCATGTTTCCACTTTCTCTTGAGTGTGGAAGAAGGCAAGGGAGGGATGTAGCAAACATGTCACAGAAAACAAGTTACCTTCTGCATTTGGAGCACATGACTCCTGATTTGACCATTATGACTTGGATTAGAGCAAAGGGTTGGTTTAGGGAGCCCTGCCCAAGAGCTAGAAGTACGTTAAACCTGTTACTCTATAGGGAGAGGAGTGAAGGAAACCAGTGATCTGAAAGTCACTGGGTGTGATCCAGACATCCCAATTTTTTCATTCTAACCATGATCCTGACCAATCACAATGTTGGGTATTCCCAATAAAAAGCCTAAACTAGATGAACTTCCATCTCATTTTGAATGAATTTCAACTTGATGGGGCTTCTTCTGTCACCCTCATTTTCACAGCAGTTAACAAGTTGGGGGTGGGTACGAATGTCTTCTGCCTTTGGAGCACTAAAACTCGTATTGCTGCACGTATGCACATATGGCCTTTTTGCGTCTCGTTCCCGCACTTGCTTGTCTAATGTTAAGTATGTCAGAGGAATATCTGATGTTTATGCATTAAAAATACTCTTTAATTTTTAGAAATATATGCAAGAGGCACGAAGTTTAGGAAAAAACCTGAGGCAACCCAAATTGTCAGACCTCTCTCCCGCAGTGATTGCACAAACCAACTGGAAATTTGTAGAAGGCTTATTAAAAGAATGTAGAATGAAGGTACGTATTACTCGCCAATGGGAAGAAACTGTGCATTTGTGTTTATTCAGTGTATGAGGCTCAGATGAGCACAGTCAACCCCCATTTGAACCTGTAGCTTCCCTGGAGGGAAACGTGTACTGGGGCCTAAACATGTACTTTTCACAGAGGTCAGGAACCTTCATAGGTTCTCCATTGCCCACAGAACTAGTGCCAAGAGAGCACTGCACGGTTTTTCTTTTTCAGCCATTGCTGTCATCCTCTCCAATATGAATAGACATGAAGCCAGTCAGAAGTTGTGTCAGGGATGTTGTCATCTTATGTGAAAAATGTGTCTGTGTGTGCACCTGCGTAGAACCTTATCTGTGCCCATACTTGCATGTGTGTATCCCCATGAGGAAGAAGACCTTAGCTGTATTGTAGGTTTCTCTGTATTACACACCAGTCTTCTCTCTGATATCTGTTTAGTTTATCAAAGGTAGCAATACAAATTGAAAACCTCAGAGCATCACTTTAGCCAATGCTTTCATTCTTTTGACGATCACTTCTTGAGGACCTTCTCTGTGTATTCAATAAATATACTATTTTCAAAGACAGTGCTGAATCAGGGACAAGATCCTGCATAAAGGACCTAGGTTCTCTCTTTACATTTTATAAGTGCAGCTAAGACTGCTGTAAATTAACTTACTTGAAACTGATTTCCATTTTCTTTCTGTTTTTCTGGCATACTCATGAGCAGAGAAGAGAGAAAAGTGGGAAAAAAAAGGAAAGGAAAAAATGAGGCCCGATTCACTCACAAAATAGAGTTCTGAAAAAAATTTAGAGCTGCTGGTTTGTATTGTGGTTTCTGCCTAAGCGCAGTCAAAACTAAGTGCAAATATCTTTAGTATGCTAAAATGTGGGGCTGTGGGAGGCTAGTTATGGAAGGATAGGGTTTTAGATTCTGACTGTACATTTTCTAGGTCTGGTGTAATTCCCAGAATTACTCAAGTTAGCAGTCTGAAAATTGTCATACATAAACATTTACATGGGGATACTTTGAAACAGCATCGTTATCTCTCTTTAGTGACCCTCTTTCTGACGAAATAGTAAAAAGTATACCTAATATTACTCAAGTTAGTTGACACATATTAAGACACTATTCCCAGGTTGATTAAATCTGCAATTAGAAATATAATGAGGGTAACCCAGGTCTCTTGATCCAGTAATAGGCATGTTAGATTTTAGTTTCACTGTTGGGATAACACTTGTGACCACACGTGATGTTTTCAGACAAAACGCATGTTGGTGGAGAAGATGGGCCATGAGGCAGTGGAGCTGGGCCATGGAGAAGCAAACATAACTGGCTTGGAAGAGAACACCTTGATCGCCAGCCTCTGCGACCTTCTGGAAAGGATATGGAGCCATGGGTTGCAGGTCAAGCAGGTAATAGTCCCAGAATGCCTGGATGACACAGCCAGTGGGAGCCCTGTTAGGAAACGTAACAAGGAGGAAAAGACATCATAAAAATGAAAGGATGCTCCTTTGTCCCAGGATGACCAAAATGTGCCACAAGCGTTTTAATTCTAGAAAAAGAAAATATAACCCATAATTAGGAGGTGGTTTGGGGTTCTTCCCTGGTAAACAGGAAAGGACGAAACAGCACATTCACTTGTAGAGGCCATATCTCCTGTAAATTTTATTAAGTGTCTACTTCTATCACTGTACTGGGAAAAAATATCAGCCAGAATGAACAGTTCTTTACCATTTTAAGTTACTAGTTATTAGGTGTGGGAAACCTCAACTGCTTTCTTTATTTTTGTCCGTCTAGTCTCCCTTTCTGGTTTTTTTTTTCTGTTTTATGCATGTTTCTTCTTTCCCCTTTCTCTTTCTCTTTTTTGCCTCAGTTTTCTTTCCTCATTGCCATTCCATATGCTGCTAGAGCCTTTTAATTCCATGGTTACTAGTGTGGCTAGTATAGAAGGCCTAATTACATACAACTAAGTAACAACCAAGCTAAAGTCAGTAATCTCTGTGCCTGCATTTCTGGCCTCTTGCTTAGTAGCTGCCATTCTCCATGCCATTGCCAGTTTTCTCAGTGAAGCAAAGGATAGATGACCTTGTTAGACAGGGAGCAGGATGCTCAGAATGTCACAAAGCTGGAAATGGCTGAGCTTTAGTCTCCAGACTTCAAAATGGCCATTTCAGTGTGAATGATTTGGATGAGAAATTATTTTTTTTTGATGAATTATTTTTTATAAAATGAAAATTTTTATATATCTTGTACTTTCAGGGGAAGTCAGCTTTGTGGTCACATTTAATTCAGTTTCAGGACAGAGAAGAGAAGCAAGAGCATCTTGCAGAATCGCCAGGTGAGAGTTCATTGATTTGATTGTTTTTAAAGAAGAGGTATTATTGGACCATGTGAAGAATCAGTACTATATGGCTTTGTCTCTCCATCTCTCTCTCAAGCTGAAACTTATGCCATCTTGTCAGTAGTTGGGTAAAGTAGAAGGAACAATATTGTTTATTAGCTGTGAGACCTGGGAAAAATCACTTGTCCTTGGTGATCTTCAACTTCATCCACAAATTAAAAAAAATAACATTAGCTATGCCAAGACAATGTTGATCAAAGGAGATAACATGTGAATTGTAAAGGACAAGTACAGCAAGTCTTTGAATAACCTTGTTTCATTCAATGTTGTTGCATTATAACATTGATGAGAAGAAAAGTCAGTTCCTGGCCAGGGCCAGTATCTGTGTGAACAGTTCTCCAGGGACTTTGGTTTCCTCCCACATCCCAGAGATGTATGTGTATGTGAGGTGAATTGACATGTCTAACCTGTCCCAGTGTGAATGAGTGTAAGTATGGGCATGGGTATGAGTATACCCTTCATGTCCAGGGTAGGCATGCCTGCCTGGTGTCCTGAGCTGACAGGAGAGGCTCTGGCCACCCATGATCCTAAACTGGAATAAGGGGTTAGAAAATCATCATCTTACTTGTTTTTATGAATCTTTCTTAAATGTATGGGTAGCTCATATTGACTTCAGTATTTAATATTATAAATGTTCTGGAATTAGAAATTTAATGATATTTTTGTGACCAGAAATATTCTATAGGTACTCAATTATTGTTTATAGCCTCTGGTAAAATTGGTTTCATCATACATTGTTTCACTTAAAGTCACAGTTTTTAAGAACTTACCAATGTTAAGTGAGGACTTACTGTATATCTTGCTCTCGCTAGTATTAAGGTGATATATATACTAATTTTTAAAAAAGTTTTATAACCCTATTCACCTTTCAGGGGACATATACATGTGTATATATCTCCAAAATCTCAAGGACTTAGATTTCTTCTTCAATTTATAAGAGGATATACATGTTAGATGTGTCATGCTTCCTTATTTAGTTCATCAGAATTATGTAGGGTTCCTAGACAGTCTACCTACCATGTATTTTCCACAAGGAGCTTGCTTTTCTTTAGGTAAAATAGCCATCTGTTTCACAAAAAAAGTAGAAATAACAGTGGTAGGCCTACTAGAGATAAAATATTTTATACTGAATCACATATTTGGGAAACTTTCCTAAAATTATTGATTTTTCTGACATTCAAAAATGTAAAGTATATATATTTTTAAAAACTCATAAGCCAACCACTGGCTTATGAAATAAAACATTGCAAATATGATTGAAGTGCCCTATTGCCGTTCCTCTCTCTGCCCCTAGAGCACAGTACTAACTTAAATATGTTTATTGTTGGAAACCTAGTTTTTAAATGTATCCAGTGAAACAGCTAAGAATATAAATTTGATACTACATTGCCCTGGAGCTCCTCTCAACAGAATGTTAAGGTTCTAATGTTCCAGAGTGCAACTATATTTATAAAGATCGAGATTAAGTTTAAAAAGCGTTTTCTAGTGTCCATCTCCTTTGCTGCTTTTTCTGTTGAAAGGTAAAAATGTATTGGTGTGTATGCCCTGAAACAGTCTTTATCACTTTAAAATGGTATTCATAGAACCTGTAGCTTTTCAGCCCGTAAGACTATAACCAAAGTCGCAGGCTTTAAGACCGTAACTGAAGTAGCTTATCCTGATTAGAAAAAATAAATTCCTTGGAAGACATAGCCACTTGTAGGTTGAAAGTTTGGAAATCCATACTTGGTTAAAGCAGGGAGGTGGACACATTGGCTCCTGCATGAAGTGAGGCATGCGAGAATGTCCAGCTGTTAGAGTGAGCAGCTGCTGAGCAGCGGCTTCATGGCTGGTGGGAACTTGGGAACTTGAACTGGGGACCAGAAACACAGCTGTTTTCAGTGGCCTTCAGTCAGTCAGGAGTGGGACCAGCAAAACTCTGAAGTCAAAGAAAAGAAATACCAGATGGGTCAAAGCCTCATGGATTCACTGTGCAGCATTGTCAAGTGTTGATGGAGGGCTAATGAAATAAGAATGAATGAACACAAGCTAAGTAAGGTTAAGGTAAGCCGTGTGGCTTTGGAAATCAAATTATGTCTCTTTGGCGGGATGGATTTTATAAATATTGCTCAAACACTTTTGATGATTCAGCCCATGAGGTTATGATTTAAAAATATGACAGTGTGAAATATATGTGAAAACATCAGTTTAAATATAAATTGTTTCATTATTGAGAAACTGTGTTCTAATTATACAGAAATTAGCAGTTCATTGATTTTTCTGCTTTTAAATCTGGGTGGTTTGTTTGGTTTGGTTTGGTTTTTCAAAAAATACTTTTTGTTTGCCAACTGTTACGCTTCCTGGTTAATGTCAGTAAACAGTCTGCATTTTTATATTAAGGAAAGAGTCTGTTAGTCCTTAGAGAGTTACAGTGAGTTTGAACACTGCTCTTTTTAACACTGAGCCAAGATGAGGCTATATCATTACTGTTCCTTCAAACAACACTCAGCAGGAGACAGAGACACATTAAAGATTGCAGAAAAATGGAAAAGGTCTGTCTTAGCGAAAGAACCATAGCAGGGTAGACTATCTTAATTTTTTTAAATAGTCTTTATATTTTAGAGCAGTTCTCAATTCACAGCAATATTGAGCAAATGATACAGAGGTTTCCCATATACCCCCTGCGCCCCACGTGAATAGCCTCCCTATTATCAGCACCCCCCACCAAAGTGCTACAAATGATGAAACTACATTAACACATGATCACCCAAAGTCCATAGTTTACATTAGGGCTCACTCTTGGTCTTGAACTATGGGTTTAGTATAATGACATGTATAATCACATGTAGCCCCCATTATAGTACCATTCAGAATACTTTTCACCACCCTAAAAA
The DNA here is from genome assembly GCA_030015415.1 of Cynopterus sphinx. Classification (NCBI taxonomy): domain Eukaryota; kingdom Metazoa; phylum Chordata; class Mammalia; order Chiroptera; family Pteropodidae; genus Cynopterus; species Cynopterus sphinx. The sequence continues at coordinate 138,931,815 of CM057380.1, forward strand.
TCCTCTGTGCTCTGCCTATTCAGACCCCCTCTCCCTTAACCCCTGGCAACCACTGACCTATTTGCTGTCTCCATAGTTTTGCCTTACTGAAAATGTCATATAATTGGAATCATACTGTATGGAGCCTTTTCACATTGGCTTCTTGCACTTAGTAATATGCAGTTAAGTTTCCTTCATGTCTTTCGGACTGTCTTAATTTTCATCTAGTAAAATTTCACCAAGTTGCTATTTCAGAGAAAGGATCTCAGAAAGAAATTGATCCTGGAAAGAGGACAGTTCTTGACATATTACCTGAATGTTTCTACTTTTAAAGATGTCAGCCAGCTTAGACATAGGTGTTGTTTTTAAAACTTGCATCCTCAGACAAGGTTCCACTAAACCTTAAATGAATTTTTAAATCAATTGGCAGGAGGTGGGGTAGGGTGCAGAAAAGCGTAGACATGCTGCTTTTGAATGGTTATTCCAGATCTAGCCCAAGAATTTTGAGTCAGTCAATCATCTTATCTTTATCAGAAGTTTTCTATTAATTAACTTACTTGCTTATAAACAATAGATGGTTCTATAAAAACAATATATTCAGTCTCTGCCCTCTGTAAATTTACTTCTATTGCAGTAGCTGTGGATCAGACAGATATATAAAGGGGATTCTGTGGCTAAGTATTAATCCACAATTGTTTTATTGAAGGAATAAGTAGCCTATTGCTTTTAAGTATGTTGGATTAAGAAATAGTAATAGAAGTACACATTTAAATAGTTTATAAATTTCCCTCCAGAGTCACTAATAAACTACCTTATTTGTTTCCTGGGGCTGCTGTAAAGTACCGCAAACTGGGTGGCTTGAACAACAGAAATTTATTGTTTCATACTTCTAGAAGGTAGAAGTCCAAAATTACAGTGTTAGTGGGGTGATTCCTTTTGAGGCTTATGAAGGAGAATCTGTCTCATGCCTCCTACCTTCTTTTAGTCTCAAGAATTACTTGGCCTGGAGATGGCATTCTCCCTGTGTCTTCACATCTCCTTTCCTGCACACATCTGTTTCTGTGTCCAAATGTCCCCGTTTTATAAGGACACGAGTCGTAATAGATTAGGGTCCATCCTAATGACCTCATCTTAATTTGATCACCTCCAATGACCCTATCTCAAAATAAGGTCAGTGTCATACTTACTAGTGGTTAAGATTTTAGCATCTTCCTGGAGGACATAATTCAAACCATAACAACTATTTTCTACTCTGATGTCATCATCCAACTGTCCCATTAGCAGGTTATTCACCTGTCTCCAACCTTAGTTCTAGACATCCATCTTTCATGGTCCATTGGGACTTCAGACTCATAATATCCTAAAACAAACTCATTATCTCAGCACCTCTCTCTTCTGTCCCTATCAGGTTTTCTCTCTCCATCTTTTTAATGGCATCAGCACCCTTCTTGCAATCAAACTGAGAAGCTAGAAAGTCATCCGTAATTTAACAGAAAGCCCACTGGACAATGACATCAGAACACTGCCCGTTTTAATGAATATATATATTGAGCCAATTTCTTAACCTCATTGTAACTCACTTTCTTCATCTGCAAAATTAAGATTAGGAAAGTTATAATTAGATAAGATAATCTGTATAAAACATTTTATATCCATACTTAATACTGTTTTTGTCTCTTGGGTCTTGCTTACACTTTATATTGGTTATTGAGTTCTATATTTTCTGCTACTGCCTAGTCTCTTCTTTGTTCTCTCTGACTTCCACTTGTCTTAGTTCATCCCACACACTGGCCTTTGGAATAACTTCTAGCTCATACCCCTATTTCTTTTATACTGTCACACTATCACTCTAGTTGACTAATTGGCAAGTACTCGGGAGCATATCATTTCTTTTCAAAGTTCCTCCCACCTCCCTAGGATTTCTGCAAATTTATAATTTGTCTTTTAAGCTTCTGCCATCTGGCTCTAAATAGTCTTATCCTCCTCAATGAGTATTTGTTGAGCATGTACATTGTGTGAGCCCTCTGTTAGGCCCAGAGGATCTAGGAAAAGGATATGGCTGAGCCTCAACAGGCATTTAGTTTCATAGGAATAATAGAAATGTTGAATTATGGTAAGTTTATGGTAGACATTCAGTTTTACAGGTCCTGTTAGAGGAAATATCTAATAGTGTACCTAGAACAGAGAGAATAGTCAAGAGAGATTTCACACAGAGGCAAAATTAAGGCTAAATTTTATTTTATTTATTGAGAACTTACTTTGTGCCAGGCACTAGTCTAAGTGTTTTACATCAATTTGAATAAGGTAGGTACTGTTATTGTTCCCAGTTTGCAGATGAGATAGCAGACCACAGGCAGGTTAAGTTAACTCGTCCAGAGTCAGTGAGCTGTTAGGTTCTCTGTCGGGTTTAAGAAAGAGCCATATTCTTAACTATTAACCTATACTGCTCGCAATCTAAAGTAATAAATAGGTTGCAAATAAGAAAGATGCAAAAGTGTTAAAGGATAAAAGAACGTTATTAAGGTTGGCCTGGCCACATTTTCTTTGCCATGACAGCCCCGTCAGTACACATTGATATATGCCAAATGTCAGCCCATCCTCTTTCACCAAGCACCAAAAACGTGTAGATCCTTATATACCAAAACGTTCTGTCTTGTCTTGTTTCAGTGCCAGCTGCAACTAGATATTTGTGTTCTGGGTTATAATGTAGCCTACCAAAATAGAATGGATCTCAGGTTTAATCACATCCTAAATTCTAACGGTACTGATGTACCATTTGTCCCTTGAACAATGCAGGGTTGGGGCGCCAATCTCTCCATACTGTGCAGTCAGAAATCCATATACACATTTTGACTCCCCAAAAACTTAACTACCCATAGCCTACTGTTGACCAGAAGCCTTACCATTAACAAAAAACAGTGGATTAACACATATTTCGTATGTTATATATATTATATACCACATTCTTACAATAAAGTCAGCCAGAGAAAAGAAAATGTTATTAATAAAATCATAAGGAAGAGAAAATACATTTACAGTACCGTATTGTATTTAATACCTTAAATTTATATTGTTTATTTACAAGATAAATCATCTGTCAGTACCTATATCAATATTGTCTTAAACAAAACACTGTAGATGTTATTCATATTACTAACACTAGACATCAAAAATGAAAAAATGTAAAAGAAATTTATACTTATTTACAGATATAATGATTTATACATTGATAACAAAGAAGCAACAATATGATTGCTTTATGAATAGTCTAGTGTAATCAATGCAATTGCTTCATGGTAGTAAGGAAATCTTCAAAAATGCTTCAATATATTTATTGAAAAAAATCCACATTTAAGTGGACCTGCACAGTTCAAAATCATGTTCAGGGATCAACTGTATTTGCTCAGTGTGATAGTGAAATTTAGTTTTCACTCGCAGATGGGAAAATAGAAATAAAGAACACAAAACTCCATAGCCATCTCAAAGTGAGATTGAGCACTCCAATTACATTAGCCAGTAATTCATTTCTTTAGCCATTGTCATGTAAGAGAATAGTCTTTCCTTCTTTTATAAATGTTAGCTATTCAGGCCTCATAAGAAACTCATGGACATTATACTTCTAAATGCCCATTTACGGTCCTTACTTTGCATGAGATACATTCTGTAGTTTGGATTCTGAACTTTAAAGTAGAAACTTAAACCAGACTAGAAAATTCAGAATCTTAGATTTTTTTCTTCTTAAACACTTTCAGGGTAGAGTAAGTGCTCACTTGACATCCTCAACAGGTTGTGTGACTTTAAGAGAACTGACAAATGATGTAACCAGTTTTACCACAGGCTTCTTGATATAAACAAGAGTTAGGTTCCTATGGCATCTCAGATGTTATAACGAAATAATGTTATTTAAAGACATGCTATAGAGGGGAATTGTGTGATTGCAATTCATGAGCCAAGAGATGATTCATATACTTAGTAGCTTAATTTATAGACATTATTTTCATGTAATTATCCCATACAATTAGAATGAGTAACTTTAGGAAATGACTGGCCCTTATCACCCAAATTTGCACACATTGCATTATTTGCTAAGTGGGCTTTTGTGTTCATTGTAAAGTTACAGACACAGCACCGGATTAACTAGAAAGAAAATAGCTGGTTTACTGTATTAATAAAGTAGCAACATTCTGGGAAAAGAATCTGAGTTTTTCTGTTGTCTTCAAATTTTGTTTTTATTAAAGTAATTTCAAAGTATTGATTGTAGAATGTAAACCAGGTAGGTTTTTTTTTGTCCTTACTGTTATTTTTCTAATGTTTTGCTGATATTTCTTGACATAGTTGCCCTGGGACCAGAAAGAAGAAAATCTGACTCGGGAGTTATGTTGCCAACACTCAGGGTCTCCCTTATCCAAGACATGAGGTATTTGTTATGTGTGTTAGCATATGGTGATAACTTTGAAATATTTATGGTTTTCACTTAATTTGCTCAAATGATTTTGGCTATGTGTGTTTTTCGCTTAGGTATTCTCAAGATAACATTTTTATAATTTTGTTTATTTTACCTTTATACTATTATATATTTCCTGAGGTTAAATCCAAAGAGAAAATGTGGCTAAAAAGAGTTTTAAAGCATCTCTAAGTTATTTTATAGTTTCTTGGGTTTAGTTTTTTAACCTCCTTAAATACCTGCGGCCTACAGATACAAACCCAAATATCTGCAAATAATGATAGCTTACTTGGCAGAAAAACTGATGGCAGGTAGATTTAATTTGAAGCAAATGCAAATCTGGGAATTATCACTTGCAGTTCTGCTGGTTTTAGAAATCATCAGAAGGTATCAAGATATCTAAAATGGTTTATTGAATAAGTAAGGCAGAGGCTTTTTTCTTTTAAACATTTTAGGTATAATACTTAGTCAACTCTTAAAATAGAGAGAAAAACAGTTATCTATCTTATAGGATTGTTATAAAAATTAAATGACTTAGTCTATTACTACAAAAAATTTCAAGAAGTACTTGGCTTATAGTAAGAGTTCAGTAACGTTGGTTTTTGTTGTCTCAATCAATTTATATATTTATATCTTTTTTCATTTTTAATTATTTTTTTCTCTTGCATTTTTTAATTAAGTCATTTATTTGCGAGGGGGGGTGACATCAACAAAATCCAATAAGTTTCAAGTTTATGATTGTTCAGTAAGTCATATATGTATATTACATAGTGTGCTTACCACCCATAGTTAGATTTCTTTCTGTCACCACATATTTGACCCCTTTTACCTGACCCACCTCCCCACTCCCCGCTTTCCTTCTGGTAATCACCTATCCACTGTTCATGAGTCTCTGTTTGTCATGTTTGTTTGATGCTTTTAGATTTGTATCCCACATATACATGATACCATGTGGTTTCAACTTTTTCTGTTGGCTTATTTCACTTAGCATAATTATCTTAAGGTCCATCCATGTTGCTGCAAATGGCACTATTTCATCTCTTCTTAAAAATATGAAACACTTCACGAATTTGTGTGTCATCCTTGCACAGGGGCCATGCTAATCTCTGTATCGTTCCAATTTTAGTATTTGTGCTGCTGAAGCGAGCACTATATATCTTAAATGTCACTATTCCTTGGTAGATGAAATGTAGTTGCCCCTCATGTGGCTTATGATCTTTTTTTGATGGTCAGCATAAGAGGAATAGTTATAACTGAGGGAGCTTTCTTAAGAGAAACATAAAAACCATAGTCTGGTTACATAAGATGCTAATATTAGCGAAAGCTCAGTATACAACACTCTACTACATTCACATTTTTGTAAATAAATTATTTTAAAATAAATCATGTATTTTTAACTGGACCTGGTACAAAGTAAATGAATAAGGGCTATTATTATATATATTATATTATTATATAGGGTTAGATAGCTTATCAACTAGGAGTTGATAAGTACAATTCTTGGTAAAACTGCTGCTCACCTATTCCATTGAATGTTAGATCAATGAGCTGTGACCTCTCTAAGCCCCTAAAATTTCTTACCTGGATTATATCATGGTCCCCATATATGACTATTCTAGGTACCTCATATAAAGGGAATCATGCCCTTTACATCTGGTTTAATTAACTTAGAATAAGTTATTGAGGTTCATTCATGTTATAGCATGTATCACAATTTCCTTCCTTTTTAAAGCCAAATAATATTCCATTGTATGTATATACCACATTTTGTTTTTCTATTTATCTATTAATGGACATTTGGGTTGTTTCCACCTTTTGACTATTGTGAATAATGCTACTGTGAGCATCAGTATACGCATATCTGGTCAAGTATCTGCTTTCAGTTCTTTTGGGTATGTACCCAGAAGTGGAATTGCTTGATCATATAGTAATTCTCTTTTTAGTTTTTTAAGGAACCATCATACCATTTTCCACAGTGACTGCAACCATTTACTATTCCTAAAAGCAATGCACAAGTGTTCCAATTTTTCCACATCCTCACCAACATTTGTTATTTTCCAGGTTTTTTTTTTTTTTTAAACAGTAGCCATCCTAATGGGTGTGACTTTCCAGTTTCTTAAGGCGTGCATAACTACAGGTCTTCATAGACATGCTATAGTCTTCAGCTTTCTAATCTCAGAAACCAAATCAATTGTAAACCAAAATGTAACCAGATTTTCTAAGATAGACTCTTATTAACCAAGAGACTTACTTCAAATACCTAAGAGAAATGGAAAAATAATGGGCTGAATTAGTCATCTGTCCACTCTTGTCTATTCATCTATGACCAGGTAAGGACGGGAAGCCAGTGAAACCAATTTATCATTTCCCTAACAAGATGACTTGATATTCTTTCACGGATGTGGATAGGCTCTGCTTGGAAGCTGGATTAAAATCAAAAGGCTTCTTATCCTCAGCAGCAGATATGTGGAAGCCTAATCCTCCAGCTCCAAACTAGTGATCCTCATGCTCATGGTACTGACATCATCTCAAGAAAGCCCAGGAGTAAAACTGCCCATGACTGTCCCACTCTTTCCTCTGCTTCATGCTGTCTTTTTAAGATGACTTTTTATGTATTATTGTTCATATTCACAATATGTGTACTTTAGAGTTTAACTCTTCAGTGGACAGGCTTAGTTCTCTATTTCCAAATTCTTGGCAATACTTCATTGTATTCCCCAGTTACTACCTTAGATAGTAGGTATAGATGTTTTTCCTTCAAAAAATCTACCCAAGTAATGTTCTAAATTTGATTTCTTTCAATCTGGACAAGTAAGGAAAAAACTTAACTATCTAAAGATTAAGTAGAATATCTCCCTGAGTCCATGCTCTCTGTTGGGCACATAGCCTCTGTCAGTACCTTATATTTTCCCAAGTTTATCTCTTGAGACAAAGACATAAGCAATTTAGGGACTTTGAGTTCTTATAGTTCTCAAAAGTCTTGGCACTAGATTGCTCAGCAGCTGTAATGAGTCCAAAGCAGAAACATCTAAAGGCTGTCTGTCCTCTTTGTCTTAGTATGTCAGACAACGTCATCCCAAGACCTTCATAGTTGCTAAGTATTGCCAAACTGTCAATTATAGTATGATTTTTTTGTTCCAAAGAAAAAGGCTGGACACAGTAAATGACTGTACAGATTATTTACGTATAAAAGAGGAGCATTATCATGGCATTTACCTTTATTACCAGTTGCTTTCCAGAGCAGCTATGCACATATCATCTAGCAATTGAGACTTTTATTCTCAATAACAAAATATAACTAATGAGAGGCAGAGTAGAACATTACATGATCTAGGAGATTGTGAGTTCTATAATCCAAGTATAGATAATCTGAATATGTAAACAAATGAACAGGCTGTCTGAGTAAATTCAGTTTTAGGGAAACAGGAGCCCAATCAGACTGGCTTCAGCAAAAAGTGGACTTTATTGGAAGTATATAAGGTTATCTTCCAGAATCCAGGAGTAAGAACTATAGCTGGATTGGAAGTAGTCTTGACCCAGGTTACTTTCTCTGTCTCACTAGAAGCAAATTTTCTCTGTTTCTCCCTCCATTCCCCTCCCCTCCCCTCCCTTCTCCCTCTTCTCTCCCTCTCCTCTCCCTCCCCTCCCCTCCCCTCTCCTCCTTTCCTTTCCCTCCCTTCCTGCTTTATTGTGCACATCTTGCCCAGCCTTGGCTTTAACATCTTTTCTTATTTTAAGCATTGTAAAAACTAACTTGGTTCTCCAGTATGCTAATTACGTTTCAAAGGGAAAATCTGGCTCAACATGCCTTTTATCCAGTCAATTCTAGCTGAAGGATTAAGAGTATAGGGCCACAGGTCATGTACCTGGAGTTGTGTCTCTTGTTTCTATGGAAGGGGAGCTTCTCCAAAAATGTGAGTACCAGGAAGGAGTGATTGGTAAAAAATGGGTACTACCTCTAGAATAACTTAGTATATCTGTAACTTTGGGTGGGTCACTTGGTCTCAGTGAGTCTCATTTTCTCATCTTTAAAGTGAAATAGTGATGATCTCCCTCTCACTAGTTATTGTGATGATCAGGTTAAGACAAAGCACACAAATACTTTTTTAAATTAGAAGGCTTTATATCAGGGTTAAAAAATAAATGTTATTTAAACCACACGCTGTATGCTTTTCTGTGAATTAACGGGATTTATTTTGGAAGTAATACTTGTGTAATATTATGCTGGATGCCATTATAATTACCAATAATAAATTACTCGAATTAAAAACATTCAAAGGGTATAACTACACAGGAAAATTTTAATAGACTTGGATTAAAGTTTAACAACACAACACATAGAAATTGTTTTAAAGCATAAAATTACATATAGGTATACAAAGCAACAGAGTTTTTTGAGCTCCTAATATGTGCTAGGCCTTACAGGGAACAAAGAAAGATGCAGTGCTCCTGAGAATGCAAGGCTCCTTGTCCTCAGGGAGCTTTCATCAAGCTGAGAAAAATATACCAAGGTAAAATGATAAAAATAGTAGGCAATTCAAATTAGACTACAGACTTTTTAAATTAGAGAAGTCACCACAAGCTGTCATGGTCAAGGAAGCTTTCCAGAAAAAGCTGGGATTTGAAACAAGAGTGGAATCAAATAGGGAAGCTGGAAGAGAGTACTTCAAGTAATGATTATAAAGTCTTAGAAGTCAGCTGCCTGGAATGGAATTTTTTCAGTAGGAAGAAACATTGATGCTGAGAGGCAGTAAGCAGTCCAGGCTATTCTGTGAGCTTTAGAAGATTCTGAAACAGAGGAATTACATTAAGGAGGCAGTATTTTAGGCAGAATACTTTCCCTGATGTCAGCGGACAAGGTGAGCTTGAGTGAAGAGTCTGGTGGCCTCACATCCCAACTCCCTTGTCTCCTACCAAAAAAAAAAAAACCTAGCAAAAATACTTTTAGGATTTGCCACCTACATAAAATAAGTTTCATTTTATGTATTCCGATCCTTCCCATTTTCTTTAAACATAGAATTTTTCAATTTATAATTATTTTCTGTTTTGTCATGCTTTACCTACAATGGCTCCAGATACTAATTGTTTAAGGCCAGCACAAAACTAATTTTAGTAGAGTGGGAAGAATACATAGGGAAAGGTGATGCAGCATACAGTACTTATCAGCTCTCATGTAGATTTATCTTCAGTGAATTCATTTTGAATCAAGTTAGTCTTCCTAGATCAGGTGAGCTCTGACCTGGCCCTGTACCCACGGGGTATGCTGTAAATACTATTGAACTTTAAGTGGTAGACTCCTTAGCATGTCCCCTTTGTTGCTTTCAGTCAGCTGCGGCATCATGTGGGAGATGGCAGTGGGGTTGAGGAACAGCCAGTGCTGTTTCGTGGGCTCACACCAGGGATGCAAGTGCCCCACCACTGTGGCCACCACCAATAAGAACAGAGCTTAGGGGGGCTTGCTTGATACCAGTGTCCTCCACTCATGACCACATGTAATGGTGTTAGCCCTTTAAAAGTAAAGTAAGTCTCAAAAATTCTGAAAAATATTTCTCAGAGGTGAGATGCGATTGGCTGAGCCCCACAAAAATGGTAACAGCATTTTCTTTTATCTCCTCATTCTGACTTGTTTTTATGCCCCCTCTTTACTGTATCTGTGTGATGTGATATAATGCTCTACATCTTGTTTATCAAGAGCATTTGATCATAAATCAGCACTGAGGAATAAGGGCCTAAATCCTCAGATCCAGGGACTGAGAGAGGGGGAGAGAGGAAGGGAGAAAGGAAAAGGAAGAAAAAAAGAGTGTGTTTATGTGTTGTAGGGAGGCTGTTCCTTATTCTGAATGCTTAGAATCACCAGAGAAAAGAGTTCATTGTAATATTTATTACAGCTAGGATGAGTCATTTCAGACATAAAAAAATCAAAGGAAGGAATGGTGGGTCACAATCACAAAGACTTCAGTGACTCACTGTAGTGCTTTTACAGTTACCCCTCCTCCCTGCCTGGTCCTTCTTCCCCCTTGGGAGGAAAATCATTTACGAAGATAAACTCAGTCCCTCTGGGCATAGCATTGACTTCTTCACTAGAGTACTAATTTACACATGTATAATATTCACTAGGGGTTTGACCACACAGATTTTCTTTCTTTTTGTAGCCACGCAGTTTTCTGAGTCATTGAAATTTTTAAGATGTTTTAAATTATTAATGCAGTATAGCTTGTCTTCTAATGCCATAGAAAGTAAGATTATATATTTTCCATGTGTTGTCCTGGGCTACTTGAAAAATAATTTAGTGGATTTAAGTTGTGGCAGATGTTTAGGCAAACTCAAGAACAATTATTCTGAATAAAAACTTGAACATTCAGCCTATGTATTTTCTTTTCCTGGGAGTCAGGAATAACCAAGTGCCAGTTTATAGGTATCTGTGAGGCTGCAACAAGAACAATAAAGCCTGAAAGAATACATGAGTGTGAAATGCATTATAACTTAGCATGTTGCCTGCTTGCTTGTAATGGTAATTTTGATGTGAGACTAAATTCATGATTCAGGTGGAACCTTTGAAGGTTTAATCAATACAAATTATGTATTACCTATTGTGTCCTCTAAATATAAAAGAATTTTTTCTGTGCAAAGTGCTACAACCCTTAGTTCTTTTCCAGTTCCAGGTTAGTCTTAGTATTTACATTCTTGCTGTTGCTACTATTCTTTAGGCATATTCAGAACATGAGTGAGATCAAGACTGATGTCGGACGAGCTCGGGCATGGATAAGATTGTCTCTAGAAAAGAAACTCTTGTCCCAGCACCTCAAGCAGTTGCTCTCTAACCAACCACTCACCAAGTAAGAGCTTGCTTCTTGAGGCATTTCTGTTTCTATGACCTGTGTGCTTACAAAGCAGATTGCAGAAGCTGACAAACAATAGCTTTATTTTTCTTAAGTAATGAGAAATCTCGAAGTAGGCTGTCTGCAGTGCCATCACAGACACAGGCTCTTCTTTGCCCCCCTCCTCCCAGACAGTCCTCAGTATGTGCTGATCACCTCATAATCACAAGATGGCTATTCTTGTAAAAAGTAATGAGTCAAGGATATGACTGGTTTAAAATAAGTAGTACCAACAAATTGCTTTCCTGAAATTTTTCAGTCCCACTATCAGAATAGCTGTTCATTGCCGCCCCCCACGCTTGTCAGCACTAGTCATTGCCTTTAAATCAATTAGTTTGATAGAAAAAAATGAACTCAGTTTTTTTTCTTTAATACCTAAGTTAAAAATATATTATTAACTGTCTCTGTGTTCATTTTTGTGAATTGTCTGTTATTTCCACATTAAAGTTTCTGCCAATGGTTTATCTAAGTGAGGGTGTTTACTTTTAATGGAGGACATAATGAAAACTACACTACACTATTGATTTGTGCTTGTCTTACCCTTTTCTAGAAAGCTTTATAAGCGTTATGCTTTTCTACGCTGTGAAGAAGAAAGAGAGCAGTTTCTTTACCATCTTCTTTCCCTCAATGCTGTGGACTATTTCTGCTTCACCAGTGTGTTCACCACTATCAGTAAGTCTGGAGAATAGACTGTTAAGTGAAGAGTTGCTCAGGTGACTAATGGAATAAAAGCTCATATTTTTTAAAGTGAGACATATGTGAGGTACCCTTCCCCCATCTCCCTTCAAGAATGAAGGTTATGCCTCAGCTACTCAGTGCTACTGTTGGGGGTGCCTCACTGAAGACAACTACCCTCCTGCCAGGACCAGCCCCCCTCCTGTGACTGGTCAGAGAGCTGTCCCAGAACTCGCCATCCCATCACCTGAGGACTTGGTTGCAACTGTGTTACAACTCAATTTCTCCTTTAACCAGCCCCGCTTTCTTCCTCACATGTTGGTCCCAAACGTAACATTCTGCATGCTAATTTCTGACTCATGGTCTCCTTCCCAGGAAACCCAATCTGCAATAGGAAATGGGATGGATGTGAAAAAGAATGTTTTATGAGCAGAATATTCTTTTATCTAACACACAAATTCAAAGAATCAGTATATGATAATGATAAACTATAACAGAATGAAACTTGATGATTCAGAAAGACCTGAAGGTGTTGATGGACACTGTAGGTCTGCAGAGGGCTGATTGGAGATATTCCAGATAAGCTGAATTATAATAGCATTTGTTCTACTCACCATTACTATTCTCATTTGCAGTAGGTCCCCTTCCCTACTTCAGAGGAGATTTACTTTTATCAATTCAGAGTTGTATGCACCTGCAAGTGTCAGAAATTTGGAAAACAGTGGTTTAAAGAAATTAGTAGTTTTATTTTTCTTACATAACAAGAAGTCTAGAGGTAGGCAGTCTACAGTGCCATCATGAGAGTAGTTCCTTTGTCCTTCTCCTAGATAATCTTCATTATGTGCTAATCACCCCCTGGTTACAAGATGGCTATACTCAGTCCACCTTCCAGCAGGAAAAGGAAGGAATGCCAAAGAACAAGAGTCAGAAGCTGCTAGAAAAACACAATTTTCCAAGAAATCACGGTAGATATAACTAACATTTCACTGGCCAGAACTGTGTAGGTTTTAGTTTTTCTAATCTCTGGTAGAGGCAGACAAGGAAAAATGGAGTTGGAATGGTAATTGGGCCAACCTATAATATCTGGCAAACTAATATTAATTTATTAAGTTACTGCAGGTGTAAGAGGCGAAAATGTTTCGTACACTTTTGAAAGAGAAGAAATAGCAGGGGTAGTTAAGACTCCTAAGATCCTCCTTATATCTGCAGATTTCTCTTGATCTGAGAAACTCTTTTAGTATGAGGAATTGAGATACTTCATAAAAGAAATATTCTGAGTTTAAATAATATTACTCTTTTTATACTTTATGCAATAACTGTTGTTTGTGCATTTATGAGCTCTTTGCAGCCACAGAACTACTGACCCTAATAAGCCTTTTTCTGCAGCTTTGCTCACCCTGTCAATGAAAGATTCAAATAAGAGAGGCCTATGACACCTAAAATAGTCTTGCACTAACCTCTTCTGCTTTCAGTTTCAAAAACCATTTAATTCTGGTGATCACTAAACCATGAAAATATGGCCTTTCCTCTGACATTTTTCTTTCCTTCAGCCAAAGTAAAAGGACAGAAAGGAAGGTTATTCACCCAACAAAGAAAGTCTATATAAAATTAAGGAAATGAACCATGTTCCCATTCATTTTCCTTATCTAAGAATGCATTGAACCATGAGCCCATATTGTAAGGCTGTATCTGGGAACCTTGTCTAGTAAATGTTTTTCATACTAGATGTAGTTCTTTTAAAGAGGGCTTCTAATATGCCCTCTTGTGAATGAGTGAACACAAATCCTAAGAATACCAACAAAAAATATTGATTCTACCCTGCTTAAAAAAAAAAAGAAGAAGAAGAAGAAGAAGAAGTATGGCTCTAAAGGATAAAAATGTGAAAATGTGTTTAAGCCAGCCCCATTTTTTAAAAGGAAAAGGGAGTGTTAGTGTCTAACTTTATTTCCACGTTTGAGCAAAAGATAGTGGTGGGACAGTGACATCTAGTGGTATGCTTTTGAAGAGCCTTCGGAAGAAAGGGTTTCACAGCAGTTCTCTTTCCATGTCTCGATTCTTTTCCTGGGGACCTTCCATGAGTCATCTTAATAGCTGTCTAAGTTATGGTTCATAGACTTTATGTTATGTCCAGAAAGCAGGTGTCATTATTTAGTATTCTTGGCTTTGCATATTGCGCTGTAAATTTGGGATGGGAAAGTTCCGAAGTGCAGGGCTTTAAAGCATTGCCCATGAAAATCAGTGATATGGGGATACTCTCCAAGAAGTCATCCACTCCCGTTTTCATATGAAACCATGCCAGGAACCATGTTCATTTGTACTTGATTTTAGAACAAAACTGATAAAAATTTTAAAGCAATAGAAGTAATAACATAGCACCGTCAGTGTTCATGTCCTTAGGTGTTCTGGTGCTAATGCCTAGATAGTTTATACGTGTATTGCTGTTGTATACACTATGGTGATGTGCATGCCATGCAAAAATGGTGATGTATGTGCCAGGGAAACCACCACAAGTATTAGGACTTTTGGCTTATAAACTTGACCTCATTTTTCTAGACTTGGAAAGGCTGTGGTCTCATCTTTTTATTTGCTTATATCTTGATAGATCATAAAAAAGAATTATCTGTGAAAGCCAGCGGAGTTCTTAATACGTATTTGTTTTGTTATCAGGAGAATTTTATTGTAATTTTTTATTAATTCCAGCATTTTTTCTTTCAGTGATTCCATATAGATCAGTGATCATCCCCATTAAAAAGCTGAGCAATGCAATCATCACATCGAATCCCTGGATCTGTGTATCAGGAGAGCTGGGAGACACAGGAGTAATGCAGATCCCCAAAAACCTCCTTGAAATGACTTTTGAGGTAGGTTCCACTAATACCTTTCTTAGCAGAAAGTGTCATATGAGTTCTACACAAGGATTCCAGTTTCACTTTTTTCATTTTTCCTTATTAGATAGTATAAAAGAACACTCAAGCATACAGGTTCATTTTTGCAATCATACACCTAAAGTTGTCCTAAATACTTACGCTCATTTGTTCTGTATTTTTGTTATTTAATTGTTCAGTTCTATTTTTCTACTTGTAATGGTGCACTTTAGGGCTTTGCCAGGTCCTGTTCCATGATTCCCAATGCCTTTACACTAAATTCTTTAGCCACAGTGGTTCACTTCCTCACTGTAAAATGCTCTCTGCCTGTACCTGTACAAGAGGACTGACATCATGTTTATGACTTTTAGACCACCTGGTGACATTTATAAAGTGATTTGTAATATACCTTTTCAATGTTGTAGTCAGCGTTCAGGTCTTACCTGGTGAAGTATTCCCATACGTTTGAGCCCCCATGCAGGTTGATCCCGGCACACAGAAGACAATATGTGTGCTTATTTCAGGAGGAAAGTGGTACCAACTGAACATCCTGTTCAGTTCCTTGCAGTCTAGGAATAGCATTTTCCACTCAGAGTCAGAACACTCCCCCAAGAGCCCATTTTGGCCCTATCTATCCAGTGGGCTCGAAGCTATCTATACATAAAAGATTAAAACCCTTGGCTTTTCTTTGACTACCAAGTATGGAACAGAGAGTGCATTTCATTTGCAATCATTGCTCTTTCCAAAGTCTCTCAATCTGTCTCCTTCCTTCTACGAACTCTGCCACCACTATTTAAGATGCCATCCTCCCTCACCTGGATCGCTGTGATACTGTCTTACTGCAATACAAAGAAGCCAGGCCTTTAAGAACTCAGAGCTCTAATGTTCCCAGCCTTACGTAGTCAGTTGTTGTTCATGATCATTTATCAAAATTTAATTGACATTTATTTTTACTCTTCTTATTATCATCACTTTCTTTTATACTTTTCCACAAAGGGCCAGGAAGGAAGTTGATAACTGTGCTTGCTTGCTTGCTTGCTTGCTTGCTTGCTTGCTTGCTTTCTTTCTTTCTTTCTTTCTTTCTTTCTTTCTTTCTTTATTTATTTATTTATTTATTTATTTACTTTTACGGTAGCTTTGAAGACTTCTAGTAGATGAGATTTGAGGTCAGTTCTACCTTAGTATTTTATTAGAAACAGAAAAATAGCCATGTCGGAGATTTTTTTTTTTTTTTATCTGTAGTTGTTTTCTGACCTCTCTGTAACTGAATCTAAATAACACTCTTTTGTCACTTCTTAAAATTCTTCTCATCCTTTAAGGCACAAGTCACTGTCCATGCAATGTTTCTGGGTTCCCCAGTTAGAAGTAATCGTTCCTTCCCCAGTGTTCCAGCATTTATTTACACCTCTAGTCTAGCACCTTATACAGTCCCCCTCACTAGATAGTTAATGTCCATTTGTCCCCTGTCTTGTCAGACATGAATATATTTCCGCTAGTGCATAGCACACTGTGGAGAATGAGTCCTCTGCAGTTAAGTTAGGCAGAAGCAAGTATGGCAGCTAAAGGTGAGAGGTCATGGGTCTGGATTGGGTACCAAATAACCTGTCCTGTCCCTACAGTGCCAGAACTTGGGGAAGCTGACCACTGTTCAGATTGGTCATGATAACTCAGGACTGTTAGCCAAATGGCTAGTGGATTGTGTCATGGTCAGAAATGAAATCACAGGGCACACATACAGGTAAGTAAATATCCTTGGCAGTTCAGAATTCTTTGCTTAAGACTCTAGACAAGAAAAGGTTTAAGAATTTTTTTCCCTAAAGCTTTCCCACTGCCTTCTGAATTTTAATTTAGTTTTTTGGGGGTTGTTTTGTTTTGTTTTTACTGATGTAATATAAAATTGCCCCCAAAAAATACTTTACAAAAACTAATTGTGTTTACTGCTAATGTTTAATCCACAAGTGTTGCATACTGTGTTGGAAAAGATTGATGTAACCTTGATGAAAGAGAAAGAAAAAAAGCTTAAAATAATTTCAGTAAGAGGAAAGGCTCTTTTGGACGCCTTTGGTATGGCCAGCACCTCCATTGGGACCATTCTCCTCTTCTCTTCTGTAACTTAATTTCCACATTAATTTTTAGTTTGAAAATATTTTTCCTAGAACTAACTACAGAATTTTAATATCAATTATGTATGAGAAAATATTAAAGAATTATTTTAATCTGGTTGGGTATCATAACAATTTATGGCTATGTAAAAGAATGTCTTCATTTTTAGAGATTTATACTGTAGTGTTTTTAGGAATGAAATGTCTTGGTGTGTGTAAGGTATTTTAAAATACTTCAACAAAAAATAAAGCGTATAGCAAAATGTTAAGTCTAGGTGATAAGAATATGGGTGTCAATTATACTATTCTACTTTTTGTATTTTTGAAATTTTTCATAATTGAAAGAAAATGGCCCACAGGTACTAAAATGATGGGCTTCACTCATTATGCCACTTTTTAAATTCTGATTTAAGCTAGTAAAATACTAGTGATCAGGAAGGTTTTGTTTTGTTTTGTTTTGTTTTGTTTTGTTTTTGTCCTGTTAGGTTCCCTTGTGGTCGGTGGCTGGGGAAAGGCATTGATGACGGAAGCCTGGAGAGAATTCTTATTGGAGAACTGATGGCATCAGCAGCAGATGAGGATTTAGCAAAGCAGTGTCGGACTCCACCCCAGCAGAAATCACCCACCACAGCTAGGAGACTGAGCATCACGTCACTAACAGGAAAAACTACAAGTAAGTAGTTGTTCCCCTCCCCCTAGCCAGTGGGCCTCAGATGTTGCAGGTGTCATATGCCCATTTCACAGAAAATTGTCACATTAATGAATTGTGGTAAGGAGGTTAAAAAGAAGAAAACTGAGGGAAATTAACTTGGGAGAAGGGACTTTAGAAAACGGAGAGGGAAAAGAAAAAAAATAAGGCAAGACATTACAAATATTAAAAGCTTAAAAAATTTAGATGTTGAAATCCAATAAAACCTGCATACTCTGTTCCAATTAAGTTATGATAGTGTGAATAAATAATATTTTGCCTGAAAACTAAAGGAATAAGGACAGTTATACATTACAATATTCCTAGGTAGCCACATCTAGCTATATCCACAGCCCCTTATTCTAAGAGGGAGTCTAAAAATTCTTCTCCCCACCCCCCAACTTCCTATGAAGTGATGAAACAAGATACTATAAAGGAGTGAGTTCTATGGATAGGATACTGTATTCACATGCCAAAGTACAATAAACTCTTATTTATGCTAATGTGGGCTTTCATAGGCTGAATAATGTCTCCCAAGGATGTTAGACTCTAATCCCTAGAAGCTGTAGATGTTACCTTATTTAGAAAAAGATGTGATTAAGTTAGGGATTTTGAGTTGGGGAGATATTCCTATATTATCTAGGTGGGTCCTAAGTGTAATCACGTGTGTATTCTTTATAAGAGGGAGGCAGAAGGAAATCAGACACACACACAGGAAAAGACTGTAAAGATGGAAGGGGAAATGGGAGTGATGCAGCCACAAGCCCAGGAATGCTGGCATCCACCAAAAGTTTGAAGTAGCAAGGAGCATATTCTTCCACAGAGCCTCTGAAGGGTGCGTGGCCCTGTTGATACTTTGATTATTGCCTATGAAACTGATGTTTCTGACTTTGTGAGAGAATAAATTTCTGTTGTTTTAAGCCACCAAGTTTTAGTAATCTGTCACAGAAAACTAATGCAGAGGCAGTGTGATATAGTGAAAAATTTAAAAAGTTTACCAATGAAGTACTTTTATTTCAGCTACAGACACTAGCCGTAAGTAGAATAATAAAAGTACCAAAGAGGTCCTTAGTTTACTAAGAAAGCTGTTGCCTTAGATAGTAGTAGTCCCAATCATTAGACATGGTGATATATTCATTATTAGCTTATTATCTAAAAAGCCCCTTTATTCCTATATCATTCCCCTGATACATCCTTTCTGCATTCAGGAATAAACTTCATACTATGCACTCACTAGAATAGATGAAATGTAAAAGACTGAGGATGGAGAGCAGTGTAATACTCATACACTGCTAGTGGGGATGGAAAAGGAAAAAGAGTCCGGCTGGCAGTTTCTTATAAAGATACATGTATACTTACTATACATTTGACCCAGCAATCCCACTCCTAGATACTTACCCAAGAGAAATGAATACATAATACCTACAGTAAGGCTTGTATTTAGATGTTTATAGCATCATTATTCATAACAGCCAGAATGGAAACAGCTCCAATATCCACCAACTGATGAAGGGATTAGCAGATTGTGGTATATCTATTCAACAGGATACACTTCAGCAGCATATAAAAATGAACAAACTACTGACACATTTTGCAACATGGATGACTCTAAGAAGCATTCTGCTAAGTAAAGGAAAAATCAGACACAAAGGACTGTATCCTATATGATTCCATTTATATTAAATTCTAGAAAAGACAGTGTAATAATGATAGGAAGCAGATCAGCAGTTACCAGGCGTTGAGAGATGGGAATAGGATTGACTGAAGAGGGGAAAGGGGCACTGGGGAACTTTTTGGGTTGGTGGAAATTTTCTATGTTATGATTGTAGTGGTGGTTACATGACTATATGTCTGCCAGAGTTTACCAAATTGCACACTTAAAACTGCTGAATTTATTGAATGCAGTACTTTCTGCTGATTTAAAATTAAAAACTTGATTTCAGTTCACTCCATCTAAATTATTCTAACTTCTGAATCAATCCAGTTTCATGGGGTATTACTGTTTTGGGAGTTGTTATCCCTACGTTTGGTCATATTTTCTTTTCTTACTCAAGAAGCAGAAAATTTTAAATAACCTGAAACTCAGAGATGGGTAACTTGCTATTTTCTCACAGTGTGTGCAAGGTAATATTTAGAGAACTAAAAGTTTTATCAGTTTCAATATACTGCTGATCAGTACAGGGCTCTTTTGGAATGAATAAAAGCTTTCAAAATAGATCTTTATGCTTAAAAGAAAAAATATTCAGAGAATGCTAAAAGTAAAAATAAAACTACTAGGAGCTGAAGAGGCCACAGTATCAGTGCTTCAATCATAAGAGGTTTCCATTTTAACAATTTTATGCATTGGTGTAGAAAAAAGCTTTCTGAGTTTTACCTACAATGAATTCAGAGATTCTTAAACACTGAAACCTATAATTTGTTCTTAAACATTAGAATTTGTGCTTTGTCCTTTATAGTATGATATATAAATTGTATATAATAGTCACCACAAGAAAATATGAAATATGTAATTTTTCTTGTTAACTACTTCTATCCTTGGATGAAACCTGTTTACCACTTTTTTTTTTTTGAACCATTCTTGGGGTTTGAAAAGCAAAGACAGTTTATAGCTCATTCAGACAGCCTACTGAGCTCCACCTCAGGACAAGAGCCTAGATGAGCAAGTTCTGGCTGGGAGGGTAGACTGACTAGCCAGGAAGGGAAGGAGTTCTGGTCTTCAGGTAGGATGCCTCAGTGTACCTGGCATCTGCCCTTTACTTTAAACACAACAGCAAAAACAGAGATCTTGGTTTAGCCATTCAGAGCCTCAAAAGCTTTGGTCTGAGCCCAGTCGGAACTTGGAGGTAGATGATACAGGGGGGTGAGGGTACCTGAGGAATGAAGCTGTGGGTGTTCCCCACCTTAGTCCTCACATCCTGAGGACTTGTTAGCACTTACGACAGACACCAGGCCAGGTGATTGACACCTAATATCTTCCCAGTGATCCACATATGAGGTATGTATTTTCCCTATTTTAGGATGAGGAAACTCAAACTCAGAGGAAGTGAGACATTTGACCAAGGTCATAGATTACAAGTGGTAATCTATGGATTATCTCTTGGATTCTTTTCCATTGTGCCAAGATGCCTCTCACTTGGCCAAACTGGCCCAAGGCAAGTTTAATGGAGCTCCTGGCAAAGCCGTCCTCTGCTGGTAAAGTGTTTCCTGCATAGGTAGACATGGTTGATATCCCATAGGACTTTGATTTATTTCCTTTGCGTGAGAATTCAGCCAGTGTTTATTATTTTTCAGAACCCAATGCTGGACAGATCCAAGAAGGAATTGGAGAAGCTGTGAACAACATAGTGAAACATTTTCACAAACCTGAGAAAGAGGTATGATGAGCTATAAAACTCAGTGTAACAGGATTTTAAAGTTGCTTTTGTACATGGTACATAAGGCAATACAGCCTGCTTTAATTTTCATTTGTCAGCTTTCTAATAACTGCAAAAATATGCTTTCTAGCTACCCAAAGCATTTGTTTCTATAGAATTTTTCTTAAACGTAGACACAGCAGATTATGCTTTGGCTGTGCATCTTGTTCCACAGAGAGGAAGCCTCACGGTGTTGCTGTGTGGAGAAAATGGCCTGGTCGCCGCACTCGAACAAGTGTTCCACCATGGGTTCAAATCGGCCCGTATCTTTCACAAGAACGTCTTCATCTGGGACTTCATAGGTAAATTAAAGCAGGTGTATGTCATTATAAGGTCACTGCGATGTTTCTCAGAAAACTCAAAGATCTAGGAATTGAGCCAATAAGGGTTAACGATAAGGGAATATGTATTTTAAAATAAATATCATATAAGCACTGTCCTCACTTTGCATTCAGTCAACAAATATTTAGGGTCCACAGCATTCCAAACACTGTTCGAGGCGCTCAAGGTATACATCAAGATATAACTAAAGACACAAAATTCTACATTTGATAAACTTACATTCTGGTGGGGGTAGGGAGGAAAAATGATGCACAGAAACATAACAAAATATGCAATTCAGCTAGTATGTTAGAAGGTGATTGCGAATCTGGAAAAAATAGAGCAAGGTACAAGGAAATGGAGTGGCAAGTGCTCTTTTAAACGGGGTGGTTACAGGCTTTGTTGACAAGGTGACATTTGAGCAAAGACTAAGAAAGTAAGGAAACGAGTCACAGAGTCACATGAGTGTCTGGGAGGAGGGCAGTCCAAGCAGAGAGAACTGCCAGGACAGATGCCTCAAGGTACGAGTGCGCCCGGCCTTTTCATGAAATGGCAAGATCAGTGTGACTGGAGCAGAGTGAGGAAGAGGAAAGGACATTAGAGGAGAAGGGTATTTACTGCCAGAGACCGGTTGTGTAGTGCCTTCTAAGCCATTGGAAGGGCTTCGGTCTTGATCATGAACAGAATGGGCAGTATTTGAGGGCTTTGAGCTAACGAGTAACATAATATAACATTTTCAAAGGATTATTCTAGCTCGGTGCTATCCAGTATGGTAACCAGCCACATGTGGCTATTTAAACTTAAATCGATTCAATATAAATTTATAATTCACTTCCTTAGTCACAGGGGCCCTGCTAGTAGCTACCAGTTGGACCTTTACAGATAGAGAACATTTCTATTACCACAGAGAGTTGCATAGAAGCGTGCTGCTCTGGCTTGCTAAACTTCGTAATCTTTATTTTGGTATGCAGCTCTTCTAGAATTCCCAGTTTCTTTAACGGGGTGATTAATCATGTTGTGTTTTCTAAATAAGGCCTAGGTAAAGTTGTTGATTTCATCTAATTTAGAATTTTTGACAAAGGAAGGAAAGTTGACAGATTAGGCCCCCTGGGAGCAATTTTTTTTTCCCTTTTAGAATGCCGAGAATATTATTGCTCCTGCTTCTGATATGTGTGCATGTACCTCTGTCTCAGACTTACGGACTCAGTTCCATTTTGAGGATTTTGTTGGAAAGTAGTAAGCAGCCATTTTATAACTATAATGGAGGGCACCTTCTCAATGGCCACCATGTCTTTGCTACTTCTAGAAAGTTCCAGTCTTACAGCTGAGTCTTTTTTTCTTTTTTGCCAGTTTCCATTTCTTGAAGCTGTTCTCAAGAAGAGAAACTTTCCAGCCTTCTAGAATGCAATCTAGATTAGAAAAATAAATAAACTCCCAGGAGTTTATTCTTCTACCCTGAAGTGATAAATCTATTATGAAGTGTTGATGTGTATTGTGATGTGATTCCGACTTCTTTCCCCAGAGAGAGCGGTTGCTTATTTTGAAACCACTGACCAGATTCTAGACAATGAAGATGATGTCCTTATTCAGAAATCATCCTGCAGATCCTTCTGCCACTATGTAAATGCTATTAATACTGCACCCAGGAACATTGGGAAGGACGGCAAATTCCAGATTTTAGTTTGCCTCGGAACACGGTATAAAGCCAGTTCTTAACTTTCCCTGTCTTTGTTACATGTTGAACAAGAATTCAGAAAGGGTTAAACAGATCATGGCCCTTCCAAAGCTCCCCCATGGGTTTTTTTCATTCTAAGTTTCATTATGAGACTGCTGTTTTTTGAGTACTTGCATTATGCTAAGTACTTTACATACATTATCTCATTTAGTCTGATTGGGTACCACCACCGCTACATGGAGTAGCAACCTATATCCCTATTATATAGATGGGAAAGTAGAAAACAGATGAGGCACAGATAAATTAACAAATTTTCCCAAGGTCACACAGCTAGAAAGAGGTGCAGCCAAGATTCACACGCAGTCTCACCCCAGAGCCCAGGCTGTCAACCATTACATGGTACAGGTTTCAAAGATAGGTAGGTAAGTGACAATTGAGTTGATAGATAATTAGACACACAAGTACATACACACAGATATATTTACTATGTAGAGCTTGTATAGTTTATATACACCACCATATGAAATTTAATAACATTGTGGAATTCTTACTGTGTAGTCTTCTAAGACAATTTTCTATCCCTTTATTTCTTGAAAATGACACATCCAAGCTGTATAATCTATTAATTTTTAAACAGCTCTCAGAATTATAATAAATGAAACAGACCTTTAAAAGTTTTTTTTGTCAGTGTTTGTTTTTTCTAAACACTTAGAGCCCCAAGGAGAGATGCAGGATGGCCTAGTTATTGCCATCCTTGTCATGGAAGACATACTGAGATACTCAAGGATGTCATAGGTACTTAGCAACAGATAATTTAATGTCAGAGTTTAGTCAGGAAACGCCTAAGACTGAGATTTTTGTCCTGAAACAACTGGTTTATAGGACTAAATTCTGAATTTCTTCTTAATAGAAGGGGCCCAATTTCAGCTGTGCTTTCAAAGCTCCTTTTGAACAAGATCCTTATTTCCTTTTATCTCTGATTTATTAGGCCAATGTAACCTCTCTTTTGGTTTGTAAAAATCTACTTAATGTTCTTCTGCTTTGATTTTTGTTCCTTCCCTTGTTGTGTTGTATGTTTTTTTTTAAGTTAATCTCTGCTATTTAATGTAGTCTTTCTTCCCAAAATGTCGGTATACTTTGGCATGTATGACCACAGATGTCTGTGTAACACCCCTGTAAAAAAAGAAATTCAAAACGACATTCTGCCTCTTTTAAAAACTGGTCAAATCAGAATAGAGTTTCTTTAGTGTGCAGAGGCCCTCATGGCCGCCTGGTACAGACGTACTTTTAGAATCTAATGGATTTCCTATCAGCATACACGGTCTCATTACTCTGTCATTTTAACCAGTAAATATCCAGCTTCTTGTCTTCGGTTTCCTCTCTGCCGACCTCAGAGCGTGGCTAGATTTTGCCCCACCCAGCCCCACACCGCCCCACACCTTCCCGTTGAAAGCTCCAGTCTGTGCCTCGTTCTGCAGTGACGTCAGCGGTGCTCAGGACTGTTTCTCTTTGGGTCTGCAGGGACCGCCTGCTCCCACAGTGGATCCCGTTGTTGGCCGAGTGTCCTGCCATCACCCGAATGTACGAAGAGAGCGCCCTCCTGCGGGACCGCATGACCGTCAACTCCCTCATCCGCATTCTGCAGACCATTCAGGACTTCACCATAGTCTTAGAAGGCTCTCTCATCAAAGGAGTGGACGTGTAACCCAGTTGGCTAGAAACCCTCAGGCCAGACCCCTTGCTTCTGAACCTTCTCCATCCATGGGACCGATTTGGACTTGTCTGACAAGGCAGTGAGTCACCACGGGGGGCAACACACCGTATCCCCCACACTGAACTGAACAATCCTCATGCTACAGACAAGGCGAAATACTGTATTGTAGTTCATTTGAACCAGGAATTTAGTATAAAATAGAGTATTTTCATGTGTTAGATGTGTGTAAATATGCTATCTTCTTTAAGAAATTATATTACTCTAATAAGATACTTTTCTTAGATTGAATATTCCTGTGACTTAAAATAAGTAGCTTAAAAACATTGGAAGGCGGGGTGGGGGTGGAGTGGTGCTAGTCAGGAAGAAGCCAGTAAACATGTAAATATAGTGCAACCCAGTCGGGATTTTTTTTTTTTTTTTTTTTCTCCAAGTATCACAAAGGAATCCAGAATGCATTGTCATGTCATAGCCATCCATCCTGGTGTCTGATCCTTTGTACTGTGAATGTAAACAGCTTTACCTACTGTAGGGGGTAGTCCTCACTTGTATCTTTAAAGTTACAAATGGTTTCATACATATGAATTGAGTCACTTTTCCAGTCTTTTGGAGGATTTTTTTTCGTCAGCACGAAATGAAGATATAATTCAAATACTTTAAATACTGAACCCCAGGAGCTTGGCTGAACTGGAAAGAACACACAAAGCCCTGAGAAGTGCGTTAAATTGTGGGATTATAACTTCTTTACACTCTGGAAAGATTAGCCTAGACTAATTTCATTCTTCGCATTTTTATTCCTGTTATTTGCGGTACTTGGGGCAGATGTGAATTGCAAAGTGTTGGCCTCGGTTGTAACAACTGCCATTTGATTCTATACTTTTTCTTTGACCATCTAAACTCTGCAGTGGTCCCTTAGCTCTTAAGGATAACCATAAGCCCTGTCTTTGTTTGGTTCCAATCACTCCCTCCCCTCCTCCAATACCCATCCCCCTCTCAGGAAATAGAAGGAATGTCTAAGAAGGAGGGCTCTGTGTGGCTTGGAATGTTTTTGTGAAAGTATTTGTTGACCATGATAATGCAAATAACAGAAGGAGAGAGAAAGAATGAACCCTTTCTGGGTGTTTCAGGGCAAGCTTTACGTTCCTTTGTTAGAAGAGGTAATAATGTAATGTAAAACAACTGGCCCAGAGAAGGTAAAAACCAGTGTAGCACAGACAGTCAAAGTGGAAGCAAAAAAAAAAATGGAACAGTTTTGAAAGACCAAATATTGTCAGTACTTTTCAGTTTGGTATTTTATAAGGAAGTTAAATGTGGTGTTGGCTACTTAAGTCATCTTATGGTAGGCTCTGTAACTCTGATTAAGCATTTGCACATTGTTAGTGAAATTGCCTCAGCAGAGCTCCAGGTTTTATTCCCAGTTGTGGCTGAGGAGCAAAGCCATGGCCTCTCAGGACCCTTGTACAGTCTGAGGGTCCCAGGCTTCAGCCCTCTGTGTTGTTACCATTATTTCCTGGAAGAAGAAACTAATGAAACAAGTGCCTCACTCCCTTTATCCACCACTGTATTCTGCCAGGGCAGACAAGGCACACCCCCTTTTGATATGTGACTTAGTACTTGAAGAGGAAATGGGTGAAAGTATTTAGAAACCCATAGAAAGGGTTTGAGGAGATGGTTCTGGGTGACTTGGGGGACCAGAGATTTGTTGCCCTGAGGCTAAAGTGTGTCTGTAATAATATGGCTGTGCAGGGACATGGAAAGTCTATGATGGGAAACATCCAGAAGCTCTTACTGTGTTTCAAAGACCATAGAACAATCAAGTCCAGGGTTTTCATTACCTTTTCCATGAGGTCATACTTCTGACACACTCTGGGCAACCAGAGAGATAACTTAGGTTAGCACACTAGAATTGAGTCATCTTGTCCAGCCTTCTCATTTTATGGATGGGAACACTTAAGGATTAGAGATTAAGTACTTAATTTATTCCTGCAGCTGGCCAGTGGCAACACAGGGTCTAGAATTCATGTTTTTTATCATACCAGGCTGCATGAGACTGATCTTGAAGGCATTTATATTAATAATCTTTATACCCTGGATCTTTATTCATTCACCTATACATATAAGAAATAAGGATTAATATTCATTTTAACAAATTGTTCTCAAGTTATTGAGAATTATGTCTTTTGTAAAATTGGTGAGAAAATTGGATTTGGGGGTCTGTGAATAAAACTATCACTTTAAAAGCTAATACCCAAAAAGAGTTATACCGAAAGTCTCATCCCATTTTCTGTAGTATGACTATAACAGTGAAGTGACTGATTTCAAAAGAAAGACTCACATCAGAACTGACATACCCTCTGCAGTACTAGGCCTTTCAAAGTAGTCACCTTGAAAACCTATATACTTATTCCAGTGATACAGCCAGCACTTCAAACATGTGGGGACTTCCTGGTGAGCTGCTTGAAAGGCCTTTTGAATATTGCCAGTGATGGTAAATATTGGCCTTTAGAAGAAATTTGATATTTGGAAACAAAAAGTCCTTAGGATCCACATTGATGAATAAAAAGGATGCTTGAGCAGAATTTTGGGTCACATAAAAAACAATTCTAAAGAAATGACTTAGTTCTTATGTGGCTTATGTCTCTGAGCCAATACAAAAATATTTTGAGTAGGACAGTTGCAGAATCCTTAGAATAAATATAAATTGCCTCCCAATCTGACTTTTGGAAGGATTGTACCCATTTAGAGGTATCCTTTTTGCTATGTTAATTTTTAAAATTAGTTTATTATTTTATAATTACACCTCAAAGCTAAAGTAAATAAAAATCAATTTGTAATTGACTTTTTCCCTCAAAATGAGTTTAAAGTAATGCCGAGAACCATAATTAGAATTTTCACATAACAATGGCTTAAGAAGAAATTGTTTTAAAATTAAATTGCCAAATATATTACCTCTTGAAATATTTTTTTCCAAGTGTTTTTAAAATGTCCTAATCTCAACCATTGTGACACAGTGACATTACACCAGTGTTAGGATTATGTGTGACACCCTACAGCTGTGACCTGGTCAAGGCTCATTAGTGCCTTAAAACTGACAGAGACTCAATGTAGAGGAGCATAAATGAGACTCTAGATGAGGGAATACAGGCAACAGAAAACAAGAGCAAAGCCTCCTAAGCCCTCCCATCCTCTTTCCCACAGGGGATGAAGGAGTAAAGAATTTGGTATACATAACCTAAAACTTGCAAAAGTTTTATGATTTCTCTCAAAAGTTTATTTTAAATGTTTCACACATTTTTGTACCTTTTGTAACCCTGTGGTATTTACTTTTAACATGGCTCTTTAAAAAATCATTTTAAAGAACTGTCACATTAATGAATGATATAGGGAAAATACTGACTTATATTTCCTTTTTTGGCATAAAGCACTGTTATATGTAAATATAAGTGAAAGAGGGGTGGAGTCTATACATAACATTTTGTGTGTAGTATATGTTGACAGCTTTCAAATATTTTGAAACATAAGGCAACAGATGAGGACCTCAGATTCCCCAGGGAAATATTTATTTGACAGCATTGAGAGTGTCGCTCTTAATAATGAAATATCTTCTTTTTTTGCTAAGAATTATGATTTTCCAGATTTTTATTTTGACAACTGTAAGTATTTTCTGTGAGGTTTACAGAAACTAGTCTATCCTTTTCACCATGTTGAAAGGACAATTTGAACCTTAGCTATTTATATTTCAGTATTAACACACCTTCTGATTGAGAATGGAGTCTTGAGCTATTCTCTACTTTTATAAAGTAAATCTATTTTCAACTTATCTATGTCTTTTGAAGTCCCTGTTTCTTATGTATTTGTTACATTACCATTTAGCTTAAAAGGAAACAGAAGTGAATAACAAACTACTAGGTCCCTGGTTCCTATTAAAATACGTTTATAAATCTCTTGAACCAAACTGATGTTCAAGCTTTTTGAAGAGGGTGTTGATGGAGTTTTATCAAAATAATACAAGAAAACCTCATCCTTTCAGATTTTACTAGAGCTGATTGTCCTCTCAAGGACAAAATTAAGATTGGCTCCAGGAAAGTATCACATTGATCAATTAATACCAGAGTGAAAAAAAGATCATCAAAAAACTTCTCCTCATCTGAAGAAATCCAGGGTATCCTTGGGTTATGTGAGAGGGAATCAAGCTTGATCCAATTACCTGAGTGTATTTGTGTGTTGCTCCCATCTTTATTCCAAACCCAAATCTTGTTGACAGTAGAGAGGTATAGTAAGGAGTTCCTGTTGTCAATCAAATGAAGGTGTTAAACATATGGAAAGAATCCTCTATGTTATGCTCTAACTATGTATAAATGTACCCTGTATATCTTTTTAACAAATGAGCATTTCTGCATTTAAATTATGGTTTTTTTTCTTTGTATTGTCAACAAAATGCATCAGAACTGTATTTTTTCCCCCTCATCTGAACATAATATAAAATTTAAAGAGTATTGTGATATCAAGCACTTTAGCGTACATATCAGAGAAACTGACATGGGTTTTCCAGGTTTTGGAGTACATTTAAATATGACTTTTCATGCTTTGTTCTTTACAAATAAAACTGTGGGGTTGATACTTTGTTTTGCTTCATTATTATAGAATCTTAATACTGAGCATTTAACAGCACAGTGAATTCAGAAAGTAGAGCGAGAAAGCCAAAACCATTATGTAGTAAAAATACAGCCTGTTGGACAACTGGTTATCCAGCAGAAGGGGTTAAAAAAAAAAAAAAAAGAACTCTACCTCACACCATACAGAAAATCAATTCTTCGTGGCTTAACGATCTAAGTTTAAAGGGTCAAATAATTTTTAGGAAAATATAGAATATATTTATGAACTTGGGAAAGGGAAGAATTTCTTAAATAAGATACTCAAAAATAACTAGCATTAGAGTCCATGGTAAAATAGAAGGCCAAGATTCATTATCTCCTATGTGTTAAACATTATTTAGATTATGGGCATACAGCAGTTTAAACATACAAATAAATACCTATTCTCATGGAATTTATAGTCTAATGGAGGGAGTTGCACAATGAACCTGATAATGTGCAGATAATAAGAACATAACAAGCAAAGTATTGTTTGAGGCTGCTTGGAGCTGGACTGCGATTGTAAATGCATTAGCTAGGGAAAGTCTCATTGAAAATGAAGTTGCCTTTAACTGAGAACTTATTCTTAGACATAAGTTTGTAATGCCTATTAGACATTTAAGTAGAGCTGCTGAGTAGGCAGTTGCACGTGTAGATTGGGAATTTAAGGAAGAACAACAGTATATTTGTCAAGGTCCAATCAAGAAACAGAAACCAAAGCAATTTGACCAGGGATCCTCTAATGTAAGGAACTGTGTATTAGAGTTCTCTGGAAAAAGAACCAGTAGGACATGTATACACAAATATATATTTAAGCAATTGGCTCAAGTGATTATGAAGGCGTGGCAATCCAAAATCTACAGGGTAGGCTGGCAGGCTGAAGACTCAGGGAAGAGTTGCAGTTTAAGTCCAAAGGCAATCTGCTGGCAGAATTTCTTGCTCAGAGGAGGTCAGTCTTTGTTCTGTTAAGACCTTTAACTGATGGGGTGAGGCCCACGCACATTATGGAAGGTAATCTGCTTTACTTTAAGTCCACCAATGTAAATGTTAATCTCAAAAAAAAAAAAAAAAAATGGAAACATCCAGAATAATGTTTGAGCAAATATCTGGGCACTATGGCCCAGCCAAACTGACACACAAAATTAACCATCAAAAACTACAACAAGAGATTAGAATAATGAAGAATTTGCTAGTATGTGATAAAAAGAACTCTAAGAATACAAAATTAACATATATGGGAAGCAGCCACTAACCCTAGGGCTGAGACATGTAAACCAAAAGATTCCCCTCCCCCTCAGGCTGAGCACCAGACTTTATTAGAGCAGGTACAACCGTGTGGCCAACTAGATGGCAAAGAATACAGAGATGCTGCACTAGGTGTTTGGGATCTGCCCTCAGGTGCTAGGGAAGTATCCATGGGGCAGTGCCATACCTCAAAGCTTTCTGGGAAGCCACTGTGTGGGTGCTAGGGAAGAAGTGCATGAAGAGGTGCTACACCGGTAAAACATACTGTAAAGCCACACAGTGGAGGGCTGTGAGAGGTTAGCTGCTGAGTACACTGCACATTGCAGAAGCCTGCAAAGGGTAACAAAGCGGAATCTGGAAAAGAAATTCTCCTCCAGTATCTCTCCAGTGCATTCCATTGAATTCTTTCCAAGTACATAAAGAACATTTTTACCAAGATTAACCATATTTGGGGGCAGAAAATAAGTCTTAATAGATTTTTAAAAATTCAAGTCATGCAAAGTATGTTCTCTGGCCACGGGAATTAAATTAGAAATCAATAAAAACATATCTGCAAAATCTGCAATGTTTGGAAATTAGTAATACACATGGATCAAAAAATGAATCGAAAGGGAAAGCAGGAAGTGTTTTGAACTGTGAAAACAAACCATATCAAAATTTGTGAGGTGCATCTAAAACAACTCTTAAAGAGAAATTAGTAACCCTAAACAGCTATGTTAGAAAAAAAAAAGTCTCAATGATCCATTCTTCTACCTTAAGAAACAGACAAAAAATAAAAACAATAATAGAGTAAAATCAATGAAATAAAAAAAAATCAATGAAACCAAATTTTTTTGAGAAATCAATAAAATTAATAAACTTCTAGCCAGATTGATTAGAGAAAAAAAGAGACAAGACACAAATTGCCAACATCAGGAATGAGAGAGGTGACAAATACAGATCCTATAAATATTAAATGAATAATAAAATGTTATGAAAAACTGGCAATAAATTCGACAGCTTAGATGAAATGGAAGTTTCTTAAGAACAAACTACTAAAGTTAGCTTAAGAAGAAATAGATAACCTGAATAGCCTATGTCTGTTAAAGAAATTGAATTTGTAGTTAACCTCACAAAGAAAACTCCAGTCCCAGATAACTTTACAGGTGAATCCTGTCAAAAATTTAAGGAATTACAAAAATTCTGAACAAACTTTTGGAAAATTAGTGAAGTATGTCGTTTGGTAGGGCTGCCATAATAAAGTACCACCAACTCAGAGGCTTAAACAACAGAATTTATTTTCTCACAATTTTGGAGACTAGAATTCTGAGATCAAGGTGTCAGCAGGGTTGGTTTCTTCTGAGGCCTCTCGTTTTGGCTTGTAGATGACCATCTTCTCTCTGTCTTCATTTGATCTTCCCTCTGTACCTGTCTGTGTTTTATTTTACTCTTCTTGTAAGGACACCAGTCATACTAGATTAGGGACCACCCTAATAATCTCATTTTACATTCATTATTTAAAGACCCTGTCTCCAAATACAGTCAGATTCCGAGGTCCTGGGGGGTTAGGACTTCAACATATGAATTTTGAGGGGACATAATTCAGCCCATAAACAAGGTAATACTTCCCAACTCATTCCATGAGCCAACATTACTCTGATACCAAACAAATTAAAGACAAATACAGACCAACAGCTCTCACGGACATAGTGAAAAAATTTCTTAACAAAATGTTATCAATTCAAATCCAGTGATAAAAATGATGTCATGATTAATTGGAGTTTATTAAGAAATGCGAAGTTGCTTTAACATTCAAAAATCAAGCAAAGTAATTCAAATTTACAGAAGAAAAAATGAAAGCAAATTATATGCTCATATCAATAGATGCAAAAAAATTTTGACGAGTGCTAACATTTAATCATGTCCTAAGAAAAACAAACTTACCTCACCTCAGATATTTTATGCTCATGGGTCAGTGATGAAATGCCTAGTATGAAGAAACTTTTGGGGAGAAAAACTTTTCCTTATGCCCCACTAGGTTCTTTGGCTGGTCTAAAATCAAAGTAACAAAAAAACAGATTAACAGGTGAAAAACAAATTTAATTATGTACTCACAGGGGTGCCATAAGAATATGAGACCCACAGGCAATCAGGCAAAAAAATCTTATATGCCATTCTGAACTAAAGAGGTGGGAAGGGTCTGTGGCTTCAAAGGGAAGGAAGACAATTCACAGGAATATGGGAAAAGCAAATGTTTGGTAAACAAGTGTTTGCCGTGCCATGCAGACAGTGGAACAGAGAGGACTTTCATCTCCAGGTCCTGCCTCATTTCCCCCCCAGCCCACCACACCTAGCCCATACTCTCTGTAATTATCTTTGGGGATGGTTTTCTTCCTGGGCTAAGCCCACTATCTAAATTCTTTTAGGCAGTTAAAGAGGAGGTAATAAGCTCTTCCTGAGTCTTTTTGAGCTTTGTCTTTAGCTCAAAATAGTCCACATGCCAAAGTGGCATATTCTGGGGAGACTTGTTCTGAACCCCTTCAAAACACACATGACTGCAATGCAGTTATATACTCCTTTAAAGAAAGCCAGCTTGCATTTTAGCTTCTAGGTTTCCACATGGCATGCTATTAGAACTCATTAAATTTCTCTCCTTAAAATCCTTTCCTGGCGTTGTCCACTAATCCTAAACTATTATATTACGATCCTCTCAATCCTAACCAACCCCCACTTCCTTACTGAAAGACCTGCCTTAGACTTGTCTTCAGAATCTCAGTAAATATCCAGACTTTGCCCTTTGTCCTCTAATAAGCTACAAAAATTCCATCAAGGTAATGCTTTCTTCCTGTGCAAGCAATAAATACACTGTGTTGATAATCCAGGAAGCCAGTATTCAATATTATTGATCATTCGTATTTTCTCTTCTCAATTGTTTTAGTAATCGTCATCCATTTCTCCATTTTTAATGGATATTTTTGGATTTGATTCGTAGTTTGAAAACTTTTTAAGCAATTCTGACTATTCTATATGATGTAAATATTTTCTCACTTTTAATTTTTGGTGTTCTTTGTTGCACAGAAATTTTTAGTTTCCAATTGTTTATTATGTATTCCTTTTTTAAAAAAACAGCTTCCGGTGCTATACTTGCCTGGGTTCAAATCTCTACTGCTTACTGGCTGAGGACCCTTGTTTATCACTTAACTCTCTGTGAACCCAGTTTCTCACCTGTCTCCCCCAGGAATGTAAGCACCACAAGAGGAGGCATTTTTTATTAACTGCTGTATCCCCAGCTCTCAATACATAGAAAACAACACTCAATACATAGAAAGCACTCAATATTTACTAAATAAATGAATCTACAAAGCCAGAATAATAATCTTATTTACCTCATAGGCTTGTTATAAGAATTCATTTATCCATGTAAATATTAGTCTAGAACAATGCCTGCCTGACACAGTTAAGAGCACAAGAAATGTTAGCTCCCCTCCTCCACCCCCTCAAAATCCTGCCTCTTAGAGAAGTTTTTCCCTGCTGGTCTCCCCTCTCACCCCACCTCCCAGTTAGTTAAGTCATTCTCTCTTTCCTCCCCCCTCTTCCCCTCCCACACGAATTACACCATTGTTCTCCCCTTAGTAGCACTCACTTGTCACTTAAAGTTCTTAGCTTTGGGGCAGCTGTAAATTCCTTTGAGAATCCAAGGAAAGCTATGAATAAGCCCCAGAAAAACGCACCTATCTATGCACATACACAAAACTCGAATGTACAATTTCAAAGAGCTCACAGGACCCTGACACTTGACTTTTTAGATTCCTGAATTAAATGGACATTGGTGTCAAAGACCTTATTGTTTTTGACCAGCAAACCTGTTCACAGGAAATTCCCTGAGCATGTCTTTACAGCAAGAGTCAGAGTCCAAACTGGGCTCCTTTGAGATGAAAATTTCTCTCTTCCTTTTGGGGAGAGGATGTGGATTGTTCCTTCCTGACTGCATTTTCAGCACCCACCCTGATGGGGAAGGACACTGTGGGGGACAAGGTCAGGGAGGGAGTTTCTAAATACAAACAGGAGTCTCCAATAGATCCTA
The DNA here is from genome assembly GCA_030015415.1 of Cynopterus sphinx. NCBI lineage: Eukaryota > Metazoa > Chordata > Mammalia > Chiroptera > Pteropodidae > Cynopterus > Cynopterus sphinx. The sequence goes on from CM057380.1 coordinate 138,966,507, forward strand.
AGACTATAAGCTTCAGCAACCCTGCTAACCTAGGGCTTATAGGGAATCAACGAACATTGACCATCATGATGAATTGTGTTCCTCTCTTCAGCAGGAGAGGCATAAAAGGGAGACTGTCCCACAGCCCTTTCTGGGAAAAGAGGAAGCCTGACAATTATACAGGTGAAGATCCCGGGCATCTGTGGGCCTGGACTCCGCCAAGGGACAGACAGACATGTGGGGAGCTCGCCTGGGCCTGAGCCTGGGAGACCTCGGACCTCCCCACGACCCACAGGCCTGTCTGTCTTCGAGAGCACTTTTACCTTCCTTCTATCTAGATGGTCCCTGGCCTCCTCTCTAGCAGAAATGCAGGATCCTCAAGGGGCTCACCGTCTGCCCCTCCCTTGGGCTGCGCGCGGAGAAGCCCGCACCTACGAGGGCTCAGCCTCCGAGCCGAGAGCTCCGGGAGTCGGAGGAGCGGAAAGCTCGGTCCAGCCCTTTTCTTTCATTATTCTGATTAGAAACAGCCCCAGAGGTGACGTGATCTGCCCAGCGTCGGGCAACTTCCTGCAACCAGAAACCAGTCGGAAGACTTGCACGTCGCGCTCCTGGCCGCCGTTATCGGGTTACCTGCGAGCCCCGGCTCCGCTTTCCAACAGGGAAGGAGAGGTCGCCGCGGGGGGGCCCCGCAGGAGGAGAGGCTCGGATGTGGTGGCTGCTGAGCAGGGGAATACAGGGTGCAACCTGCTCCCTCCTCCCCCCCGCCACCCCCATGTAATGTGAACCATTTGAAATTTGCTTTAGGAGATCATGAAGTTCAGTGAGGAGTGCATCTTGGGGGGTTGTGGGGGGGGGGGCTGGGAACTTGCCTTTTTTTGTTGACCCAGCCAAGCACCTAATGCAGAGTAGGTACTTAGTACCTGTCTGCTTCCTGGAGGACTGCATGGCTGGATGCGCCCTGATCTGAAATAGATACGTGGGAGGATTTGGGGAGCCAAGCCCCACCTGGGAGGCATGTAAGTCCCTTCCAGTTTTTCTCAAGTATGGCTCTGCCATGAATATCCTTTGTTCATAAACCCTTGACTGCATCTCTTGATTATTTCCTTAGGATATTTTCCTAGAAATGCGATTGCTGAGTTGAAAGCTGTGTATATATGTAAGGCTCTTCTTCATTCAGAACCCCTCCAACCGCGCGAAAGAGAATAAGTTTCCCAGCAATCTGGCCCAAACTGAGTGTTATCAGGCTTCGCTTGCTTGCATTTATTTATACTTTCTCTCTCTCTCTCTCTCTCTCTCTCTCTCTCTCTCTCTCTCTCTCTCTCTCTCTCTCTCTCTCTCTCTGTCTCTCTGTTTCTGTCTCTCTCTGTCTCTTTATTTTTGCCATCCTGACAACACAAAAATGGTATTTCATGTGCTTCTCTCTGTGGACTAATTAGATTGAAATTGAACTAATTTTAAAGAATCACTCTAAGGACCTCAGAGAAATCCTGCCCGAGGTTAGGAGACCAGTGAAACCAGGCACATTCCGCCCAGTGACGTGAAACTAAAGAGCACCTGTGTTTGGGGTGATAGACTTGAAGATGTAAACACCTGAACCTCCCGGGAGAGGCTTCCTCCAAACCAGGGAGGGGAGCTGTGACTTACTTGCATTCGTATGTTTATTTTCATTTTCTGATGACAAAATTATATAAAATAAATGAAAAACCTCCATATGTATCTTTAAGGACAGTAAGAAAAGGTAGAAATGGAATAACGATTTCAGCTTAGTCTTGGAGAGGGGAAGGAGTGAGTGCTGAACTTTAACGGATATTTCCAGAAAATGGAAGGCATGTCCCTGGGGCTGCCAGCACGAAGCGGGAGGGCAGGAGTGAGCCAGAGGCCTGGGAGGTGGTGGCGGCCGGAGGGGGCGCTCTGGACAGAGTGTCCTGGAAAGGCTGCTGTTTTGTGGGGAGCTTGCTAGGCCAGGGGTTTCTGAGGATCCGGAAGGCTCTTTTAATGGACTTTCGAGGATCAAAGTTAAACTGCCAGGGACAAAGAAAAGTTATAAGGAAGTGGAAGTGGTGGTGCAGCTCAGGCTGAGATCTGGGAGTGGTGAGAGGTAGCTCTGGCGTTTTCCCAGAGAAGAGATGATGCTGGAGAGCTTTCCTTGGCTATGAAACAATGAGGACTTCTCACCCAGTCAGAGCCAGGTACGGTCTGTCCTCTGCTCTTCAGATATCCACTGGGTTCTTTTACAGACAAAACCCAGGAGGATAACTGATTCACAAATGTTTACAGACAATTTTATTTATGAATCTAGCTCTCAGTTGCTCTCAATTAAATTTATAGTCCTAATTACAGTCAGCAGTTTCTTGATAATAAACATACAGAATGTGTTTTATAGTTTTGTTTTTAAACTTTGTGGGGGAGTTTATTTTCTTGATTGCTTTAAATTTCCTCTTAGTCTGTAATTTAACAATCAACTTCTAAAAGCTTAGTAATCTGTGACTTTTCCTGCCACTTTAATTCTTTTAAAAGGATTTAAGTCAAATATGAAGTTCTTAGAGATTTAAATGAATGATTTAAAAACCTCATCACACTTCAAAGTCACTTGGCAACTTTTTAGAAACTGCAGTTTTCCCTTACTTCCTCTTGGGAGACTGATTTTATAGGGTTGGGACATACCCTGCAACTGGTATTTCTGAAACGTTTCTCAGGTGATTCTTTTTTTTTTTTTTTTTTTTTAAGAGTCAAAGGGAAAGTTTATTAGAGAAGAGGTAATACTCCATAGACAGAGCATGGTCTCCTCTCAGAGGCAAAAAGTAAGAGAGATTGAGTGGGACAGAGACAATAAAGACAAGGACAGAGAAAGAGTAAAGGCACTGAGAGGGACTCTCCCAGGTGATTCTTATGTTGCTACTACAAAGACCAACCTTGGGAACTGGTGTCTAAATGCTTACCTATCCTGCTTTGTTTGTTTTTAAATAGAATTTGGAAATAGCCATTTTAACTTCTAAAATATTAATGTTTTGCATTTCTGGAAAACATTCCTTTTTACCTCTCTTCCTCCCACCATGGGCTTCAACTCACTGGGCTCTTTCAGCTCTTACCTAACATTAGATGTGGTTGCTCTCACTGCCCAGTGTTCTCTCTGGTTTCCCATGATTCCTGTTTTTGCTCTATGGCAGCATATTTTGTGCTTGCTTTTGTGATTGACAGTTGGCCTTTCTTCTTGATACTGTCTTTCCAAGCACTGCTGCTGCTCAGGGTGTCCAGGAAACTTGGGGAAATTGACCATGGGCTATATTATCCATTCCTATAATTGGCATCTGGGTACTTAAAATGCTCAAATCTGCATCTCTCACTGTTTCTCTGGGAATCTCTCCAGATGCCCATGTTTCAACTGCCTTAAGCATTTACTCTTGGAGGTCCCACAAAGCACCTCAGAGTTCTTATTTCTCAAATATTAAGTGTCTAGCCATGTCTGTCCTCAAATATTCTTATTTCTCAAATATTAAGTGTCTAGCCATGTCTGTTTCATATCTCAGAGAACAGTTCTACCAAGTTACTCAAGGCAGAACCCTGGGTATGGCCCATTCATTCATTTGAGCCAGTGTTCTAGACTACAAACCAAAAATGTCTCCCTCACTGAACTTGTATTGGTGGGGGGAGTGGGGAAGACAATAAACAATCAGTCTCTAAATCTAATGGATTAGATTAGATTAGAAATTAATCTTTAATTTCTCTAGACATCATTCTGCCTCTCCGGCCACTACCTGAGTCCAATCTCCCTGATGGCCTCCCACTCTTTGACTCCCTCCAGTCTATTCCCCCTACAACAACATAATCTTTCTAAAGCCAAAACTTAAGTTTTAGCCTCCAGCTTTAGCTTCTCATCCTGTCCAGATAAAGTCCACCTTCACAAATGTGGATTTAAAGGTCTTATACTTTCTGGGCCCTGCTGGTCTCCCCACCACACATCTGTACCCAGGTGAACCACTTTCTGTTCAGCCAGTCTGAACAACAGCTGCAGTTCATGGCATCTGCCCTTCCCTGACTTGTCTTCCTCTCCTGCCTGCCCAGCTAACTCCTGTTTACTCTCTGGGTCTCAGCTTGGATACTGTGGCAGGCAGCCTCTAAGACAGCCTCACTGATCCCTGCCTCCTAGTATTCACGCCCTTATGTATGAGCTGGATTTCCTGATGTGATTCTGAAGAATGAATAATGGCAAAAGTGGTGCGATGTCAGTCCTCACATTAGGTTCCATAAAGACCATGGCTTCTTTCTTGGGGATCTCTCTCGCTTGCTCAGTGGTAGGCCAGCTGCCATGTTGTGAACTGCCCTGTGATAAGGGTCACTGACAGGGAACAGAAGGAGCCTCGGCCCACAGCTGTGAGGAAATGAGTCCTACCAGCCAGCCTATGGGGGAGCTTGGAATTGGGTCCTTCACCAGGTGAACGTGCAGCTGAGGTGACAGCTTCAGGCGACAGCACAACTGCAGTCTCATGAAAGATCTTCAGCAGGAGGCAACTAGCTTCCAGACCCAGAGAAACTGTGAGATAGGAAACTGTTGTTTTAAGCAACTATGTTTGTTAATTTGTTGCACAGAAATAGATAAATATAACACCTCTAGACCCCTGACCCTCCTCCACATCAAATTCAGTGCCCTTCTGAGTTCTAGAACCAATGGTGTTCCCACCTGTCATCCCTATAATTAGTATAATTTAGTATTATAATTAGGATTTGTCCATATCTCTGCCCCTAGGTTGTAGGCTCTATAAGGAAAAGAAATAGAGGGAAGAAAGTCACCATTTTCCTTCTCAAGACTGACTTCCTGCTCTGCTTCTGTCCCCACCTTTATAAACACAGTGTCCACTGGGGATTGCCCTGAAGTGCAGCTGCAACCCCAGGAAGAGGTTTGGGTCAATTAGAGCCTAGTCTCCCCACCTCCACCTCCCCAGACATGCACACACAGGTATGCACTCACTCAGACACTTTGAGCCCACAGTACTCTCTACTCTGGAGGAAAGAAGGTGGAGCCACTCCTTCCTCCTTTCACACACAGCCTCAGGCTACATTTCTGTGGCTTTTGTGAATGAAAGGTGGGGAGGGAGAGCCACCCCAGAACTGAGCCTTCCGCTTTTGAACTGCCCAGTTCCTCCGCCTTTATTTCCAGCCAATAGAACTGTTCCAGGAGGACTTGGTGGTGAAAAGAAAAGAAAAACTAGAGCTCCAGTGCTTCCTGCTGCTTTCATTTTCTGATAACCCGACCCCATAGGCAACTCACTATCTCTGACCTAACCCTGAGATGTGACTAAGGTTCTGCCTCTGGCTTTCTGGAGTGTGTCTGGTGATGTCTCCCTCTGGACAGATGATTGTACTGTCCTGTGGGCCCTGGTTCACTCTCCCACACTGTGCTAGAGGGAGGGCAGCTCTGTCCTCCTGGTGGCCCTTCTGTTACCCTGCACAGGCTGTACACTGCAACAGTGGCAACTTCCCCAGTCTCTCCTCACCCACTCCTTACCACCCCACTCCTATGGCAACCGTCTGCCAACGTCTGTTTATTGTGCCCAAGTAGAACAAATGAATGAATGAGAGACATGCCTGGGTATGAACACACCTCTGTCTGTTTTTAAAAAAAGCTTCTAAATAACATTGTATCCTATGGTGTGTGCTTCTGTCCTCTCTGCCCTACTCCAGCATTCTCAGCAGTTTTCCTCTTGGCTCTTCCTCCTGCAATTGCTTTCTGCTCAGCTGCTCACTGTTGCTAAGAAGGTTGTGCTCATCAACTGTGCTCTAGATGTGTACCAGAGATCTGCTTTCAAAGTTAAGTTCTGCCATTTATGAGTTTGACCCTGCTTGTGTTACCTGGCCATCCGAGGCTTCATCCACTGATTGAATCTGCTAATAAACTGTTTTCCCAGTTGTGCTGAGATTAGATTAAACCACAAATATGACAATGCACGGCATGTAGTAGTATTGTTCAATAAATGCTTCTTGTCATCTATTTCAGAAGACCTTAACAATCCTCGTAATTTTTCCTTGAAAATATATAAAGCGAAAGATTTTGACGTTTAGTTGACAAAGTGTCACATTGTTTATTTTGTGCTTGTTTTGTTTTGTTTTTAACAGGGGATGGAATAAGAGAAAGTTGAGGGTGATCACTATTTTATTGTTTTTTAATCTGACTCTTTGCCTCTGCTGCACTGGGCTAACATTCTGGGAAACAGCTGTTCTAATGCCTGAGGAATGGATATGTCTGAACCTGCTACTGACTCCCAGGTGGTAGGGTGTTTTTTACATATGTATTTGGGTCTCTATGCCTCTGCTTTGGCCCCAACAGATGAAAGGGAAGAGCCTTCATCTCTGAGAGCACATAAAATACAATCTTTAACATGCCGCATACATCCTGCTATTTTCAGCTGATGTACGGACTCTTATATCATTCAATTTCCAGATCGACAAATACTTGTCTTTAAAAGTTAAGTGTGTCTACGGCCATGCTACCCTGAACAAGTCTGATCCCGTCTGATCTTGGAAGCTAAGCAGGGTCAGGCCTGGTTAGTACTTGGATGGGAGACCACCTAGGAAGACCAGGTGCTGTAGGTGTAAAAAATTTAAAAATAAGGAATCTTAAGCTGATAAGGTCCTTGCAATCTGTGAGGTCAACCAAGGGTTGCCTTGCCTAAAAAATAAAAATATAAAAAATAAATAAATACAAATTAAGTGCATGCAACTTTTTTTTTCATCGTCCAGAGTAGACACAGTGGGTAGGTTATCAAGTCATGGATTTCAGTGATCTTTTCCAATTAGTCAAGGTTATGGTCTGGTGTGTGTTAGTACCTCACGTGAAGCATAATCAGAAGAGGAGCCAAACACATTATGATGAAATTTTTAGATATTGAAATCAACTATATGGAAGTTTCTATACCCACAGAAAATTCATCATTACAACATCTCAACTTTTTCTCAACAGTTGTAAAAAAAAAATACCATAGTTCTGTAAGCTACAGTTTAATCAAGAGCGCATTAAAAGTTGAGTTCTGGAGTCTATGTGTACACACTTGTGTACTGGTAACATTTTCATCTCAGTACATTTTAACTCCATTCTTTAATCTCAATATATTTTAACTACATTCAACCTACAAGGTTATCTTTGTTGAGGTCCTCTGTTAGTGAACATTCTCAGTGGGAGGAGAGCACAATGGCAGGTCAGTGGGAATTACTTTATGGAAAGGTGTGACTCCATTAAAATCACACAATGCAGACTCACCTTTCCACAGGGCGCTTGTGTAATCCTGTATGTATTTGTTTTTATAAAGTGAAAAATGTTTTTCCTTTGTACTTTTGCATTTGAGTGCCTCATGCTGGCTGGTAATGCCAACTGGTAGCAAATAAAAGACCCAGAAATAATGGTAAATTCAATGGTACAGTGTTTCTTTACACCAAGCCTGGAAGTAAACCTTGGTGCTGTATTTTTTTTTACATAGAATCGGGACTTATGTTGTCTCTATTTTCTTAGTCCTTTTTAGACTGTTACTTAAATTCAGTATTTTCCTTCTGGGGAATATTTATGTTTTCCTGTTTTGAGCCCCTTCCCATGTCACTGCTCAGTAGCCAGCGCAGGTCACAAGGGAGAGAGTCCTGGCTTATTTAGTAGCCCGGCCTTTGAAGCAGTGTTGTCCAGTGGCTGTGCTTGCCAGAAGGATGTACCACAACTCTGGGCACCCAGACCCAGTCAGAGAGCATTAAAGACTCAGTTAAAGGTGTCTCGTAAAGTTGCTGCTATGCTGGAATAGCAAGTTTTAAATAGTAAATAATTGTCAAGAAACTCATTAGGAAAGCCATATTTTACCTCCATTTCTGTCATCGTTATAATAGAGGATTCAATCAAGTTTAATTTATTCAGCCAGGTGTCCGTGGAAGCTGCCTTGTTTGTTTGGCTTTGTTTTGACGAAATCCCTTGTCAACTGTGTTCTCAGCGTCAGTGAGCTAATCCTGCCCCTCTGTCAGATCCATGGTAGACAAAGGCCACTAACACAGTCTCCACAATGAGAATGGCAGAGGACCTATTAATGTGTCAGTTGCCTGTGAATTATGGCCAAGATATTTGCCCAACATATGGCACAAGGTTATCACATTGTAAAAGCAACTCACGCATACAGACACTCCTAACTAGTGACATAAAAAGATTATGCCCAAGGACAAGTATTCTTGGGAATTTGAAGCAACAACTAAATCACATTTGAGGTAATCTGTTGGGACTATTTTACTTCCTATAGGATAAAAATTAATTTGAGATAAAATAAGATGAGAACAGCTTTTAGGAATAAAGTAGAAAAACAACCCCATTTAGTTCTAATCCTCAATTATGACTGAGGGTGGGTTCTACCGGCAGGGAAGAGTGCTATGACCAGAGTCCATTTTATCCATGAAGACATTTCAGTAGAAAGGAACAGTGCGATGTCATGGAGGCAGGTGTCACCTGGCCTCTGACAACCCCTCCAGACAGGCTGAAGATGTTTGGCTTTCACCTTGGCAGATTCAGAACCTTTAATTAGTTAGCAGGCAGCCCAAAATTAACAGGACTCGGATACTAACAAAGTTTAAAGATAAGAATGTATGAAATAGAATGCCAAATTATTTATTTCCAGTGAGAAATATAACTGCCCAGCTTAGCAGATATTGAGTCAGCCTAGTCAAGGAATCTCTCCCTGTCAGTAAAAGAGGCCCATGGCAGTGTGTTCCTATTAGCCAAAGCTCACTTGGGGTGTGTGCTTTGGCTGTGGTTGCTTGGTAGAGAAAAAGAGAAATGGACGAAGTGGAGCGGATTCAGTAGTAATGTCACCACTTTCTCCTTCCAGAGTCATGCACTAGATTTTGAATCCCGATGGGGAGTGAGATATAGTCAGAAGCTGGTCAGAAGATAGTGAGGCTGCCTGAGAAACCATATGTAATTTTGAGCCAAGAAGGCAATTGAAAGAGGGACCTGATAAAGATTCTCTCCTCGACCAAACTCTAGTCAGGTTCCTCGAACTCTCTTCTCAGTGAGGCCTTGACTTTTGGAGTCGCGTGTTCTTAGTTTAGCATCATCTAATTTTAACCAGAATCCCCTACCCTCGGTATCTGGTCACCCTTGATATCTAATTGGGTTCATCATCCTCCACCGTACCTCAGATAATGTCTGATCACCATGGGTTGCCTTCAGCAAGAATCCTACTAGGTGAGTCTACCAAGGAATCCCTCCTTACCCCTCTTAGAAATTTTTCACCCACTGACCCAATGCTGCTCTCTGCTTGTAAATTCCTACTTTTTCTTGTGTTTTAAGTTGAGCCTAATCTCTCTCTCCTATTGCAAAACCCCATTGCAGTGCTCCCTATGACCTATCTCGATAGTACCCCTGTATAAAATCTGTCTTACCTTTGTTTAACAAGTGCTATGCATAGTTTTTCCTTTTAAAGACACCAGTTAGATTAATGGCTCACCCAACTTCAGTGTGACCTTGTCTTAAGGTCACATTCTGAGGTACTAGGGATTAGGATTTCAACTCTTTCGGGGGGACACAATTCAGCTCATAATAGGCAGCCTCACTATTTCTGCGTAAAACATAGGATAGTAAGCATTCTAATGTTGCCTCCTATACTTTTTAAAAAATTTTTGTTTTTCAATTAGAGTTGACATTCAATGCCTTATACATTTTTATCCCTTCTTTGAGTAATGTACTACCCTCTTCCTATCCCAGGGGAGATGATAGTCTCATAACAACATTTAGGTCAATGACAGACCGCATATATGAAGCTGGTCCCATGAAATTATAATAGAGCTGAAAAGCTGAAAATGCCTATCACTTAGTGATGTAGTAGCCATTGTTGACTTCATAGTCACAATAACACAATACATTGTTCACATGTGTGTGGTGATGTTAATTTAAACAAACCTACTATACTGCCAGTTATATAATAGTATGTAATTTTGTACAGGACATAATACTTGATAATGATAATAAATGACTGTGTGATAATAAATGACTGTGTGAATGGTTTATGTATTTACTATACTTTATATTACTATTTTAAAGTGTTCTCTCTCCCTCTCTCTTTCTATATATACATATATAAAGTACTGTAAAACAATGCCTTATTATGCCACTGGCAGCATCCTCGCGCATCTCATGTTTACCACGTCTCTTCTTGCATTATTTTCTCTTGTGCTTGATTTAATCCTTTTGTTTTGTATAGTAATGTGCTGTACAGGCTTGTAACTTAGGAGCAATAGGCTATCCCATACAGCCTAGGTGTCTAGTAGGCTACACCACATAGGTTTGTTTAAGTACATACACTCTATGATGTTTGCACAATAAAATCTCCCAACGACACATTTCTCAGAACATATCCCTGTCATGAAGCAGCACATGGCTGTATTCTCCACCACTCCAAACCTGGAAATCCACACCCCTGGCTACACAGGACTAAATGTCATCCAAGCAGGGCATATGGCTGGTCAGCTAACACCCTTCCCTTAGATTTTTCGAAGTAGGGCTGGTGGGAGAAAGTTCTTTTTCTCCAGAATGTGGAACTTGGGCATGAAATCTTGGACCTGCTTTGGCTATATTCCCCGTAGATGGAGAGAATGTGTCTGCAGTAAGAGAAAAAGAATATTATGGCACCGGAGGAGAGAAGCCAAGATAAAGAGCAGAGAGCAAGAGCCAGAAAGTGTGGAGGTTGAAATAATCAGGCCTCCTTTGTGCTCAACTAGTTTGAGTTTGGTTCTATCACTTGGGATGAAAACAGTTCTAGGAGATACAGGCATAGCGAAGACAAAAGAGACAGAGCATTAAGTGAATCCTAGAGAGAAGGCCCTGGGGAGAGCCTCTTGGGAGAGATAACATCTGCCCAGAGGAGCAGAGGGACTAGATGGAGAAGAGAATTGGACTGTGAGAAATTCTTGGGGACACAGTTGTGACTCTGTAGAGGAGACAGCAAATTAGGAACTTTGATATTTTGAATATGCCCTTGTGGGATCTGAAGATATTTACATGAGAATTGAGAAGGCAAATTATCAAAAGACAGGTTGGTGAGCCTAGAATCCTAGGAGGGTGGATCTGCAAGAGCAATATGATTTAAATATTTACTGGCATTAGGCTCTGATGTCTGTTTTCACAGTAGAATATGACTATTAGGAGGACATTTAATCATCATTCAACAGATATTTATTAAGGGCCTGTTATGTCTCAGGCACTTTTGTAAGGATGAATATATAGTGGTACATAAAAAACGGGTGATTTCTGCTCCCACAGAGCTTTGTCTATGGGAAAAAATATATTTAACAAATAAATATACTAGTAAATGTATAATTACAAATTGTAGTAAATTCTATGAAAAAAGTTATGAGAAGTCATTATAAAGGACCTATTTTAGACTGGAAGGTTAGGATAGGGCTCTCCGAGGAGAGAATGTTGAGACCTAAGGGGAGTATAATTTAGCCAGGCGGCAGTGTAAGGGAGAGGGGAAAGATAAGGCAAGGCAAGGGAAGGGAAAGGAAGGGAAGAGAATTCTATGCAAAGGAAATAATGTGTACATAGGGTCTGCAACCAGAAAGAGCTTGACTAGAAATGTAAGAGAAGTGTGGCTGAAGTACAATTAGGGAGGGAAGAGAGCCTAGAGATATAAGCAAAGTCCCTCGGATAGATTGGAAATAGGTTCTATTTCCATTTCAATGGAAAGCCAGTAAAAAATTTTGATTAATATTCCAAATGACCGTTAAAAAAAGAGAACTAATTGAAATAGAACAAGATTGTTAAGAGAGACCAGTTTGGAGGTTATTTGCGATAGTTCAGAAGAGAGAAGGTGATAGCTTGGAGTAGGTGATAGCAGAGAAGTCTGGATTTGAGATATATGTAGACCTGATGGTATTACACCTGGTGTGAATATGGTAGGTGACAGAGAGTGAGGCATCAAGAGTGACTTTCATACACTCACAAAAATAATGATTTTCACTTTACTGGCTTGAGTTTTTTGTAGTTGGTGATGCCTTTAATAGAATTGAGAAATAGTGGAGAAAGATGTTGCGAAAAGAAGGGCAAGGAAAATCAGAGTGATTTTGGTTTTAACATGTTAGGTATAAGATGCAAGTGGAGATTTTAAATACTAGTTGGATGTGCGAGTCTCACATAATATATGAAAGATCCGGGCTAGTGGTATAAATCTGTGAATCACTAGAAAAACCAATAGGAATGAATGAAACTGCCTAAGAAGAGGGCCTAGGAACTGAGATCAGAGGAACTCCTTACACATGGGTATAAGCCAATGTGTTAACAAAGGAAACTGAAAAGGTGCAACCAGGCAGTGCAGGAAAAACCGAGATAGTGTCACAGGTTCCAAAAAGAGAGTGTTACAAGGAGCCTCCAGTCACATGTGTCGATTGCTGAAAATGTAATAGGATGAGGATTGAAAAGTGTTTATTGGATTTTGTAAACAAATGGATGGACTTTTGATGGCTCTCAGTGGAGAGGTAGGGGCGTGAGCTTGACTGGAATGAGATGAAGAGTGAATGGGAAGTGGGCAGTGAGGTTAGGAAGTGTAGACAATTCTTTTAAAACCTCTCTGTGGGAAACAGAGAAATGAGGCAGCAACTAAAAAGTGAATGTGAGGTCAGAAGGGGTAGGATTTAAAGATAAGAGATAACAGAGCATATGCAATCATGGAATGCAGATGGGAATAATTCCAACTAAGCAAGAGGATAAAGATACACAGAGGGTACTGGACAGGATCCTGGGAGAGGCCTGAGAGGACACACTCTCTCCCCTGGACAGGGGTAAGGTGAGCAACGTCTGCCTTCATCCTCACTCTGCTTCTATTGCTGGCCAACAAGCTTCCCCTTTCACCCCTCTCCTTCTGATTGACATAAAAGTGCTTCAGTTACATTAATATTTTTTTACTTTTTTCATTAAACTGTGAGCCAGAATTTTTAAAGGTGACAAGATATCTTTGTGTTCATTCCATTGCATTTTGATCTTGTAGTTTAGTTTTTTGGGAAGTATTTCTTTCTTTCGTAGGTACTTTGCTGGTGAGAAATCTTCTGTTCCTACAAACCAAATCTATTCTGTAGGAGATTGTGTATGTGTGATTGGAACAACCTAGTAAAGTTTATCCTTGCCCCCAAAGTATCATTTAGTAAGAACTAATAATAATTAACTTAAGTATAGGAGTTACCTTTAATAAGCATCTTAATTTCACAGGTATTACCTCATTTAATCTTTATAAGAATTATATGAGGTAGGTATTGTTATTATCTCCATTTAGAACTGAAGAAAGAGACCAGATGTTAAGTGACTTGCAAGGTTACATAGCCAAGAAATGGCAGATCCTGGGTAGGCTATGCCCCAAATTTCAAGAAAAGCTCTAGTTAGATATTTACATGTAGTTTCATGACCCTTGAGATTGATGTAGAAGATGAAATAATCATATGTTCTGATCACATTCCTGAGCCAAGAACCTTTAGGATAGTGGGCCAGGAGAAAAAATGGAAACAAAAAGGACAAATGTAAATTTCAGCTTGGAAAGACACTCGTAAGTGCCTTGAATTCATCATGTGGAAATCTCTTACAGATCAACCATCGCTCTGCAAATTTCAGCTCATGTTCTCACAAGTTAAAATGAGACAGAAATGATCTGGTTCCTGTGACAATCAGACTGGAATCATGCATTTATTAACTGTAATTAACCAGGAATGGCCTTATATTATTATTCTTGTTCCAGCGCACAGAATGAAGGGGAGAATAAAAGTTTCCCACAATTTAATTTTCTGAGAATGGTATTTGAAGTTGGGATGAGATAAGGGATATGAAATCCTTTTGAAAATGGTACAGCTACATTGCCGTGTGTTGCATTTTTGGTGGTGTTGGAAGGGAACTGGCAGCTCAGGACCTTGCGAGCCAGTGATCCCACTCCCTACCAGGAGATGATGATATAGGATCTGTGGTTCCCTGCATCTCCCAACTACAGTGCTCCATCTATTGAATGACCCATGCATCTTCCATCATACCAAGGAGATTAAAATGGAAGCTGGACGCTGTCCTTTGAAAGATATAAGGAGAATTCAGAAGCCCAATTTGATTCCCCCTTGTTTGTACTAAGTAAACAAGCATTTTGAGAAGTGTCCACTGAGTAGGTGAGCCATAGGATTCTACACTCACTAACAGACAAGCAGACAAACTGAGAAGAGGCTTCCCTTTCTTGGGAAATTGCCCTGTGTAAACTAAGTAGATAAAATGGTAATTTGTAATGCAGCTTCATTAAAGGTGCAATATTTGGATTGAAAAGGACCAGGGTACAATCCCATTTTCATCACTTATTCACTATGAGACTTTTCTTCATTTCTCTCAAGCAGCTTTTGCTCAGTAATAAAATGAGTATGGTAATAATAATGCTTAGCTCACAGAGGTAATGTGAAGTAAAGAGACAGAATAGAAAAACTGCCTGATGTTTTGTGGAATAGGGGCCATTATCAAACAATAATTTCCTTCCTTCCCAACCTCTACCTTGCCATTGGTCTGCAGCTGAAATGTGAGGAAATGGGATCATAGACACTGAAAAAAGTTGAGGAATCAAGAGGTTCTGAAATGGTTTCTCCAGAATTTATGAAGCACTGCTCTGGAGAAGTGGGGAGCCATGGGTGTACTACAGGCGGGATGCCTGAGGGGCTGTGCAAAGGGGTGTGCTTGTTTAGTGAGACTGCACTGGAGGCTATGAAGCTTGTGTTGCCAGTCATATCTGACACGTTAAATAAAGTCTGTCATATTGGCCTCTAAGTTCAAGGTTTCCACCTTGGAGGGGCAAAACATTTTGCAGCCAGTTTCAGTGCTTGCCTGTCATCTTTCCTGAGCTCATGTGCTTTTCATTTCTCAGAACCAGTTTATCAAGACTAAAGAGTAATGCCTATGCTGTTAGCTTGTCTGAAGAAAACAAAGCCATTAATGATAGTTAACATATTAATTGCAGAGAATGCTTCTTTAAGTTTCTGTTGGCAACAAGTTCCCAGTCTAACAGAGTAAGTGAAGTGCATCCAGACTCAATTTAAAACCTGGCCAGGCAAGGTTTTTAATCTTCATGCTTCAGGTTTTCGTTATTACAATTGCCAGAACTCTAAGCTTATAATTTACAAGTAGTACTACCCGTGTGTCGCTTAGAAAGAAACCCAAACCTAAAGATAGAAACGAAACTCAGGAAAACACCAACCCAGATTTAAATATATATATATATATATATATATATATATATATATATATATATATATAATCTTATATCAAATGTGGAAAGCTGTAAACCTCTGTTCAAGGTTACACTAATTGCTTAAATTTCAATTGCTCAAAGTAAGTGCATTAACCAGTCAGCATGTCACTGCTCAGAGGAAAGTGACAATTCTTTCAAGTTTCAAAAAAATTTTTCTCACATTTTTTTTCTTCTTCTGTCTCATTATTCAGTTCTTACGTACCAGACTGCTCTTTCTATAATAGCCAGGGTAATACTTCCAGTGGGATTACTTTTACCTAAGCCTTGCATCAATAGGGCCAAGATCATTGATCACAGTCATGCAGACTTTTGTTACATCGCCATACATTGCATCCCTAATTGCAATCAGTTAGAAAGGTGTGTGTCGTTGTTAAGGGTAGGACAAGAGATGAATAGTTGCAAACCATTGCCTTCAAGCCTAAAACCTTGATCTTCCTTTTCCCTTTTCCCCCATATCCCAATAGTGGTTCCCAGAAAAAGGGGTTCTATGGAAAGTAACCTCACAGGGTGATCTGATATAAACTCCTATCTGGACAGCTCATGGTGGTAGCCAGACATATAATTTCTTTAGTAAAAGGTTTATCTTTGCTTTAAGTAAGTCCTGTCCATTGTTTTTGTGCATCTAGACTAAAACACTTTGAAATAAGTGTAACAGCATAAAATCTTGTTAATTCTCCTGTAATCCAGTCCCTGCCTTGCTTTCTCTCACCTTCAGATAATCTTCCTTACATCCCCCTCCCTTCCCTTAATTTCAAATGTACAGAAGAATCTGCAAAACTCATTTCTTCAGAGCATTTGAGACCTTGCTTCTCAGCAATTGTCTGTTTGGCTCAAATAAAATCTTACAAAAATTCTTTAACAAGTTTGGATGTTTTTATGTCGATACAGTCAATCGCAAAATCCTGATGATAATGTTTTCTTAAAATTTTTTGACATTATCCATTCTTCCTGACACTTGCTTGGTGGTTAGTTGTGTCAACTTAGCTGAGCAATAGTAGCCAGTTATTTAATCCAATACTAACCTAAGTGTGTGTTGTGACTATATTTTGTAGAAGTGTTTAACATCTGTAACTAGTTGACTTTAAGTAAAGGAGGTTACCTTTAATGATGTGGGTGGGCCTCATTCAATCAGTTTGAAATGTAAGGAAGGAAAAACTTTGTTAGATCTACCCTCCCAGATGTGTGAATGAGAGTTGCAAATTGAACTGACAGATTAACAGGAGGTGAAAAAGAGTTTATTTACCCAGGTTATATGCGTATAGCAGGAGAACTCTGTCATGAGTAACTCAAAGGAGTGGTTAGAATATGAGTCTTATATACCATCGTAATAGGTGAGGGGTTTGGGGGAGAAAGAACTTATGGGAAAACAAATGGGCTTTTGGAAAGATAAATGGGTTTTCATGAGAATAAGCAGGAGATAAGAATGTTTGTGATAATATTTGTCTATTCAGGTACCTAGGGGCCATAAAGAACTTCCCCAATAGAAGAGATTTGGGGTAACTTTTATATTATTAATATTTGCAAAATATCTATCTATATCTATATCTATATCTATATCATCTATCTATATCTATCAGTTCTGTTTCTCTGGAGAACCCCAAAAGATACGTGGCCAGGAATCTTATTCACAGGTTATGTGGATGAGGCTATCTTGAGGGCCATTATTCAGCCTACCACATTGCCCCATCGTTTTTTACTTTATTAACTCCAACAAGCATAATTAATTGCTTAAACCACTCTCCAACATCCTCTACTTCTTTGCATTCATGTCTTCTCTCCCACCTATTCAGGAACCTATTATCTCTAGAAATTCTGAGTCCTGCTAGGGGGGAAAACTTAGCACCTATGGATCATCAGTACTACAAATTTATGATGTCCAATCTCAGTCAAACCTTCAATTCCCCTCAACAACCCTTTATTCTTTGAAAGCACTCGCCCCTACTCAGCAATGGTTCCTTCACAAGTCTTCTCAATTCACTTGAGCACTTTCAGTCTTAAGCAGACTAACTTCTATTTCTTTGAGAAAATCAAGAACATTGAGCAACAGATACCTGAACTTTTCCCACTTCTAAAAATGTGGCTTCATTTCCACCATGGCTATATCCTTCCCAGGAGCCTCAGAGAATGAGATAATACTTTGAGTCCTTGAGACCCACTCATCCATCTTTATTTCTGATTCTAGTCCATGCTGTTTTTTCTAAGACCTTACTTTGTGAGACATGCTCTCTTTATGTCATTTCTTCCTGGACTCACTCTTTTAATTCTTTCAACAAATATTTATTGAGTGCCTACTAAGCGACATAAACTGCAACCTGGGTCTTGGACTCTGAGAGTGATCAAATTATTCACATACTAAAACATAACAGAACATATAAATAAAAAACTTCCTTAATCTTCCATCCCCCTATAGCTTCTCTCTCTCCTTCCCTTCCTCAAATCAGACCTGATCATCTTCTCTAAACTTGTTCATTCCCAGTTTTCTCAATCTCAGTTCATTTGACCACCATCCAAATTGGAAACATGAGACTTATTCTAGACTTTGTGCTTTCCTTCTATAAAGTTAGTCAATAACCAAGCACTTACTGTTTTCTCTCCTTGAAATCTCTGAAATCTGTCGTTTTCATTCTTATCCAGTTGTGGCCCTTAATGATATTTTGCCTAAACTATATAGAATTATAATGTTAAGTGATCAGCCTGCCTCCAGTATTACTTTCCTTTAATCTATCCTCCACAATGCACCTAGAATTAGATACTGAAAAATGTTAATTTAATCATGTCGCTTTCCTGCTTAAATGCTTTTAATGACTCCCATTGCCTACAGCCTAAGTCCAAGCTCTTTATTAACATGGCTCACAGGCTTTCCATGACCTGACCAGACTTATCCCCTATAAATCCCAATCATGCACTTGACACTGTAATAATTCTAAATGTTCCTTCAATGTGGCATGCTTTTTTCTACTTGTAGGCTTTTGCTTAGGCTGTTTCTGCAGCTTGTAAAGCTGCCCCACCCTCCATGTTTGTTCATTTTGTCAGCCTTGTACCCATCCTTCCAAGTCCTTTCAAGCAGCGTTTTCTCCAAAACTTCTCTGAACACCAGGCTGCTACATACTCCAATTTTGTGCTTCCTTAGTACCTTCCTTGTGCACACTTTATCATGTCATACTGAAATTATGTTATTTACTAGTCTGGTTTCCTTATAAGTATTAAGGGCACAGACCATCTGAACTCATATAGCAATAATGGTGAATATAATTTTATTTAATACAGAGCTTGTATTACTTTATTTTGAATATTTATGTGACTGTTATGTCTCCCTCATGGGGCTGGAAGTCTATTAAGAGTAGGAATTATATTATTAATATGGCACACAGGCCTTATTCTTATCAGATAGCAGATTATATACATAAAGATATTCATTAATAATTATTGTGAACATTATGAAAAACAAAAGTATATACTCTACTAATTGGGTCAGCTCTATCATCCCAATGTAACAAGAGCAGCCCATTTCAACAGGATTTCTAAATTCTTATGCTGATGATTGAGAAAAGTGAAGCATCAGCTAATCACACACACACACACACACACACACACACACACACAGAAGTTTTGTTGTTGTTATTGTAAAAGTATCTGGTTAACAAGCAGAGATATCAACAAAATTGGGCTCTCTTAACAGGCAATTCCTCAGGTAAGGAACACCATATTTTTGGTGCGTATGTTATCAGTCCTGTTCAGCTACATTCTTGCTGTGGTCTCCTAAAGTCCCTTCCCCATTCCAGATAAATTCAGCCTTTTCTAAAGCATTGCCAGCACGATCTAGTCCTTTTTGCTATCTTATAGGTTCAAAAGAATTTTGGGAAGCTGAGGTAAACCCTTAATTCTTTCATTATAGCATAAACATTTTTATGCAAGTGTGATCTAGATAAAATAAAGATGCATTTCAAAAGAAAAGAAAGAACAGAGCTATGATAAAAGGGCAGTATATAGCCTGATGGAATGACCTAATATGCCTGTTCACCTCATTCCTTATGGCTGTTTCTAGGTTAGCATCTAATGTATTTTAGAGCACATCTTTTTGTCCTAATTGTTTCACCTTTTATTCTCATAGTCCACTACCTACCTAGAGCTTATACCACCTGATTTTTACAGTGTCCCTATTACCCAATATCTTGGACTTTTTTTTTTTTTTTTTTTTTTGTGGAGGCCACTCTGATTCTATATTTGGATTTACAAAAATTATTAATGATTATAAGTAATTTAACAAATTTTCATCTGCTTTTCACAAGGCACTATGGAAATTCAAAGATGAATCAGGTGTAGATGAGCCTAGCAGTTCTTAAACGTTGGTGTAAATCAGTATGACCTTTGAAAGTTTTTAAATATACAGGTAACCAGGTGTCTACTTTAGAAATTCTTATTTCATTGGTCTGTGGCATGAACATTTTTTAAAAGTTCACAGGTGTGTTGATACCAAAGTCGGACAAAGACGCTGTAAGAAAACTACAGACTGTAATCTCATACGAATATTGATGCAAAAATCCTCAAAGAAATTTTAGCAAACAAAATTTAGCAGCGTATTAGAAGTATTACACACCATGACCAAGTGGGATTAATTCCTGCCACATGATCATCTCAATTGATGCAGAAAAAGAATTTGATAAATTGTAACTTTTCTTTATGATTAAAAAACCAACAAACTAGGGATAGAAGGAAACTACCTCAACATAATAAAAGCCACAGATGAAAAATCCACACTGAAAATCATACTCAATGGTGAAAGACTGAAAGCTTTTCCTCTAATATCAGGAAGTAGGCAAAGATGCCCACTTAACCACTTGTATTTAACATAGCGAAGAAGTTCTAGCTGGAGAAAATAGGCAAGAAAAAGAAATAAAAGGAATCCAAACTGTAAAGGAAGAAGTAAAATTACCTCTGTTCACAGATGTAGGAGAGGAAAAGGTTTCCCTTGACCCTCTTAGAGTCCCTGGCTGCATCTGAAAATTAAATGGACAAAGATAGATTAACAGGAGAAAAGCATACAAATTTATTTAGGTTTTATATAACATGACAGCTTTCATAAAGAAATGAAGACAAAGACACAGTTAAACCTGAGTATTTTTAAGCTAAGTTTGATAAAGAGTGGATGGTTGTGAAGAAATATGATAGGACAAGGAGCATAAGGTAAGTATAGTAAACTGAGGAAAACTTACCAAGGCCTGTTGATTTGGATTCTTCTTGTCATTATTTTATTCTTATTTTGGACATAAGATTACTCCTTTCCTCTGGGTATAGAAAGGGCCTCTCTCACTTGAGAGTTTTATAATCTATTTCAGGGAGAAGGGTCTGGGGGGAAGGTAAGAATAACCTTCCTGCTTCTGCCATTTTCTCAAAGTCTTTAGCTTAAAATATTCAATATGTCAAGATGCCATATTTTGGGGTAGCATGTGTTGAATCTCATCATAGATGATATAATTAAATATGTAGAATACCTTAAAGTTATACGAAAAGAACTGTTAGAACTAATAAATGAATTCAGCAAAGAAGCAGGATAAAATATCAACCCACAAAAACCAGCTGCATTTCTTTCTACACACTAACAATAAACAGGAAAAGAAAATTTTGAATATAATTCCATTTATGATAGCATCAAAAAAAATAAAATAAAATACTTAGGAATTAACCAGTGAGGTGTAACACTTGTACAATGAAAACTGAAAAACATTGCTGAAAGAAATTAAGGATATAAATGGAAATACATCCTATGTTCATGAATTGGAAGACTTAATATCGTTAAGATGTCAGTACTACCCAAAGTGATCTAGAAATTCAGTGCAATCCTTATCAAACTCCCAATGATGATTTTTCAAAATTAGAAAACCTATCCTAAAATTCATATGGAATCCTAAAGGACCATGAATGGCTAAAAGACTCTTAAAAAAGAACAAAATTGGAGGACTCACACTTTCTGGTTTCAAAACTTACTACAAAGCTACCTTAATCACAACAGTGTGGTACTGGCATAAAGACAGTCATATAGACCAATGAAATAGAATTGAGAGCCCAGAACTAAACCCTCACATATACGGTCAAATGATTTTTGACAAGAGTGCCAAGTCCATTTAATGGGGACAGGACAATCTGAAACAAATGATGCTGGGAAAATTGGATATCCACATGCAAAAAAATGAAGCTGGACCCTTATCTAACACCATGTACAAAAATTAACTCAAAATGAATTAAAGACCTAAACCTAAGACCTAAAACTATAAAATTCTTAGAAGAACATAAGGCAAAAGCTTTATGACATTGGATTTAGCAATGACATTAAAGGCACAGGCAACAACAACAGCAACAACAAAAACAAGCAAACTTGACTTGGTAAAAATTAAAACATTTTCTGCATCAACAGACAATATCAACAGAACAAAAATGCAACCCAAAGCATGGGACAAAATATTTGTACATCATAAATCTGATGAGGAATTAATATCTAGAATATATGGAGATCTCCTAAAACTCAACAACAGTGAAAAAAACCTGATTCAAAAATGGGAAAAGTACTTGAATAGACATTTCTGTAAAGAAGATATTTATGGGTAATAAACACATGAAAAGATGTCCAGCATCTTTAACCTTCAGTGAAAAGCAAATCAAAACTAAAATGAGATACTACCTCACATCCATTAGAATGGATGCCATCAAAAAGACAGAAAGTAAAAAATATTTGTGAGGATGTAGAGAAATTGGAACTCTTGTGTACTGTTGGTGGGAATGTAAAATGGTATAGCTCCTGTGGAAAACAGTATGGTAGTTCCTCAAAATATTAAAAATAGAATCATCAGATGATTCAGCAATTCTACCTCTGGGAATATACCCAAAAGAATTGAAAGCAGGGTCTGATAAAGATATTTGTACACTCATAACAGCATTATTTATTGTTGTAAAAACATGGAAGCAATCTTAGTATTAATCAATGGATAAATGGAGAAGCAAAATATGGGAGATCCATATATGCAATGGAATATTTTTCAGCCTTAAAAAGGAAGAAAATTCTGACATTTACTACAATATGAATAAAACTTAAAGACATACTGCTAAGTAAAATAAGCTAGTCACAAAAAGACAAATACTGTTTAATTCCTTTTACGTGAGGTATTTAGAGTAGTCAAAATTGTAGAGACAAAATAGAATGATGGTTGCCAGGAGCTGAGGGGAGGGGATAATGGGAGTCATTGTTTAATGAGTATAGATGAAATTCTCACAAGATAAATGAGTTATGGAGTTGGATGGTGGTGATGGTTGCATAACCTTATGAATGTATTTAGTATCATTGAACTGTACATTTAAAATACTTAAGATGATCAATTTTATGTTTTACCACAATAAAAGAAAATTGGGAAAAAAATTCACAGGAATTTCTTGCCCTCCAAGGATTGAAATTGTTAAATTGGGGTCTTGTTATACAGAGATTTAAGACCATATATGAATAACTTTAATATAAAGCAGAAATTAATGTGTGCCTTAAGATGAACTGACAAAGTGTTAGCAAAGTGGAGAGGAGAAAAATGTTACTTCCTGTTTGAGAAATCAAGGAGAAGTCCTTGGAGGAGTAAAGTGGAAGGAATCTGGAATTTGAACTTGAGAGACCTGCTTTCCTGCACTCTCATCCCCATCACTTACTATGGCTCATATAACACTGAATAAGCCCCATAACTGCTAAGGACCATTTTTTCATATGTAAATGAAATAGACTCACATCTGTGTTACAGGATTATAGTGAAGATTTTAAACAATGAAGAGAGATAAAACATGTGGAAGCACATAGAATAATGCTAGATTCAGAGCTGGCAATCAATAAATGATAATTATGTCTGAAACTAAGCTGGCATTTAAGTCAGGAGTTGAATGTTGGGTAGAGTTTAAACATTCAGAGATGAGGGGGAAGGAAATTCTGGCAGAAGAAAGTAAAAAGGGCTTTTATGGACTGCATGGTTTTATAGCTATTTAGATGCATATACTATACAAAATATTTTGGAAGTTTCAAAGTCAGTGCATGTAAGGATCTTGGGTTCGGAAGCTAACTATTACTTCAGTATTTCATTTGTTAAGCTAATACACTTTCTTTTAGTAATGTTACTTGTATTCCTAACATGCTATATGTGTTTTAACAGATGTTTTTCTACCTTAAAATATTTTGTTTTATAAGTTATTAATGCTCATAGAAGTTCAAAGAGGAAAAATTATGTAAAAATTATATAAAATAAAAATCACTACTCCCACTTCCTTTCTCACTTTTATTCACAGAGGTAATGGTGATTAACACTATGGTATGTCTTGCAATCATTCTTATGCATGTTACAAATGCATGAACTGTGTATATGTATATATTCTCAATGAAATGATACTTTTATCTACTGTTGCGGAAATTGCTTTTTAGCCACTAATTAGAGTATTAATATCTTCCTATGTCAGTATATATATAAAGCAAACTCATCCTTTGTAATAACAGCACACAATTCCATTTTATGGATGTTCCATCATTTATTAACCAGTTCCTATTGATGAGCATTTGGGTTATTTCCATTACAAATAATTCTGGATGAATATCTTTATACACATACCTGTGTGCCCTGTGTGAATATATTTTAGGGGAAATTCCCAGAATAGAATCGAACAAAAATTTTACATTTCAACAGATAATGTTAAGTTGGTGCCTTAATAGAACAAATAATTTATATTCCCAATAATAGAGATTGAGAGTATCTCTTTTCCTATAGGGTCATCAACCCTGGATATTATCAAATAAATTTATTTATAATCAAATGTAGTTAAAAAGTGGTTGATTCTATTTACATTAAATTTGTTAATAGTCATTATAAAATTTGTAAATAAATAATCTTAGTTTAGCATCCTCCTATACGTTTATTTCATTTATATACTTTTGAGTGAATTAACTCTCATGTTTTTAACTCATATTAAGAAAATTATTCCTTATTTTGCAAGATTTCTTTAGTTCGAGTTTTTTCTTTGACTGGTATTTTTCCTTATGTACGAATTTTAAATTTTATGTAGTTAAATTTACTAGTCTTTTAAGTCTTTTGAGTTCCCTCAAAAATATATTTAAAAATATATTTAAGATAAAATTCCATCTTTTAAAATATTTTAAATTTTATTATTAGTTTCAAGTATATAGTATATTGGTTAGACATTTATATAGTTTATGAAATGATCTCTATGATTACTCTATCTTCTCTCTGGCTCTATACGTAGCCATTACATTACTGATGACTGCATTCTTTATGCTGTGCTCCCCATCCTTGTGACCATCTATCAACTACTAATTTGTACTTCTTTAACCCTTCACCCCTTTGTCCTAGCCCCACAAATTTCATTTTTAATTACAACATTCTTTTAAAAGAATACTCATGACATGCCAAAAATAGAAAAAGTTTACACATTTTCTCTTTTGACTATACTACGTCAAATTATTGTAAAAATTAATAAGAATATGATTGGTTTATTTCAGTTCCCCAAATCAAAAATTTGGATAAAAAAATACTTGATTATTTCGCATATGAAATTCATTTTAGCACAAGTGGAAATTGTTTCGATGTGAAGAAGTGACAGAAGGTAAAATTTTAAAGAATGTATTTTTTTTCTAGAAATAGTTTTAAATGTCTTGGAGTCCTCTATTCTCTTCCACAAAATCTTATTTTGTAAATTATTAGAGTATAGATTATATTATTTGCATTAATTTTTTAGTTGTCACCAAATTGAGTACTAACACCTTGCCCTATTTTCAGCCACCCTGAGGATATGTTTTCTAATTATATTCTTATAAAGAAATTTAAATTTATATTTATATATTAAACCTTGCTTGTTAAAAAGACAGTAGACAATATGTCATACTCTCTGATAATACCATCTTCTCAAACTATTGCCACAAATACAGTATGGTACATTAATTACCTCTGTTTCATGTACTTTGCTTTGTGTTTGCATTTCTAGAACACTAAAGCACTGCTAAATAAACAATATGTCTAGATAAACCAATGCTTGTATCATTGAAACCTTGAAACCAATAACAATTATTTGCTGATTTAAGTTTTGAGATTACATTCTATTTTTATAAATTCATGTAAAAAAATTCAAATTCTTTAAAAAGTATTAAGAATTTTAAATTAACTTTAAGCAAAAATTAAATTATTCTAGATTCCTAGATATCTTATTTCCAATGTTCTTAGAAACAGCAACCCAGTATGTTTCTTTGATTTTCTGTATTATGTGTCTCCTTGTCCACTTGTTTATCACTTGTTCATGTGGCATGCTTGCCTTCAGTAATGATGTGAAAAATTAGAACAGGGGTTCTTCCAAGAAGTTGATTCTATGGCTAGGGATCAATTTTTTATCAACATTTAGAAAAACATATTTTCATAGAAGAAAGATATATTGATTAAAATAAATATTATTAAATCATAGGATTTTGTCTCTGGTGTACTTTTGGTGTGCAATTACTTCCAACTCAATGTAGGTACTTCAAAACCTTAAGGCTTAAATTCTGATTTTTCTTGGTCTCCAACACCTGACAACATCTTTTACTTCAAACAGGATTCATGTATGACTTTTATTCAACCAAAGACATGCTTCTCCTAGTTATGTCCTTCGCCACCACCCCAAGTACTTGGCTATCTCTAAGAACTTGTTCATGGAGTTACCACTAGTTCAATACTCTTTCCACTCCCCAATTCTCCATCTAATCAGTAATTCAGTTTTGCTTCCTCAAAGATGCTTTCTCTTACCTCCAGAGTAGACCTGATCCCTTTGCCATACATGGTTAGGCTCACAGTACCTTTCTTCATTTTATTTTTCACAGTTTGCAATTATTTTTGTGTGATTATTTGAAATGCCTGCCTCCCACATTCAATAAGAGACTCTGCATTGCTTATTATTTTATTATCAGAATCTGGCAATTAGTAGATACTCAGTAAGTATTTTTTGAATGAATGAGTGAATGAATGAATGCTCAAGCTCAAATCCCACCCTCTCCAAGAAGACATTTCTAACCTGTCCAGCCACAATGATAAATCCCTCTTCCAAATGAGAGGCATTGGTTGTTGGTGCCATTCATTTATCCCATAGAATCATAGATTTATAGAATTCAATAAGAGTTTAGAAGCAGCAAGCTTTATATTGTAAAAAATGTAATCATTGAAATAAAATTCTTGGTTTTATTTTTGTGAATAACACCATTAGTGATGAAATGCCTTTTGAAGTATCCTGAACCATCCTTAGACTATTCGTATGTTTAGATATTTTTCTGATGTTTAAAGAATCTACATTCTTGTGATTTTTGAGACTAATTTGGTTCCTTAGGGTAAAAGAAAAAGTCCATTTGTTTTTCTAATGATGGTCCTTCAGATAGGCAAAGACTGCTTTCTTCCTTAATCAAAACACGGTCCCTCCTTTACTTGTTGCTTTTATGTTGTTGTTTCCAGCTTCTTTCATTATTCGGATTTACTCTCCTGTGAACTCATTCCAGTTTCTCAATGTCCTTCTTAAAATAAAGTTACTTTTGTTATCAGCAATTTTATTTTTAAGTGTGATATTGAAATGTCATAAGAGTAGTAAGACTTAAAACTTCTAAAGAATTCAGAAGTTACTCTTTCTAAGAATAAATTCATGATAATTCTTTAAGTCTTTAAGTTCAGAATTTTGAAAAGTTGGTTTTGATTAAGTAATAGACAACTTTTAGTAATAGGCAGCTGTCAACGGTTGTTGGAGGATTGTTTAGATCACATAACCAATTCTATAGCTTATAGCTTAAAATGATCTGACTTGCTTGGTTTGCTTGCTAGGTGAACTTCAAAAGGATTTAAACAAATAAGTAACAAAATACTGTACCTGTTTTGGTGTGAGGAGAAGGTTTAGTCTTATAGCTGCTAAGGAATGAAACTCAATGTCTAATAATTATAATCAGCTCTTTCCTGGGCTGAACCAAAATGTTTTGATGTGGTTCGTACCAGCCTCTGATGAAGGTATCAGCCTTCATTTGAAAAACGACCATTAGTTTGAGTTGTCATTACAAACATTACTAAATAACTGATAATAACCTTCATTACCAAGCAAGAATTATCCTTTTTGGTCCTTTATATATAGTTTATCCTCCATTTCAAAAATATAATAATGAATTGTAAAGTTGCTGACAATAGGTAAATCTCAAAAGAAACAATAAATGCTACAGAAGAGAAATAAGCAAATAAAATAGAATTATACAGAAATTAATTAGAAAAGGTGAAGGAGGCTTGAGTCTCTCTACTTCTGAAATGGTTTTACTCTCGGCACATAGTTATGGCTATTAAATGTTTGCTACACAAAAGAAAATGTTCAAGCATTAGGGATAATTCTATAGAAGGGATGATATAAGCAAAGTACTTGGCTTAGCCAGAGTACATGCCAACTCATTTTCAATTTCAATCTCAATTTTTATTGTATTTTTAATTTTAATATTTTTTGAGAACTCAGTATGAGTTAAACATAACACTACAAGCATTGAAAGTACTAAATATTTTTCTAACATGATGTAATTCAATCTTCTATAATCCAAATTTATATTATAAATCATTCCCTCCCTTTCCCTCCCTCCCTCCCTCCCTCCCTCCCTTCCTTCCTTCCTTCCTTCCTTCCTTCCTTCCTTCCTTCCTTCCTTCCTTCCTTCCTTCCTGATGAAAATTCACTTGGGCTATTTAGGTAATAGTATTTTAGAGTAGCCCATAAATAAGCTTGTTAGCCCTGGATAGAGGTAGCCATAACAATGTGTTCAAGCAACAAAATGAACAAAAGAACCTTTTGGTATCCACCTGGTTGTTCAGAAATAGCAGGTGTTTTGTTGTTGTTCTTATTGTTTGTTTTAAAGACTCTAAGGAACTCAAATTTCTTTTTAAGGATTTTGTTGCTACCTTTCTTTCAAAAATTATCCAGATTACTTCTTGACTTCTACTTTGAGAGCAGAGGAAAGTCCTGCTGTAAGATATTAGCTCAGTAGCTGTGAAGCTTCAGGTACTTTCTTATCTGAAGAGTATATCCTAAATACTGTAATTCCTGCATCGCTTGCACATTTGAATCTATTCTATCCCTATTTGAATCTATGGATTATAATATATATATTCTTTACAGAAAAGTTCAAAAGAAAAGGCGTTCAAGGTATATTTTTAGATTTATATAAACATATAATTTCTATATGTATATAAAACATATAGCTATATCCTGTAAGCAATAATTAAACTTTGAAAAAATTATAGTTGCAATTTTTATACTTTCAAAAGCATATACTAATTTGAAATTATCTTTTGGAGGATCTGTCATAAACCAAATAAGTACCTGAAATAATCCAGGACAACTTTTAAAAATTCTCTTCAAAAAGGAGTTAGGAATTTATGCTCAGGGTCCAGTTTGCCACCAATGAAAGCTGGTAAACAGTTATTAAGCCTATTCTATTTTATTTATTAGGATAGACATCATATCAATCAAGGTGATCACTATAACTTCCAAATTCATTTTGGCTTAAGTAGAAAAATTCTAAACTAAAGTTGTTTTGATCTGAGATAAATCTATAATAAATTTTAAAACATCCATTGGTTTATTATTTTATTAGCAATTATTCCAAGTTTATTATTTGCTGTGCACTATTAGGCACTGGAGTACAAAAATGAATACAATATAAAATTCTTGCCCTTAAGCAGCTCACATTTTAGTGTGAGGTGTTAGTTTTTTCTTCCAGGTATTTATATACAGTTATAAATACAGTTATTTTATATACAGTTATAGAAAAAGTATGTTACAAAACCTATAGAATAAAAGCATTAGTTGAAGACTTCAGAAGCCAGTTTGTCTTGTATATAATAAAAATTGGCTGTTGAATTAAATTAGCGGTTCAGAGATATCTATTTAAAATCCATATTGTTGACACTATAGTGAAAGCAGTGAAACTTGTCAGCAGATGATTAAGTTTTATGGTTGATGTCCACACTTTTGTAGCTTAGACCACTATCAAGTTTCTGGGGAAAACATCCTTCCTCTCTCTCTGCTCCCCCTCCACATTAAATCAGGTTCTCAGCTTGTTGGTTAGGTGAGTCCTCGGAATAAAGGAGTATCACAATCATTCTGTTTTTTTTTTTTCATTTTTCATTTATCAGTCTAGTAAGTATTTTCTTTCTGAGGCAAGAAAGGTTTATATTGTTGGTTCATTTTATATTCCATAAGGGAAAGTCCACACTTCACTGGCTATTTTTTCAATTCCCAAGACCACCAGTTAGTGGTGTTACTTCTGGATGAGTGAAACATCCTTTACAAGCAGTTAGAGGAGGTATGTACTTGCATAGATTGATTACTGGTTTTCCACTAACTAGTCTTTTAGGAAAGTGACATCGGTCCCCTGGAAGTTAACAACCCTTTAATTCGGACAGGCTTGAAATCTTAAGGCCGAAGAGGACATAAAAAAATTGGATTGTTATGGGTCCAGTTACTGTTTGAGGAGGGCAGGCGAGCATTAGTGAATGAATACAGGGTCAAATGGGACTTTATTAAACGACTCATTAAAACGGCACAAAAAAATAAACCTCTGCTGGTCCCAAAGGATTAAAAAAAAAAGCTTCAAAAACCCAATTAAAATTTAGGAAACGTGGGACACATCAATTTAGTCTGGGCGCCTGGAAGACCACTTCCCCTGCCACCTCAGGCCAGAAACTGGGCACAGCTGCAAAAACCGTACGGAAACAGCTTTCAAACCCATTTTTCCACGCGAAACGGCGCCCTACAAAAACTTCAGGGTGGCAGGCACTTCCCGCAGCCTAGCGTTCGTCCTCCCGGGTGGCTAACCTTTCCGCCTTTCGCATCCCGCCACGCCCCCGGTGCCACGGCCTCCAGCCAGCAGGCGTTTGTTTATGTGACGTCACCCGTAGTAAGCAGGCCCCGCCCCAGTCTCCCTCTAGCCGCCGCGTTTCCCGCGCCGCGGCGCTTCTCCCCTTAAAAGGACAATAGAGGCCCCGGGAGCGCGCGCGGCCGCCGGGTCTTCGGGCCTCCCCGCCCTCGACGCGCGCGCGCCCGGATGCAAATGAGCTCGATTCAGGAGAATTTGGTGCTGGGAGCCGCGCGTGCGCAGAGGGAAAGCGGAATCTACACCTTCCCGGCCCGCGGTAGCAACTGCAGAACTGCAGGAGACAATCTTTCTAGACGAGGCAGTTGAGGCGGAGGGAGCGGTCGCAGGGGGGGTCGGCCTGGTGTGCACGCCACACCTTGGGGACATTGTTGCGCGTGGAACGGCCGCCTTTGGAAGGTGAGTAACTCTGACGCTTACTCTGGTGCAAAAGTGTCTCACGAGGCTTTGATTTCAGAGTGGCTTCTTTTTTTTTTTTCTTTTTTCCCCTCCCCAGTCCTTCCATACACACAGACACACACACACACAGAGACACACACGCGAAGTTTTGTGTTGGAGATGGCATCGCGGGGCACGCTGTTTTCGTGATCTGCAGACCCCAGGTTCTTTTGTATGCGCACGCTTAAGTGTGTCTTGTGATTGGGGAGGGGGTTTGAAGCAAACCGAAAGTCTTGGGGGGTGGGGGAAGCGAGTGGAGCCTGGAAATGAGTGAGGTCGTCGCTGGAGTTGAGGGATCCACGTTGAAGGTGACAATGACTTTTCTCAGCCGCGGCGTTGTGGGGGCGAAACGGGGCCCGGTGGCTGAAAGGCCCGCGAGGAAAACGACTCGCTGGCAGTTGCCGAGGGGCCCCGGGGTGGGTGCATCGCGTGGGCGCGCGCCCGGGAGTGGTCGGGCGCTGCGGCTGAACCTCGTGTGTTAGTTGATTGCAGCCCCCTGCGCGCGTTTGGAGAAGGGTGGACCATAAAAGGCTATTCGCTCCGAAAACTAAGTTGCAGTTTCCTTCTGACCCGGCGGGCGCGAGGGGCTTTAAATCGGCCTTTGGGTCGGTGCCGGCGCTGCCGAGCGCACGCGGCGCGGCGTTGTTTGCCCAACTCCGGAGGGATGCGGATGCGACAATGAGAGCCGCACGCGGCCGCCGCTCGGAAGCAGCCGCGGCTCCCAGACGCCCGCTTCCCCGCCGCCGACCGCGCCCAAGCCGCGCGGGTGTCCGTCCGGGGTGTGTGCGGAGCGTTAAGTTTCGTTCGCAGGGTGTTCACCTGTAGCGTGGCCGTGGGCGCCGCGACGAGCGATTGCTAGGGCGACCGTGTGCGCCTTGCTAAGATGGCCAGTCGGAGCCTTAGGGATGGAGGCAGCGGTGCTGGCTGCGCCCGAGCGGGTGCGCGAACTCCGGGGGACGCTGCTTTTTTGTGCTGAGCATGACAGACCACGTGCTTGGGGCTGCGACCTGGGTTGCGTCGGAGTGTCCAGCTCCAGGTCAGCAGGGAGATGCGGGGCCCGGCAGGACAATGTGGGGTGCCGCGGATGATGGCGTCTTGCCAGTTTGAAAGAGCAGTGAAAGTCGCTAACTCTCCGCGGGCGTGGGGCGGACGGGTCATCCGGGCGTTTCTCATCAAGGGCAGAGCAGAACTTTGGTGAAGCGGGCCTGCCGCCGAGGGGAGGGCTGGGCTCCCGACTCGTAGGGTGCGGGTCCGGAGCCTTCCCGGGGGTGGGGGGGATCGTCCAGTGTCTGGCCCCGGGAAGCGTCCGACCTCCTGATGCTGCGCGCAGGCAGCACCGGGCTGGCCAGAAAACAAAGGGCTGCGTGTGCCCGTGCGGGCCCCGCCGGCGCTCGGGGAGGCTGCGGGCGGAGGGCCGTGCGGGCCGCGCCCCCCGAAGTTCGGGCGAGTTTCGGGAGGGCCTCCCCGTCCCCCAGCCCCTCGCGGGGAAACTTTGCGAGGTGGCGCGACCCGTGCGAGGTGCCACGCTGGGGCGCGGGGAGGCGGCGGGCTTCCGCGCTCCGGGCGCGCGGGCGGGCGGGCTGGGGAGGTGGCATCTCGGGGGCCCCGGCGTCCGGGGCCGCGTCGGCCGGGGGCCCGGAAGAGCGTCGCCCCGAGCTCCTCGCGCGTTCCCCGCGGCCGGGAGCCTGCGTCGGGGAGGTCTGTGGATTCGCCTTTGAAGTCGAACTGTTGCCATGTTTGAATTACGTCAGGGCAAAGCCATGAGGAGGGACAAGCCCCGGCAGCGCGGCGTGCGGGAGGCGCGGCCTGCGGGAGGCGCCGGGCCGGGCGCGCGGCCAGGCGGGCGCGGGGGCCCGTTGTTCCGGCGCAGGTGAGGGAGGGAGGACGGGCGCCGGTCCTCCCCCGCTGCCCTAGGGCAGCCGCTCTCCGCGGGAACTTTCTCCCCGACCCCACTTGTTTTATTTGCCCACACATCCACCGGGGGAGCATTTCTGCTTGCCGCCTTGGTCCCTCTTTCTCGGCGGTCACCGTGTGCCTGGCGGGGAAGCTCAGTTTAGGGGAGACCCGAAGGTCGAGGGGGGACGGAGAGGCATTTTGCTGCTTTCGGGGAAACGGGCCAGTGAGGCGAGCACCTACACTCCCCGCAGCCGAGCCATGGCCCGCGTGTTCAGGGGACCCAGCCCCGACGACACGCGAAAAACCACCGTGGGGAAGTTTGGGGGCCCCCGTTTGTCCTACAAAGGGAAGTGAGGACTGTGGTCGAACTGTGCGTGCGGCTGTTTTCTTTGTGTGTTTACGTGTGGGAGGGGAAACCGGGAGGGAGGGCGTTTGTTTTGGTTGCTGGGCGGGGTGGGGGGGATTCTTGGGGTGGTAGGGTGGTGCAGAGGTTGATCTGGTAACTGTGATTCTAATAGGTTTCTTTGTTTTTATTTTCTTCCTCTAATCTTCGACTGCTAGACTAAGAATTACTTTTTAGCCAAACAAGGACCCTGCGGGATACAGTTTTACCCTAGCAATCCTTTCCTCTCAGTTCCTTACTTGTCCTAAGGAAGATTAAGATACTCCCCCCCTACACACACGCACAACTTTCTTTTAATAATTAAAAATATGAATTTGACCTTGCCAGTAAAAGTACACTGAAAGGACCTATTTTTTAACTTGAGTTCGCCAGACTTGAAAAATCTTTTAACTTATGCTGCAAAACCGAACACGTTTATTAGTTGCTCAAGCTAAGTTAAAGTCTGGGAATTTGTTTCAGGTGGAGTTGGAGAAAAATCTGATGGCTTTTAAAGTATTTAGACATTTGTACGGGATTTAGGGAAGAGGGATCTTTCTTGGCCCTAAAGGTTTTTGGCTCAATGTTTGGTGATTGTTCACAAAGTTATCTTTGGATGACCTTGAAGAAGCTTGCAAGTAGGGAGTTGGGCCTTGGAGATATGTAGGGATTGAGGAGGAAGCTCCTCTGGGCGGGGGATGACTACTGGGTAGTGGCTATTCCTGCTAACTTCCTAGTCCCTGTGAATTGGGGTTGACCTTCTGGTTACCCCTCAGATTTTCTTTTCAAGCTTTTTTTCTTTCTTTTTTTTATTTTTTTGGTATGTGGCCCCAGGCATAGCTCAAAAATTATGCTGGTTTGACACATGGATGCTTCTTTGGTATTTGGGGTTTGCCTGCAGTCTAGACATCCGAAAAGCTGCACCATGTCTGTTGCTTCTTTCCAGATTTCTGCTGCATTTAGATCATGTTTAGGGGTTAGAATATAAAAGTGGTCATTACCAGAAAATAATAATATCCTCAGATACCATGCCCACACACATCAAAAAATCTGTACAGATTGAAGTCTATTTTGTGTTTTTCATTGTTTTGTTATTAAATAAACACATTTCTCCTAAGTTTTGGTTAGCCAAATTATAAATACCTAAATGCAACCAGTTTTAGTAACAATACATTTCTGAAGTGAATAGAGGGACCATGTCAAGAAAAGGAAAAACTTTGGATTTAATAACTTTATGGCTTCCCTTTAGGCAGTTATTTCTCTGGGTTGTGTGTTTAAAATGCATATGAAATGCTTTGCAAATACATTGAGATTTTTTGTTTTTCTTAATTAGTATTTTATAGCTAAGTTCCAGCTAGAATTTCAATTCCTGTGAAATTTCAAATGATATGTAGAGCTTAATGGTTTTTATTTTATGTATACATGCAATGAAGATTTGATTTATCAAAGCGAAGGAGTTAAGAGTGGGAAAGACAGATAAGGTCTCACTGATTTCCCTTACTTTTGTGGGAGGCTGGAGATGAAAAGTTCAATAGGTAGTTTATTTTAGAACCTCAAGGCTACTGTGGCACAGTATTCTTAATTCTATAGGTCTGAAACCTGGATGGTCATCCCCCCCGCCCCGCTGAGTTGTAATCAGGTCCTGGAAAAACCTGGCTCGTGGGGCTCAAACTCAGGTAGATTTTTATCAGAAAAGCAATTTGAGAATGATTTTCTATGTAAAGTAAATTTTTTTCTGGGGAAAGCTTAAGTTTATTTGAAATCTAAACCAACTTTATAAGTGGTTCTGAACACATTAATTACAATGTCAGGCACATAGTAGGTTGCTTATAAAAATATGACATTTTCTTTTTTCCCTTAAGAATGGGGATATAATTGGCTGAGAAGGAAGAGAACACTTGTTGTTATTTGTTGAGGCACTAGGATTAGTTGTTCAGAAGTCTCTGGGGTTAAAATGCCCAAATTCCAAAGCCCTGATCATCCTAAATAAGTTACTTTGTGGTCTAGTTTTCTCATCTGAAAAATAGCAATAATAGTTCATTGGGCTGTAAATGATTAAGTAATGTGCTTGGTAAATATTGATTGTTGTTATCATCACAACTTTAGTAGAAAGTACATATTTTACAGAAGACAAAACTCAGGGCTGGAGGAAATATTCAGTAAGTATTTAATGGAAAGAATGAGTGTCTTTGGCCCCCTCCTCATGTTCAATAACTGCCTTCAGATCCTGGTTGCCTATCCAGTTCTGATTCAATCATTTTACATTAAAAAGTCCTACGGAAATCTAGAAAATGTCATTTTCTTCCTGATGTGTCCACAAGAATATCCTGTATTTCCCACACTTGTTTTTGACTTTTGATGGTTATAATTTGAAAATAGTTGTCTTCGGTTCTCCAATTTCTCCTCTAATTGAATTGTAGCTAAGGTTTTGTGTATTATGTAAATAATCTGGAACTGCGTATAGTCCAAAAGAAGAGTTTGTTTTCAAGGGAGGAAGGTTTTCTTTTTGCACCAGAAATACAGAAGTCACAGTCACATTTGCTATTACATATTCAAGTACAAAAGTTGCAATTGAACTAAAACAACTCATTTCTAGCTTGTATTTAGTTGTTTCCACCTATTATACATTTGATTTGGCTTGATGTTATTTTAACATGGTTGATGTTAATGTATACTGAGTTTAAATAAATAACTCTCATTTCGAGATTAATTTCTCCCCACACTATTCTCTTAATCTTTCCTTCCTCACCATGTGCTGCTTGAAGAAAGATTTTTTTTCAAACAATTGTTATGAAAGCATTGAATTGTTTACCAGTAATCATCTCTAATGAAGCTAATTCATTCAGTTTACATTTCCCGGAAATCTTTAAGCCTCAAAAAAAATTTTTTCTACAGAAGTCTATACACTAAATGTTAAAAATAACTCCAAAATATCATTTTTTTTAATGCGCACCTTTATTCTGGACACCATTTCCTATTCTATGCCTTTAAATATATTGTTTAGTTCTATTTTGGCTATCCTGCTAAGGGCAGTTAGCAAATACCACCTATGTACAGTCAGTACCTGGTTGTAACATAAGTTACTGCCCTGCAATAGTTTACCATTAAGTAGAGGAGCTAATTCAGTAAACAAGCATATGAAATCCTGTGTGTTAGGTATTCTAATAAAAATTTTGTAAAAAATAATTCTTAAAGAATATCTCAGGTTAAAGGGATGGAGAACTGTCTCAGACAAATGACAGTCTTGAGTAGAGAGATGTGTGGCTAATTATTAAAGTTGGTTTGACACTACTGGAATATCAGAATTCCAAGTTGGGAGCATCTGGTAGGCAGAACCAGATCCTGAAAAGCTTTGTATTTCTTGCCAAGGAGTTTAGATATTATCCTGAAGCCAATGTTGCTACCTTGGAAGAGATGATTAATATTTGAACTTGAGGAAGGCACCACCTGTTGGAAGAATGTAGGGAAGTCATTTATGAGGCCTGCATGAGACTTTAAGCACCATCATGACAAATGATGAACCGGCAGCAATGGAAGGGATGTGAACCAGAAAAGTGAAGGAAGAAGCAGAATCTCTAAGGACTTCACAGTGGACAGGGTGGGAGCCATGCAGAGGATGAGAAGGGCAAGCCCAGTTGACTTCTACATTTTTTGTTTTACTGTAATGTGTGGCTGATAACCAAGATAGATGAACACAGGAAGAGCATGCTTGGAAGACAAGGTTATGTAATCAGTTCAGGGCATGTGAAGGTTAGGACTACCAGTCCTTGTGTTGGTGTTTTACAGTTATTCAGAACAGTTGGGGTTTATCCTTATTTTATAAGCGAAGAAATAGAAAGGTCACAGAACTTTCTGAGATTTGGCTTAAACCAGATGTATGCTACTTTACCCCCTTTCTTAACATTTTTGTCAGTCAATAATGGGTAAACAGCTTCACAGGAAGGAGTATGGTCTAGTTTCATGAGCATAAGTCTCCCTGAAAAGGCTGTTTTTCTTTTCCCACAGACCTTAGCTTAAAACCTTCAGAAATCAGGATTCTACCTTGAGTTTAATTTGTTTGACACATCCTGGGACAGAATTTATATTTCTGTAATGTATATTAATGGAAAAAAATGGTATACATAGACTGATATTTTTGTACTCTTGCTTCACAGCATCCCTGGGAAGTAGTAAGATTTCACCCTAATATTACACAGGGGCAAATAAAATTAGAAGTTACTTCCCATCAGTTGTAAAGACAAAAGCAGAAATAGACTCCAACTTGACTCATTACAGTGCCTTTTTCAGCAGACTGACAATATTATATTTTCTGATAATCATCCCGTAAAAACAAATAAATACCATCTCTCCAACCTTTATAACTTTTTCATCCACTGGAATTGCTTGGATTTGTGATTTAAAAAATTTTAAACCTGTGCTATTTCAGCTGAAGACTTATTTCTGAGTTTGACCCCTTTCCCTGTAGGGTCAGTTCTGGGCTCTTTTTCTAAGTGTGGATTCCATAGGCTGCCACAGTTATAAATACTTTCCTGTATAATTTTTCAAAGATTGGGTACATGTTTTGAAGAAGTTATTGCCAGAAGCGGGGTACACCACACCTTTCTCAGCTTTCTTCCTGGCAAGTTTCAATTTGTCCCTTAAAAGTGAATAAAGCAGATTCAGAACTTTTGATGCTGGGACGTGGGCTGATATCTGTAAGCTGGTGAGAGGGGAATGATAGTGTTTAATGCTCCGTGGCTTTCTTTAAGCGCTGATGAAACATGTCTCATTGTTGGGGAATACTGTAAACCAAGTGGCCTAGCAGCGGGAGAACACAACACATAGTCCTGCTTGACCCTTTGTGAAGAGTGTTGCTCCAGTTACACTGTTAGTGTTTAGTGGACCTTGTTCTTCTGCGTGATTAAAGATAGCAAACCGTTGACTAAAATGGTGTCTAGGGTGGCAGTACCAATTAAAGCAACTCAAGGTTGCTCATAGCTTTTCATCACGGGTGTTTTTTTCATGTTTATTACTCTTCCTTTCCCATGGTCCTGTCATTTGTAAAGTTCAGCTCTAGAGAAATGCATCTCCTTCACTTCAAAGTTGTCTTTGGTTGCTTGGTTCATTTTTGTCTTTTTTCACCACTGCTTCCTTCCCAATTTACAAATCTTTTGCTTGCCTCTTCTCTGCAGTTTCCTTCGCATTCTGCTCTATGTCTCCTGATCTTAATTCTGTACTCGCCTGTGGAGTATATTTCCTGTTGTGCCTCCATCTATATGTCTTTAAGGAAGTTTATTTAAGCTCTCTGGGTTTTTTGTTTCCTCTTTTATTTAAGGTGTGTGATGGTAACTTAAGGTTTAGGGGGCATGGTGCTCTCGACTTTAAAAAAATGGCAGTGTAGAAGGTGGTAAAGTGAAAGTAAGCCCTCTTCATTCTTTCACCACCCAGAGACAACTACTAGTTATTAGTTTTTTTAAAAATCTATTTTAAAATTCCAGTTTATTTATTTGTAGTCGCATTTAAAAAAAAAACATGCTAGGGATTATACTGTGTAACTGTTATTCAACTTGCTTATTTAACAGAACAAAAATATCTTGGATAGTTCCCTCTGTGCATATGTCAGATCTGTATTCTTTTCAAGGGCTGAAAATTTATAAGAGATCATATTTAAGCTTAGAATTATTTATCATAAAACTTTTCTTAAAGAGGCATCCCTTCAGTATTCGCTGTTGTTGGGAAGATTCCTTTTCTTTCCCATTTATATTCTGTTGTACTCAGTATGTGTATTGAATTAAATGTAAATAAGACATGTCCCTGCTCTTTGGCCTGATCATCTCATTTGGTTAATATAGAATTGGCCCTTTTGTATCCTTGATATACAGTGCTTACCCCACCCTTTCCTTATTTTAACACTAAGGTTGCATTCCCCATCCTTTCATTAAATTAATCACTAGAGTTATGTGAATTTTATCGCTTTAAAGTAGAAGACACCTCAACAAACCAATCAAAAAATGTTTCAAATTGTTGTATTTTAAATTTTTACTTTTTGTCTATTTTGTTTATATGATCATAGTTATTTCTTTTATGGTTTTTGTTGACAGCTATTCACTTTAATCTTTTTAACTTTGGGAGACTGAACTAAATTAGAACAGTAATTTTAGTGTGGCTGATTTGTCCTTAACTGTTAAAGTATTTTAAAAATTACTGGCTATTTGGCTGACAGTAGCCAAAGAAATAACATCAATGAACGTTGTTTTAAAAATGTGAAGTGCTATATACAGGTTTTTTTTAAAAAAAGTTTAATCGACACATTTATTGAGTATCGACTAAAAGACTGGCACTATTCTAGATGCTGAGGTTACAAAGATGAATAAAGGCAATTTCTAACCCAGTCTGTTTTTATTTTTACAAACAAGCTTATTGAGATATAATTCATGTGCCATAAAATTTACTCTAAAATAATACAATTAAGTGGCTTTTAGTGTATTTACAGAAATTTGCAACCATTACCACTGTCTTAATTGTAGAAGTGAAAAGACAGTTTTTATGTCTTTCTTGATTTTTCGCTTTATCTCAAAGCTTAATTATCTTCTGATTTCTCCCAACACACACATGAGGGTGGGATTGTATGGGGTCCACTCTCATCTGTCTGTAACTATTAATCGATTAGGAAGCAGATGGTGTTAGTTTCCTTCTATTAAAACATAGTGCTTAGTGATGAGAATAGATGCAAAAGTCATAAATAGTTTAATAGGTGAGTGTCATTTGAAAAAATAAAGTAGATTGTTCTGAGGGAATCATTTAATGTTGCACAAATATGGGACTAGGAAAAAAGTGTTCCAATAGAATCAGTAGATTTGTTGAAATAACAAATCCCAAGTTTAAAATCAAGCTGTGAGCCACACCCACCTACCACTTTCTCATGTATATAGTTTCAGAGCCATTTTGTGTTCTTAGTTTTCGTCCAGAGATCAGGTAGGTTTTTGGTTTTGTTTTTTTACAGTGTCAGTGGGTCTGTAGATTTTGTGAAAATACTTTCAGTTAATCTCTGGACTCCCCAAAGCTCAAAATGGTTAAACACCAACCACTGCTTAAACGGGGTTGCTGTAAACAAAGCCCACAATGAAACCCCTGTGTATTTGCCGCAGATTCCCAGGTGCCTCTCAAGTGCAGGAATAAGCTCAGAAAAGGTTTAATAGGTTTATTAAGTAATCATCCATTAAAAGGTGCATG
The DNA here is from genome assembly GCA_030015415.1 of Cynopterus sphinx. Lineage (NCBI taxonomy): Eukaryota > Metazoa > Chordata > Mammalia > Chiroptera > Pteropodidae > Cynopterus > Cynopterus sphinx. The sequence goes on from CM057380.1 coordinate 139,006,615, forward strand.
TGCTATTTGAATGTTGCATCAGGACAAGTGTCTGACACCTCACTGCACTACCCAGAAGAGAGTGAACCCTAGGATTTAGATCCCACTCAGATGTTTAGGTGGAAGAATTTTATCAGGACAAACATAAAGGACTTACAGAACTACAAAAGGATAAATATAGAACTACATCAAGGATGATCAATCAGAGGACATCAGGCTGTTTTATTTTCCCTGGTGTCTTAAAAATATTCCTCAAACCGAAGAATGGAATGTCTTGTGAGGACTGCTGGGTAAGTTTTGTGGAGGTCCCCAGTAACAAAAAAATCATTGAAAATGAACCCTTGATTCCCCATAGCTGCAGACGAAAAGGAAAGCCTCCATATTTCCTCAGTATAGAACACTACAGCCCTAGCGTTTCTTAACGGCGTGCCAGTCTGATAAACTGGCACAAACTATGGCTTCTTAGTTAAATGCAGCCTCAGTGAAGGTAGTTCATATCTTGGAGATGATCTGAGTGCTGTATAGTTTTGATGGCATGTTTATTTGTGGGGAGGAAAAAGGATTGTGAAAGTAGAGATAGGAATCTCTCTGTTGTAATAGGATTTGGTCTCTGTGTTAATGGAATGAACTGGCCCTTCTCGCTGTACTTCCTTTGTCGTTGCTGAGAAGAGAGGCTGAAGTTTCCTAGAGCTATTGATGAAGCTGGCGACTGTAAGAGGAACTGTGGACTTTTGACCTTCTGGGTGGTAATCGAGGGTGTTAGGGGAGTTTGGAGAGCCTACAGGTTGTTTTGGGGAATAGAAAGTTACACTGTGTTTTTGCTTCAAAACAGGAATATGCAAACTAAAGCAATGACTTATACTTTATTAACACTTTTTAAAAAAAGATTCTGTAATCCTGTGTCATTTGATAGTATTTTTTTCCACAGCAATACATGACCGTTTTCTGCAGGAGGCCATGTTCTTTCTTTTTATCATGTGGGTTTATTGTTAGATTGGAGAAAAATATCTGCCTTATTTCATAAGCTTTGCCACACCTTTTTCTATTTTATATAAAGCACCTTCTTAATTTTTTTTCCTCTCAAAAAAAGTAAAATTTCTAAGCATTTCCTTTAACTGAAAGATTAATTTAAGAATATTTTGTTTTAACAGTTCTTAAATTGAAGTAACTGTTAGTTTAGATTTAGTTATTGAAATGTATCAGTGGCCTTCTGCCCCTCTCATCTCCTTCCTTGGCCTGCCTCCCTCACCAACAAAAATATTAGCAAACACTTTTTAACAGTAGTCTCTATTTAAAAGGAAAGCTTCAGTGTTTAGCTAATTAATTGCTAATAAAATGTTTTCTTAAAAACAAATGATAAATCTTGCCTATATTTCAGAATCTCTCAATTTCTACCCCCGTCCCTGCCCCCCCCCCCAGCCTGGATATTTGGTTGTTTTCTCTGAATCACTTTCATAAATACTTGCTCTGGTATACTAACTAGAATTAGAATGGAATAGGGTCAGTCAAGAGATCACCCAAAGACAAATACTGAAGTTTTGGGTTTATTCATATGTTTTAATGTATTTCTAAAATAACTTTAAAAGGATGGTATTCTATGGTTGTAACATCTAAAACTTTGGGCACAAACCTAATTGGTATTAATAATTTTCTCTTATTGATGCTTTATATGGTGCTTTTGTAGTAATGTTTAGTTGGACTCTGGCACACACACTCCCTCAACCTCCTGGACTTGTCCATTGGGATTTAGTTTCTATATTCATTGCCGTTTCATCACCTCTTCTAGTCCAGATGTTCTAGTAAAGTTGTCCTTTGGTTTGGATATTTTAAATTACTTCTAAGGTACATATTTACTGCTAGCTACATTTTTGCTGCATCTAGCCCTAAAGCTGTTTCTTCATTACTTGATGTTGAGATTTTTGAATCATAATTTATCTCACTCTACATTTCTTGGAATCTACTTCTTACTAATACTGCTCTCAGACTCGAAGCATCATAGAAGAGTTCCAAAAATCTCTGTAATAACTGAAGAGCAGCAGATCAATAGTCAGGCACAATGAGCTCATTTTTAATTTGTCTTAATTTATGAAATTATTATTATTAAATTTTAACCCTGGATATTTGTGACTTTTACACCCTCCTTTCAGTAGTTTCAATTCAGGGCCAACTTGTCTGTTTAGAACTTCCTATTTATATAAAACAAAAGAAATCCCCTCTAATTTCCCATAGGGCAAAAGTAGTGTGGGTTGTGATGCATATTGAGCTACTTATATGCTTGGTATCAAATAGTGGTCATGGTAAACACCCAAAACTTCCCCAGAGGGGAATCACATTGATGCAAAAGTGCAAAATAAAGGGTGGTGTCTTAGCTTAAATTTTAGGGTATATCCTTCATTGTGTAGGATTCCATCGTTTTATAGGATTGTGAGCAGGTTTTGTTATATTTTCTATTCAAATACTTGGTTATTTATTTTTTTTTTGTTTTGTGTGTTTGTTTTTTAAATGCCTCCCTCCCCCCATTTTTAGAATGAGTGTTTGCCAGGAGGGTATAATAAGATAGTAGAGTCCTTGTTAAATAATTGAGATTTTATAAGTTTGTGATGATAGTGGAAAGAATGAAGATCTAGGAAGTCTAATCCTATTGCCCTTATAGCTGTCTTGACCATGTAATGCCAGGTTGCTAGAGATGGGGTGGAGCATGCAGCTCTCTTATAATGGTTTCTTGTTAATAAGCATCAACAAAGCTGTTTCAATTCCCTTGGCTTTACAGACTATTGCCCAGAAGAAAAGATGTTTGGTTTTCACAAGCCAAAGATGTACCGGAGTATAGAGGGCTGCTGTATTTGCAGAGCTAAGTCCTCCAGTTCTCGATTCACTGACAGTAAACGCTATGAAAAGGACTTCCAGAGCTGTTTTGGGTAAGACAACCTGATGTTTGTACCATTCTTAGAGTGAAAAAGATCACAGCAAATGAAAATATTTCTAAACAGGGAGATTGGAGCAGTGTACTGATATTTAAAATCTTGTATTCTAATCTAGGGTATTAAAACCAAGCATACTGACAGCCTACCTTTTTTCAGAATATGAGGAAATACCAAATTAATTGTGAAACTCCTTGTAGTTATAACCAAACAAACCTATTTGTTGTTGACTTCAGTATGTATAAAGAGATTTTTTTTAATTACCCTTTTCTCTTATAGTTATCCTCCAATAGCTTTATAATTTTTGTTCTTTATTTTTCTTTTGACAATAAACCTCTGTCTAGTAAAATGGAAATTAACTTATCAACAGATCTTTGGATAAAATACTTAATGTTGAACCATTTCCCATGTAAGAAATTAATTTCACCACTTTTTTCTTTTTTTTTTTTAGGCGAGGCAACCCTTGGTTGACCTCACAGGACCTTGTCAGTTTACATTCTCTTATTTTTTATTTTTTTATGCCTACAGCACCTGGTCTTCCTAGGTGGTCTCCCATCCAAGTACTAAGCAGGCCAGACTCTGCTTAGCTTCCAAGAACAGATGGGATACGACTTATTCAGGGTGGCATGGCCATAGACCCACTTTTTTTCTTATCAAAACATTTGTTGATTATTTATTGTTAATCCTGGACTTTGTAGTTATCTTGAAGTTTGTTAGAAATAGTCTCCACTGACCTTGCCTTTTTGAATTACATTTTTTTGTTAATGTCTTCATTTCCAGTTGTGTACATAATATCAGTTTTCCTGTACATATTTATAATACAGGAAAAATGTAGTAATTGAAAGTTCTTCAGAGAGATAATTTAAAAACATCTTGGTGACTAGTCCTATAGACATTTTTTCCTCTTACACAAATATGATCATTTTAAAAAATTACAATATAATTATTAATTATTCTGTGAAACTAGAATATCATGGCATGTTATTTTAAAGGGTGGCATTTTATTGCTTAAGAAGTATTGTTTAAAACTATAGTGACTAGAATCTCCTCAAGGTTTTAAATTTTACTATAGTTTAGTTTTAAAAACATTATTTTAAAATGACCAAATTGCGATTCATGGAATTGGTTCATTGGATCTATAAGTTAATTAGATTATTTCTGAACTATAGAAACATTGGAACTGGATCATCTAGGATAATTAGAATTAGCATATGTAAACTATAAATATATATAATTTTTTTCCTAAAAAAAATGTACTTGCCTGAATTCTTTCATGTAAAGGAGACCAATAAAGGTTTGATTGTTTTCATTGTTTTCTTACCAGGTTGCATGAGACTCGTTCAGGAGACATCTGTAATGCCTGTGTCCTGCTTGTGAAAAGATGGAAGAAATTGCCAGCAGGGTCAAAAAAAAACTGGAATCACGTTAGTTCATCTTTCGTCTTTCTTAATTGTACCTCCATTATATTTAAAGTAATGTTAGTTTCCCCACTAATTTAGCACGTAATATGTCCCAAAGGTGGAAAATTATGAAAAGAATTTAAACCAATAGTTGCTGCTCAGATACAACCATTTAACATTGTGTCATATTTGGAAGCAAAATATCTTACTGTGGCATTTCCCTAAGGCTGTATCCAGTATCTTCATTTCAGAGATTCACAGTATACATTTCTCATTTTTTAGGTTTAACCCAGAAATTTCTAGAATTAGACAAGGATTCTTTTTTCATCTCTTGACAATTAAATGATCTTAACTCATGTTGAGTCTAATGAGCCACATATGTTTTTGAATCAGAACTGGATTTATTTGAATTCTGCTTTTATCACCTACTAGTTGTGAACTTCGGGCAAGTTACATTTTTATATAAACTGCAAAGATAACAGCTGTCTCATAGAGCTGTTGTTAGAACTGAATGAGATATAGATTTAAAGTATAACATAATAATCACTCAGATGGGAGCTATTGTTATTCTTCATATTTAAATTTAGTTGAGATCAAACTGGTGTGTAAATGTGTTCTGTTTGCTATTTCACTTTATGTCACTAGAATTCTTCATAAACTATTTTCAATGACCAGAACAACACTGTTAAGTCTTATTTAATTTTTGTATATGCCAGTTTTCAGATTTTTGACATTTATACAGAATATTTGTTTTTAAGCAGATAGGCATTTTTTTTTTTACTTTTATTCCTACACTAGCCTTACACTGTGCTTTGGTGACCTACATTATTATGATAGGTTTGTATGGGTCTGTTAGCTTATAAAAAAATGAATTTTTCTTTAGTAGCTTATCTGGAGAAGATCTAAATTATGATTTCAAAGATGAAGGCAAACTTTCAACATAGAAGTAGAAATCTGCAAAGTAATAAATGACTACATGAATGACTGCATGAGAAATGAGACCATATGGGGCTTATGTCCATGCTAGACCTGGAAAATATGCCATTGCCTTCATGGAACTGACCACCGGCATTAAGAGTGTGTGTGTAGTGAAGAGAGCTAAAAGCGTAGGCCTGAACACCCTCTCCTCACCCACCTTTACTCATTTACTAGCTTGCAAAAAAAGACAAAGTACATAATTTAATTTCTCTCGTTTTCCTTTACCCTACAATTAGAGCAACAAAAATAGCCCCCTTACTGCTTTGTGGTAAAGGTAAAATCAAAAATATATGAAAGCTTTTTGTAAACTGTAAAACATCCTGCCGAAGTGTAGGTTGTTGTTAGTTTTGATTTTTTGTAACCTATGTATGTCATTCTCACCATCTATAAATCTATTTAATTTTTTTTTATCCAGCATGCTGCTGCTAGTACCTACTTCAAAGAAAAAAAAAAAAAAACACTAGATAAACTATTCTTTAACTCCATGTGATGATTAAAATGAAAGTGCCTCTGGGCTCCCAAACATTCTAGTAGAAAACTGGTTCTCAAATTTGGCTTCTTCAAATAGGCATTTGTCTGAACTAAAGAAATACGGAGGTGTCATTTTAAAAATGGTATTAAATATTCAGTATTTTCTTCCAGGTGGTAGATGCAAGGGCAGGACCCAGTCTAAAGACTACATTGAAACCAAAGAAAGTGAAAACTATATCTGGAAATAGGATAAAAAGTAACCAGATCAGCAAACTGCAGAAGGAATTTAAACGTCACAGTAAGTTTGATGTTGAAACATGAGTATTTAAGATAGTCGTTTTTATTTTGCTTGGGGGTGGCATATGCTATTTATGGACCTTTTTTTTTTTTATTATTATTTTTGCTTTTTTTTTTTTTTTTTTTTTTAAAGAATGTTGGAAGGGAATGCTGACTTAGTAAATACATAATTTTTATGAAATCTTCAAACACTGTCTTTGATTTTGGTGTCATAAAAGTACTTTCACTAGCTATCCACTTTTTCACATTGGGCTGAGACCACTCTGACCTCTTTATTGACATCTTAATTTTTTGGAAGATAAAATTTTCAGGCTTGTTTACTTCGTATTTTATGCATTAGGATATTGAGACAGAAAGGTACATAAATAATTGGTGGATAATCTGAGACCAAAGCCCAGGAAAAGTAACTTTGGTAATCATAACACATATCGCAGTAAAGCTAGCCTCAGGATTTTGAGGTTTAGGGGGAAGTGTGTGTTGTGTGGAGTGATGGAATGGCAAAGGAATGACAAATTAATATCCGGTTCATAAAATCTTATAGGAAGTCATTGAAGGGAGGGCACTTGTAGTGGAATTTCTGTATTTGGGAATTTAGATTTCAGATTTTAAAAAGGAAATGCAGTTCATATACTGTTATTATGTAATATTTGTATTATGGGGGCTGGTTGTTTTGAGGCAGTACTATTGAATCAAACACATTAGTATTTCTGCAATGAAAATGTATTCACATAGGTGGAATAAATATTTACGTAGTGTTTGCATAGGCAAAATAAATATAGTCAGGTTTGGCCCCCTAATTATAGGTCAGGTCAAGCCAGATATTTTTGACCACATGGGTTAGCAATAAACTTTCTGTTTACAGAGCTTTTTCACAATTATAGATATGCATTGTGGACCTGTATTGGAGTTTTCAGGATTAAAAAAAATCTGTAGTCCTGTTAGACAAATTATTGATCAATGCTTGTTTTAGAATAATGGAAAAAGACGGTTAAATTTACTGATCAGGTAGAGTGAGGAAGGAAGGATAACTATCATCTCTTGAACAGTTTGTTATATCTACCAAGCACTTTACATGATAATTATCTCAGTGATTTCTCTTTTGGAGATTAGCATTGAAGGTACAGAGCAGTGATTTAACCCTGACCCAGGTTTCTTAGTTAGTGGTAGAAATGAATTTGACCTTGTATTTGTCTGACTTCAAAGCCCTGTGCTTTTTCTATACCATCCTGCTCTCTGATACAGTATAACCAATATCCTAGGACTCTAGAGTCTTTCCAGATCTGCTACTTTGTGCTCTCAAATAAGTAGGTGTTTCCAGTCCATAGTTATTCTGATTATATATTTAAATAGTTGAAATATTTTAAGATATTTTAGTAAGATATTTAGGTAACAACAAGTAACATGTATGTTTTAATTATACGTGTCCTTGTCTTAATCAGTTATCTCCAAGGGAGGGGAGAAGACTAACTTTAACTCTTTCCTCCATTCTCACTGGATGTTTTAATGAACATTTGGAAAATAGTAAATTTCTTCTATACCACTTGAAGAAATATATATATATATATATATATATATATATATATATATATATATATATTCTTAGCTCTTTTTAATTATAGGAAAAGCGATACCTGGTTGACTTGCCTTTTTTAAAATAATATATCCAGTATAATTTTAGATTTTTGTGATAAAGCTATGTTGTGGAGGGGCGGAAGACTGAAAATAAGTCACTTTGAAAAGCCTTGTGGGTTTTGGTGGCTCAGACTGAAACAGTTTTCACAGGTGATTGTGAATCAGTAGCACCTGTGTGCAACATACCAAACAGTTTTGAGATATTTGAATTTTAATGCATCACTCTCTAAATTGTTTACTTGCCTCTGGCTATTTATTTGCGTCTGGGCATCCTGCACATACCTGACCTGTATTCCTCTTTCTTATGTGCTCTTTCCAAAAGCATAGGACTTAGAGTTTGAAGATCTCTGAGTTACAGTTGTTTACACTTAAAAGTATGTAACCCTGGTGTTACTTTTATTTAACCACAATTTCCTAACCAGAGAAATGGGGATAATAAGTTAAAAGGGACTTTTGTAAAAACAAAGTGAAACAAATTCCTATGTCCATATTAGCTATTTTTGTCATCCTTCTTCCTAAACTCTGCCAATGATTTCTGGTTGCTGTAGAATAAAGTTTGAAAATCCTTAACAAGTCTTTGGAGGTTCTATTTTAGGCAAAGAATATTTGGGCTGAGTCAGTTCCCTTGTGCATAGTGTGTTCTGCTTTCACGATTTTGCTCATCATGCCCATGTACTCTATGCCATCTAATTACTCCTTTGTGCCTTTCCAAATCCTACTGAATTTTTAGATTTTAAAAATTGCAGTTCTTTGAAAAATTTTCAGACCTACATTCTAGAAGAGAATTTTTCTTACTGCGTTTGTATATGGTTAAGTTGTATCCTAGTGTCCCAGTTATTAGATTAAACCATATGAAGTTGTCATTTTTATAGGTAGAAAAAATCAAATAACTGTAATATTAAGCACTTCCTAAAACTGCTGCTGCTGTTAATTATTGGGGAACATCCCAGTAGACTTATTTCTTTAAGTCTGCTGCTATTCGTGAAAATTTTGCTTTTTTTTTTTTAATGAAGTTAAGCTATTCGTATATAGAAGCGAATGAACATATTAAAAACACTCCTGGTGCTTTATTTTAGATACCTGATTTTATCCTATTTAAACTTTTGTTAATACAAAAGACTTATGAGCTCCGTTCAAAAACATTCTCTCGTCTGTTTCTTTCCATGCAGGGTATGACACAGGGTTTGGTGTCTAGTAGATATTTAATAAATATTTGATTGGTTCTCTTAATTGGAAAGTTGCTCTACCCACCTGTCATAGAAGGCGGGGTATAGTCTTTAGCTAAAGGGTAAGATATGTGGCAGGCTCATATTGTGTCATTGATCTTGCTGTGGTGTAGTAGTATAATGCCTTATAGTAAAATGGCTAGTAACCAAGAGATTCACTTTCTGGCTTGTGAATTTATATGGAGTATTCTGAGGGCAAAAATACTAAATCGTGTTTAACTTATATTGATGAATTACCTTTATTCCTTTGTAAATCAGAATCTGTTGTAAAGTGTCATTTTTTCTTTGCCTTTAGTTTATAGAAGGTTAAGTATGATGTCCTGACTTGGATTTCTTTGGGTATATCCTGTTGGGGCTTTGCTCAGCTTCTTGAATCTATAGATTTATGTCACCAAATTTGGCAAGTTTTCAGTCATTATATTTCTTAAAGCACTTTTTTACTTCCGTCTTCTTTCTCCTCTCCAGAACTGCAGAGACACAAATGTAGTTTTTCTTTGTTTTAGTTTTACAGGTCTCTAAGGTTCATTTTGTTTGATTTCTCCGTGTTGTTTGTTCTCAGTTTACTGATTATTTCCTCTGTCCTTTCTATTCTGCTGTTGAGCTCATGCACTGAGCTTTTTCATTACATTTATTGTGTGTTTTTATGTTTGTTTTGTTTTTGTTTTTCAGTTCAAATTTCAGTTCTACTTGGTTCTTTTTTAAATTGAGACCTCATATTCAGGAGGCTGTTTTCATTTGTTTCAAGCATATGCATAATGATTTGTTGAAGCATTTTTGTCATGGCTACTTTAAAATCCTTGTCAGATAATTCTAACATTTCTATTATCTTGGTGTTAACATCTACTTGCCTTTTCATTCAGTTCGAGATTTTTTGGTACTGGATATGATGTGATCTTTTACTGAATCCTGGACATTTTAAAACTATGTTTTGAGACTCTGGATCCTGTTTAAAACCTTGTTTCAACTGACTTTTTTTGACACTTCTTCAGCAGGGGATGAAGGAAGGGGCACCACCTTGTTACTGCCTTGTGGTTTTAAAAGCCACATTCTCCACTCAGCCTTCACTGACACCTGAGGTGGAAGGAGCTCCTCATTGCTGCAGGAGGTGTGAGGGTGGGAGTCAAAGCTCCCATGTGGTGGGGTGCCCTTGTTCCTGGTGGGCCATAGTGAAAGTCTTAACTCCTCAATTGGCTTCTTTTGACACCATCTTGGTGGAGATGTTGGGGGGCTTCATAACAGTCTCATGAGATTGGAAATCTAAGCTCCCGACTTGGCCTTTACTAGGGCGAGTGTTTTTTTGTGGTGTTTGGTAAGAGTAGAGTGTTATTGTCTAATAAAAGTTTCCTGTCTGGCTAGGTTGCCCCTTTCCTTGTCCTTAGAGAGAGCAAGCTTTTGTCTGCTCCCCTCCTTCCCCCCCCCCCCCGTATCTATTGGCATTTCTGGGTTGACTATTTATGAAGGAAAAAAAAAAAACATAAAAATTAAGAACCTAACCACACCATGTTCTTCTTGGGTCTCAAGCTTTCTAGCTGTTGCCGACTTCCAGAGAGTCTTTAAGCTTGTTTATATGTAATGTTCAGGGCTTTTCATGTGGTTGTTAAAACAGGAGGGATAGAGAAGAGTATGTCTCTTACTTTCCTGGATGCTTAAGTCCTCATTTTCTTTTAGAAACATTTTAGTACATATGTCTTCAAGTATCAGTAAGTAGTAAAAAGAAAATAAATTACTTTTTCTTCTTTTTACTTAGTAATCCACACTGTTTTATGCTTAGGCTTAGTTGCAGTTGCATACAATGAAATTATAAATGTTTTTCTCTTTATTGCAGATTCTGATGCCCATAGTACCACCTCGAGTGCCTCCCCAGCTCAATCTCCTTGTTATAGTAACCAGTCAGATGATGGCTCAGATACAGAGATGGCTTCTGGCTCTAACAGAACACCAGTTTTTTCCTTTTTAGATCTCACATACTGGAAAAGGTAAAAGCAATAGAAAATCTTTCTCTGACCAGCAAACCTTCTTAATTACAGGCAACTTTTTCCTACTTCCTTAGCAATTAAATGGCATTTGGCAAACAGCTGTTAGCACACATGGTTGGAAATGGATGAAGCAAAAATTGATCTGGGAGTTGAGATTTTGTGTGTTTTTCCTATTAAAAATGATCTAAAATAAAAATCATGTTAGGGAACCTGAATTTTCTAAAATGGAGTAGACTTAGGTACTCATTCTGACCAACTTTCCCACTGAGAAAAGCAAAAGGGCTAGAAATACACATTTTTAAGTTATTAAAAATGACATTGATAAATGGACAAGTTAAGGTATGAACTGAGGTCAGTACTAAGTGAATGGGGGATCCTAAGTCACAAAAACAGAAAACTAGGAAAGAGAAAAATTATTCAAAGAGAAGGTGGTTAAGGATTTTTTAGTTCAGACTAAGGAAGACTAACAAATTTAAAAAAGCAAAATGATAAGCAATTATCTTATGGTCGAAGAAAATTCACCCACAGACACATTATATAGTGAAAGTACAGAACATGAAAGACAAAATAGATCTTTAAGCAGTGAGAAAATTATTTTCAAAGGAACAACAAACACACAAAGCTGAGTTCTTAGCATGAAATAAGGAAGCCAGAAAACAACAGATTAAAATCCTCAGTACAGGAGATAATAACTCCGAACCTAGAATTATATATATTTAGCAGAAATATCTTTTATGAATGAGACCATAAGGCTTTTTGACTGGAAAAAAAATTGAGAGTTCACTGCCCAGTTATTCCTCAGTAATGAAAATTTTATAAGCTGGATAAAAGACCCCAGATTGAAATTCTGATGAGAAGGTTAAATAAAGAAAGTAGCAACATTTAGGTAAATTAAACACTGATTGCTTAAATGACAATAGTTGTGGGACTAAAAAGAATTAATGACAGTAATAACATAAGTCAAGGTGTTGTAATATCTTTTGCATGGTTTTGATAAATACTTTTGTATATTTGTAAATTAAGAAACCATGGATACAAGAAGAAGGTATAATATAAATTAGAAAAACTTTATAACTATAAATTAAAAATACTACATGTCAAAATGTGCTATGAAGTTAATGAAGTAGAGGAAAAGTTACCACCTTTGATAGTTCTTATAAAAGAAAGACTGAAATCAATGAAGTGATATGTATCCAATTTAAAGATTAATGAAGCCCATAATTAAGAAAAAATAAAAGCAAGGAAATTTTAAAGATGGAAATAGAAATAAATGAAGTGGAAAACCAATAATGCAGTGGATAGGATCAGTAAAGTTAAGGACTAGTTCTTGAAAAAATTGGACCAAAAAAAATTACTAAGACAAAGCAGATTAAGAAAAGGATGGTAAGCATTTTAGGTTAAGAAAAGGGAGAATTAGCTTTAGTTAAAATAGAAATTTAAAAGACAGTAGGATATTACAAACAACTGTATGCCAATAAATTTTAACATTAATGTGAAATGGATACATGAATAGAAAAAGACAATTTACAGACACTGTCTTAAAGAAAAAATAGAAAACCTGAATAGTCTCATATTTAAGAAATTAACTCAGTGGTCAAAAGCCTTCCCTCAAGTAAAAAGTCCCAGCCCTAAATAGGCAATTCTATCCAAACAAGTGATTCTAATCTTGCTTTTCCAGATTATGGGTAAAAAAGGGCATAGGCCCCAAGCATTCTATGAGGCTAACATAACTTTGATAATAAAACAGTATATCATGACCAGAGTAGATTATTCTAGGGATGTAAGATTGGTTTAAACATTATAAAATCAACTAGTATAATTTGCTACGTGAACATTTTTTAGAGGATGGGAAAAATGCCCATCATCTTAATGATACATTGAAGATGTTTGATAAATTTGAACATTCCTTGAAGATTTAAAGGAAACCCTTTAGCAAAAGAGGGACAGAGGTGAACCACATTGATAAGTAATTGGCATTTTTGAGTAAAGTTAAACCATGAAGTATAAAGAAAAAAGGGAGTGCTAAGCTTAAAATCAAGGAGAGAAGGAGGTCGGGTTGGATTTGAGAAAGGCCTGCTAGGGTCCACTTCATAGGAAGTGATCGTTTTTTCCCCTTAGAGTATATGATTTGTGGATGTTTTGTTGGTTGCCATTTTTTAATGCTTTTTTATATTTCATTCATATATATATATATAATATAGTATCTACTCAGTATTTAATTAAAGTAAAACCATCCACTGTATTAGCCCATTTATGGTGGTGGTTTTCTTTAAGTGTTGGTGGGTTTTGGAGGAAACATTTTACAACTTATAGAGCAGCCTCAAACTGACTGCTATCTCTCAGAATGCCTTCTATCCTCTTAATGTATGATAAATGCCAGTGTGGGATTTAAGGGACCTGGGTAACTCCCATTACCTAGCCATTTGGGGTTATGCTAGGAGCCTTTTTTGTTTGGAATATGATGAGATTATAGACCCTTTTCATCATGTTGTACTCACTATAATGATTACTAGATTTCTTTTTCTTTTTTGTATTCCTGTTTTTCTGCCTTATCAATACATGTTGTCTCTCTCCATTTTTTATTTTAGACAGAAAATATGTTGTGGAATTATCTATAAAGGCCGTTTTGGGGAAGTGCTCATTGACACCCATCTATTCAAGCCTTGCTGCAGCAACAAGAAAGCAGTTGCCGAGAAGCCGGAGGAGCAGGGGCCAGAGCCTCTGCCCATCTCCACTCAGGAGTGGTGACTGAGGTTTATGTAGAAGGGGAGCAAAAAAAAAAAAAAACAATTTAAATCTTAGGACAAAAAAAAGGCAACAAAATGACCCTCCTGTTTTTCAAGAGGATACCTGCTATTCTGCCAAAAGACAATTTCTAGAATAGTTTTGAATGGGTTATTTTTCCTCCAGTTCCACAAGTTTCACAAACTCTGAAGCCAGTATCTAGCATACTAAAAGAAAAAAAAGACGTGTACATAATATTTAAGATGCTCAGTATTTCATAGGAAAGCTGAATGCTGCTGTAAAGTGCTCTTTAAGTCTTTTTTTTTTTTAATCCCCTTTTAATGAATGAAATTAGGGGAATTTCAGGGGACAGAGATGGGATTTGTATGATAAATGTATGTAGTTTTAGTCTTTCTTTATTGAGAAGCAGTGGTTGGGGCATTTTTAAAGCTGGCTGGCTACACTTCTTTTCCTTCTTGATAATAAACTTGTCATAACTCAGTAATATGGACTTGCCCCTAGAGGTAGTTAATAATTTTGAAATATTAAGGTCTTGCCAAGGTTCTGATGATTCAAACCTATACTACTGAATATTAAGCAGGACAGACTAAGCTCTCTGGTGCAAATACCTTGAAGGAATAATTTCTAAATATACAAAGAGGTAACTGGACTGTATATGTTGTATCCTGTGTCACCTCCCTCATATTGATATTTGATAAAGATTTTTAATTTATATGAAACTTCTACAGCAGAATCAAAGCTCCTCTTGAGGGAAATGTCAAGTCTTTAGGATAAACAATCTTATATGAATAGTACCAAAGCATTGCCACATGGTAGATAACACACTCTATTAAAAACCTTAAGTTATCTAAAAATAAAATGTGCAAGTCTTTAGGATGGCACACACACTCACACACACACAGGTTAATGCTTCTTTGGGCACATTTCTTAGAGGGCTTGTTGAGTGTGTAAATAATTGACATACATAATTGACTTTTGTTTGTGTTACATGACTGACTGGTGACTTCATTGAAAATCTGCACAATTCAGTTTTAGCTCTGGATTACTTCAGTTGACCTTTGTGAAGGTTTTATCTGTGTAGAGTGGTTGTTTGACTTGTTTTAACCTATTAGGGTTTGGGGTTTATTTTTTTTCACTATATTAAACATTCTCTGAAAAGAGGTGTGCGTTAATGCTGAGTGGGTTGGTTTGGGTTTGGCTTCTTTCATTCAGGCTTTCTGAACATTGAGATACTAGATGATAAGTCCTGAACACAGAGCCCTTCAATTCTAAAATCTATTAAAAGCCTCTTACTTGAATCCAAACCAAAGTACTCTCATTGCCTCTTTTCTAAAAGTTCAGGAAAAATATATTACCAGTTCTGACTTTTCATAATGAGGGAGGATCATTTGCCTACCTTATAATAATATGACTCAGTGCTTATTTTTAAAGCAGGATTTTAAAAATTGGTAGTATAAATAACAAGGAGTGAGCCACTTTTTATGGCAATTCTGTAGTTTTATAGTTTTTAATCTAAACTTAAAATTTTATATTCCTTTTGGAAAAAAGCTACAAGCTACCATATGCACAGACTACACAGTGAGTGGGGTCGGCTCTCCCACAGCCTTTGGGGTGTATTACAAGAGTCCCAGCCATTATCATCTTCCTCCTGAGTTATTTTGAATTTTTTTTTTTGTACATTTTGGCTGCAGTATTGGTGGTAGAATATACTATAATATGGATCATCTCTACTTCTGTATTTATTTATTTATTACTAGTCCTCAACCACAGTCTTCTTTTTCCCCTTCCACCTCTCTTTGCCTGTAGGATGTACTGTATGTAGTCATGCACTTTGTATTAATATTTTAGAAATCTACAAATCTGTTTTGTACTTTTTATACTGTTGGATACTTATAATCAAAACTTTTCCTAGGTTATTGAATAAATTTAGTCTTACTAGAAAATAAAAGAAGCTGTTTTGTGGCTTTATTTGAAAGACTTTCTTAGGTGAGAATAAGTCATGTTTTTGGCCTTCACAGGTATTCAGTTTAAGCTGATAGTATTATGACAAGTTTGAAGGAAAAAAAAAATGCTCTTTATGAGAAATAAAGACTGTAAAATAAAAGACATTTTAACTGACATACAAAACAACCTAGTATATAAGATAATTTTAACAATGAAGGGCAAAATGTCTTTGTTTTTAAGTGTAGTTGGTATACAATAGTATATTAATTTCAGGTGTACAATATAGCAATCACCACACTAACTCTAGTCTGTCACAGTGCAAACTTATCACTATATTATTAACTATATTTCCTTTCACCTTTTTCACTCATATTCCCTCCCCTCCCCACCTGTTCCCACCATGAGCACCCCTTTGGTGTCTTTTTGTTTGGTTTGGTCGGTTCATTTTTGTAGATTCCATATGTAAGTGAAATCATACTGTATTTATCTTTCTGTCTGACTTATTTTACGTAGCACAATACCCTCTAGGTTCATCCATGTTGTTGCAGATGGCAAGATTTCATTCTATTGCTGGATAATATTCCATTCTGTGTGTGTATATTTTATCCATCCAGCGTTTTCATGTCTTAGTGATGTGATTTTATTATTTTATTGTCTGAGGGCATAGTGGGAAGCATTATTGAGACTTTAGAGAAAACTAAAAATTGGTTATGGAGAAGGGTAGATTTTGGCATTGGGGACAGACCTGAGTTCTCTAACTCCTGGCTCTGGCTGTTATTAGCCATTTGAGTCACTTAAGCTTTTGTGAGCCTCCATACTTCTATAAAATAATTTACAGAATTAGATACTTCACAGAATTGTGAGGAAGTAGGCGTAATCCCTATCAAAGTTTTAAAAACATTGTTTATTACCTAGGAATGGTAGATCGTGTGGGCCAAACATTTTATACTATTATTAGGGGTTTAAATTTGTTTTAGGATAGTCTAGGTGATTTTGCCTGCACCTAATCTGGTTTACTGTGAAATTACCAAGCTAACCTAGGGCATGGAAAGATGACAGCACCTATATTATGTTTTGCTATATAATAAATTACCTACCACAAATTTAGTGGATTAAAAGAAATTTATCTTAGTTTTTGTCTAGGCACAGTGTAGCTGGATCCTTTGCTCATCGTCTCTTTTCAGGCAACTTGGTAATAATCCACTTCCAAACTTGCTCATGTTGTTTGCAGAATTAATTTTCCTGTGGCTTTATAATGGCGACTCATACTACTCACTGGAGGGCCCCCTCAGTTTCTTGCCACCTGGGGTCTCCTAATATGGCTGTTGACAACATCAAGCCAGCAGGTCTCCAGAGTTCATCTGTAGGTGAGGCTGTCTTCTCAGGTACAGCCCACATGCAAGTAGAGAGAATTACACAATGAACACCATGAGGTGGGCTGTGTAGGGATCATGAGGGACACCTTAGAGTTTTGTCTGACACATCACCTAACTTTATTCCTAACCGAATCACCTGATATTGGGCCTCTGCCCTATAATACAAGTGCTTTGTCTAGCAAGTAAAAATAAAAAGCTTCCCCATTATCAAACACCTATGGGCCAGGCACATTTAAACATTATGTTTAAACAGTGTTTCAGAGTAAAAAAAAAAAAATCCTGTTCACAGGTGAGTAAATGGAGTGGAAGGTCATGTAGCATATAAAATCAGCTTTCATGAACCCAAAAGCCTTTGTTCTCCCAACTGAACCTTGTCTGCTATAGCAGTGGGCAGTGTTGTCTTACCTGCATTTGGAGATGGTTACTTGGGTCTCTTGAAGGCTGAAAATGATGGGCAAGTTTTACTCTTGTAAATCAGATAATCAAATTTTGTCTAAAATCAGTTAATCAAATTTTGTTTTCTAACTTTTGATGTTGAAAGGACATGTATACTGTCTTTTTCTGGAGAAAACAGTCTTCAGGAGGTTTAGTGAAACAACTGAGTATCCTAGAGATAAATGAAGGTAGCCAGAACTAACCTCTTGGAAGATACCCAGGGAGCCTCTTGATTCAGCGCCCTTAGAACAGTTTCCTAATCCCCAGATTTAGCATTGTGCCCAGGCAATCATTTTGTGTGTGATGTTCAGTGAACTGGGAAGGGAGGAGGAGAAAGCCAAATTGGATCAAAGATAGATAATTTCACAGGCTCATGTTCTCAGAGAAAGGGATCTGAGGGTTCTAACAATTTCTCAGCTGTGGAGTTTGGTTACTCATTGTGATCATGAGAATGCTTCAGGTTTCAAATATCTTGAGCCCTGGTTAAAACTGCTTATTATCGT
Organism: Cynopterus sphinx; assembly: GCA_030015415.1. Lineage (NCBI taxonomy): Eukaryota > Metazoa > Chordata > Mammalia > Chiroptera > Pteropodidae > Cynopterus > Cynopterus sphinx. The sequence continues at coordinate 139,024,498 of CM057380.1, forward strand.
ATGTTGAGTAGGGGGTCTTGGACATACTTAGTTGCAAGCTTTAGTTTAAAAGAGCTTAATCTTTCAGTTTAGAGAGACAAAAGGTTTTGGCAAAGCCTGCCTTTTGTCTCAGTGTCTGAAGGGGATAGTGGTGAATAATTTACTCTTAGAACCTCAATTCTCTACATTTCTATAACTTAAATTAGTTTTAACACTGTCCAGGTATTGTTTTTTGTAAGCGCAAGGAAGAGTGGTGGTTTTATGTTTAAACATATTTAAATCTCTAAAATGTTCAAGACCCAAACATGAGGCTACAGCAAGTCACTGGTAGTTAAAATAGGAAACTGAACAGTTGTTGTTTTTTTAAGGTAACAAATGTATTTATTTGCCTCCAATCACCTTTATAATCTATTCTAGCATTGATTCTGCCCCCACCACTCCAAGGATCACTGGTGGCTTTCTCATGGAGTGGGGGAACCCAAAGCCCTCATTTTACTCCTTCAGCCTCTTAATAGCACTTGATATGATTGAGAGTATCATTCTTGAAATATTCTTGGCTGATAACAGTGGTTTCCAGGTTTTGCTGCTTCAGATGCTCATTGACCTATGGTTAATCCTCAGCCAACTTCTAGACCATCTCCGTTTCCCCCTTCCCAAATACCATCTGAAATATGCAGGCATCTCCCAAGTCTATCCAGAGCTTTTTATCAACCAGGGTGCTGACAGAAATAGATGGCTTTCTGAAACTGGTTAATTCGAGGGAAGTTTTTTAAAGGGACTTCACAAGGTATAGGGAAACCCCAAGGGAAAGTGCAGTTCTCAGGACTCATAACATTGGGGCTGGTAATATTAGGGTGCTCTTACTACTCTTAGTTCTGAAGGCTTGTGGGGAGGGAGTGGTTAATGGTACTAGGAGACAGAGTATGTAAAAAACGTGGGAGATGGGAAAATGGCAGGAATAAATATTTCTGACTCTACATTGACCAACTCCATCGTTACTGCCTTCACATCTCTGACCCATGTCCTCACCATCTTCTAGCTAGGCAACACATTTTTCAGGTTTCAGCTTAGATATTATGTGGGGAAGTCTTAGAACAAGCCCTGCCCTGCACTCCTAACACGCGCACACGCACCACAATTATATGCTAAGTAGGCTAAGTAGGCAAGATCATCTCTTTACCACTATAGCTCCCCAGAGTCTAGACCGGTTATTATTATGTAAGTCAGCACAATATTTATTCACTGGTTGATTACAATTCCGTATTTTCACAAGTCATATTCATAGAAGTCTTGAATTTATACTAATGTTCTTGATAGGTCTTAAGAATTTTAAAAATACTAAGTTTTAAAAATTAACATACAGAAAAATGAAAGGGTGGTACGATAGTATGCTTTCCCCTAGATCACCAACCGAATGCTTTACCACATGTACTTTGTTTTGTTGAAGGTTATGACGATGTGATGCTTCATCCCTGAATATTTACACATTCATCTCCTAGTAATAAGGATATTCTACATAAAACTACAGTGCCATTGTCACACCCAAGATGATCAACAATAGCTCAATAATATCTAACAGAATCTGTACAAATTAGTTTCCCCTATTGTCCCAAAATGTCTTTTAAAACTTCTACCCCTCAACCAGAATGTAGTCTAGAATAATGCATATACTCAGTTATGTCTCCCCTTTTCTAATCTAGAATAGTCACACACACACACACCCCTTCCTTTTACCTTGACACCGAGCTTTTTGAAGTATCCCAGTCAGCTGTATAAGGTCCCATTTCTGGAATTTTCTATGGCTGTTTTCTTAGTAGATTTGGATTACATTGTTCGGCAAGAACATAGCCTTGGCTGTGTGGTGCATCTCTTGTGTCACATTGAGAGGTATAGTGTCAGCTTTCCCCACTATTGGTACTGCTAATTGACCACTTGGTTAAGATGTGACTGCCAGATCTTTCCATTTTAAAGTGCATTTTTTCCTTTTGCAAATGAATAAGCTGTGAGGTGATATTGTGAGGTGTTTTTTTTTTTTTTTTTTTGAGACTTTAAACATTTTATTCAAGTATTCATTGAGGGCATATGACCAAGGCCCTACTAACTTCTGAAAAACTTTTTGACATGAGAAATATAATCCTTAAGTCCCCTGAGAATCTTGGCTCACTAAGGTTCTTGTGCTTATCCTCGCCATTTAATTGCACTTGACTTTTATTGATTTCTCTGTAGTTACCACTCAGAAGTAAAGGCAGTAGGAGTTAGATTCGGCAGTAGGAATTAGATTAACTTATTGGTTAATACCACCAGGGTATAGATGAATAGAGATAGAAGACTTGAATTCAAATCTTGGTTTTCATACTTACTGGCTTTACGATCTCTGGTAAATTTTCTCTGAGCTAATTTTCTCCCCTATAAACTGGTAAAAATAATGGCAGAATTGTAAGAATAAAATGAGAGAATACAGCCTCAAGGACCTGGCCTATGACTGTTGCACAGAGATGGGTTTGTGTCATCATTTTTTCTTTTAATCTAACACTGAAGTCTAATTGGTACAGTAGGAATGAAGACTTTTATTATCTATGGTCATAGTGAACACAGGAAAGGTCTTAGGTCACATTAAGATACCTATCTCCTCCCCACTCCCCCCACCACCACCAAAAAAAAAATCCCTTAACTTTATTAAGTTTCAGTATTTAAATGAGAAAATGTACTTATTACAAGATTATTATGTTTTGGCAGCACATGAATCCTAAGAATGAGTAATTGTATGGAGGGCATGAAGCAAAAAAGTGCTGAAATCCAGGAGTGGCCAACATGGGCTCTCAAGATGATATTTGAAAGGTAAAACTTGGCTGTCCTGTAACAGTAGTATGGAGCCAATTTATAAAACATGCTGAAATATTACAACACACCTTTTAGTCTCAAGGCCCAAATCTGAGCTGGTTTAAGCCAGCCCAGTTGCCTGCCTTGGCCAATCTAGCCTCCTGGAACAACTCCAAGGGAGCGCCATTCGCAGTGTAACAGAAATACAGCCCCTTTTCCAGTTCTGCTGGCGCCAAAGATAATGCCACTGGAGTGCACAATTTCAGGGGTGCTTTTGGCTCTAGTAGCTTGAGACTCTGCTTCTTAAACTGTCCTTTAGACAGATTTCAGGTTCCTTTGTAATATATTCTTCCTTTGCACATAAGGCTGTGATGAGGGATACAGTAGGAATATCTTTGGCTGTGTATAGAGCATTCTGGGGATGTCATTGTGCCAATTGTTAAAAGGATGAAATCTGTCATAGTTACACATTGTAATTTTCATTTTCTTCTGAAGAACTAAAACCATTTTATACATTTCCAGTAAACTATGAAATATTTAAGAAGCTGCCATTTAGAACTGCCAAGAAGAACTAAGCCCTTTGCTACTATTTTATATTTTAACTAGAAGCTTTTCTGTCCTGGCTATATTGCTTCCCTTATCATATACGTTACTAAAGGAGTGTCCACTAGGTGGTGGTAGTCACACATAATATTCAGAAGTGTTTTAGGATCGTCAGTGTACACCTTCATTTTCCCCAGCTAGTTATAGATCTAAGATTGAGCTAATCTCAATCTTAGATTGCTTTAGATCTTAGATTGCTTTATCCACAGTCAGCTAAATAATTATTTTCACTTAAATGTAAGCCTTAGAAACATTTAAAATGTTGGAGAATCTGTTTCTATTTTCTTTTGGCTTAGACAATTTCAATCTTTAATAAGAACTTACTGGTTTGCAGTTAATTTTAAATTACCACAAAAGAGAAAGAAAACATATTGTGTTATTCCTTCTCCAAATGTGCTTATCACAGAAGACTGCCACTGTCAATAAACATATGCTATTGTGGGACTCAGTTCTTGGGTATCACAGATGTAGCCTAAAGGTTGAGTACAGCTTAGATGTCCAAAATATTTTTGGAGATTAAGATGATGTCATACAATTGAGGCCAGAACCTACCATGCCCCCACCCTGAGTCTCTGATTAAACTGAAGCATGTTGCTACTGTCTGGACAGCTGTGGTTTCACAAGCTGTAAGCAAGGCTAGTCCATTGAAGTGTATAAAGTAAAAATTAGAACCCCTATGTCTGTTTATATTTTCTCATTCTTTTTTCACCTTTTTTTAAAAAATTGAGGTATAATCATCATATAATGTTATATTACTTTCAGGCACACAACATAGTGATTTGATAGTTGTATAATTATGCAACAGTCACCACAATAAGTCTAGTTAATATCCATCACCATACTTAGTTACAAAAATTATTTTTCTTATGGTGAAAACTTTTAAGATCTACTTTCCTCCTATTTTTAAATGTTTTATAACATTAGCACAATGCTATGTGTGCATAATTTATTTAGAAAACGGGTACATACTCATTTTTTACTGGGGAGAGTTGTCTACTTCTCTGTACGTGTATTACATGTCGATAAGAAGTTTACTTAAAGAATATTCGAAAATCACTGCTCTAGAGACCATAGAGTAATGGAAGGTTGGTAGTGGGGCTGTTTGTTTTCAAGTCTAAGAAATCATTTTGGTGAAATGCTAGAGAAAGTGGGCCTATGGACCTTTCCTATTTTTGAGGGGGAAGGAAGAATGACAGTTGCCAGAACCGTCTTATATTACATGCTTATCAAATGGTTGTTTCCTCTCCCACAGTGTAATGTTTCCTCTTTGCCTTTATCGCCTAGAGTGGTGTGTTTTTCAGAATAGGATATCCTCCCTTGGGAGTAAAGTTATTAAGTGTGCCTTGTCATTGATGGAGATGGGAAAAAACCTGGCTTTACCTGGAGACTTCTGGTTTCTTCCTTTGCCTCCCATTCAATTACCTCCCATTCAATTGGATACCTACAATACTTAGCTCCAAATTATATTTTCTTAATCATATTGAAACGCTATAGAAAATAGCATGAATGACCAAACTGGTTTATTTATCAAGGATAAACCTCCGCACTTGCCGAACTATTGAGGGTGTTGAAATAGGCCGGGACAGGTAAAATTGCTGGCAAGGCTTTGTAAGGAAGGTTGAGCAGAGCGTAGAAAATCAGTATTTAGATTTAGCAGTTGTAAAACTGAAGCTATGCAGCTGCCCTAACATGAGAGATAATAATATGAGGAAATAGTAGCAAGAAGTTCTCTTAGAATAGAATCAAGTCAGAAAATTTTGGAAAAAATTATTGGTGGATGGTAGAAACTAAGAAAACTTGCTTCAGGGAAAATGAATGTGACTGTGTATCTTAGCAATAAAAGAACAGATGTTGCAAAGTGTCAGAAACTAATTTGTTTATTCAATCACCTATTTAATAAATATTGAATTCTTATTCACACCAGATGCTGAACTGGGCACTGGAAATATTATGGTGGACTACAGAACTTTCAAGTGCCCTACAGTCCTGGAAACTACACAGCAAGAATAGCGGGTAAGTAGCAGGTGCTATGTTAGCACCTGGAAAGGGTTTCTAAACGAGTTCCACTGGTTTAGGGAGAGGAGTCAGGTTACCATCTTCAGAGCATTTTGTGCCAGGCTCTGTACCACACACTCTAAAAATCTCATTGGCTTTAAAAACTACTCTAAAACTAAAGTTTTAAATAAATTCTACTGTTGTCCTCATTTTTATAGATGAGTAAACAGATTCAAAAAGGACAACTAGTAATTTTGTTGCAAATACCAAACAATTCTGTAAGTTAAGTAGAAATCTGAGGAAATAAAGGTAATTTGAAAAGTATTTATAGATTAAAAAAAAATTTAGCCCTAAAAAATGTAAGCTTCCTTGGGTACATTTATTCTCAAACTTTTTATCAAGGTATAATATATGAAGAGAAAGGCACTGTCATAAATGCACAGCCCGATGAAATTTAATAACAACGCACTCACACAATTTACATCCATCTTTTAAATTAAAATTATTGAGGTGACATTGGTTAGTAAAATCAAATAAGTTTCAAGTGTACAATTCAACAATTGTCATATATATATATAAATATACTTATATATTTATGAGTAAATATAAATATATATATATATATATATATTACATTGTGTGTTCACCAACTTACATCCTTTTTGAGAAATGGAACATCATCAGTTTTCCAGAAGGCTTCTTCTGTTCCTTCCTCTGACTTCTAAAAATGTAGATTACTTTTGCTTGTTTTCAAACTTTATGTACATGGAATTGTATAACATATCCTCTTCTGTCTGGCTTTTTTTTTTTCCCCCTAAACCTTGTTTGCAAGATTTATCTATATTGTTGCATATAGTTTTAGAACATTTATTCTCTTACTATATATTTCATCACATGAATGTACCGTACTTTTTTCATAGACATTTGGGTAGCTCAATGAACATTTTAATCTTCTGGAATCATATGGGTGAATTTCTGTTTGGTATATACTAGGAGTGAAATTATTGTATCCTGGAATATGCATATGTTCAGTTTTAGGAGTTACCAACAAACGGTTTTCCTAAGTGTTCCTACTATTTTTTTTTTTTTTACTTCACTGGAAGTATATAAAGTTCCAGTTGTTCCATATCCTTTCCAACACTTCGTATTTTGCACCTTTTCATTTTAGTTTTAATCTACATATCCCTGATCACTGAGTAATTTTTTACATGTTATTCACTGTTAGTATATTTTCTTATGAAATGTCTGCAGTGTCTTTTTTTTTTTTAAATCAGATGTCTTTTCTCATTGATTCATAGAGTTTTACATGTATTCTGGATATGAGTCCTTTGAGGGGTGTGTGTGTGTGTGTGTGTGTGTGTGTGTGTGTGTGTGTGTGTTGCAAATATCCTTTACTACTCTATAAGTTGCCTTTAGATTCTTAACAGGATTCTGAACAAATTTTCTTAATTTTATTTTATTTTGGGGTGTTGTATAAGGAGGTATGTCTGGCTTACTCTTAATTTTTTATTTTACTTTGGGGTGATGTATGAGGAAGTGTGTCTGGCTTGGTCAACTCTAGGTTTTGAGGAAATGAAACCTGAGAACCATTGAGTTTTCATAGTAATTTCAAGCACTTTCAAATACATAAATGGAGTGGAAATTAGTTTTTCTGTTCCAGCATTATCAAGGTATAATTGACACATAAAATTATAAGATGTATTATATGATGATTTGATATATGTGTGTATTTATATGTACTGTGAAAGATTCCCCAAGTTATTAACACAGATGTTCTTGATTTTAATCAGATTAATTTATTTTGTTTTTTCTTTATGGTTAGTGTTTTTATGTCCTGTTTAAGAAATCATTGCTATTTAAGCTATACTGTTAAGTGGACTATGTATGTAATAGAAAAGGAAGCTTGCAAAGGAAGTGGAGCAAAGTATAATGTCATGTGGAATGTTGTTCTCTTTCTAGTCAGAGGTCAGAAAAGCAGCATTGCTTGAGATTTATAAAGTATAAAGTGAAACTGCAAAGTGTACTCTTTAGAGAAAATCCTGTCAACTTGACCCTGTTTAGTGCACAGTCCCAGCTTGGGGGCCAAGAGCTTGATTTTTTTTTACTCATCCGAGGAAGAGAGCTTTTACACCTCTACTATGTTTAAAGCCCATATTTAATTTATTTTTCCACATCGCAAGAGAACTTGGTTACAACTTGGTTAGATGTAAGTTTCTTCTTGTATTGATTTATATTTATATATGTGTGTGTGTGTGTGTGTGTGTGTGTGTGTGTGTGTGTGTGTGTGTGTGTGTATATATATATGAATAAGTTCACACAATTTTTCTTTATAGTGGATATTATCTTCACATTATATGGGGGAAAATGGATACATTAAATATGAATCTCTTTACACCAGAACAAATAAGCATAACTAAGAAGCTAACCTGGCTTTAAAAATACATATTTTCATTGTAAAGATAAGGAAGAAATATTTTTTAAAACAAACAAACAAAAAATCAGTTGTAAATCCAACTCTTCACTCCCAATCCCCAATTTAAGAATAGCCTTGGTATTTTGCCTTCTACTCCAGGGCTCAATATCTAATTCCTGCTCTTTTCCACTACTACATAAGCAGTTTTCCAAGTCAGTAGGTGAGAGAAGTCAAGCAGTTTTTTTCCCTACAGTTTTATCAGAGGGAAGAGATAAGAACTTCCATTTTGTAGCTCAAACGAAAAAAAAAAATAAAGTTCAGGGAAAGAGAAGTTAATCCATGTTTGGAAAATAAGAGAATAAAGGAAAGTTTATTTTCTTTGATGAACAAGCGTTCGTATCTATAAAGGATTTCCGCAGTTTCTCGTGTTTGTGAAGAGCCCATGTACTCACCCACTCCTTCATGCCATCTCTTCATGTAAAATCTTTAGAAAGAGATGAAACTTGTCCACAGTGATCTGACAGTTAAGGTCGCATGAAATCTCACAGCAATGATCTGAAAAGCACCAGACAAAAGTAACTAAGATAGTAGAGGTCGCAGACAGAAGTAATGATGGCAGGTCAGTTAGGCAGCAATCCAACTCAAATTTGATCGAAGATCTAAACGTTAGAGCTAAAGCCATTGGAAGGAAACATAGGTATAAATCTTCATGGCCTTGGATTAGGCAACAGTTTCTTAAATATGACCAAAAGCATAAGCAGGGGAAGAAAATAACAAGTAAATTGGACTTTATCAAAATGAAAAACTTTTGTGCATTAAAGGACATTACAAGAAAGTGAAAAGACAGCCCATAGACTGGAAAAAATATTTGCAAATATCAGATAAGGGCATAGTATCCAGAATCTATAAAGAACCCTTAACAACCAACAATAAAAGGAGAAATAGCCCAATTAAAAAAATTGGCACAGGAATTGGAAAGTAATTCAAATGGCCAGCAAGCACATTGAAAAGATGTTTAACTTCATTCGTCATTAGAAAATTGTTAATCAAACCACAATTAGATACCACTTCATACTTACTAGGAGAGCTATAACAATAATTAAAAAAAAGAAAATTAAATTTTGATGAGGATAGAGAAATTCGAACCCTTCTACATTGCTGGTGTCAATGTAAAATGCTGCAACCACTGTGGCAGTTGGTGGTTCCTCAGAAAGTTCCACATAACTTAGCAATTCCACTTCTAAGTAGGTATATTCTGTACCCAAGAGAATTAAAAACAAATGACCTTACAAAAACTTGTACAAAAATGTTCATAGTGTCACTATTCACAATAGTCAAAAGGTGGTAACGACCCAAATATTCATCGACTGTTGAATGGGTAAACAAAATGTGCTTTATCCATACAATTAAAGATTATCCAGCCGTAAAAAAGAATGAAGTACTGATGTATGCCACAACATGGATGAATCTTGAAAACATTTTGCTAAATGAAAGAAGCCAGACACAAAAGGGCACATATAATATAATTCTGTTTATATAAAATGTCCAGGATAGGTAAATTCACAGAGATAGAAAGATTAGTGGGTGATAGGGGATAGGGCTTGGGTGGAATTGGGAGTGATTGCTAATAATATGGGGCTTCCTTTTGGGGTGATGAAAGTATTCTGGAATTAGTGGTGATGGTGGTACAACCTTGTGAACATACTAAAAACCTCTGAATTGTGCATTCTAACATGGTTAAAATGGTACATTTTGTTTAGTGAATTTTATCTCAAACTAACAAAAGTTTTTTTCACTAAATTTCTATTTTTAATATGTTTAAAAAGGAAAAGAAAATTTAAATGTTTGATGATGGGTATTCTTTGAATAAATTGTGCTAGAGTCATATGTACAAATTTGTAGAAATTAATTTATTGATGTGAAAAGATGTTCATGACATTGAGTAAAGAAAAACCAGTTACAAAATAACATTTAAGGAATGAGCCTACATTTTGAAAAAAAAGAAAAAGCCAAAATATACCAGAGAGTAAGAGATTGGAAAACCATTACACTAAAATTTAGATAGCTTTCTTGTTGCCTCTTAGTGTTCTCTGATTTTTCCACGAGAAACTCATGTTGCATTTTTAAGTTAATTTTAAAAACAAAACTCAAGAGCCAGAAGGATTGTTTTGCATGGCAAAGGGAATTCCTACTTTAGCTTTAATTTTTGCCTGCATAGGTTTTCTCTTGCCTTCCTCTTCCCCATAACTAAATTGTGGTGAAAGAATTGGCTAAAATGAATGAATCTAGAAATACTGAAGGCCTGTGCCACTTTAACTCTCTGGCTTGCCCAAAGCTTGTGTTTTCCTCAGGATCAGGGAAACATGAAAATTGAAAGGGAAAGAGAAGGGTCTCTAGGTAATAAATCGATTTAGAAAATGTCATTAGTCTACGACCATGCTACCCTGAACAAGCTCCATCCCATCTGATCTTGGAAGCTAAGCAGGGTGGGGCCTAGTTAGTATTTGGATGGGAGACCACCGATGAAGACCAGGGCTGTAGGTATAAAAAATTTAAAAAATAAGGGATTGTAAACTGATGAGGTCCTTGCAATCTGTGAGGTCAACCACGGGTTGCCTCGCCTAAAAAATAAGTTTAAAAAAAAGAAAGAGAGAAAAGAAAATGTCATTAGACAAATGCTACCTGTAACTGATAGGCTGCCTGCTGCTTGACTGTTTCCTCTGTCCCTTCATCCCTTCCCAGTGAAGGAAGCAAAAAAAACCAGCGTTTTGACAATAAAATTGTTACGGCTGCACTCAAGAGCTACTGCAATTATGGGTCTCTGAGCACTTTCCTGCAATTCCAGTTTTCAGATGTTTAAAACTATGTTGTAAACTCTTCATCTACATTGAAACTTAGCACCTTTGACTGCAGCCCAGAGTTTTAATTGTTAAAACAACAGTGACTTATGACTGGAGAGAAAAGAAAAATAACCATTTCTGGAACTTGAAATATAATTTCCCACATCATTTTGCTTTTAAAATGAAACTTTTACATGATAATCTTTTTTGTATCATTTGCAGATTTAAAAGCAATATGAAACACTTAATATTTTTTTAAAAAGCTTTTAAAAATGACATTGATAAAGACTGGACATTTCTAAAAACTCTAATAAATTATAAAATAATTTTTACTATCAACCACGAGGAAAAGAGGAGACATTTATTAGCTCTTTACTAGTTGTATAACTTTGGAAAACTTAAATAATCTCTGTGCTTTGTTTTTTTTTTCTGAAAAATGGGGATCATTATAAAACCTACCTCATTTTGGCAGGTATGAGGTGTGCCAGCCCCTCAGACCTCCCCTCGAGAAACCCGACTTGCTGTTCCCCTCCAAGGAGTGCCTCAGCTGTTAGCACTTTTAGAATCCACTTTAGATTTTGAGACCAGATCATGAACTTCTGAGATAGCCCCTCGCCAGTCACTGAGCGCAGTGGGGTATGAGTGTAGCCATTTCAGCCCAAGACGAGACTCCACTAGTGGACAGAAGTTGCTCTAGAGTTCCTGATGACCAAGGCTTTGTCAAACTGCACAGTGGTCTCAGGCTGTCCTCGTTCAACCTGCTGCTGCTTCCTTTCCTTTAATTAGCATCAGATCTGCAGCATGGTCTGAAGACTTACTGCCCAATCCTGCCTTTTCCACTTTTTATCTTCTACAGGCATTGTCTCTCAATCGAACTTTGCATTCCTTACTCCATCTGCTCCTCAGAGGACCCATCTTACACACTCAGATTTGTTGTAAGCCTTAAGCGTGAGAGCACATGATAAATACTAGATGATGCCTGGCACCTAGTAAGGCCTCAGTAAGAGTTTAATATTACTAGCATTATGTGGTAGATTTTATTTTTATTTTATTATTTATTTTTTTAGTTTTAAATTATTTTATTTTATTTTTTTAAATGGCGACATTGGTTAATGAAATCCGCTGTTTCAGCTGTACATTTTAACAGTAAGGCATATATTATTTATGTCATGTGTTCACCTCCCATAATGTGGTAGATTTTTAAAAAATGATTTTTATTTTAGGTGACTACTATTTTCTCATTTATTTCTGATTTAGTTCCCACCACCCTCTTCATCTGGCATATAAATAAATATATGACTGGACATATACCGACTAAATATTTTTAAATACAAATTTTATTGTTAGTATCCTGCGAAGGAAAAAACTTAAACAACTATTGACTAGCATTTGGCAAAGAAGTTAAAGACAATAAAATAAAGAGAAGAGAATAAAGTTTACATGAAGTGAAGATAATAGTCTGTGAGGACAGAAAATTGTATTTAATATTTAAAAAACATATGTCATATTCCCTTAAGCACTCACCCACTCCCTCTCCCGCCCCATAAGAATTCTCCCTTGTCAGCATTTAAAAGTTCTATTTTTAAGAAAATTTTGGGGTCTGTAGTTTAAATCTATCATCTTTTGCTAGGCTAAGCATTGTTTCTATTCCCCAGGAAAAAAATTTCAGAACTACTATTTTCATTAGTTTGTCTAATTCAAATTTGGGCTTATTCAGCTTTCATAGTTTTCTAAAAAATTAGATTAGCTAGATTTTCTATGTCATTCCCAAGCTTATTGACCTTTTATTTCAAGTCGTTTTAGAAATACCTTCAGTGACACGATTCTCATCATTTTCCAAATTGGAAGCACCTACTGCATACTGATGGATGGAGCTGGCCATCAGAGATTTTAGAAATCTTTTATGCTTTCTGGTAAACCCAACACCAAATAAGCAATGCAGATACCCACTGCTTGTTTGTCATGAATGTGTGTACCAGGATGTGTCCTTTTGGTGGTGGAATTATTATTATTTTTTATTATGGTGACATTGGTTAATGAAATCCAGTAAGTTTCAAGTGTACAATTCAACAGTAAAGCATATATGTGTATATATGTATATACACATACACATGCATACATACACACACACACACACACACATGTATATGTTGCATTATGTGTTCACTGCCCATAGTTCAATTTCTGTCTCCACATATTTGACTCCTTTTACTCCATCTAACCCTCTTCTCCCCCCCTCTGGTAACTACTATTCTATTGTCCGTGTCCATGAGTCTTTTGTTTGTTTGTCCTGTTTATTTGTTGATTTTAGGTTTATATCCCATATATAAGCAATATCATGTGGTTTTCAACTTTTTCTGTCTGGCTTATTTTGCTTAGCATGATTATCTCCAGGTCCATCCATATTTTCACAAATGGCAGTATTTCATCTCTTCCTATGGCTGAGTAATATTCCATTGTATATATATGTACCACAGCTTCTTTATCTAATCATCTTTGTAGGACACTTAAATTGCTTCCATGTTCTGTCCACCATGAATAATGCTACTATGAACATCAGTGTGCAAATATCTTTTCAGATACATGTTTTCAAGTCTTTGGGGTTAATACTCAGTAGAGGGATTGCTGGATCATATGGTAGATCAATTCTTATTTTTTTGAGGAACCATCATACTAGTTTCCATAGTGCCTGTACCAATTTGCAGTTGATGGTGGAATTTTTTATGAGGTTAAGATCCATCAGAGAAGTTAGTAAGGTAGGTTTTTACCTTGAACATCTTTGCTAATTAGTTGGGATATAGGAAATGCAACTTAGTTAGAAATATTCTCTTTAAAAATATAACCCTAAAGACCATCAGATATAATTTTGGCTCCTGAGTCTTTGTGACTGATATTAAATATGGCTGGCATTTTCATGTCATGTCAATGTAAACAGAGTATCAATTGTTTTATTCTTGCATCTTTTTGTTTATTTTTTCTACAAGATTTACCATGGTGGTTACTGGTTAGAAAAGCAGTCAGTTTACTTATTGCGACAGGTAGAGCAAAAGTTACCATGAGTCTACAGAAAAGGCACAGCACTCTAAGCTTCTTAAGAACAGTTATTGTTGTATATCTAATTATATTTTCCACAATTCTTAGCATTACTGATGTGTACATTAACATTTATGAAAAATAAACTTAGGGGAAGTGTTATATGTGTATGTGTAAATTGTGGAGTGAGTCAAAGTAGTTTATTAATTTTTATGTACTTATTATATACTTAAACAAAATGTACATATCCATAAATTGTGGATTTGATTATCTTAAACATGGTAAACTCCTGGCCCTTTAGGTGTTATCTGGTTTATATTAAACTAGTAAGAACAGACACTACACTTGACCTTAGTCAAAAGGCTAAGAAGCAATTTGGTTTGAAACTTTTGTAAAATCTCCGGCTTGGTTAACCAAACATTTTCCAAGGTATTAGAATGTTGCCGAAATGCTGCCTTCAGCAACGAACACAGCCAGAGAGGGCCTACTTTGCTTTGCCCAGAAGTAGGCACCTGTTCTCTGGGGGCATGAAAAGACTTGTCAGGGCACTGACTGTAGGAATAGACAACCTCTCATTAAGCTCTGTTATAAGGAAGACAGTCCCTAATCCTTGCAGAATTTAAGCCAAAATTAATTGACCAGATATTAGAATCCAAAAAAGTGATTCACATATGAGAATAGGATAGTAAGACTGCTAAGATTCCTTTTGTATTAAAAAACAAAACAAAACAAAACAAAACAAAAACTGTACTTGGGAATTAGATTCATAAAATTAATAATGTTTAATGCTTCGTCAAGGACCTTCTTAAGTAAACCTGCCTTTTTTTTACTTTTTGCAAATGCCTGGCAGTGAAGAGTATAATGTCTATCAATGCAGTTTGGTGTCACTACCTTGACTTAGGCTTAAGGTACCAGCTGTTTTCCCCACAATTGCTTTTTTTTTCTTTTTTACCATCAGTATAAATGTCAACAGAGTGAAAAAGGCAAATAATGTCTAACTTATATTATGAAAATATAATTATTTTTAATCCAGTCTGACAATCATTCTTTTAATTTGAAGTCTGTTTATAATTAATGTAATTACTAATATATTTGGATTTTAATCTACCATCTTGCTATTTGTTTTCTATTTTATTCCATGTTCTATGTTATTTTTTCCTGCTTTTTTTGTTTTCTTTTGGAGTAATTATTTTTCATTATTCCATTGTTCACTCACCCCCTCCCCTTAGCTTCTTAGTTATTCTTTTACTACTCTTTTAGTGGTCACATAAGAGTTGTATGTAACACGAATCTTGATTAATTAACATTTTAATCTAACTAAGTACTTTTACTACTTCCTGGACAGTATGAGGACTTTGAACACTTTTATTTCACTTACCTTTATCCTGCCTTTAAAGAAATTTTGATTTTGAAAAAGTTTTACACCTTCAAAAAATTGCAACGATAGTACAACAAACTTCTATATATCTTTCACATAGATTCACCAGTTGTTGATCTACTCACTGGCCACGCCCTCTGTTTTGTTCTTAAAGGCTTTCAACTGATTGGATGAGGCCCACCTAGATTCTTCAAGGTAATCTCCTTTACTTAAAGTCAACTAATTATAAATGTTAATCATATTTTAAATATACCTTTACCTAGATTAGTGTTTATTTGAATGACTGGATACTATGACGTAGACAATTTGACACATAAAACTGGTCACCTTTTAACATGAAAAGAAAAGCTGTTGATTGTATAGTTAAATCAACCAAACCAGAAAATTCAAGCATAAAAAAAAAACTCCTTTGAGACCTGAATTATTAGTTTTCCTATTACATCAACCAGATACCTCCTCAACTGTGCCCTTTGTTTTGCAGACATTAGATCGGCAATTTAAATTACTGCTTCTTTTCTTTATCCTTATACACATTACTCCTCCAACCCTTGAAGAAACACCCAAATTTCTTTCTTTTTCTTGATTGTATACCTTCTAAAAGATTACTTTGTCATTTGGGTTCAAAATAAAACATTCTACTCACCTGGTAATACCTTTTTCTGTTTTCTTAAATAAACTGGAAGACATATAATAGGTACTTGGGTAGTTTTTTCCTACTCTCCCATGGGAAAATTACTTAGGTTTTGCAATACAACATGCCATGCTTTAAAATTTGGCAAGAAATAATGAAAATATACCCTTAAACAAAGTTCCGCTGAGGACAACTGAGTAGCTAATATACTTAGCTAGGCAAATTCAACCATAAACTTTCTAATTCACTGTGTACAAACCTTCAGGATCTTGCAATGTGACCCTATTGACCTAGAAAGATGAATGCACCTTTAAAGAATGAGCAGATTACTTGCTTCCCATCAGCAGACTTAAGCTCAGTGTTTTCATGACAGTGTAATAAAGCTTTGAGAAGAACACAGTTCAAATTATCACCATTGGCCAGAGAAAAGATTCAATTCAAACATATTTTAGTTCTGTTAAACAAATTCTGCCTGGGGTATACACACATACAATTCAATGCTCCCTCAGTGAATGTTGGACAACCACATGCCCTGGAAGAATCTGGCTGTGTTTAGTTCCAATTAACAAAGGGTATTTTTCAAAAATCTCAAGAGTCATATAAATAGCTGGGAGGGTATTAATTGCAGGAATACACTCTTTTATCAAGTGAATAACTATGTGGATGAACTTTGTAAACTCTACAAAGCACTAAAAATATTTGTTGTCCACAAAATGATTTGATTTTGCAGTGTATTTAGACCAAAAATGAAATAATTTTGGTAATGCTATTTTAAGATGAATGAGGTTTTTGGTGTTTTTTGTCTTGCCACTAGAATCTGTGTCCCAATAGTATTTGTAGTTCATTGAAAGGATTATATCTGATGCTCTGCATATACCTATTTTAGAAGTTGGGAAAATGAAAAAGAATATGAAAAATAAATTACTCATAATCCCATCACCCAGAGGTAATAGCCATTAATATTTTAGTGTGTTTTCTTCTTGTCCTTTTTCTTTACATATAAATATATACAGGACTATGAAAATTTATGTACTTTATATGATAATGTGATATGATATATGAGGCAATATAGCATGGGGTTAATATTGTCAAAAAGATTTAGGTTTGAATCTCGGCTCCTCAGCTTTCTGATTGTGGTAATCTGGGCAATTTACTTACTATCTATGTAACTCAGTTTCCTTAGCTAAAAATGTAATAATATTTGTGATCGATTTGTAGGGTTATTGTGAAGATTAAGTTAGTTAATACATGTAAAGCACTTAGAACAGTTTCTAGCACATTATAAATGTTCAATATTATAATTATAAACAATTTCATTTATTATATTACACCGGGGCATAAGCATTTTCCAAAATAATTTAAAATACTTAATGAACAGATGACTATTGTATTCCATTGGATAGATTTACTTAGCCAGCTTCATTGTTGAATTTCGTGTTTCCAAATTGTTACTATTATAAATATTATCTTGATGAATATCTTTGCACATCAAGTTTTGTCTGGATTTCAGATTGTTTGATTAAATTAGATTCCCGCAAGTAGACTGTGGTGACCAGAGTCCAGTGTGGCCCCCAACCATCCCCCTCTTCTCGTTCTCTTGCCTAGTCGAAGTCCTCTCCACCCCTACTTCACACTAAGTAGTGTTTTATTGTATAATGAATAGGATCCTGCAAATGTGATGAAGTATGACTTCTAAAGCTAAGAAATTGCTTTTTCTTACTTGTTCTCTCTCTCTCTGTTGGACCACATGCTCTGGCAGCAGACAGCTGGCACATTGCGAAGGCACTTTAGCATCTCTATGCAGAGGTCCATGTGGTGAGGAGCTGAGGCCTCCTGCACACTGTTATGTGAACAAGTTGTCCTGACCCAGTCGAGCCTTCAGTTAACTGAAGCCTTGGCTAACAACTTGAAAACCTCTGAGCCAGAACCATCTAGCACAAACTGTCCCCAGATTCCAGACCTGCACAAACTATGTGAGATAGTAAATATTATTGTCTATGGTGAATATAGACAACCATATTATATTATAATCATCAAACTTGTTGAGACTAGAATTGAGATATTCCAACAACTAAAAAGAAATGATAATTATGTAATGTGACAGAGGTTCTAATTACTGCTACAGTGGCAATACTAGTACAATATATACATTTATCAAATTAGCATGTACACCTTAAATTTATACAATGTTGTATGTCAAATATATTTCAATAACAATATCCTATAAGCTTCTAAAATTTGGAGTCCTTTTCATCCAACAATAGATTAGTAATATATAGACAAACTGGATTAAAGGTAGAATATTAAACATGCTTGATAGTGTTAAATGGTTTTCCAGAAATGCTATATTGATTAACCCTATCAGAAGTAGGTGAAAGTACTTATATTGCTACACCTTCATCATCACTAGGTATTTATTTTTGCAATTTTTGTAATAGCATAGAAAAAGTGAGCATTTTGCCATTTAAAAATTTTGCTTTTATTTGATCTCTAGTGAGGTTGTTTTTTTTTCTTATAGTCATTTTTTTAAAAAAAAGACTATCTTTTTGAGCAGTTTTAAGTTCATAGCAAATTGAGAGGAAGCCACAGAGATTTCCTATATACCTTCTACCCCCAAAAATGCTTTATCAACATTCTTGATCAGAGTAGTACGTTTGTTGCAATGGATGAACCTATGTATATCGATACATCATTATCACCCAAAGTCCATCATTTACATTAGGGTTCATTCTTTGTTGTGCAAGGTTTTTTTTATATATATATATATATATTTTTCCATTTGTATTTCCTCTTCTGGAAAACCTATTAATAATTTGTTCAGTCTCCTATTGGGATCTTTGTGTTTTTCTTAGCAATTTGTATGAACTCTTTACATATAAAGGATATTAACCATTTGTTGTGTTTTTCAGTTGGTTATTGCTTTTTGGTTTTATGTTTAATGATATACAGATGTTTTACATTTTTATGAAGTATGCAGTCAAATGGACTGTGATACCTTCTTTTGTGTTTAGGCTTAGAAAGTCCTTGCCTGTTCAAAGAGAAGATAAATATTTATGTATAGTTTTTGGCTTTGTTTTATATTTGGAGTTTTAATTCACCTAGGATTTACCTCTCTTTTTTTTGTATCACCAAATAGCTAGATAATTTTATAACACTGTGCAATAAGTAGAACAATTTTATTTTCTGTGATAAATAGAACGATTTCTCTCTTTTTCATTAGGCATTATTACATATTAAGTTCTTTTAAAATCTAGGGCCTGTCTCTGTGCTCTCCATTGTTTTACCCGAAAGCTCTTCTTGTGTCAATATCACTTTCTTTTAATTATTATGGTTTTGCAATGTTTTAATAACTGGAGGGACTATTTAGTAGAACCTTAAAAAGTATGATCTTATAGCCTCTCAAAACCACAGAGCTTTTCAGAATGCAATTCAGATGCCATTTAAAAATGTTGGGTGACCCTTCACGTAAGAATAAGGAAGAAGGCAAAATTTTATCAAGACTAGAAGTCTGTAAAGCTGGTCAGAAAAAATATTTTAATATTTCAGGAGCCAAAAGAATCAGTCCCATCATGCATTTTAGCAGCCTGAGTAGGAATTGCAGACTTCCATGAGTAAATGAAAGAAAGAGATTATGACATGATTCAAACCCAGGGATGTAAATGAGTTCTGCTGCATAAACAAAGTTTGGTTTTCATATTTTTGTGTATTTTTGTCAAACTATGAAAGTTTGAAATAATTCAACTGTAAAACTGTTCTGGCTTGGAGAGCTTCTGAAAACATTCCTTTAATAATTTTTTCTTTGGTTATAATATAAGTTTCAGGTTTTCAACTTTTGGGTAATTTCAGCCATTAGAATTTTTCTATTAACTATTCAGTTTATTGTAATTTCTATTTATCTGCATATATAGTTTGTTATTGTATAATAGAAAATTTCTAGCATATTGCTCACTTTTTATATTAATTATGTTTTTCTCTTCTCTTTCTCTCTGTATTGATGATGATGACAGGAAAATATTTATTTTGTTTGTATTTTCTCCCCCAAACACCTGCTACTGGATTTATCAGTTTTACTGTTTTTATTTTCTCTTATTTAGCTTTTCTCTTTTCATGGATTTACTTAGCAATTCTACTTTTATAAGTCGAATAGTTCAATTTTATTTTTTAAGAAGGAGAGCATGTAAGCTTTAAGATTATTTGTTACTAAAAGTAGCTTGATTACAACTCCTGTTTCCTATGTATTTTTCTTTTTCATTATTTTCCAATATTTTGATATTATATTTGTTTTCCTCTTTGACTCATTATTATTTTATTTTTTAAAAAATGAGCCTTGCCTAAGCAATCACTAGTTACACTCTTTTTTTTACAAATTACTAGTTACATTCTCTCTTTTTATACTTTTTTAAAAAGTGTAACTTTTGTTCATTTCTTATCTAAAAATAGTTTCTCAAAATTTCACCATAGAATAATATGCAAAACACCAGTAGCAATTATTGAATTGAATCATTTAGTTCATTTGTTTGATACCACTCCCACCTGCCACAGATTAAATCAGCTCCTTTGGAGCTCAGTGTATTCCCGAACTCTAGCCTGGAGCTCTCTTCCTGAAAGAGGTTTGGGTCATGGACTCACAGTCCCTGGCAGAGCACTGGGACCCAGAGGGAAGAGATCTTGGATCTATCAATATGGCTCTCTTATTGTGGACAGATTGTGTGAATTTATGAAAATCATGAAGTCTCTCTGGTCTCAGTTTTCATCATTTCAAAAGAAGAGGATTAGGTTTAATGATCTCCATGCTCCCTTTCCAATCCAAAATCCTAGGTTTGATTTTCAGGAGTTTGGTCCAGGGACACACACAGACTTTGATTCTGCCATTCCCAACCCTCTCTCCACCATTCTCTCTCCAGCATCACAAGGCCCTCGTGACCCCAGGGCACCACGTTGAGTGCTTTACACTCTTGCATGCATTGAAGGCCTGCAAGAATCTTATGCTGTCTCCTTTTTACAGATGAGGCCAGGGAAGCTTCCCAGGGTTATGGAATTTATCCAGATCACACAGCTAATAACTGGTGTAAATAAGATCACCCCATCAACCTGACCTTAGAGCCAAAGGCTTCTACTTTGTACCATGTCTCAATGGAGTCTTCTTATTTCTTGATTGCTTCTGGTTTATTTTGTCCCAATTTTTACCAAGTCAAGAAATCAAAGTGAGAAAGAGTAGAAAACTTTCAGATTTTAGAAGTCAATGAAGTTTTTTTGTTTGTTTGTTCATTTGCTTTTTTTTAAAGAAGAGATAACACATACAATTTTGTTTGGGAAATTTAAAAAAAAAAGCAACAATAAAAATTTACACATGGCAAACTTTTATTTTAGTTCCCTACAATGACTATAGAGGGCACTAAATCAATAGGTGGAACTATGTTTAAACGTGGTGTTGATAGCCTGTCCCGTTTTCAAGTGTTGTCTTGTTTTAATAAATGAAATGAAATCAATATGCTAAATTCTTTACAATTCACCATATTATACTCCATTCATTACCAAAGCATTTTAAAGTAACTTTAATGTGTTTCTTATTTCCTATATAAATTACACACATATTTATATACCAAATTTGATCATTTTATGTTACAGAAGATTAAAGTTGGAGGAGAACTTACAGATCATAGAGTTGGTTTTCTCTTCCTAAACAGGAAAAATGGCATCGTATTTGTGAATGCACTAGAATTCCTGTACAATTATTTCAAATGTTCCAAAATGTATGGAAAGAAGTAAGATTCTTAAGCTCACTCTAGGATTTTGTTTAAGGTTTAATATTCTATCTTCAATTGAAAGAATCTGTGAGTTTTAAAAATATGCTCCTATTGACAGATAGATTTAGATACCCTATTAGTATACCCAATATCTAAAAAATATTTAAGCTCAGAAATAAAGGCTGTGTAAAAGTATTTATTGGTAACTGGCTCCCTCTAGTGAGAATTATTTAAAATTGCATGATTTATTTTTGAATCTCTGAACTGGTAAAATTCTTGAGAGAAATTTTCAATGTTTAAAACCACAAATCATTGAACTTTATTCTTCATAGAGTCCAAGATTATAGACTAATGGATTTTTTGTTTTTATAGGATCTATTTTAGAAATTAATTAATGATGTAAAACAATCCAAAGACACGTATTAAATTAGCTACATATCAATACTGTAATTGCAATATTTTGGAGAAACAATAAAATGGAACTTAAAGATAAATTTTGGTAGAAAAGAAAAATACTGACTGTTCTTGAGATGAGACGTGGATATGGGGCATAATAGAAAGATGATGATGAGATTGCTCCAGAATTTGGAATGAAAAGAATATCCTTGTTAACAATTTATAAACTGCTTGCACTTGTAATTTTTTTCATTTGCTCTTTTAGATATCCTGAGAGATAGGTGTAATTTCCTTACTTTTCAGGTCAGGAAACAGTGTCATCAAGTTAAGTGATGTGCCCAGTGGTGCAGAGCATTGTGGACACTGTGGTGTGCCACCTAGGTCCCCTTCATCACTGAGATGCTATATAGTCTTCCAGTTCCCAGGGGAGTTGTTGGCTGATACTCTCCACTGGGCTGCTCCCTGGAATTGTCCTCAGCCAAAGAAAGACACCTTGTCCAAAGTTATGCTCCCTCCCCAATCGCTGTGTCATGCAGGGACAAAGATTCAATCTGGGTTATCTCAGAAGGGCCACCCCAACTCCAGAGTTCCCCATGGGATCTCTCAAGAGACCTCTGCTGCAAGAGACCTCTTCAGTCATACTTCCTTTTCTGTCTGCTATTTCTGACTTCACTACTCACAGGTTCTATTTCTGCAAGAATTCTCCAATAACCTCTGCACAGGAAACCTCTGCATCTCAGAGTCTGTTCCCTGGTGAACCCAACTGATGACAGCTGGCCCTGGATATGGTCCAAGAAATCATTTCTAAAATGGGATTTTGTTGTTAGTCCTGGCTGGCCATCATAAAGACACTCTTGTGGGTGGTAGGAGAGTACTAATAGGTCCAGGAATGTAGCTCTACTGCCATCGTCGAGACTTTTACAGTTGGCAAACTGGGACAGAATACTAATAGAAGGCAATTGCATTAGCAGGTGCAATATCTCAGGGCTTTGAGAGTTTTGGAGGGAATTTAGTAAATGTAAGGATTTTGGAATTAGACGGCTGCTGCTTGGAGCCCTGATGTGCTTTGGAGAGAGACAATAAAAGATTGACGATGATTACTCACCAATATTATGGGAAATGTGAAGCCAGAGTGCTTCCTGGGCTATAATATAAATAGATTCCCATCTCCTGGAGCCTGGTAGCAGTAAAGATGAAGATTTATAAATTATAAGGGTAGTAGAGTTCCAGAAAATCTTGACTTATCAACTCTAGCTGGTCTCTTGTATCCAGGCC
Source organism: Cynopterus sphinx (assembly GCA_030015415.1). Taxonomy (NCBI): domain Eukaryota; kingdom Metazoa; phylum Chordata; class Mammalia; order Chiroptera; family Pteropodidae; genus Cynopterus; species Cynopterus sphinx. The sequence goes on from CM057380.1 coordinate 139,047,608, forward strand.
AGAGTCCTGATTTGGAAGGAGTGAGACTGAGGCTTTGAATAGGGACATCTGGGTTGAGACACTAAAAAAATCTTGAATCCCCAGATTCTCTTGGACTTTCTGGGCCTGCAGAAGTGACTCACTCTTTCCTTAAAGGCCAGTGCCTCTTGTTTATTTGCAGATGATGCAGAGAATCCTGCCTTGCAAGAGAACTGTGCCCTGCTCAGATGCATCTCTACCTCCCCTCTCAGCCATCAGACTCATACAGAACTAGGGTCAAGTTCTGACAATCCAGCCAGAGAAGTGCTGAGCCTGCTGAGGGAAAAAGGGACTATGCCCAGAAGTATTAGCAGAACCTGGCCAGAGTGTACCATTGGGAACTGAGAATGTAGGTGTGGGACTGGATCCTGCGGGTGCTGAGTTAAGGGGCACAGAGTATAATATTAAAAAAGGGAGAGCCTATTTATATCAGAACATTCTCTCATGGTACAGGATTTACACTTTGGCAAGAAGCCCAGGAGATGGCACTAATACACTGCAAGGTTGCCTCTTGGATGCTTAAAAAAATCGCCCACACTGAAGCGAGGTCGGACTGGAAAGCACTGCCATGGCAAATGGTGAAAGAATGCATCAAATGTCCAGAGAAGTGAATATATTCTGTAGGGCAGAAAACTCACCAGACTGGCAACATAGAGGACACTCCATTTGCCCTGATGATAAAGCATGGCCTGGAGAGAAGGTAACAGTATCAACAAGAAGCTCTTTTAGCTTCTGTCCAGAGTTGCTGGTAGGAGAAGCTGTTACAGACTGGACTCACTGAGACTAATGGGGTGGACAGGGTCCCGAAATAATAAAGGCCAGTGGGCCAAGCTCAACTTCTATAAACAAGGTGAGGGCAATCATCCCATGAGTAGCTGAGAGCCCATTGGCTCTAAACACGGAATGATATGATGACACCAGTCAGAATGGCTTCCCCTGGCCCGGACACTCCAGAGTCACACCACATTGGCTCATGTGGCCAGAAATCCCACCTGGGTGGGATCTCCATTTTTCTTTTAAATGTTAAGCTCTTAATCTTGTCTTTTTGTTATTGTCACCGTGTTTCTTTTAAACACCAGTCTTCAACTGCAGGAGGCCTTTCTAAACCAGGATTTCAAGAGCAATAAAGCCCTGGTGTCCTGTGGCCTTCTCTTTCTGGCACTCCTTAACTTCTTCAGGCATCCAGGACAAAGCCACCGTTCTACGTCTAGATTTATCAGTCTTGTGAGAACTGAGACACAGTCACTCAAATCATGTTTTGTGTTCTGAGGTTCAGATGAGGAATTCCAGCTGAGAAAAGCTGCAATCTATCTATACCCTTAACTTTTTCTTAACCTTTTCAAATAATGATTAATTCATCTTTTTTCCTCTGAAGACTCAGTTTCCCCCCCAAGCCTCCTCAGGAGGGTTTTGGCCATTCTCACAGACCTTCTGTTCCTCAAGCTTTGAATTGGGCTGTTATCCTTTCCCTAGCTTTCATTTCTCTGCTCCCTCACTCTTGAGCAACAAGTTTTTCCTTTCTTTAGGATCACTGGAACTCACTGTTTGGAATTTTCTTTGTGAAGGCTTGTCAGAGAGGCTTGCCCTGTAGGCCACCTCTCAAGGAAGCCAGCCCCTTTCTCACTGTCTTCTAGGCATTGCTTGGCCTTCAGAGCACTGATTATTTTGCAATATTTATATAAACACATATAAATAATGTAGTTAATTATATAAATATAAATCTGTGTGTAATGATTTTATTATTAGTATGAATCTCCCTCCCCAAACTCAAGGATACAAGAAGTACAACTTAAAACATTTCTATAACAGGAAAATTTCTGATTTTTAGCCTTCAGTCAGCTCAGGTATGAAGCTTAATCTCTCTCAGTCATCTCTTGGGTTCTCTGCTGCCCCAACCCCCATTGGGGTTTATTTAAGTGCAGTTCCCTGAGTGGGGTCACTCATCTGGTTTTTCTGGCCACTGTCGCTCAGCATCCTGTGCCAGTCTCTCCCCTTCTGGCAGACAGGGCCCTACATTTTGCGGTAACTCCGGCTCAGGGATGGGCCCTCTTCCTTATGTACACTCTCATAGATAATCTCTTGCAGTTCTTAGATGTTGAAAAGGAAACCAGAATATGTCACTCCCAAATATGTCTCTTTGACATGAGCATTATTTTGAATTAAAAGCAATTAAGAATTGGCATATGCAGAAAAGCTTCATGTTCCCCCTCTCTGCCCAAAGGAAGGACACAGATTTTCCTCCACTGGAGCTGATTCTAGAATGGGCCCAGAGATGGTAGCGTCAGAGGGGTCTGCAGATAAACAAACCTTACTGCAGTCACTTCCACCCACATTTTTACTTTTCCACAGTTTGCCACTCTTGGAAGCCTAAAAACACTTTCTCTTGTCTCGTCATTTCTCTACAAAGTTTTTGTCCCTTGTTGAAGATGCTCTCTGTAAATCAGAGGTCTGAGCTATGTCTTTGAGTTACTTTTTTCATTTGTCTCTGTCATGCATATATGAGATATACACATTAATAAACTTCAATTAATCTGTCTTTTGTTACAGAGGCCTAGCTGAGAATTTAGAAGGGAACAATGAAAAGGATTTTTCCTTCTATAATCCTATCATCTTTATATTAATATTCACTCCCCCTGCCCAACTTCCAGAGAAAAATTCTTTCAGAACTTTAGAGGGGTACATTATCTGTCCACTTGACATTTCGATTTGAATGTCTAATTATCTCAGGGGTAAATATTCAAAAACAGAATCTTGATTTCTAACCTTTGATATTTTCCTCCCCCATTCTCCCTGGTGGCGTACCTATGAGCAATCCTTGGTACCCATTTTCTTCATCCAATTATTCAGCAAATTCTATTGGCCTATCTCTAATATAGACCCCTGTCCATCCACTTCTCTTCATCATCAGTGCTTTCATAATCTCTAGTTTTATCATCCCTCACTAGAGTATTTCCCCAATTTGTTTTTCTGCTTCACTCTTGTCTTCTTATAATCATTATTCCACACAGCTGCCAAAGGGTTTTACTAGGGCTAAGACTAGGGCTAAAACGGTGAGACTCTGTCATAGCTCTCCTTAAACCATCTATTGTCTTCTAATTACAGTCAAGCTTTTCACAGCCTTCAGTTCCCTAAGAGATCTGGCTCCTTGCTTTCCTCTTTAATTCTATTTTGTATCATTCTTTGCCTTGCTGGTAGCTCTAGCCAAAAAGGTTTTCTCAAGCCCCTGCTCCCTTGTTTTAAAATAATACAAACTTATTTTTATCTTAAGACCCTTTAATTTTCTATTCCTGAAATGTTCTTACTCAGATATTCATAAAGCTAGTTTATTTAAAGGAGGAGAAGTTGAGAAAAAGAGGAGAATTAAGGATAATTTCTTGGGTAGGTTTTTATTTGATTGGCTTGGATGGACTGTAGTCAGTCCCATTTACTGAGATTGTGAGTACGGGGGGAGGAGAAATGAAATTTGAGATGTCTATTATTAGCTTACATTTATAGAGTTCTTGCATATTGTATTAGTTACCTATTGCTGCATAACAAATTATCCCCAAATGTAGTGGTCTAAAACAGTATTTATTTTCTTACAGTGTCGTATATCAGGAATCTGGTTGTAGCTTAGCTGGGTCCTCTATCTCTGGGGTACTCACATACCTATTGGTGTCTTAGTATTCAATTAGGAAGGTTCCTCTTTCCAGCTTACTTTGATGGTTGATGGCAAAACTCTTTTTCTCACAAGCTTTTGGACTGAGGCTCTATTTCCTCAAAAACTCTTAGCCAGAGGCCTCCCTCAGTTTTTTGCCACAAGGGTCTCTCTACATCATGGGAGCTGACTTCTTCAGAGAGGGTGTCAGAGAGAGAGAGAGTGCTGGTAATTCAGAAGTCAATCTTTTGTAACCTAATAACAGAAGGGACATTGTACCACTTTGGCCATATTCTTTTTGTTTCTAGAAGCAAGTCATCAAGTACCGCCCACCCTCAATGGGAAGAAATAATCACAAGAGCTGAATACCAAGAGTTGGGGATCGTTGGGAGCTATGTCAGAAGCTGCCTACTAAGGCATGTAGGCATTATCCTAAATGCTTTATGCATTTTAATTAATTTAGTTCTTATAACACACCTTAAGACAGATATGCTATTATTGTCCGCATTTCACAGATGAGGTGCCAATAAGTGAAGTAGCTTGCCTGAGGTCACACAGCTAAAGTCAGTAGGGTGCAGAGGTTTCCACCTAGGTCGTCTAGTGTTAGCATCTGTATTAACTAGTTGGCTGCACTGCCTGAAGTGGGGGTATCCAGTAAGAGCTGGAGTCCAAACTTCTTGGGAGAGGACTAGGCTGACAAAAGAGACTGGAAGACGAGTTAACAAATTTATAATAAGAGTCACATTTGATTTCCAGTTGGTTTCTCTAGCACCCAGACCCCTCTCCCCCGCCCCACCTGCCCCCCTCCCCTAATGTGAAGGAAATAAGCAGGGATAGATATAAAGCATTTCTTCTGGTATTCATTTCTTCTTTGTCCCTCTCTCCCTCCCTTCCTGTCTATCTTCCTCCTTACCTCCCTCCCTAACTCTCACAAATGCAGACTGACAACTATGTGCTGGGGAAAGTATTAGAGCCTGGAGAATGTATTTTTAGCTCTTTGGATATAAAAGATGCATCATTTTTGAGATGTATTTGAACAAGTATAGATTTTCCTGAAATCTACTTGACTGTCATCTATTTTCACTTGACCTGTCTCCCTATTAAATGTACCACTATCAAGTGTTGTGACAGTACTAGAAAATAAGCAATTTGCAAAGCATTTGCACAAATTCTAAGTGGGACTTACTACTTTGGCCTTCTCTATTAACTACTTAGCAATTGAAGCAACTCTTTAATTAAACATGATGTTGAAAATAATTTTACAATATTTCCCATTAAGTTAACTGTGAGACTGCTTTTGTGTTCTTTGTCATCACATGTAGAATAATAAAATTCTGTTTTGCATATTGAATACAGGGAGTGTTTTTCCATTTGGGTCACTAATAGCTCACTATTATCTAATTTCAGAAATGAGTTCAATACTCAATCTACAAATTATAAAGTAACCAACCAATTTCTCCAAATGAACCACAATTCAGAAATAAGCTCATAAGCCAATTTTTCTACATTTGTGTCAATCTGTAACAAGCCAAAGCTTGATGATCTACTTCAGCTAAATAGGTTTGACAGAATTTAGAAGTTCATTAGCAAGAAGTTTGACCCTGAACTAAGTCAGGCCATCAGAGGAATGACGTGAAGATGAAATGCACCATTTAGACCAATGTCATTCAATCTCTACTTTATGGCTGAAGATGATCATTGAAGTGGCAACCCTGCTTCTTTTTTAATAAAATACTTAAAAGCAGTGGAAGTAATAATTGTACTGCATTCAAGTACTGTTGAATATTTGGACTATAAGCAAGAAAAATATATTGTAAAAACCAGCCTATGGCAAGTATCAGGAAAAAAGTGTTGCCTGGGAAAATTTAATCTACTAAAATTTTTATCAGAGAATGAGCTACCAATTTGGTTATACTGCTATGCCATTCTGACAAAAAGAAAGAGAGAGAGAGAGAGAGAGAGAGAGAGAGAGAAAGAAAGAAAAGAAAAAGAAAGAAAGAAAGAAAGAAAGAAAGAAAGAAAGAAGAAAGAAAGAAAGTAACCTATTTCTAAGGGATAAATCTGAAAGAGCTCACAATAACTTCATTTGACCATTAAAAAAATATTGAGTCTATGGCTATGCCACCCTGACTGTGCCTGATCTCATCTGATCTCGGAAGCTCCTGGTTAGTACTTGAATGGGAGACCTTCTAGGAATACCAGGTGCTGTAGGCGTTAAAAAAAAAAAAAAAAAAAAAAAAATATATATATATATATATATATATATATATATATTGACATGTTGCCATGGAAATATTCTGATGATTTACATGGCTGTGCTAGCACTTTTTTTGTTTGTTTGTTTATTAGAATTGTGATAACTTCCTTTACAAAAGTGCTCATTTTTATGTGGCTAAGAGGTCAGTGCAGATATTCTCCAAAGAATGTCATCATCACCAATTAAATAAAATTAGCATACTAAAAGATTCACTTTTAGCTGAGGAAATTGTCCCCTAGGTCTAAATCTGTCTATCAGTTAAGGCTTTATTAAACATCGACTAAGTGCTTAGCATATTTCTAGATTTTATGGGGTTGTAGGATGCCACACCTGCTGAACATCAAGATCTAATGGGAATCTTTATCAAATAAATAAACTAACATATATTCCTGTGATCCTTCTTCTGGAGATTCTCATTAGTGGGTTCTGGGATGAGGCTCTCAGGAATCTGTTTTTTGTTTTGTTTTGTTTTGTTTGTTTGTTTAATTTCCCAGTGATTCTGTGATTAGTTGGGACTGAGAACTATTCCTGCGGTGACTGTCAAAGTCTGCTCCCTGGCCCAAATCATCAGAAAAATCCAACAACTTGTTAGAAATGCAAATTCTCAGTCTCTACCCAGCCCTCCTAAAGCACAGACTCTGGAGATAACAATCAGTCTTTTAACAAGATCTCCAGCTGACTTCCATGCTTGATAAATTTAGGGAATCATGACCTTTTCTCCAGACTGAGATGGATTCTAAGTTCTTATTTTTCTTCTTGTGTAAGTAGCCAGCTGCACTACTCTTCTCTTCACTCTTACCTGTCGAGGGGAAATGTGCTTCCTCAACTTCCCACTTCCTTACTGCCTGGGAAGATGAAATCTTGACAGAGGCCCTTTGTTTTCCAGGAAAACAAGAAGGAATAATGAATAATAACCAACAGGGGGAAATGGCACAAGTTCTGGGATTTAAAATAGTCTTCCTATCCTGGTCCCTGGTCTTTTGTCCTCTGTTTTTATTCCTCAGTATGAAGCTCACATTTTCCCGTTTCTCACTCCATCTTCAGCAAAACCATATGACTCTTCATAGCAATCCAAGGACTAAAAATAAAATATAACCAAGCAATAAATGTTTCCTTTCAGCATAAAAGTTTTCTTTTTACTTTTTAATGAAAGTCACCCAAATACAAATTTTGTTTAGTATATTCCAATTTTTCTTGATCATTTAGAATTATTATAATAAATGTTAACTGTTGTATTTTACAACAAACAATGATATTGTGGACCAATGAAGACTGAAGACATGATTGTTCATTAAATAATCCTGGATGTCTAGGAGTTTTTTTTCCGATATTTACTTTTGTCTTTTCTCTCACCTTCAAGCCATTAACATACATGTCCAGGTATCTTTTTCAATATTCTCCACCTTGCTTCTAATTTTTGCTTTTGATTTAAGAGGGCTGAGAAATCAGAAAACAAGTTTGTTAGAATTATGTTTAGAACAAGTACAACACATTTAAAAATTTTATTTTTACTGATCATCTCAGTGCTAGTGAAACTTCTTTAAAGTTAATATTTCCTAATATTGCTCATGTAAGTGTTAATTAATGTAATTTTTTGGGAAAGCAATTTTGCAATACTTGCCAAGATCCTTAAAATGCTCTTTAATATAACATTTTTACTTCTAAAACTAATATAAAAAATTTATTATAAAAAACTGATCCACAACGAAGTTTTTTTGTTTTATCGTTTATATTAGGGGAACACAGAAAATGACCTTGGTAAAGTATAGAACCTTATCAATAAAATTATAGCCCTTAAAACTGACAGATACAAAGGTTTTGAAATAATTTTAACATATGTACATATAATATAACATTAAATGAAGAAGGCAATCCCTCCACCCACTGCAGAGGTTAGAAATAACATAATAATAAGCTAAGTATTTTATGTAAGTTAACTCATTTAAACCTCACAAAAACCCCTGTACTCTTATAATCTCCATCTAACAGATGAGGAAATTGTTTCTAAGAATTTAATGCAAATAATTGTCAGAGTCGGTATTCAAATCTAAACAAGGTAGATAAGAGGCTTTGCTTTTAACCATTACGACTTTAAATAGGGAAATCTCAGCTTATGCTTGCTGTACTAACAATTATTTATGGTGTCCCATTTCATTTTCAGAAGTCCCAATTTCGATGAGAAATAATACAGTTATACTAGCTCTCGGTGAACACAGAGGTGCTCAAAAATAAATTCTCAGTGGATCAGAAACTGTGAGGTTTTGCTGAGACTGAATGCATGTACAGACAGATGGGAGAGGAAACCAGTAACCCAGAATGTGACAGATGTAAGAAAGACTATGATCAAGAAGGGTCAGTAACCAGGTGGGCCTCCTGCCTGGAGGCTGGCAGAGCTGGGGGCAGGGACAACCAGTATGTAAGGAGGGCAGGAATAGTGACTTCCGTTGTCACAGATTGCAAAACGGTAGCGCTCCATCTTCCACCAACAGCTGGTATCTGCTTCCCCATTTCTTGAATCTGGGCCTTATGATTTTCTTTAAGGAAAAGGATGTAACAGAAGTGAACACTGCCACCTTGTGAACAAAGCCTGAGCTTGCCTGGTGGAAGGTATTTGGAGAAGGACCCAGGTGCCCTAGCTGACAGCAAGCTACATGTAAGTGAGGCCCTTAGGATCAGATCAGCCAGATCCCAGCAGACGAGCACACTGACTGCACTTCCAGCAGCTGACTACAAATGCATGAATAGGGCCATAGATGAACTGCCCACTAAGCCCAGATTGCTGACCCACAGAATTGTGAGCTGAATAACTGGGTGTTATTTTAAGCCTCTGAGCTTTGGGGTGGTTTGGGATGCAGCAAAAGCCAACGAGTATACCAGAAAATGGTTGCAAATATCTCCAACTTCCACTCTTCACAGTTCTAGGCAATGTTTCTTTGGAGGTGTCTGTGCCAGACAGGGACAATGCTTGGGACAGAAGGGGAGGGACTGTGTATCTAAAGTCGCCTGGGAAAAAAAAGAAGATCACTGAGCCCAGAAAAATTGGTTGTGACATATCTTATCCAATAAGATTTATGTCGTTCATTCTTCCAGAAGACAAATCGTACATATTGCAAAGTGAGATAAGAACAAAGTAAAATTTCCAAATATCTAAGAGAAGACTTTTTTTTTAATCCAGAAATTATCTATTTTTGTTATTGAATGTTGCTATTAAAGAAGAGCCTGCCCATTAGGCCTGTTTTTTTTGTGTAACTCAAGTACTAGAATTACAACTGAATGTTATCATAGTCCAAAATTTTTGCTCCAACAGAAGCTATGAAAACAGAACTTTGCCCCTTTGTAGCAGACACTTGATGATGCCACAAGTTTGGTTGTACATTTCAAACAAACCTGTTTCATAGCTAAAGTAAGTAAATAAGATCAGAACTGTTCACAAGTTTGCAAAAAAGTAATTGATCTCACAATATCTAGCATTGTTTTATGAATTTATTTTTTACTGAGGTGAAATTCACATATAACAGAATCAATCATTACAAAGTATAAAATTCAGTGGCATTTAATGTATTCACAGTGTCGTATACCTACCACCTCTCTTTAGTTTCAATACCTTTTCATCACCTCAGAAAAACACCCATCATCAAGTAATCACTGCCTCTTCCCCAACCCCTGATAATCACTAATGTGCATTCCGTCTCCATGGATTGGCCTAATTTGGATATAACATATAAAAGGAATCATTCATTAATATGTGACCTTTTGTATCTGCTTCTTTCTTAGCATAATGTTTTCAGGTTTTATCTAAGTTGTAGCATGTATTAGTGTTCCCTTTTTATGACTAAATTATACTCCATTATATGTATATACCACAATTTGTTTATGCATATATTCATTGATGGACATTTGTTTCTACCTTTTGGCTATTATGAATAATGCTACAATAAACATTTGTGTACAAATTACTGTGTAGACATATTTTCATTTCTCTTGGGTATATTGTATACCTTGGAATGGCATTGCTGGGTCATATGGTAATTCTATGTATAACTTTTGAAGAATTTTATTTAAGATAAAGAATAAAGGAAAAAAACAGAAACATCGTTTGACTGGTTTCTGTTACTTGGTGCCCTAAAATTTTGGTGCTGAAAAATTTTCTCTTATTGTCGATTATAGATTATTTAAAATAGGCCTAAGAATAAAAAGATTAACGCTCTTTTCAAATGATGCACAAAAGTTAGAAAAATATATATTTTGAAAAAATATATATCAGGCAAATAAAATAGTATTACAGGTGAAAAACATTAAAAGAGATAAATATGTCATAATGATAAAAGAATATTTATCCCAGAAGATATAATAGTTATGATGTTATATGGAGCCAACCACAGGTATTCAATAGACATAGATGAAAAGCAAGTGGAATAGACAAATTTATAATTATAGAATGAAATTTTAAATATACTCTCTTTTAAAGACTGACAGATCATATTTGCTAAAGATAAGTTTTTTGAGAATTCAATAAGTAACAAGCTTTATCTAGAAGATATATATCAAATAGAAGCTATAATGCATTAAGTGATATGGGGAAATGTATAAAGTTGTATAAGAACATTATTGAAAGTAGAACTTAATTCTGTCAGGAGCAGATTAGGAAAGGCTTCATAGTAGTAGAAAGCCACCACTGGGCCCAGATGGCTGAACAGAGTTTGGTGACAAGTGAGAAGGATGTTCCAGGTGGAGAAATGCACAATCTGAAACACAGAGCCTTGAAAGTTTATCATGAGTTAAAGAAGATGTGAGAGCCAAGGATTTATATTCTGCCAAGTTGACTTAAGTACAAAGGCTATAGACAAACCATATGAACACTTAAACACTAAGAGAATATTGTCTCCATGAACTTTTCCTGAGGAATGCATTAGAAAATCAGCCTCATATAATCAAAATGGCTAAAGACCTTGACATAAAGACCGTGGCATTGATCGTTATAAGCTCTAAAATCACACTTAGAGATAATCAGACATTATGTACTTCCTAACAGAAGAGCGTGGCACCGCTTGTGAAGCTGCAGGGTCAAGAAAATTGAACCTGAGTAATCATGATGAAGACCCAAGGGAATTGGACACTAATTTGAGAGAAAATTTGAGAAAAACCTCAGAAGCACACAGATGCCTTGTTGTATAGGAGAGAGAGAAAGGATCATGAATGACAGTGAGATTTCTCGTGTAGGTTACCTTTTAGTATTTAATCCAAACCTTCTTATCTTTAGGCTGGTGACACTCTATGATGTTTCCTATGATCTCTGAATCATACCATTTTGTTTGGCCTTAATTTTAGCTCTCAGTTAATTCAGATACAGACTGAATTAATCATATGGCCCAATTCCTAGTGCATTATCATCAGTAGTCTGTGCAAGGTCTTTCTCTTGCTTTATTTATTTCCTGTTAACCTCATTTCTCACTTGCAGCTCCTTCTCTTTCTCAGAGAAGCATTCTAATTTATTTAATGTGTTTGTATTGGTATCGTTCTTACAAAATATGTATTTTTGTGTGCGCATAGATTTTTACTTACAAAAAAAAGCACGCATCTTATATATCTTAATCTTGGGTTCTCTGCTTTTAGTTCAGATTGATATGTACGTCTAATCTGTTACTTCTAATTGCTACACAGTACTTCACATGTGTATCTACCACGTTTTACTAATCTACTGTCCCAGTGGTGGACACCCAGATTATTTTCCACTTACTGTACCACAAACTATTGTTACAATAAATGGCTTTGCATATGTCCCTTTATGGTCCTGAGACTATTTTAGCACTGGATGGAGCTTAAATGTTACTCAATGCTCATTTAATGATAATTAACAAGTATTTACTGAATGTTATTATAGTCACAGGCACTGCTTCAGGTTCTAGGCATATAGTGAGAAATACATTAAACAAGGTCCTTGATCTCACATAGCTCATATTCTAGTGTAAAGAAACCAAATAAACAAATTTTTACATGTAGTAAAAAGCTCTGTGCAGAATACTAAAACAGTATAATGTACTAATATCAGGGTGGCTATTTAGATGAGGTAGATAAGAATGAACATTGGAGTTAAGACCTGCATGAGATAAATGAGTCAGTTAAGTGAAGAGTTGGGTTAAGAGCCTTCCAGGCAGAGAGCCCTGAGGAAGGAATAGCCTTGACATATGGGGCCAGCAGCAAGAAGGCCCCGTGTAGGTAAACTGCAGAGGATAAGGAGGAGTGTGGTGAAAGCTAAGAATTAAGTATTGCTGTGTTACCAATATTACTACAAATTCAGCAGTTTAAAATGACACAGATTCTGTAGATCAGGAAGCCAGGCACAACTCTGCCAGGTCCTCTGCAAAGTTGCAATCAAGGTATTGGCCAAAGCTGGGTTCTCATCTGAGGATCTTCCTCCAAGTTCATGAATTGTTGGCCGAACTCAGTTCCTTGCAGGCTATTGGACTGTGGGCCTCCATTCTTGAGGGCTGTCGACTGTAGGCTGCTCTCAGTTCCTTGCTCTGTGAGCTTTCCCAGCATGGCTTCTTGCTTCCTCAAAGCCAGCAAGGAGAGAGTATCCTAGCAAGATGGGTTGTTATCTTATGTAATATTACCAAAGAAGTGACATCACATCATCTTTGCTATATTCTGTTGCTTAAAAACATGTCCTGGTTCCACCCACTCAGAGGGAGAAAATTATATAATGCATGAATACTGGGAGGTGGGGATCATGAGGGCCATCTTAGTCTGCCAGCCATAATAAGGTAGGAGAGGTTGGGAGGGGGATTATTATCAGGAGAGCCATCATAAGTAGTATGGATTTTTTCTAAATGAGATAGAGAACCCTTATGAATTTTCAATAGATTTAAAATTCTTAAATATTTCTCTGCTTCATTGTCTAGGATAAACAACAGGCCAGGAGAGAAGCTAGAACTCTAGAGAGAACTGTTGCTATATAGTTTAGTGGTAGAATATGTAGAAAGAAGTGGATAGAATTGAAATATGCCTTGAAGATAGAGTTGACAGCACTTATTGAAGATTTATTGTGTGGCTATTCACAGACAAACTAAGTAGTTTGCCCAAGTCACAACTCTGTCATTGAAAGAGCCAGAATTAGTACTGTTTTAATTTTCTGCATGCTTAGTTCTTAATCCAGTTCTCTTTCTACTATGTCATTATGTCATTATAGATGCCATTACATATACAGTACATTCTTCCTCTACTAACTCCAATTTCCTACCCTCTACTTCCCACCCCCCAAATAACTTAGCTGCTTTGAAAGAGAGGCAGTGGTGCTGCTAAAAGATGTTTTTGGACTTGGTAACATTAATATTGCTATTGGTAGGCAGGAGTAGCAAAAGCAATAGTCTTGGAGAGGAGAATACACCTACTCCAGTCTTCGCAAGAGACCCTATCTATTCTTATATTCAGCAACTCTTGTGATGCCCCCTTCTACACATTTATAGAAGTCTGGCCAGTCTGAGCAATTCAATGAGAAAGGAGACTGTGCTGTTTTTTGTTTGTTTGTTTGTTTTGTTTTTCATTTGTACTGTCCTGAGATGTGGGGTTTCTGTCTTCTGAACACTTTATGTAGTGTCCTACTTCCTTTTCCTAGATTAGCCTTATAGTCGAGAACTATCATGGGATGTTCTTTCAACTACTTACCTGATTTCTAGAGAAGACAGAATGAGAGTAGAGATGGTTTTCATAGGAATACCTACCAGTTATTGAGTCTTTATTATATGCCAAGCAATATGCTAAGTCCTTAACATCTATTAGCTCATTTTATTATCCAAAAACTCTGAATTATTATCCCATTTTAGAGGTAATAAAACTAAAGTTCTAATAAGCCGACTTACACTGAACTAGTGCTCTTTCCTACCTGCATCTGAATGTAAATCTCTTTCCTAGAAAAAAAAATTTGCATCCGTGGACAAACATTTAAGTGAAGTGTGTTTCATCTCCATGTTTCATGTTGTTTAACTGGTTAGTTGTTAGGCATTTTGAAAAAAAAAAAACTGTTAGGAAGGTTTTAAAAGTCTACATCTTTTTATTTCCTATTAAAATCAACATGTTGTTTATTTCCATTCTTCATGGTTGAAGAATCATTTCATTGTCCACGTATAGGAAGAGAATACACTTCTCTCAGGATTTCTTTTGAGATTAAATATTCTTATTTTTAAAATAAATTTATTATAGACATTTGCTCTAAAGCTTTAGGCAAAGCAGTATGGTTTTAACTACATTATTACCAAGAGACTAAAAAATATCAATATTGAGATGAGTGTGAAACAGATGTAGAAACCTTCAGATCAAATAATAAGAAACAGCTTGATTATTTCTGGGGAGGTAGAGCTTGCTCACCCCTCTTTTGCCAACTTTAATTCTAAACAAAAATAATTGGGCAGCTGGGAGGGGATATTGGAAAGGGAAGTAGGGAAATGACAGAGAAAAGTAAGGTAGTTAATGAAAGGATTGTTCTTAAGCCAGCTACCTTGTGGGAAGTAGTGCAACATACAAACCTTAGAATTATTTCACCTGAGAAATGAAGGAGCTGAAAAGTCATGGGTGAAGACTGCTTGTGTGTGTGTGTGTGTGTGTGTGTGTGTGTGTGTGTGTGTGTGTGTGTGTGTGTGGTGATGGGGTGGTGGTGGTGACAATTTTCTGTGCTTTTGACTTCCCCCATAATTCTATAGAGCTCCTTTGTAACTGGAGATGGGGAGGATGAGCATTTAGGCACGAGGATGCAGACACTGACAGTTGGAAGTCACAGGAATACATTGACAGGTCTGTAGAAGATCAGTTGGGCTCTTGTGCTGATGAGTGTGAGGATTAACAGGCCTAACACCTATTTGGAAACATCTATCAAAACCACACTGATTCAGTAATTCTTCTAGGGATTTCTCCTCCAGCTATACTTTGAACTTTGCAAAAGGATAGTTAAATAAAACTATCCATTGTAGCATTGTTTGTATTGGCCAAAGGTTGGAAGTATCCTTAGTATTCTTCACTAGAGGACTGTTTAAATAAATTGACACATTGACACATTTAAACAATGCAATACTATGCTGGTTTGAAAGAAGGAGGGTGCTCCTTGTATAATTACATGAGATGATTGCAAAAGTATACGGTTAGGGAAAAAAGCAATTATGAGAACATTTGGCTAAAAAAGATGTTGGTGGGAGAATACATGTGTGCATGGACATAAAAGTCTACGGGAAGAAACACAAGAAACAACAGAAATAGCTAACCCTGGTTCTTTGGAGGAAGGGAACTGAGGATGAATGAAGGGAAACTGTTCCTTCTGAAGCATGGCTGTACTGCATTAGCTATGCAAAAATAAAATTTTAAAAGTTTACAAAGAATGTTTTATCTTGAGGGCAGCAGGGAGCTACTAAAATTTTGTTTTTGTCTTTCATTGATGATAGAGGAATGACATGATCAGACCTGTTGGGACACATTGTCAGTTAGGATGAATTCAGGATTCCAGGGAACCTAAAAGGAGAGAGAATGACTGGATAAAGTAAGAACAAAAATTTAGTTCCTGGGCTAAATTTCCAATCAGGAAATATTATTTAGTTATTAACCTCCAAGTGACTGTACTTGAATAGATAGAGGACTCAGTCTGAAGATAAAAAGTAACAGGGTATCTGTTCTGCATTTTCTTAAATTCTGTATGTCTATTTGGCATCTGTTAATGAAGTCCAAAAGTTTACCTCTGTCCTGCATGTCAGCCTGTCTGGAAGTCACACACCTTCTTATCTAACTCCCACACACAAAACCAGTATTTCCCTTGCCCTACATCATCTCATGGCAACTAGATACTACCCTCATAGCCCACTGAAATTATTTTCAAGTTTCATCCATGCATATATCAGAATTTCATTTCTTTTTATGGTTGAATAATATTCTTTTGTATGAGTATACCACATTTTATTTATCCATTCATCAGCTGATGAACATTTGGGTTGTTACTACTTTTGATTTTTTGAATAATGCTGCTATGAAAATTTAGGTTCATATTTTTGTGTAGAGATATGTTATCATTTGTCTCAAGTATACACCTAGGAGTATGTACCTGGAATTGCTGGGTCATATGGAAACTGTATGTTTGATAGTTTGAGGGACTGCCAGACTATTTTCCAAAGTGGTAACACCATTTTACATTCTCATCAGTGTATGAGAGCTCCAAACAATTTCTCCACATTCTTATCAACACTTGTTTTTATCTGTCTTTTTGGTTATAGACTTAGGTGTGAAGTGGGTATCCCATTATGTTTTGATTTGTATTTCCCTAATGACTGGTGATGTAAGGTGTTTTTTCATGTACTTATTGGCACTTGCATATCTTCTTTAGAGAAATGTCTAATCAGATTGTATCCATTCTTAAATTGGTTTGTCTTTTCATTATTAGTTTTAAGAGTTCTTTATATATTCTTATAATACATAAAAACATATAACATGGAATTATACTCTACATTGTTGATGATACAAGTACCTTATTAGATATTCGACTTGCAAATATTTTCTCCAATTCCATGGATTGTCTTTTCATTTTTTTGATGGTGTCCTTTGAAGTACAAAAATTTTTCCATTTTGATGATTCCAATTTAACTGATTTTTCTTTTGTTCCTATGCTCTTGATGTCACATCTAAGAAATATAACTATTTTTAAGATGCATTGCTTATTAAAAATGAGTAAAAAATTATGTGAAAAATTCTGGGGTAACAAAGTGATGGTGGACAAGAAATAGTTTCTCAAATGACAAAATACCTTGTACTGTTTTGGGCTTTCTTTTAGGGGTAAATTTTTTATGTTTTATTTAGTATTCTTGTCTTTTTATGGGAAAAGAAATATGCAGGTTACTATTTATTCAAATATTTACTATTATACGTTATTATTGTGGTTTCCATTTGAAGAATTAACATCTTTTTAAAATAATGAGGTATCATTTAAAAGCATTATTTGTTAATTTTCTAATTTCTAACTTGTTCACAGGAAAGTAAAAAAAAGGTAATTAAAATAATATAAAATTCTACCTCCCAAAGCTAACTCAAAGTTAAAATTTGTTTTAATAGAAAGGTCCTTACTATATTTTAAGTAAAATTAGCTGAATTGCTAAATATATTTAGTGTAGCCCCATTTTTGTAAAAAAAAAAATCATAGGTATTTCTTGAAAATACATCTGGAAAAATGTAAGCAAAAATTAATAGTGGCTATTTCTGGAGAGAGTAGCTTTCATGTTTTGGGGAAATATTTTAGTTTCATTTGATATCTAAAGTAAACATATGCAATAAAAAATAAAGATGAAAGCTAGCCTTTTCTGTGTATATTTAAAATTAAAGATTTTACAAAATCACAATTGTACTAAATAATGTTTTACGTCATGTTGTTATCCTGCCTTTAAAAAAATTCATATAAAATATCATGTCACTGAATATTCTTTAAAAAGATTTTTACTAGCTGAATTATAATTTATGGGTTAGAATCACCTTATTTAATTATTTCTCTATTGTTAATTGTCTAGGTTTTGGTTTATATTTTTTCATCACTTAAAAAAGTACTGTGATTAGCATTTTTACAAATAAATTATTGTCTGCATCTCTGATTATTTCCATAGAGGTGATACCTAAAATAAGACTATTGGATAAAAACTTATGACTATTTTAAGATGTCTCATTGAATACATTCCTTTGAAGATACAGTAACATGGAATCACTTATTCTTTTTGGTTTCAGTTCTGCCAGTGTAATTGCCTATTTCTACACTTTATTCTCTATGGAAGCAGCAAGGAAAAGGGTTGAAGGAACTTTTGAACTGCACTCTGTGCTCGTGGGCAGGAAACCTAGATGCTTTAGGTCCTAGGAAAACTACTAAATGTCCAGGAGCTTTACTTACCTTATCTTTACAATTAGGGCAGGGGTTTCACAGCTCTAAAATTCTCTAGTTCCCAGGCTACCAGGAGAAATGCTGCACTGCACATGGTCAGAAAAGAAGCACATGAAGATATCTTTTATTTTCTCAGATTTCTACTTAAATTACAGAATTGTTTGGTATTTGCATCAAAATTACTAGTTGTCCTTTTTGAGTCTGTTTCCTTATCTACAAAATGAGGACAACAGTAGAATTTATTAAAAACTTTAGTTTTAGAGTAGTTTTGAAAAGCCAATGAGATTTTTAGAGTGCATGGCACAGCCTGGCACAAAATGCTCAGTAGATGGTAACCTGACTCCTCTCCCTAAACCAGTGGAACTTGTTTAGAAATCCTTTCCATGTGCTAACATAGCACCCGATACTTACCCTTGCCTTAGCACTTCTTGCTGTGTATTTTCCAGGACTGTAGGTTATTAAGTAGTGTAGTCCACCATAATATTTCCAGTGCTGTTTCAATATCATGAAGCTACATTAATGTTAAGTGAATGGAGCATAACCATCCATGTAGGAAACATACGTTTGTCAGACAATGCATATTTAAAACCTTCACAGTTTCAAGGGATGTAAAGATTGGCTGTTTTTACAGAAATCAAGCTATCCATTATTTTTATTTTTCTATTTTATTGAGTTGGTTGTTTTTGCTATTTATTCCTGCAGCTTTTATTGAATTGTCAATCAGCTCCATGGGGCAGGGGCTATATTTGTCTCACTCGCCATTATATGCCTATCACCCAATACATTAGAGGTGCCCAATAAATATTTGGACCCCCCTCAGCTTTATTGCAAATATAACTGACATATAACAATAAATATTTGTTGAATGAATGTATTCTTACCACACTTATTTGAAACAACACCTTTTTCATATTTTAAATATAGTAATTCCTTGCTAAGCTTGGAGGTAGGGCTTTTTACAAATACCGTGGCAAGACAAAGCAAGGTGTTGTAGAAAATAGGGAGTTGGGGAGAGAAAATAAAACCTCAACAAATTAAAATTTGGGGGGCTTGTCATGATAAGCCACATTCATTGCCTTTAAAGATCTCTAGAATCTGGAAGGAAAGTTTTTTTCTTGAATCACCTTTTTCATAAGGTATCAGGGCAGCATTATCTACTGAGGTACAATCTCCTATAAATGTTATGCTATTCTTACACAAAATGTACCATTCTGGACTTGAAATTTAAATATTTTTGCCTCTGCATTTTTTTTCTTGATTTATTTTCTGAATCCATTTTGGGACATAAATCGGTAAAGATTTATTCAGAATTATTCTATTTAGTGGAATATATTTAGGATCTACAGCTAGATCTATATGCCCCAAGGAATAGTTCTTTCTTCATCAATTAGAAGGCAAATATTTTGAGATTAATATGATTGAAATACCATTCTTAGATTATCAGCTCTAGCTACAACAGGCATAACCTGAGCTGTAACTTGTGCTTACTCATTGATACAAAACTGTCTTTTAAACCTACGTCTACTGTTTTTATACCCTTAAGGGCAAAAGTATAGTCTTCCTCCCTTCATATTCAGCAGCTTCTGATCTTTCTCTGGTTACAAACAATGAAACAAATGGACAATCTAATATTTGCCTGACCCCCAAGGACACAAAAGAGATTCAGAGACTCAAAGCAAAAATGCAACATTAAGGTACATTATGTTACCTGAGACTGAAAAGAATACAGATAATAAATGGAAAACTACTGTATTGAGAAATGTTAAAAATCATGGCAATTTTTGTGTGGGCTCAGTCACCACTTTTTTAAACTGGACCTTTGCTTCCTTGACCATATTTCTGAGTTTTCTCTGTTCTTCTCTTGCTAGTCTACGTAAATTTTTATCAGTCTCAGGGACAGGATCTAAAACAACTCTACTTTGTGTAATAGCGGGACACACGTTGGGTTTGAGGTATTGTTAGGTGGTAGTTTCCTCCGCCCCTTATTCGTTTGGTGTGAGAAACGCTGATGTATTTTCAGACTTTTCTCTTAATTTTATGTAACCTTACCAAAGATTGTATCAGCTTTTCCTCTGAGGGCCAATGAATTCATCTGTTTCAAAGCGACAGCCGAAACTGCCGAAATAAACACAATCTTCTTATTGAAGGTTGAGGAGTCATCCACTCCGTTTTGATGGCGACGTCGGGGACTTCTGCTCTTACACGCTGGATCCCTTTTGAGGAAACGTGGATTTTCTCTATCCTATTTTGAAGGATGGAGTGACGGGGAGGCGGTTTGGAGGAGGTAGTGGTGGTGGTGGGGGGGAAGGCATCTCTCCACCACCAAAACCGGAGGCTCAAGCTCGGTTTAACTGGTTAATTCCACAAACGGCGCGCAGCCCTTTTCGACTGATCGAAGTCACCTGTCCAAGGTCGCGCATGCACTCAGTGCTGTTTGCAATCAGCAGGGTCCGGCCGGGCCTCGGGGTCTGCGGCCGGTCGGCTCTCCCGTCGCACCCGCCTCACCTGGAGTCCCGCAGTCGCGGGGAGAACGCGCCCTCTGGCGACCGGTGTCCCGCCGCAGCTGGGCCTGGAACAAACGGGCCGCGGCCGGCTGCGGCTGGGGCGCGGGCATCGGAAGGGGGCGGAGTCCCGCGGCCCGAGGGTGCGCGCGCGCGCGCGGGTGCGGGCGCGGGGCTCGGGGCACCCATATAAGCCGCGCGCGCTGCACGGTGAGGCCCGGGCGCGAGCGGCTGAGCTGGCGGGGCTCTGGGCGCCGCGGACGCCGCCAGAGACGACGCGGACGGGAGCGGGAGGAGGCGGGAAGGGGAGACGCGAGTGCGGGGTGGCGCCCGCCCACCCTCGCGAGGGCCGCGGCTCCCGCCGGCCTGCGAAGCGGGGCGCGGGCTGCGGCAGCCGCAGCGGCCTCGGCGGCGCGCGGAGGTGCGGGGAGGCGGCCGGCCCGGCGCGAGTGGGCAGGGCAGGGCAGGGCGGGACGGCCGCCGCCGCAGCGAGGCGAAGGGAGGCGGGTCGGCATCCCCAGGCGGCGCCCCTTGTTTTGCTCCAGGTCGGCCTCCTCCGAGGCACCTGCTGAAGTGTCCCCAACCGATGCCGCGGCGTCCGGAGGGCTGTGGGAAGCGCGGGGGCTCGGTGCTGAGGGACTTGGGGACTGAGATCAGTGCTGGCGTGCGACGGAGCCCGTTATGCCCTTGCTTTGGGGGTGCTCCTAAGGCGAGTGGGATGGACACCTTCGATGCGCGCGGTGAAGGCGGTGCGAGGGCCACGGACCAGGGCCGTGTCAGGCTCGCTGAGATGAGCCCTTGAAAGCGGTTGGGTGTGAGCGGTTAGGAGTTCGTGGAAACAGCAGAAAAGCAGCTCCCAGCTTGAGCGCCCACAGCTTGAGAGAGTACCTCGTTGCAAATGTCCAGTAGTGATGGACTTGCCTTAGAGGCCCCAGAACAAAGGGAAGTTGGTATCCTAGCTCAAGAAGCTACTCTTCAGTAAATGAGAGCTCTAAAAAAATTGTGTGTCCGGGATTTTTCTTTCAAATGTCCTTGTTAGTGGCTGGGGTCCGGACTAGTGTTGAGTAATAATGTAAAGAGGTTCCAGTGGCTGTCTTAAGGTCTCAATGGGGAAAGCTTATTTTTTTGGGTCATCACTTGACCATAGGAATTATTCAGAATGCGGATTCCTGTCAGGAGGAGAGAGGAGCTCTGAAGCCATTGCTTGATTAGCAGTTCTTTACGTGGAGAATCGAGTTGCTGGAAACATCTCTCATGTTGTAAATTTTGCCTACGCAGAGGCGCTAGTGCTTGGCACTAATTGCCTTAAAAGTAGTGAGATGGAAGCATGTATCTAAAGCACCGTTGGCTTTTGAGCTCACTTCTGTGGAAGAGAACTTTGAGGGAGTGGGTCTAGATTTTTCAGAGACGATAAAGCCTGGATGTGTCCCTTTAGTCCTAATTTACTTTTGTATTTAACTTTTTTCGCCCTTTCCCTTTTTCAGCCTCATCTGTTTCAATGGTGCAGCTTTCTTCGTCTTTTGGTTACCAGTCACCTTCAGGCCCTTCAGAGGAGGGGAGAGAGGGGAATATGAAGTCAGCCAAGCCGCAAGTGAACCACAATCAGCATGGGGAAAGCCAGCGGGCCATGAGCCCCTTGCAGTCGACTCTCAGTTCTGCTGCCTCTCCTTCCCAAGCATATGAGACCTATATTGATAATGGACTCATATGCCTTAAACACAAAATCAGAAACATCGAAAAAAAGAAGGTAACTTTTTTTTCCCTCTCAGCTGGGAAATATGCACCATTTTAAATAAGGATTAAGGAATTGGCATCTTGGCTTTCAGTCAGGGCTCATAGGTATTCTTAAAGATTTAACTAACCTTGGATTTAGCTGGTTGAAAACATATAAGCAGGCTAAATATTGGATATATTAAACATTTTCTGTTTGATTGGTCTGCATAACTGAGTAAAATATTCTTCATAGTAAACTTATGCATGCTGCTGTTGAAAAACTGGAAGAGCTAGCTACTTTAGGTCAGATTAATTCCTTGAGTGTAATATTAATGTTTCTTTTCACAGATTACCTTTTTTTTTTTTAGCTTGTTTTCCTTGTGACTTTCTGCAGCAGTTGGTATTGCAGTATAATTGCTGCAGTCATTGGAAGCTTTAGTGATGGAAGAGCCAGACAATGTTTTAGCACTCATTTTTGTGTTGCTAGGTGATCGTTTGAGATTGGTAGGTGAAAACATTGTAGAGAGCTTGTAAAGGGACTCAAGGATTATAATTAGCCTAATGTTAACAGTAAATGCTGATGGAAAGATCCAAATCATTCCTTGTTTCCTGAGTCATGTAGCCTGTGAAGTAGTACTGCATGTGGCTTTGTTGTGTCATGATTGTCTTTGCTTGTGACGGTAAGATGAATGATTACCTATCTGGACCTACGAATTCTTAAATATTTTTATCCCGAGACCTAGTTTAACTCTAGGAAAGTGCTTTTAATGGAATGTGAAGAGATTTTAATGAGTTTGTTTGACTCTGTTTCTTTACCTTTTTAAAAAAAAATTTAGAAATACACACTAGGAAGGTGGTAGTGAAGATAATGAAGAAGGGTCAGTTACTAGTAGCTTCTCTCTAGCCCTAGTTTTCACCAGTCATTTTTGAATGCATGCAGTTGATCACAAGTGTGATAATGTAAGTGTGCCTGGGTCAGCACAAATCTCCTGCCACTATGGGAAACTAGTGAAAGCAGGATCTATTCAAAACAGGAGCTATTGATGGAGACTCATTGATGTCTTTCCCCAGGTGGAGGAAGTACATTTATAGGTATATGCCTCTACTCTGGCTTGATTACACTACCTCTTTGAATACCTAACAGCCTACCAATGCTATTATTTCAAGCTTCTGGGAACACATTTTAAGTCTATAAAGCCAAAGAGAAAGAGCTTAAACATTGCTTTTAGAAAACAGTGGTGGGTCTTGCCATTTTTTATGGAAACAATAAATGGAATTTATTTGTCATGTATTTACTTAAATGTAAAATTTAATATGAAAAATAGCTTTAAGTTGAAGCTACTATAATGCTAGAAGTCTTTTACATTTCTGTTTATTCATTAGGAAGTTTCCTATCAGACGAATGCCACATAATTCAACAGGTAACTAATGGTTTAAACATTAGGTTGGAGTAGGATTTCTCAGCCACAGCACTATTGACATTTTGTGCCACATGATTCTTTGTTGTGAGAAATTGTCCTATGCATTGTAGGATATTTAGCAATATTCCTGGTCTCTACCCAAAGGATGCCAGTATCTCTCTTCACCTCCCTCTCATCCCCTCAAACTATGATAACCCAAAGTATCTCCATATATTGCCAGATATTCCTGGGGTACAAAATTGACCCTTATTGAGCACCACTGGGTTAGGGGCATATGACTGACAACATAGAAAGAGAAGCTATTAAGAGAAATGGGGTTATTATTGGCTTAATTAACCCTTCCAGAGTAATGTTGATTGTGTGTAATGTTTTTTTTTTTTTTTTCCCTGATTGGAACTCAAGTTCTTTTGCTGCCTACCTGGTAGTAAAATAGCATTTTTGCAATTGCTAGCTTACATCAAGAACATTTTTTTAATAAGAAACAAAGTCTAATATTTAGTTTGTTTCAGAATTTCATACCAGACTATAATAGATACAAGTTTCTTTTTTGTAGCTCAAACTGGAAGATTACAAGGATCGCCTGAAAAATGGAGAGCAACTTAATCCAGACCAATTGGTAAGTGATTTATAACCCTTTGGTCAGACTTGCTAGTTTCCTTTTCTTAATAAAACTCTAGGTAGATTTGGTGAGACCAAAGATTTGATAGTCAAAAAAAAAAAGTGACATCTGACCTGCTTTTTTTTAAACTTACTATAAATATTAGCTATTACAGCTTTTAAAAATGTTTAACTTGTCCATGGTATACTTGGTAATTGCAAATTTTATCTAATTTGGTAGAAGAGAGTTTTTGCAATATGAAATTTAAAAAGTGGTTCATTGATGTTTACCATTTTGACCTGATCACATCTCCTGGCTAAGAAGGGACAAAATTAGTCTAGAAGTTATTTGATCTAACGTGTACATCTGTTATCTTTTATCTTTTCACCTAAGGGTTTTGGTTATGTATTAGTTACTAGCATTCAAGGACTTTTCCCTTGCCATATTGACTTTCGTCACTGGCCTTGAATTTTTGTGATGTTGTAAATTATACTTTTGCTGAGGCACAGATTTGAATTGTGTGAGCTCTGGGAATGATGTGCTCACGTAGCTGGTAAGAAGAATTAGCTCTACAGCCAGCATTTCAGCATGGCTTTGTTTTTAAGTAGTCATGTTCAATAACTTTTGTAGTGATAAAACTTTCTTTGCGTAGATATTCTTGAAAGAAGTGTTCTGTTATAGTAGTAGTGTTGATTTTGGGGAACTAATGGGGGGTGGAGGTAGGTAGGCTGGTGGTTCTCATGGTAACTCTCTAAGAGATGTTGAGGACATGCTATATTTCAGAGCTCCACCCAAGCAAACTGTAGCCTCAATATTTCATTACCATCTTCATAACTATATGTCGCTTCTATAATATTAACTTTGATCTCTCTTTTGCGAAATATGCTGACAACTGCCAAATCTGTACTGCCAATAGATTAGTCCTTGGACTCTAGATTCCTATGTCCAGTTGCCTATTTGACATCAGATTTCACCTTGCCCCCCAATCCTGTATCCCCTCTAATCTTAGCTATGTCAGTTAATGGCTTGATGGTCTAGAAGGATGGAGTTGCTAGAAACCCTGTTCTCTTTTCTCTTTATACCTTACATCTAGCCCATCAGCAAGTTTGATCAGTTCAACTTTCAAAATAAATCTAGAAACTGACCATTTTTCATAAATTCCATTTCTGTCATGCTGGCCCAAGCCATATCATCTTTCATCTGCATAACTGTAATAGCTTCCTCACAGGTTTATCTGTTCTGCTGTCTCTCCAAATCTATCCTTGCTATAGTAGCCTCAGTAATCCTGTTCAAATGCAAGTCAGATGGTCATTCCTCTGCTTGAAAGTCCCCACTGATTCTCATCAGGATGGCAGACTGTCCTAACTATGGCCTACAAAGCTCTTCCAAATATGCTCCCCACTTCCTTTCAGATCTTTATTGTATTTCCTACACTTCTCTCTCTTGTTTGCTTCAATTCAGTTATATTGGCCTCCTTGGTGTTTCTCAAGCATCCCAGGCACACATCTACTTTAGGGCTTTGCACGTGCTATTCCTACTACTGTTCAATGTCCACCCTCCAGCTTTTTGTTTTAAGGTCATCTCAGTAAGGCCTGTCCTGACAACACTATACATCCATTTCTCCATTCGTATTCCTTAGCACCTTTTCTTGCTTTGTCTTCGTAGACACACTTCTCTGACAAACTGTAAAGTTTTGTTCATCTTTCCTTCCTTTGCAATGGAAGTTCCATTAGGAATTTTCTCTGTTCACTGCTGTCTTCCTAGTACTTAGAATAATGTATGTCATATAGTAGGCTTATAGATTTATGTACATATTTACTACATTTAAAATGATAGAATATATTAGGTTTTTAGATTTGATGAAGCATATAATTGGTGGTACTTTTGAGAAATAACAACTCCTCATACAAGCAGTATATATTTAAGGCAAAAATTTAGAAAATGCAGATAAATTAGAACAAGAAAAACCTATAATCTGATTCTTAGAGAACTGATGTCAGTAGTGTAGTATTCAATTTAGGAGCTCCAAGTTTAGCTTTAAAAATTGGTAATAATTCACATAGTTCATATAATTGGAAACATTAAAAAAGATGCTATATTTTTTACTCTGTCCTTCCTCTGTACAGTTCTCATCTTACAAAGTAATGATTCTTATATATCTCTCTAGAATTTCTTTAAGCCTGTATAAACAAATATTCTTCTCCCTGCCTTCTCTTTCCATTTTCTATATAACTTAGCTTAATATACTTTTTGGGGCTTTTGTTTCTGCTTTTTTTTTTAATAAACTTAATTTTTTTGAGCAGTTACAAGTTCACAGCAAAATGAGCAGAAAGTATAAAGAGTTTCCATGTAAACCCCTGACCCCACATATGTACAGCTTCCTCCACTACCCACATTTCTCCCTGGAATGGTACATTTGTTATAATCGAATCTACAATGACACATTATTATCACCCAAAGTCTGTAGTTTACATTAGAGTTTATTTCTTGTGTTGTATATTCTATGGGTTTGGACAAATGTAGGAAGGCATGTATCCACCATTATACTATCATACAAAGCATTTTTACTGCCCTAAAAATCCTTTATGTCCTACCTATTTATCCATCTCTTCCTTTTTTAATATTGTCAGTCTTTCCATAATGCATGGTCTTTAAAGGTTGGTTGAATTGTTTTTGTTAAAGTATCTGGGCTTGCTTTCCGTTTTCTTTTATTGGCGGCGAGGGGTGGGGGAGGTGGGCGGGAGCTCTTTGAAAATATTCTTTATTTTTTCTTTGGAAATTGATGTGTTTATATTTTTAAAAAATATTTTATTTTATTATTAGTTTTAAGTATACAGTGCATTGGTTAGATATTTATTTAGTATATTAAATGATCCCCCTAATTGTTCTTTCTCTCCTCTGGCTCTCCACCTAGCCATTACATTAATGCTAACTGTATTCCCTATCCTGTGCTCCCCATTCCCATGACCATCTATCAGCTACTAATTTGTACTTCTTTAACCATTTACCCTAGCCCTCGAACCCCTCTCCCCTGTAGCTGGAGGGAATTGTTCTCTATATTTGTGAGTCTGTTTTAGATTAGTTCTTTTTGTTTCTTAGATTCCTCATGTCAGTGATATCATGTGGTATTTCTCTTTCTCTGTCTGACTTATTTCACTCAGTGTAGTAACCTCTAGGTCCATCCATGTTATTGCAAATGGTAGAATTTCATTTTTTTTAATGGCTGAGTAATATTCCATTGTATATATGAACCATAACTTCTTTATCCATTGATGGGCATTTAGGTTGCTTTCATATCTTGGTGTTTAGATTTTCTTTTTTGGAGTCAGCTTTTCAAAACTTTTCCTTGATAGTTACTTATTTCATCTAGTTTTAAAAATTTATTTGCACAGATTGGGGCAAAGTAATTTTTTATAAGTCTTTCAGTATTATTTTCTGTTTCTATTTTCGTGTGATTGTATTTCCTCAGTTTACTCTTAAGTTAGTGTTTTTTTATTATTTTTTTTAATTTAAGCTAGCTTTGGATTTATTTTTACTTTTTTTTTTTGCTTCATTTTCTAACTTTGAGTTGAATGCTTATTTTATGTTTTCTTTTTTCCCCACTCATATGTATTTAAGGCTATGAGTTTTCCTTTAAGCAATGCTCTCACTATATACTTTAGGGTTGATACTGTATTTTTAATATTTTTGACTAGAAATTTTATAATTTCAGGTTGTAATTCTTAACCTAACAGACATTTGTAATATTGTAAATATAGCTTTGTATGATCTGCATGGCTATTGTAACCTTTTTAAGTAACTCTTAAATAACGAACGTGTCAAGACTAAGCTGTAGACTTGTATTAGTAAAATCGCAAATGTAAATCTAGATTTTCTTTTTAAATAGTAAGAAGAATATCTTAATGATGTTTTTCAGAGTTCCATTTAGGAACTTTAATATCTGTGTTCTTATCTGGATTTGAAATGGAGAACCTAAGATTCAAGAGAGTGCTTGAGCAAAAGGCGAGGGGCACTTGAACTTTTGATTCCACTAAAGTTTTTATTGTTAAAGAATTAGGATTTGGTGCCCAACCCTTGTTGCTAAATTCTGACCCATAAGGCTAAACTTATTAAATATATGAAATCTTTTATCTTTTATTATTTATTTTTAATTTTTTATGTGTTTTTATGTATTTATTGTGACATTGTTTAACAAAATCCAGTAACTTTCAAGTGTACGGTTTAACAGTAAGTCATATATATGTGCATTGTATGTTTACCTCCCATAGTTAGATTTCTTTCTGTCACCATGTATTTTCTCCTTTTCAGTTCCACTGCTATTGGCCTAGTCAGTGCAAGCCACCTGTGTTACATAAGCTTCCTAATTAAGCTCCTTGTCTTGAAGACCTTCATTTCCGATTCACTAGTCCTACCCCCGCAAGTGTTCTTTTCTTGAAATGGAAATCTCAGCATATGATTCTGTTCAAAAATTTTAAATTCTATTCAGAATATTTAGCATATTTGAGGCTCCCTAAGATCATGTTCTGAATTACCTTTTATTCATGCAACAAAAATTTAGTAAGTACCTACTCTGGGAGGTGCTGTGCTTAATGCTGGGGTTATAATATCTAAGGGACAAATATGGTCATTGTCCTCATGGATATTATGTGGTGAGGAAGAGAGTCAGGAAATAAGCAAATACGGATGTGACGGATGTTAGGGTATAGTACAGAATGATAACAGATTGTGATGAGGACTCTAACCTTGTCTGGAGAGTTGAGGACAGCTTCTTTGAGAAAGAAGTGCTTTAGTTAAGACCTAAAAATTGAATAGGACTTAGCCAGTTAAAATGGGGGGGCGGGGGAAGAGCAGACTAGGCAGATGCTAGCATGTGTAAAGTCCCTGAAAAGGGAAGAGAACGTTTTTTACAGAGAGCCTTTCTAAGAAAGTGGAAAGAAGGCCAGTATGGATGGAGTGATTAAGCTGAATGGGGAAGTACACACTATGCAAATCTTTGTAAAGACTACTTTTTCCTAAAGGTGTCAGAAATGATATAGATATGTTTTAAGAAGAGAATAACTACAGATGTGTAGTTTAAAAAATCACATTTTTGTGTGAAGAATGTTTTGGAGATGGTAAGTGTGGATGTAAGGAAGCTAGATGAGGGTTGGCTATAGTCTAGGTCAGAGATTATGGGGGCTGGTACTTAGGTAGTGGCAGAGGGGTTTGAGTAAAGTAGCAGGATTTGTGAAGTTAAATCAACAGAGCTTGGTAACTAGATGTAGGAATAGAGGGAAGAGCTGCGTGGTTTCCAGGTTTCTGGCTTGAACAGTTGGATAGATGGCAAAGCCATTTTTTTGGGGCTTGGAAACACTGGGGTGAAGCAGGTTTTGGGAGGGTGGGATACAGAACTTAGTTTTAGACTACTGATCTCAATGCGTCTGTGAAACACTAAGAGATGATGTATAGGAAATATTTAAGATCCAGGTCTGGAGCATAGAGAAATTTGGTCTACAGAGTTTTAAAGCTCTTTGAAGATTGTATACGTTGTTTTGTTCAGTGTTGTTTTGTTATAATGTTGATGAGGGAAAAAAAATTGATTCCCAGCCAGGGTCACTGTCTGAGTGGAGTTCGCATGTTCTCTCCATGTGTGTGTGGGTTTTCTCTGGTTCTCTGGTTTCCTCCCACATCGCAAAGATGTGCACACTGAGGTGAACTGGTGTGTCCGCATTGTCCCAGTCTGAGTGTTGGTGTGTGATTGAGTGTACCCTGCGATGGAAGGGCATCCTGTCCAGGGTTGGTTCCTGCCTGGCGCCCTGAGCTGCTCATGAAAGAGGCTCCAGTCACTTTCACCCTGAACTGGAATGGTCAGAAAATAATGAGCTTGCTTGTTTTTATTGACCTTTCTTAAGTGTATTTATATCTCATATTTATTTCAATGTTTAATATTAGAAGTGTTTGGGGTCTTTATTTAGAAGTTTGGTGATGTTTTTGTGATCAGAAATATGCTGTAGGAACTTAACTCTTGTTTATCAATTTGCCTATGGTAAAATTGGTTTTATTATATGTTGTTTCACTTAAAGTTGCAGTTTCCAAGAACTTTTAGATGATGTTGAGTGAGGACTTACTATACTATGGTTATGGCACTTGTGCATTCTTGGTTCTGTAGTTGGAAGGCCTCTCTACCTTTTTATCGTGAAATATATGTTTCAAACAAAATGTTGCATATAAGTTACAGTGCATAATAAAGCAAGCGTCAGAACCTATTACTCTACACAACTGGTAGTTACCAACACCACTGAAGCTCCTTTCCATACTTTTTTTTCTCCTGTAACCTGATCCTGAGCATCCCATCACTTCCTTACTTTTATTTTAATTGCACTTGTTTGTTGCCGTTAACTCTGTTAGAATTGCTTTTTTTGTACCTTATAATAAATGTTATCTATCATACTATATATTCTGCAGTTTGCCTTTTTCACTCATGCTTAGGATTTTTATATTGATGCAAGTAGCTATATTTCATTTGCTTTTCTCTACTCAGTAGTAGCCTGTCAGTAAATGGATGTTTGAGTTGCTTGCTATTATTTTTTGGTAATTTATTTTGAGCACTTTTATATGTGTTATTGAGACATAGGTACAAGATATTTCAGGATGTGTATGTATCATAGTGAACTGTATAGGTAAAAATACCAAACTGTTTTTCAAAATTATTGGATCAATTTACACATACTGTTAGTATGTGGGGATTCCTATTGCTCTATACCTTTGTAAAGACTTAGTATTATTAGACTATTTTTTAAAACAGATGTCATATACATATATGAAAATTAACTCATTGTAAGTGTAGAATTCAATGAGTTGCAGTGAATTAGTGGAGTAATGCAGTTATCATGTCAATCCAGTTTTAGAACATTTCTATAACCCCTCCAAGTTCCCTTTTCTGCACTTATTTGCTTTCTATCTGTATAAATTTGTCTTTTCTTGATATTTTATATAAAATAAAGTATTTGCATCTGGCTTATTTGACTTAGCATTATGGTTTTGAGGTCATCTGAGTTATAGTATGTATTAGTAATTAATTTCTTTTTATGGCTGACTGGTATTTCTTTGATTATACCACATTTTTTTTACCCATTAGTTGCTGGATATTTAGATTGTTTTTATTTTGAGCTATAATGAATAATACTTTATGTGGACATAAAATTTTTATTTCTTTTGGGTATATATATATAGAAATGGAATACTATACTGTTTTAATTATGGAGGTTTTGTAATATGTCTGTCTGGTTGGACACATTCCCCACTTTGTTCTGTTTCATACTGGCCTTTTGTTCATCCATATAGAATTGAGTTAGTTTAGGTCCCATTAAAAAGC
Source organism: Cynopterus sphinx (assembly GCA_030015415.1). NCBI lineage: Eukaryota > Metazoa > Chordata > Mammalia > Chiroptera > Pteropodidae > Cynopterus > Cynopterus sphinx. The sequence goes on from CM057380.1 coordinate 139,078,997, forward strand.
CAACTTCTCTAATTATCAACTTTGTTCCCTGTGAAATCTTAAAAAATTGGCCCTTTAAATATACAATATTTATATTATAATCTTAATCTTGTCTGATATAGGTAATTGTTTGTAAGTCTTTCTACCAGGTATAAATATCTTAAAGTTGCTTATTCACATATGTAATTCTCATTTCACTACTTGCGTAATATATGTGAGTAGTAAATGAATATTGACAGAAGTCTTATTGGCTCAGAGGTGTTAAAAGCCACAGGCCTCTTTGCTCTTAGCCTTTATAGATATGGACTCAGCCCCGTTATTATTATTATTATTTATTATGGCTCAGATTTCTGGTATGAAAATTCAATTTTTAAATTTAGTTTTAAGTAACTTCTAAATACTCTTCCTACTTTTTTGATTATGTGAATAGTAGATGACTAGTTTATGAAGTCTTAAATATGTTTTTGAAGGAAACTTAGTTTGACATATTTGTACTTAGAAGTTTATAGAAGCTATGTTTTCTTATCCCATTTGGTAGGAAGCAGTAGAGAAATATGAAGAAGTGCTACATAACTTAGAATTTGCCAAGGAGCTTCAGAAAACATTTTCGGGACTGAGCCAAGATGTGAGTATGTTTTCTTAGCTTTTCCTGAAATGAGTTTAACCACTGTTCTGTAAGAAAATATCCATGTCTAATAACAGTGTTTGGTTATCACCCATCTAAATCCTGAAGATATTCTATTTGAGGATAGCTACTCCAGAACTAGTGTTTTCAGATGTCTGGAGCCTCAAGAAAACACAAATAGTATCTGAATATAAAACATTGTGAATAAAATATTAGTTATCTATGTGTATTATTTCACTATGGAATTATAGAAATCACTGAGAAGGGAATAAAAACTTTTTACAGATACATTTATTTAAGATATTTTAAAATATAGGCTTATAAATTTATATGCTATAGGCTTGTAAATATAGTATTATTTAACATATTAAGAAACAGAAATGATAGACTCTTTTCGAGGCCACGCTAGTTATTACCAGGAAAATTTATGATTCATGTTGAAGTTAGTCTGGTCACACTGCTTGTTAGGTTTTCCATACTGGCAATTCAAGCTTTTATCTGACAGATTTGGTCAGTAATTAATATGAAGCCTTAAGCATTCATTAATGAAGTATTCTTCCCTGTTTTATTATTTTAGAAGGTCCTTTAAAAATCATGTTTTAACAATTGAGGGAATTTTTTAATTCATTTCTGGGGGAGGGAGCATGTCTCATATAACAGTTCTTTTTATTTTTTGGATATTTTTTTCTTGTGTGAAATTCTCCATTCCTTTGGCATCACCCCTGCCCTGTATCATACCCCTTCACCCCCCAGAAAAGCCAAAGCATCATTTTTAGGCTGAAGATATCCACTATGTTGATCTTTGTAATTCAGTCCTGAGTTGCTCTCTTGTAGATGTCTGCCTTAATTAACTCTTAAAGGTAATGCATAAATCTAAGATAGTCTGGTATGGAGCCACCACTTTTTGTTTTCTGGATACTTCTGTTAATGCAAATCTGAGATGATATTGGCTCTTTTTTGTCAACTATTGCATGTTTTAACTCATGTTCACTTATCACTGAATTTTAGTACTTTGTTAATACCTGTTATTAAATATTTCCAGGCTATTTTAGATATAATATTTTTAAGTCATTCTTTTTTTCTTGTATGATTGATTCTCCACCTCATAATATGTTAAGTTTTGGTCCATTTTATATAAAAAGATCTTTTATATATATTCCTTCTGTTTGGGTGGTTGGAAATATACTTTTATAATACTTAAATAATTTTCCATTAATACTCTTCACTCAAAGTTACCCTATCAAATTTTAGTTTTCCATTCAGATGTTTATTTTTCAATATATGATTTTTTTCCCTTCGTTTTAGATATAAATCTTAAAAAAATACTTTCCATGTGTCTGGCACCTATGAAAGTCCATTTGATTTTTATAGCAATCTAGGAAGTGGGGATAAATAGCCCCATTTTTCAGATAAGGAAACTGAGGCTCAGAACAAAAGGAACTTCTTCAAAGTCATATAGCCAGTAAGTGGTGGAGTGAAGATAGGACCCTGACTACTTTTCACTTTTGAAAACTGTCTTGTTTACTTTATATCATAGACATGCTGTCTATTTACTTGTCCTTCCAGTTCTATCATCTAGAGGTAGCTCCCAACCCACCAAATTTTGTTATTGTCTGTAAGATTATTTCTCCTTATTTGTACTGTAGATTTACGTTTACTTTAGGTGAGGTGTTAAAGTACTTCGGAATGTGCCTTAATAAATCAAGACCCCAAAAGCCCTTCTTTTGTCAAACCTCTTCTATGATAGCCAGTTTTGCAGGTTGTGAAACATTTTCTTCTTTCTCTTCAAATTGAATTTGTCAGCCTTCCTGTTCAGCCCAGCCATACCTCTCTTTGTCTTTATAATATGAGCTCTGTCCTTGGTGGAGATTTATCATTCTATGTCATGGTTTGGAAAATAAATTTTATTATTCAATACTATTGGTTGATAGTGGTTTATACTTCATATCTTCTTTTTTCCAAAACAATCCTCAACTTGAAGAGAAGCAAATGTAACATGACTTTTTAGTTTCCACATAAATAAGGAGAAATAGACTGTTGTCAGTGGTTTTCATAACATCTGGTTATGATCTAGAAGACAACATGCTTTCTAACTTGACATTTTATTGATTCAGCAAACATTTGAGGTCCTGTAATGTGTCAGGCTCTGTGCTGGATACTAATGATATATTAGTGAACAACAGAGATATAGTTCCTGTCATGGAGTTGAAGTCTAAGGGGGAGGTGCAGATAAATAAAAAGAAAATCATTTATTGTAATAGATACTCTGACAGTGTAAGTTCAGGGTGGCATGAGCCCATACGAACACCTAATCCAATCTTGGGAGGTGGCTAGAGAGAAACCTGTGGTAATCATGTGATACAATCCTGAAGATGCCCTCAGCATCAATTGACTTTCCATATAACATAAAACTGTCCAAGAGAATCCCTTGTCTTGGATAGCTATAAGTGCCACCTCTACACTCTTTCCTCTTCTCAAGCAGAAACAGAATCCTATAGTTTTGATAAGTGTTAAGTGTTGTAAGTCTATACTGAGGTCTCAGAAAAGCTTTTCTGAGCCATGGCCATCTTGAAGAAAATATCCTTGCTTATATAACCACCCCCACCAGTCCATTTCTCATTCTCAAAATTTTATCTTTAGTCATTGTCTCATTGCTGGTAGGACCACAAGTAAAATTTATGAAGTTGCTTTCATACCCCCTAGAGGGGAATTAACAATGCAGTAATGGATCTTTTCCCTGAGTTTATTCCCCTCCCAATCTTTATTAGGATTTATGAACATACACATTTATTTTGTAGAATTTTTAAAATACTGATGCTATATCAAAGTATTTTAAACCATCTATAGAAAAAATCTTTTTTTAGATTTTTTTTTCTCTTCATACCTTGGAAAATATTCAATATGATGGAAATATTACAGTCAGAAAAACAACTGTGGGAAGAAAAGACCTTTTAGGTTTCTTATTCCAAATAGATAGTACTTATTATTTTTTTGATGGGAAGCCCCTTCTGGGACGATGTATTATTATGTTAGACGTTTAACATATTGTAGTTTTGAGCTTTAGAGTAGACTCAGGGCTGCTCAGATGCACACATGTATGTTTATTGGAGGGAAAATTTATGTTTCCACTACTTTTCCATGTGTTTTCTCAGCGATACATTGGAAGATACAGTTCATTCTAGACTGACATACAATTATGAAAATAACTCTCAGTTTTACTTTTGAAACCTGTTTGCTGTGGTTGTTTCTTGGCATTACATTTATAAGACATTTTATTTCTGTTAAGTGTTCAATTCTTTATGCTTTAGCTAGTCTTCTTTAGTTTGTTGAAAACTGACCATTTAAGTTTAAATATTCTTGCTCTGGATCATGAGATTTAAAGAACCCCCAAAACTAGACAGAAGCATTTCCATAAAATAGATGTTCTAAAAATGATCGATATACATATATTGGAGAAGTAATACCTTGGGATTAATTTGCATATCAGTGGTAGGTACTTTGCTTCTTCCCAGCATGGTGATATTAGAGGTATTTGATACAGCCTGGAGTTGGAAGGACTCCATTGGATCTGGTTAGCTGAGACAAACCAGTTTGTTACTCAGTGACTTCTTTAGCTGAAAAAGGAAACAGGGTTAAATGGATTTGTCAGTTTTACATTCAGTGTTTTACATATATATGGGATTCATCATCTACCCTCAACTCTTGGAATTGCTAGTATGGGGTGGTGTGGGGAGCTGTCAACCTTAATTAGCATTTGTTTTAACAGCTACTTAAAGCTCAGAAGAAGGCACAGAGAAGGGAGCACATGCTAAAACTTGAGGCTGAGAAGAAAAAGCTTCGCACTATACTTCAAGTTCAGTATGTATTACAGAACTTGACACAAGAACACGTGCAGAAAGACTTGAAAGAAGGCTTGAATGGTGCAGTGTTTTTGCCTTTAAAAGAACTTGACTACCTCATTAAATTTTCAAAACTGACTTGCCCTGAAAGAAATGAAAGGCTGAGGTAAGCGAATGAAAATATTTTCCTGAAATAGAACACATAACACTTTAGTCTAGCTCTTTTAGTTATATATATTTATTTAATAATTAAAATATTAATTTGATTCAACATGGGAGATGTTGGCCAGTCTAGACTTACAGGGTTGCTAGACTATCTGGGAGGAAAGTCAATTTGAGGACCTCATTAACATACTTCTTTACTGTAACACCGATTTAAAAAATAGTGTCTCAATCATCAAATTTTAACCTAGTTGAACAAGTATTAACCATAATACTAATTATGTTATTCTTAAAATTTTTTTCGTAATTATCTCAGGCTGTGGTATTACCTAAGAGTCTATGCTTTCTTACTACTGCTATACTTAAGAAGAGGTAAATAAAGTTGGACTTGGCCCATTTCATTAAAATTTTGAAGTGTGAATTATTTGGTTCTTGTGCTGTGACTAAATACTGAGAAAAAGATCTGTAAATATAAAATACAAAACTAGCAAATCAAGGCTATTCAGTTTCCCCCTGATTACCTATTTGCTGTTTTTGCTTTGATAGAATAAATCAGCTAATGAGCAGATCTCTAAGCTTTTGCTTTGTTAAATATAGGTTGTTCCAACACTGCGTCTGTTAACCATGCTAAAGGAGTTAGATTTCAACTGTTGTTAGAAATCAACCTTGTATCAGGAAGAAACCTAATAAAACTCTTAATATGTATGTTTTTAATTATTCTGATAGTCTAATCCATCATTACCTATTTGGTGTCTTCTCTACTTCACTTTGGTGGATTCATGGAATGTAGCTGACATTATTTTAATATGTGAAATGTAAGTGAAACATAATTAGAATAATAAGCTGCTCTCTTTAAAGTCTAATGCAGCTCTTATTGTTTTTGTTCCACTATCTTTCACCTAGGATATATGCTTGATAGTGAATAATACTGCATGGCAGCTTTAAACTCTTTTTGGACTATTCCTTAATAGCCATTAATGGTAAAATCTTTATATTTGTTGTTTTAAGGGAAAATGCTTACAATTGAAATCCATACATGGACAGTTTAAATTTCAGTTTTTCATTTCCAAAGCATAAAAATACAAAATTAACATTGAATGTCTTGACTGTCGATGGGTTATAATGTATAAATTGTACTGTTGTGTGTGTGTGTGTGTGTGTGTGTGTGTGTATGTATGTATTTTATATACCCCTAAAGCCACTTTGTTCTACTGCTGCTTTTCCTTGTCAGTGTTGAAGACCAAATGGAGCAGTCATCCTTGTACTTTTGGGACCTTTTGGAAGGTAGTGACAAAGCAGTGGTAGGAACGACATGTGAGTTTTTCTACCCTGGACTTATGCAGTAAATACTAAACTTTATGACTAGAAGTTTAGAATGATATCGAAGGCCGAAACTGTGTCAGTCCATCAGAAGTGATATGTCTGACAGTACTGTATTCTTTGGAGGAAGATCTCTTTCTATCTTTAGTTCTGTTGTATAATTGCACTCATTAAAACGGAACCTAGGGAGAGTTTTGAAGCTGAAGGGCACTATGATTTAGGAACAAGTGCTAAGGATAGTGCTAAGCTTCAACACTAGCTTGACCATTTAGGTGTTCAGTTCTCTATTCCAAATATTTGTACCTGTTCCATCTAAGACTCTTAAATACATATATTGCTAATATGAAGGCTTAGCTACCAGATCTGCCTAACAAAATGTAAGTGGTTTGGCTGCTTATTCTATTGAAGCATTGTTGTCTATTGATCTGTAAATGAGCTGGAGAGAAAGTTCTTTTGGCTTCCTATATAGACTTTGGCCAAAGGGCCAAGTACAAATGGCCAGATATGAAAGTACATAGTTTTATATACCAGTTTAGGATAATGAAACTTGAAGCTAGGAAACATTTTTGTTAATAATGATTACTTATTTAAAAAAAAAAAATCTATGTACCTATAACTATCTCAAAATTTCTAAGTCCTTTCAAGTTTAAATCACAAATTTATTTCTTGATTAGAATGCAAAATAATACAAATATTTTGGAAAATAATTTGGCAGTTTCTTATAAAATTAAATGTACACTTACTATATGACCAAGCAATTATACTTCCAGTATCCAAGAGAATTGAAAATGTATGTTTGCATAAGTATTTATACATGAATGTTTATACCAGCTTTATTCATAATGTCCCCAAATGGAACACAGCCCAGATGTGGTGTATCTATACAGTGGAATCTACTGAGCAATAAAAAAAAGGAATGAAGTATGCATACATACAACATGGATTAATCTCAAAATAATTATGATGAGTGAAAGAAGCTAGACAAAAAGAGTACATATTGTATAATTCCAATTATATGAAATTCTAAAAAAGACATAACTAGAGTGATAACAGGTCAGTGGTTGCTGTGAGGGGAGGGGGTTGATTACAAAAGGGGCATGAGAAAACTTTCTGAGTCAATGAAAATGTTCTATATCATTGTTATGGTGGAACCAACACCAGAAGTTACACAACTATACTGTACACTTAAGATGGGTGAATTTTATTGTTTGTAAATTATATCCCAGAATTGACTTCCTTTAAAAAAAGACAAAATCTATGTCATGGTAATATCCTATGAAACGAATGATAGACATAAATTAAGTATGAGAACTCTGTTTTATTTGGGAATTAACAGTTTAGTGGATATTAAAACGAAATAGACTTGAACTATTTATGGTACAGTGACTTTAACATCATTTTAAGGTTTTTCTTGATCATCAAAGGATGATATGCTAGGAGTAAGATACAGCATAACTTAAGAGTAAAGTCTTAATCATGGCATTTTGTAGTTTAAACTTTCTTTAGAGTTTGTCCGGGGTAGAGTTTTCCAATCGTTATGTTTGAGGAACTTTTACTTCTCTAAGGTTTTAATTACTTGGGGAAGATAAAGTAATTGCTAGTTGTGATGTCTTGGGAGCAGATGGGAGAAATTACTTTCAGCTTAGGGGATAATGTGTGCTTTTGTAACATATTAGAGTCTTTGATTAGGGTCTCTGATTTTTTAGTTATTTTTCGAATGGAGGCCCAGAGAACCTTAAGCGACCTTAAGAGACATACTTAACTTTGGAATTGTGATCTTTAAAATTTATATTGATTCAGCATGACATAAACATGGGCCACATATTTACTTTTCATGGTATTAACAAGTTCTTTGAATCCTCTATAATGTAGAATGTTATAATGACATATTATAATTAGAATGAAATTATATTAAGATTTCTGTGTGAAATAATTTTTCATGAACTCTTAGGATATGTGATAACTAAGTCTTAATCACTCTTTCTTAGACAAGCATATGAAAGACCTATTGTCTAAATTGCTGAACTCAGGCTATTTTGAAAGTATCCCCGTTCCAAAAAATGCTAAGGAAAAAGATTTATCATTGGAAGAGGAAATGCTAATAAAATCAGAGAAGAAGAAACAGTTATTGAAAACTGAATCTGTCAAAGAGTCAGGTTTGTTGTAATCTCTGAAATTCTTTATAATAGTTGCATTTTTAACACTTACCCCAAATATGTCAAATCATTGTGAAATGATTGCCTTATTTTAATATGTTAGTTCCTACATGCATGGAAATCTTTACTTGCTGCAGGATAAGCCTAGGTTCAGAAGACATCTCTAGGCTTTAATACCAAGATTCACCTTTTATTAAGGGTGAACCTTAATAGAAACATTAAGTTACACTTTGATACAAGAGTGTACTGTACACTGTTAAAATAAGACATTTATGGAGTTTGAATGAATCTCTGTTAAACTGTTAGGATAATTTCATTTAAAATTGTTGTTTAAATGTAAGTTATAGTAGAATCCAATACTGTAGTAGAACAAGAATAACTTAAGGTTAGCATATTAAAGAATAATATAATTTAAAATAATAGAATAACAATTCAGGAAAAAATTTCCTGAAATAAATATTTTCAGTAAATATTGGAGGAAGAAATACTGTGAGTAAATGGCACTTTTGCTTTTGTTTGTTGAGGCTGGATTTATTTAAGAAATATCACTCCTAAGGGGATAGTCCAGGCAGGGTTCTTGTAGCCACTAGCAAGATTCAAGTCATTATTTCTCATGTTCATTTCCTCTTAGATTTTAATACCAAGTCCAGTATCTTCACTTTCTTACCCTCCTCCCAACCTTAAACTGATGTGTAGGAGGCCTTTAAGGGCTGTATTTCAAGCTGAGATGTCTAATTCTTACCCCATGGGACTGGAGCTATAATTCCAACTTGAAAGAAGCTGTGTTTGTGGATAAGAAGAGATAGTCTTATTTTCTATCAGAGATGAATTTTTAACTGCAACTTGACTTTATAAAAGTGTCTTGTATGAGGAGGACTACTAGCTGCTGAAAGTAGGTTGCCACAATGAATTATAGTTGTAATCTGTCTGAAAATGTATAGTTTTCCTAGTATTTATTCAGTATGCCTGTTATCTTTCCAGGGTCTCTTATGGAACTTGCACAGCCGGAGATACAACCACAAGAGGTAAGGTACTGAAAGGTAACTTAATGATTTTGGTTTTTGAGACTTTTGTGTAGTGTTATGGTTGGAAGTCGATGCTCTGGATCTTGACTGCTTAAACTTGAATCCTGCCTATGCAGCATATTGGTTTGATAAGTTTGGGCAAGATATCCAGTCCAGCTATGCCTGTTATCCTTGTACATGAGATGGGGTAATAATGATACCTCGTGTGGTTACTATGAGGATTAAAGGAGTTAACTTCTAAATTACTTAGAATTCGGCCTGTCCACAATAACTCCTTATGTTAGCTGTTATTCTAGTTTTTGACCCTTGTATTAGAATTTAAAGATGGGTAGGATTTTGCTCTCTTTAAAATTTACTCACATTAATAATAGAACAGGGTATTCTCTTTCTGAGGTGGCATTGAAATTCATAGGAGCTGAAAAGAATGGAAGAGGCAACATCACAGTATGACATATAATAGGAATAAAGAAAAGGCTGGTAATTCAGGAAATATAGGCTTAAGGTTGAACAGTGTAACTTTGTGTAGTTGAACTACCCCCTCTGCCTTAATGTTTAAGGGAGACAGGTGGGTAGTCAGAAATACAAACTTTGATATTTCAAAACTAGCAATCTGTATTTGACTCAGCTAAGACAGTTAAGAACTGTATGTTGTGGTGCCACATTTGCTTGACTTGGGCTCTTATTAAGGTTATTCTGCCTCTGCCATGCCGGTCAAATACAGATTGCTACTTTTGAAGTAACAAAGTTTATATTTTTGTTAATTGAGGGAAAAGGACAAAAAGTAAGAGTCTTTTCAAGTAGGATAAGGACAGGAGTTTCCTATTAACAAGATGGCTCAGACCAGTGGACATAGTAATACAAATGGAGTTCAGTATTTCCCTCAAGGGCTTTCACAAATTTTATGACTCAAGCACATTTTTTTTCCCTCTTATCTAGTTTCTTAATAGACGGTATATGACAGAAGTAGATTTTTCAAGCAAACAAGAGGAAGAGCAATCTTGGGAAGGAGATTATGCTAGAAAACCAAATCTCCCCAAATGTTGGGATATGCTTACTGAACCAGATGGTGAGGAGAAGAAACAGGAACCCTTCAAGTCATGGGAGTCTTCTGTTAAGAATCAGGAGCTAGCAAAGCCTGCAGTTTCCTTAGAACAAAAGAAACAAGATATTCCAAAACTCAGGTCTGCTCTTCAGGAAGAGCAGAAGAAGCAGGACGTCTCTAAATCCAAGCCAGCTTCTAGCCAGTGGAAGCAAGAAGCTCCTAAATCCAAAGCAGGATACATTCAAGAAGAGCAGAAGAAGCAGGAGACACCAAAGCCTTGGCCACTTCAGCTACAGAAGGAACAGGATCCGAAGAAGCAAACTCCAAAGTCTTGGGCACCTTCTCTGCAGAAGGAGCAGGACATCACCAAGTCATGGACCTCTCCCATGTGTGAAGAGCAGGATTCGAGACAGCCAGAGACTCCTAAATCCTGGGAAAACACTGTTGAGAATCAAAAACACCCTTTAACACCGCAATCACAGATTTCTCCAAAGTCTTGGGGGGTAGCTGCAGCAAGCCTCATACCAAATGACCATCTCCTGCCCAGGAAGTTTAATACAGAACCCAAAGATGTGAGTTGATCTATATTGGTCTACTTGTCAATATAAGCATAAATAAAGAGTTGTGGTAATAACTTATTTTCTTTAAAAATAATAAAACACACGTAAATAATTGTATACAATATTTCACTTAATTCTATAATGCTTAATTTATTGGTTTCCCTTAAAAGTTGGAAGTAGGCCTAGTCTGACTTTTGAGGCTAACCTGAAATGAAATTTCTACAATCAGAAATATTGTTTTAATGCCAAAACTTTAATATGACACCACAATAGTGGGTAACTGAGACCAGATCACAATGTGAACAAATGAGAAATGTACATGGATGTCACAGGGTGGGAGACTTGTTATACTGTATTTCACTTGTTTTCTTCCACCTGGAACATGGGTGACTTTTTCTGACAAAAGTTATATTTTTCTGTATTCTCTTGCTGCTTTTTCACTTATTTATAGTCACTAAGATTACCCTGTGTTTTTGAAGAAGAAATGGTGGTTGCAGATATTTCAGTTTTTGAGGAAGGATCTGAATTAGTTCTCCATTTCTGCTCCAAAATAATTTTCTGGGGATGGAAACTATAGGCATTAAATATTCTGGATTAGGTTTTGGAGCATGAGATTTAGTTCAAATATAAAGCCTCATTCTGTTAATGATAATTAACCTATTTCAGGAAGACAAGGTTTATAATGAATAATCCTTGGACACAATGTTAGTTAGTGTTGCTTTTTGTTAAATTATACTTTATTTACCACTATTTAAATGCAAATTGGTTAACCACCTTGTTTGCTAAGAAATAGGAACTTTCTATCCTCCCAGTGTTCTCTGTCTCTAGTAGTGGTCCTTGCACTTGCATGTCATTTTAGCCAAAGGTTTTCTGATAAACCTCTGGTCTTCCTACAGTGTCAAAAACGTTTTGCTTGGGGACATCAAAGCATTGCATTTTATAAGTAAATTACCCTTACCTCAGTCTATCTTAGGGCAAAAGAATTTTAGAGTTACTTGCCTTTTTTTGCTTTCCTTCCTCTTTTCTTCAAGTGTTAATATTTTAGCTTCTTTGTGACTCCATAGAAGATCGATAGCTTTATTTCATTAACTAGATATCATACAACAGTAATGATAACATGTCAACTATTTTGAGAAACATATTTAAAAATCAATTTTATACCTCTGTAAAGCTATCTAAAAAAAATAAAACAAATTTAAAATTCTCCTAGGTGTAGCAATGCCAAGCTTTTATCATATCATGCCATTTGTTGAATAGTTTAAAGTCTGGGGTGTTTAGTTACAGAAGTTAGAACTCATATTTAATATGCTTTTATGGAGCAGACAGCATTATATTGAAGTTGCAAGGTCTTTTAGTGATTGAGAGGACATTTCTTTTTATAATACAGTATTTGTCTTGCAGTCTCAGTTGTCTAGAACATGAATAAGTATAGTCAAGGGCAAAATTGAGTTCAACATCAAAAGACTAGGTTAATCACTAAAGCTCATACTTTTCTCCTAAAAGAGCCTTTTATGTATTCATGTAGAGAATTAACTCTTATTTTATATGACCCTTTTGACAAATTTAGCTGTGTGACTTCCAAATGAATTAAAAGGTGAAGAGAGTAGGGAGAGGCATGCTGATAGCTGTAAGACGTAACTATAAACATTAGGTCTAATTCAGGATGTGCAGCAATCTGAAGCAGTTTAGCACGAGAGCTAACCACCTTATAAACACCAAAAGCTCCTCCAAATATACTTACTTTATAACAAAATATAATAGTGTATCTCCTCAATTGTAGGATGTATACATATATTTATTTTTACATCTTAATGTTTCTGAAATCAGATACATCTTAAAAATGGATGTATATTTAATGTGGCAGTAGTAATTTTTCCATAGAGAAAAAATATCATTGGTGTGTCTTAGAATCAGTAGCATTTTATCCTAGAAGATACGTGGCAACAGCTGTCCATGGTGAAGGAACTTTCCATCAAGGAAGCCCTGTTATTCTGGGTTCCTTAAAAAAAGAGGATATTTTAGAAAGATTTCATGAAAGTTGTTCTGAAGGGGAAAAAAGTGGTTAAAGTTTGATTAAATTATTTAGAAAAGGCATTTATGTGGAAATTTTTTACCTGAGATAAATTTGATAAATGAGCTTTGTTTGAGTTTTGATTTCATTAAGAGAGAGTGAATAGCTATGTTTCCTGAACTGGCTATTGAATTTGAATTTTACTCTTTATGGGTTTATCTTGTAGGTGCCTAAGCCTATGCATCAGCCTGTAGGTTCTTCCTCTACCCTTCCAAAGGATCCAGTACTGAGGAAAGAAAAACTGCAGGATTTGATGACCCAGATTCAAGGAACTTGTAACTTTATGCAAGTATGAGTCAATATTAAATGAATCTTAACTGATATTCATGGGGCAATTGGCTTCTGATCTGAAGCATTTTAATGAAATTGTTAAGAGCATAGATTCTGGTGTTCAGAATGAGTAAGGATCCTGGCTCTGTCAGTAGTTTCTAGCTCTAATTGTTTAGGCAAGTTAGTTAACTCTCTGCCTGCTTTTCTTTTGAAAAATGAGAATAATAGTTCCTATTTCTGTTTGTTGTAATAAAATGAAATAAAATGTAATAAAATGTAATAAAATGCTTGGTATTCTGGTAGGTGCCATTGTGCATGGAAAATCATAAGACATTCATCACCTTTAAGAAATTTATATTATAGTATATGGCCATGCCCCCCTGAATGAGCCTGATCTCATCTGATCTCAGAAGCTAAGCAGGGTCAGACCTGGTTAGTACTTGGATGGGAGACCACCTAGGAAGACTAGGTGCTTGTAGGTGTTAAAAAAAAAAAGTTTATTTTGTAGTATAAAATTGTGAACTTGTCAATAATTAAATGTTAAATTGTGCCATATAGCCTCTTACAGAATTTCAGAATAGTGTGATATTATTGAGGGATGAAGTAGACAAATAAGATATTTTTGTGTGGTAAAGAGATCTTGAACTTTGGAATTAGATCATTAGATCCATGTTTAAATCCCACTTTTACCATTTATGAGCTATATAATGTATAACAAGTTATTTAGCCTCCAACCCTTTGTTTATTTGTAAAATGAGGGAATTGCTTACCTTTTCAGATTATTTGAAGACAAACAAAAGAACTATGATGATCACTAGAAGTCTATAGCTTAAGTACTTAAGATGTTGGAAACATTTCTGGGAGAACCATGATGGGTGTAGGAAGAGAACGGCTTCTTCTCATCATGAAAATGTAACAGCATGAACTAGTTTAGTGGTTGAGATAAAGTAAATAGACCCTTTCATTAATGAGGTATAATAAAAATGAGGGTTCAGTCCACATTAGAATTAATGCTTAAGATCTCAAGTCAGGAGTTTCCTTTTCCAAGTTGGGCCTTGGAATTACTATTATAGTCTTAACACTTGAGACAACCTAAGGTTTGACAATTACTTTATTTTTTAACTCTTAATTTCTGTTTCTATAAAGACTTTTATTAACCTTTTGGGATAGTTATTAGCTAGATTCCTTTCACTAATTAGCTATGGACAGAATCATGGTAACAGATTTTAAATGAAAATCTTTGTTTCTACATTATTTAAAATCTTGGCTTTAGGAATCCATTCTGGATTTTGACAAACCTTCAAGTGCAATTCCATCGTCACAGCCGCCTTCAGCTACTCCAGGTAGCCCAGTAGGTATGTAATCATTCTTAAGACTTGGAACAGATAGCTGTAGGTCTAGCAAGTTTCTTTTACAAATAAGATATCTTTTATTTGTAACCCTAGATATCTTAAGGGTTAAACAATGTCTATGTGTAACTTATTCTATTTGTATCCATATGTTATCAGGGTTATATATGGGTAAGTTACCATGAGGATATTAGTGTACTTAACTGACCTGTTTACATTTTAAAGTCTCTAGCTGTTTTTGCATTTTTTTTTTTTTTTTGGAGTGAATCCTGACTAGAACTAGCTTGAGTCCTTTTGACTCTATAAATCTAATGTCGAGGCTTTTGGATCCTAATTATGAGTAAAATTACCTCCGTGATACTTAGTATTCTGAATGACATAGTAACTGAGGATCAAGCCTGGATTTGAATCTGGCCTGATACTTCAAACTTGAGGCTTCTTGCTCTGTGCCACTTTATCTCAGGGGCAGGGGTGATGTAATCAAAGCCATAGTCCAGCTGTGGTAAGCAGTATACGCTAGAAGGTTATATAGTAATTCCTGGGTGAAGTAAGGATAGAGTAATTAACCAAAGCTATAGACATTAAGAAACCAACTGAACTGTGTAATTGAAAAGTGTACTAATATACATAATCAATGAGGAAAAAATACTGAAGAGACAGATGACCTGGCTAAAATTTACTTTGAAACTTGAAAATAAGGTGTTTTAGTTAATCGCTATTCAAGATAGTTCAAATTTTATGTTCTAGATTACTACTACCAATTGTTTTTAAAAGTCCTATTTCTGTTCTTTTGGAAGCCTTTAAATATAGCTTTTGCCTATTTAACTTTAAAACATCATTATGTATCACAGCTGGAACTGGTATACTAATCTGCAGTCCTCTCTGACACTTAGAGCTCTAATAGGAAGTTCATGGTGGACTTTAGACCTAGTGCTTCCAGCTACTGCTTTTTCTTTTTTTAATAAAATATAAACTTTAGCTTCCACTCAGTTGATATGCATAAACCTTTCCTTCATTAGTTCATTGTTGATTTCACTCTATGCAGTATCTACAGAACAAAATCTGTCCAGTCAAAGTGATTTCCTTCAAGAGACATTACAGGTAATTTCTCCGATTAAGTTTTCATTTACTCTTCTTTGCTATTCAGAGAAGAAACCCTTGCTTTGGTAAGAATGATCAGACTCAATGATTCTGGTATACCTAAGTTATTGAAAATGTTCTAAATGTCCAGTTTTTTAGATTAAGTACTACCAGTCTTCAAAAGATTCCCTAATGACCATGGGGAAGACATCTATTATAATAGAGGCGGCTAGTCATCTTTAGTAAAAGAGCAAACCTCAAGAATTCAGTGGTACCTTGTCTAGGACTCTTTGCTATTGAGCTTACCTAAGTCACTTGGTCTATCAGCATAGTAAGGAGTCTAAAGATAGAAACTAATTTTACTTAAGCCATTGTTAGCCAGCTCTCCCACCCCTTCCAATAGTAGTTAACATTCTGAGGAACTAATTTTCACAGGACACACTTAAAGATGTAAAGGGACCAGATCACTGAGATCTCTAAATGCCACGTTGCATTTCCATCAATAGTAAGTTCAAGGCTCTCTAGTTTTCTGGTTATTACTTTAATTTTTTTTTTCCCCCTCAGGATCCCTCTGAAAGCCTTATAACAATTTTCTTGACAGTAACTGCTTTGACAGTAGACTGAATGTGTTGACCAGCTGGTTTAACAGTTGTTGCCTTACCTTCCAAAACTTCCGAGTAAATACCATTCGTTTAAAGTGGTTTATATTTAGTTTGACAAGTTGTGGCTCAATTTCAAAATGTAGTTGCTGAACAAGGGTCCTCACCCCACTCACTGCTATAATGAAAGAGTTCCATTTTATTTGTTCTAGCTAGTGGAGTTCTACCTGAGGCTTTCAATTGTAAAGTTAAACATTTTTTGAAAAGCCATTGATTTATTTTAGTAGTTCTCAGGGGCAGGCCTATGGGATGGCTGTATCAGAATCACTTTTTAATAAAAATATATACTCTTAGGTAACACCTTAAACCTATTGGATCAGAATTTCCAGGGCTGTTATCTGGTTAACCGTATTTTTAATAAGCTCCCTGGGTGAATTTGCACATCTATTTTTTGGAACCATTTGTCTCCAACATCATGTGTACTCATGTGTACATCATGTGTAATAACTTAAAACTACCTCCAGCTGGTCTACTTCAAAAGCAGTCATTTGGAATCAAGAATTGCCATAATTTCTAAATAAATACTAATGTAAAGATTGTCTTTATTTTTTTGTTAAGGGAACCTTTTAACTAAAATTGAAATATTTTAAAACTTAACTATCAAGTAGCCTGAGTTGCCTTAACTTAGCATCTGTGAATCTTTTTGTGGGTGGAGAAATTAGTTATGTCCCCACAATAGCTAGTCTTATTTATTTTGGGCATTGATCTCCTTATTTTAATAAGAAGGCCAGAAGAAAGGCCTAGTTTTAGAAATGCTCCAGTGTCATAATAGTTCTAATATTTTGGTCAGATCTAAATTGTATCTGTTTAGTTATATAAAATGTTCTAAAGAATATAAAGAATTTTTTTCATAAAACCTTTTTGAAACATGGTCCTCATCTCTTATCCAAGAAGTGGTATATCACAATGACTCCTTTGAGAAGTTCACTGAACCATAACTGGTCTGATATTTGGTTACTATTAATTAGTTTCCAATTCACCCTTTTTATTACTTGGGCTTCTGAGAACCACATTGAAACATTTAGATAAAAGGAGTGGATTCACTGACACTTCAAATCTTGTGATTGTTAGATTTTTATGGGTCTTTCTCTTATAGCTAACACTTGTTATATCGTAGAATTCCTAGCCACTCTGTTGGTTTTTAATTGGTTATAGTTGTCAAAGGATTAGTTCTGTGCTTTCTCCCAATTTTTATTTTATAAATATTATTACTTTTAATTTTTTGTTAGAATTTTGGTACCATTGTGATTTATACAGAGTTTTTCCTTTCTGTTTAGACTTCTTCCTACCTTTTTTAAGACACTTGGAGCACTCAGAGTAAAACCATAGTTAACCATGATCCCTGGCAGAGCTGTGCCAGGAGTGTTAAGTGTGCCCTGAGCTCATCTTCCAGTGAACTGCTATGGAATGCCAGGTTGACAGTCTACCTCAGGTTCCCAGGGCAAGAATCTTGATAAGTGAAGATGGGATTAGATGTGTAGCTTTGGTGACCAGGCCTGGAAAGGCAATGTAGTTGATTGCTGGGGTTTGAATCTCAACTCTGCCACTTAATTTTAATATGGTCTTGGGTAAATGACTTAACCTTTCTTTGCTTTCTGCCAAATTGTCAATAAATGGGGACATTTGTACCTGTTTCACAGGTTATTGTTAGAATTAAATATGTTAATATGTGCAGTAAAGTGTTTAGCATAGTGTTTGTCACTAGTGAGTGCTTCAAGAGTAACATAATTAGAAAGCCCAGGGCCCAAGAAATAATGTGCCTTTTATGATGTTTTATATCTTCCTGTATAGGCTGCTGCTTCTCCAGTTCCTTGTAGCTCAAATGCTTGCTTGGTTACTACTGACCGGGCTTCTTCAGAATCTGAAACAGACTTTATGACCTCAGAGACTCCTGAGGTAATCAAAGACCAATTGTCTTAATCTCTTTTCTGTCTTAAAGAAGAGCAGAATCAGCTTATCTTATGAATTACAGGCATGATCAGTTGAATGATTTAACATTTATACTTTACTAATGTATTGCCTTCTGTAGATATTGTGGTCCTGGAACTTAAGTAACTTTATTGTGACTTGGATATATAAATAGATTTAATACTGTATTCTTTATCAGATACAATAAATATGTCAAAATCACTAATGTCAAAAAAGATGAAAAGTTCTAGGTAAAATTAGGTCACGATTATCACTTTATGAATCCTTAGGAGAATAATCTTTTTATTCATAACTGTGAAGTCTCAATAATGTTATAGTGTTACTGTTAGCACTTACTCAATTGGAATGATCTACAGTCTTTTTCTGACTAATTTTGTCAAAAGTATTATACTGTACTATGTTGGTGCTTTCAATTCTAAAGTGATAGTTTTCGTTAAGTTTGAGCAAATTTCTTGAGAAAGATATAGCAAGATAGAATGGTTTTTGGGACTAATATAACAACTCTAGGTTTCACTTTTTTTTTTTTGGTTAACTATTACACAAGGATATGTATTCCTTATAGAATATAAGAAAATATAGATGAGCATTAGTTTTTATGGAATTTACTTCATCTAAATGGAAATTACTTGGCTCCCTGTTTTGAGAAGAGGAAATATTTATTACCAAGTGAGTCACGTGCTTCATGATCTGATTGGGACTGAATTTTGGTACCTTCTTAAGCCTTTGGAGTTATAACCTGTTAAATCAAGTCTTGCTTATTAATAAGGATTATTGAAATTAGATTGTTTGGTTCTATTTTTTTAGACAGCTGACTTAGAAATCCACTAATAAGATTTTAAAATAGGGAAAAACTAATGCTGATTAAGCAACTAACCCAAAGTTTTTCTTGATCCTAATTCTGGTATATAAATTTGGAATGATATTAGGTTCTTAACCTAATGGAAAATACCACTTCAGGCTTTGAAAAGGACTAGATACTCATAAAAAGTTCAGTCCCTCATCTGTTGGACTGATTATTAGTAAGACTCTTTCACTTAGTCAGCAAGCTGTGTAGAGCAAATGCTAGTGTGCATCCTCAGCAACTGAGATTTGAAATTGTAAGCAAAAGCTATTCTTTTGCATTCCTGTGTCCAAATGTCATCCTGTAGAACTTGCTGACTTTTGCTAGTCTGGGGTTTAGTGTATGTTAACTGCTTGTCGTACGGTAGGTGATGGGCTGATGCTGCATTTCTCCTCCCCAGGCAGCAGTGCCCCCGAACAAGCAACCGTCTTCACTAGTTCCTTCAAATCCTCCCGTGTCAAAGGGCTCTGACCAGGGCTTCCAGTCACCTCCAGCAAGTAGTAGTTCAGTAACTATTAACACAGCTCCCTTTCAAGCCATGCAGACCGTGAGTATGAAACGCGAATGATGATTGCAGTTCATTATTCCTGTTAAAAAGCCATTGTTTCTCTTATATCTATTATTAAGTACAGTGGGAAAAATTTGCCTTTTATATTACCCTTGTTTGGGTTGGCAGAATTTACATTTGTCCAATGGAAATATTGGTAGGAGTAGGAGAGTATTAAATCCAAAGCCTCAAGAATTTTGGATGGATATTTTATCTGAGCATTTTAGCCTCTCTGAAAATTAGTAGCAGACAAAGCTGAGGACCCCTATTGAATGAGAAACAATTTCTATGAACAGCTTGATAATACTAACTATTACTAATACCACACTAGTGATGTTCCATACTGTCAACAGTTGGACATGCAAGACACATACCTAGCTATTCTATTAATGTTGAAACTCTCATTTGATTTCGTCTTGATCTCGTGCTAGTTTTTGGAGAACTGTTCAGCTTTTTGTGGTATTTTGGATTACATAGTCCTCTACAAATTGCAGTTTAAAAAAAATTTAAAGTTGTCATAGCTAGATTTGTATGTTTATTTTCTAAACACAAAATAGTATAAAATGGTTCTTTAGAAAAAAAAAGTCTTAGCCAATAGATAGTGGTGGGGTGGGGCCAGTGGAGTGGCAATGCAAAGCAGGCACAATGCTCAGAAATACGCCTGTGAATTCAGAATTTACTAATCCTATCACTTCCTGCTTGGCTACTTAGAACGGCTTAGTTTCTTGCTTTCCCTCTTTCCCTGTCAGTCCATTCCACAGTATTACCACATTGGTTTTACTTTTCCTCAATCCCAATTAAAAGCAAACTTCAGTCTATTACAGAATGAAATTGAAAATCCTTTGCCTGACACTCAAAAACTTCTGAATTCTGGTATAATCTACCAGGTTCGTTTGCTTGCCTTGTACATTGTCATAATACCTTTCTTTCTTTCTTTTTTTTTTTTTGCTCATGCCAACTTCTCAAAATTCTTTACTTTTTGAAAAAGTGCCCTCTTCTCCTATATCGCTTTCTCAGTAAGCATTATTCTGATAGTATAATAACAGGAAGATTAGCTTTTGTACTTGGGTTTAAATTCTGTCAGAAATCAATTAGGAGTTTTTCTTATAGTAAAATATGCATAACATAAACTTTACTGTTTTTTAGTGTATAACTCAGTGACAGTAAGTACATCCACAGTATTATTGTACACTCATCACCACTATCTGTTCCCAGAATTTCATCATCCCAAACAGAAACTCTACCCATTAAATAATTGCTTATTCTTTCCTCTTCTAATCCCTTAATAACCTCTATTCTATTTTCTACCTCTATGAATTCACCTATTTTAGGTCCCACATATAAGTGGAATTACAATATTTTTCTGTTGTATCTGGCTTATTTTACTAAATATTTTCAGGGTGGTGACATGTAGCATTTCATTCTTTTTTTTTTTTTTACTTAATAATATTCCATTGTATGAATATGCCACATTTTTTGTTTATCCATTTGTTGATGGGCACTTGGGTTGTTCCCCCCTTTTGGTTATTATGACTGATGGTGCTATGAACAGTGGTGTACAAATATCTACTTGAATCTCTGCTTTCAGTTCTTTTGAGTATATGTCTGGAAGTGAAATTGCAAAATCATATGGTAATTCTGTTTAACTTTTTGAGGAACTACCATACTGTTTTTTACAGTGGCTGTACCATTTTACACTCCTACCAGCAACACACAAGGGTTCCAATTTAACCACAACCTTGGTAACACTTAGATTTTTTGTTTTATCAATAATAGCTATCCTAATGAGTGTGATGAAGCGGTATCCCAGTGTAGTTTTAGTTTGTATTTCCCTAATAGCTAATGATGTTGAGCATCTTTTCATGTGTTTATTGGCCAGTACCTTTTTTTGAGAAATGTTAATTCAATTCCTTTGTCCATCAAATAGAAGTTTTTGTCGCTAAGTTTTGTGTGATGCCACCCTTCATTATTTTCTATGAAATTTCACAAAAGATCCAGTGTACCCTTGTCTTCTAAGGTATTCAATGTTAATGCACCTCTGCCTCCACGGAAAGAACAAGAAATAAAAGAATCCCCCTATTCACCTGGCTACAATCAAAGTTTTACTACAGCAAGTACACAAACACCACCCCAGTGCCAACTGCCAGCTATACATGTAGAACAAACTGTTCTTTCTCAAGAGACTGGTAAGATCTTTGCATATAATATTTTGAAGATTTAGTTGAAAGCTAATTGAATGGAAAGCAACTCTGTAGTGATATTTTAGCAGTTCTTTCCTGAGTAGTGAGCATTTTCTCTTTACATGTTCAAGTGTTGACAAACAATGCCTTTTCTTCTGTTAGATTCACCATTAATTTTAACTTCTGTAGAGGTAGAACTTAGATGGTTGATTTTATATGAATATGTAGACTCATATTTTTAATTCTGATTACTTTGATTGCCATAGACAGTGATAGGGGTAGATAGGGCATTGTCCAGTCACTTTTATGAAGGTTTTGAAACTATTCATTCTGTTAATGTTTTTAGTACAGAGAGATGGCTATTTGGCCTTTTCTCTTTTCTTTTCTCTTATGATAAAAGCATTGATTAATATGAAGATAGAACTTAGCATGCTTATTCCACTGTTTGCTTTGAGGTGAGAGACTATTTTGATCTTTTACTTGATTCTAAATCATTAAAGAATAAGCAACTTTGTGATTATTTCCTAATTTAAGAATCACTTGTAGATTTTTAACATTGGTGTTTTAGTCTTCTAAATCTTAAGCCTGAGCAGATGAATTGTGCATTCTGGGTACTTGGTTAATCACAGGGAGCAGTAAATGTAAATCCCTGCACTTAGTCACGAGGGACCTCATCTGTCCTCACCTGTACTGTGCAAACATAGGGCAGATGATTTACTTAAAGGATATTTTTGTCATATTCCTTCTCAATTATGGTATTAATGAAAATTCATTTTCTTTTCTTTTTGATCTGGAACATTTAGCCTATTTTTTTTTCTCTTCAATTATGGTAAAATATAGATAGCACAAAATTTACCATTTTAACCATTTTTAAGTATACAGTCTATGACCTTAAACACAT